>CM061541.1:25087621-25730121 GCA_030864215.1 Capsicum pubescens
TCCTCCTCCTCCTCTTCTTCTTCCCCCTCCTCTTCTTCTTCCCCCTCCTCTTCTTCTTCTTCCTCTTCTCCTTCTTCCTTCAATGGTGCAACTTCAATGGTGAAATATCGATGAACAGTGACGGCGCAGGAAAATTCAAAATTTCATCGACTTTTTTTTTTGATGAATTTCACGTAATTCTATTCAACACGTTGATTCAACATTCGATTCAGCTTCACGTAATCAATGGCATTCGACTTTTTTGATTCAACATTCTCACATAATTCGAGTTCTTGGATACCATTGAAGAAGAAGAAGAAGAAATGCCATTAATGAGTTCTCACTTGAACTAAGAACTTCGATTCAAAAAACTTGAAAAAAATTAAGAACTTGAATTCTTGAATGAGGAGATGAGGAAGATGATGAATTAATATTGAATGCCATTGATTAGTTCTTGGATGCTATTGAAGAAGAAATTCCATTGAACCCGAATTAACTTGAAAAAAATTAAGAACTTGAATTCTTGAATGAGGAGATGATGAAGATGATAAATTAATCTTGAATGCCATTGATGAGTTCTTGGATGCTATTGATGAAGAAATACCATTGATGGGTTCTTGGATGCCATTGAAGAAGAAGAAGAAGAATTGAAGAAGAAGAACTGAAAAAGAAGAAATGAAGAAGAGGAATTGAAGAAGAAGAAAGAAAAATAATAACTGCCATTGATGGGTTCTTGGGTGCCATTGAAGAAGAAGAAGGATTGAAGAAGAAGAAGAAGGATTGAAGAAGAAGAAGAATTGAAGAAGAAGAAATAAAGAAGAAGAAGAAAGAAAAATAATAATTGGGAAATAATAATGTTAGATTATTATTATTTTTAGAGTAAAAAAATAAAAAATGACGTGGCAATGACGTGGCATGACGTGGCGGCGCGTGCATCACACCATATTTACAATGACTGGTTGTCAGTTTTGGGGGCTTAATAATTTCACTTTAAAATAGTTCAGGGAGATAATAATTTCACTTTAAAATAGTTCAGGGCGTAATAGGTCACCTTTAAAGGTTGAGTGTGTAGTTGAGATTTGAGGTAAAGGTTGGGAGGATAACATACCATTTTCTCTTTTTTAAAACACTTACTCAAAAAATAAGAAATCAAAGTGTTTTTTTTCCTCATATGATATCTAATACTCCATTAATTTGAATTTGCGTCGAATAAGGCTTATTATTCAAAAGGTGAAAAAACTTTTTATTAAGATTATTTTTATTTTTGAGGCTCGAACTCAAAATTTTTGATTACCAACTGAGTAGAAATTTTAGGTGTTTTGCATGAGAATATTTTTCCATCACTAGACACTAGTCACTTGGCAGACAAAAGCACATGTGCTCCCTTATACTACTCCATTTTCACCATGTAAGGTTAAAAATTGGAGCTGATTGATATATGATCAAAAGTATATCTTGTCTTCATTGTAGTGTTATAGTGTGTAATTTGATAGCATATGGTACTATTTACATTTATTTTGTTTACTTTTTCGAGGAGAATACAAGAGCACGTGAATGAGATATCTGCATAGAATATGCAAAGATTTAGAGGTGACAAGTTACCAAACACATTGCAAAAAGAAAATACTTTCACTGATGAGATATATCTACATAGAAATTTGTCTGTACATCAATGAGTTATGCAAGAAGCATTTTAGATACACTTAGGGTTCATTTGGTAGAGTGTATTGAAAAACTAATGCATATATTAGTTTAATGTGTATTATTAATATCTTGTTTGGTATACTTTTGCACCCTATGTATAACTAACACTCTATTGTGTATTGAGGTGTGTATTACTAATACCTCAAAATCCATGGTATTAGCAATGCAATGGATCCAATACATGCATTAACATGATTAAAGACACTATTGTCCCTCAAAAAAAAATTTCACATCCTTTCCAACATATATATAAAGAGTATTTTTGTAATTTTTTCTTTTTTTAGAAATTATTTAATTCATGCTATTTTTAATATATCAAACCAAACACTGCATAAGAAAAATACAAGCATAACTAATGCATGCATAGCTAACACAAACATTACTAACACACCATATTTTGCATTATTCTTATACACTCTACCAAACTACCCCTTGGAACTAATAGAAAGGAGCTACAAAATGTTCCGAAGAAAAAAAAAAAAACACATTTTAGATACACCTAACTTAAATTTACGATTAAGTATCCCCATCCCCCAATGCGCAGGGTTCGAGAAAGCTGGACCACAAGGGTCTATAATCTATTGTACGCTGCTTTACCTTGCATTTCTGTTAGAGGCTGTTTTCATGACCTGAACTTGCGACCTACTGATCACATTGCTGCAAGCTTGCAATTTTACCAGTTTCGTCAAGATTTTTTAAAGCATTAACAATGTCTGTGTGCACAAGATAGTTCAAACACCCACTGTTGTAAGCAAATTTAAATATAAGCAGAAAAAAAAAAAAACCTTTACTGCATAAATTCAAGCCTCTTTGGCTTTAAGAAACTTGTAGTTAGCCCTTTGAACAACTAAATCAACTAAGAAACTGTCATGTTGATGTATTAGCAGTTTCTAACTCTTTTATTCAAACATGTAATCACTCATCAGTTTCGACATTTGATATTTATCAGCCACTGTTGATTAAAAGCCAAACCGGTGACCTGATTCGTGATGAGCTTGAAATGTGTTCCTCAATTAATCAGAGAGGCTGATAAGATGACCATCTCGTCAGCATGGCTAGACATTCAACAGGCTTGTATACTCTGGAGCTGTATGTCCTCCTCCCTGCACAAAGAGTTCAAAGACATAAAATGTTAACTTACAAGAGACACAGGGGAAAACAAAAGAAAATGTAACTAGTTATAGAAGTCACTTCACTGTGGCAAATGTCATTTTATTTGAATATGTCCTTGTATACCTGCATGTTTCAATAAAAAACGTAAAGGAAAGGAAAAAAAGGTTTAGGTTGCAATATTAAAAAGCAGGCCGGTACACTAAAACTCCTGCTATGCGTGGGGTCGGCAACTGATCAGAACACAAGGGTCGATTTTATTCAGCCTTACGTTGCATATTTTCAAGAGGCTGTTTCCACGGCTTGAACCCGTGACCTCCTGGTCACAAGACAACAACTTTAACCGGGACCTTCAGGTTGCAATATTGTTTACGTAAATTCAAGTATCTAATAAGAACATTCATTTAGCTTTGAACTCACTCCGGAAACTTGACCATCAACAATCCATGGTCGCCAATCATCAATAATAGAGTAGTTAAGAGATCTTATCCAAGCTACGGTTGATGCATGTATAAGGAATCATCATGTCATGATCACCACTGTTATACAAAATATCGAAAAATAAGTCAATTCACACGGAGAATATATTTATGGAACATTTTTTACAACTTAGAAGACACAAGATATATGTACTCAACCTATATATTAAGGACCAATAACCTTTGACACAGACTCACAATTGGGCTCCAAAATTTGCCCAGGTTCAATTCCAACTAGGATCTATAAAAATCATAGCATGCTAATATTAAGCTTGGTAAAAAAACAATCATAAGATAGAAGCACCACAAGAGAAATGAATTACTAGACACAAACCTGATCGTAAGTCTGCCGATCATTCAAACATTGTGTGTTGCTCAGATGTATATCGAAATACTCTCCTTCACAACTTCTCTTCAAGGACTAGCTAGTACAAGAGTAATAAGCCATTCAATCATTGTAATGTATAAAGCAAATGCATTACATGTAATTGCTCATAATAAGTTGAATCAGTAACCTGAAAAATAAGGCGAGTAGTAACCTTTTCTAACGCGTTGAATTGCACTTACAGTTTTAAGTGTTTTATTACATTGTTGTAATTATTCTTAGATCAGTGGTTTGACTCTAGCTTTGAGATATGCACTGAATAGCAAAGAAGAAGAACAGAGTAAGAGAATCAGAGAAGAAGAAGAAGTTTAGTAGAGTAGAATAATGGATCTTGTTTATTCAACTTGTGTAATCAATAGTACATAGCTGGTTATTTATAGAGGAATCAACTACTCTTTCTAACTACTTCAACTAGCCGGTAATCACAATGTAACTAACTGTTTCAAAAAACAGTTACAACAGAATTTCAAACATAACTAACTCTTCTAGATTCTTCCACAGCTTGTGATCTTTTCCTTTTGTATTCAACACTCTCCCTCAAGCTAGGAAGGTGAGAAAATATCAGACATTACTAGCTTGTAATTTAGATGTTGTCACACCCCTTTTTAACTTCAAAAAGATTTGATTTTAAGTTTCGAAAGGGTTTTTATTAAAGTGACAAAATGAAGATTGATTCCGAAAAAGGATTATTTTTACATTCAAAACTCAGAGTCGCCACTTGGCATAATCCGGTGTGTCAAGTCACCTTTGAAAAATCCTTTTCAAAATAATTTGACTCTTTAAGACTGGTTTGCGAACAGAGATTCCGGCTAAGGAATTTTGTTGACTGAGGGGAAGGTGTTAGGCACCCCTCGGTCCCGTGGTTTGACCACGGTCGCTTGGTGGAGCGTATCGGCTAATTTGACATTACGAAATGTATAAACCACACAAAAACACGCAAAACAATCAATCAACAAACAAAACAAAACAATCCAAAATTTAATGTCCAGTCCAATTATACAGTCCAAAATAAAAAATGCAAAAATGTAAACCTACGCTAACCTAAACTATGCTCTACCCGATGCCTCGGCCCTTGATCACGAACATCCTTAGCATACAAAATCCTTCGGGGCATTCCCCGGTGAGTAAATACAAATGACCTTGGGGCATTCCCCAAAGAATGAATACAATTGATCCAAATTCATAAAATAAAATCATTCAACAAACATTTTCAACATTCAACAATCCAAAAGTTCTAAATTTGCCTACCCAACTTAGTATTTGCTTACTAGATTCGATTTATCGCAATTCCAACAAATTCAATATGATCGATGATCCAAAATTAATACTAATTCACTTTATCGCATTTAACCCCTTCCCAAATTTCTTTTAACACATGAATTTTAACATGAAAGAGTTATCAAGCCATAGCAACATCGATTTCATATCAACGACTAGCTAACCAGATAAACAACACCAAGTATCAACCAAATACTCAATCAATTATCGTCAAACATATAATGATAATAAAAGAGTAAAGTCGAGAATTGGACCTCGAAAGCTTTCAATTGACTTGAAAAGAAGGATGAGAGCAGCTCCGAGAACCTCAACGAACACCAAAATCTCGACTATGAACCAATTCTAGCACAAAAATCCCTCGAAAGCCAATTCGAAAAGAGAACCCATGAAGGACAGTGAACAAAATCTAATTCGTATCGAGAAACGGAGACCCGAAACAGATTACGACGAACCCACCGAGGTAAACAAAACCCAAATCCAAATAGAGTACCAATGTTAAATTATTTTAGGATTGATTTGGAAGAAGATGCTGATGGCGCTACTGCTATTCACTTGTTTTCAGTGATCTCGCTTGAAAATTAGAAAGAAATAACAAGATAGGTTGGGGTTTTCGGAATGGGGAGGATTAATTTGAACAGCCGACATTGATTTTGGCGAGAATCTCGCCTGAAAACTCGAGAATCGAACTCCCTCTCTGGTTTACTTTGTGATTCTTCATGTGTGTGTGTGCCTTGGTGAGGATCTGTGGGATTTGTGCGTGTATCGCAAAGAAGAAACCAAATATGGAGTCCTTTTCTTTTCTTCAGTGATTTCTCGTGTATCTCCCTCCTTTTCTCTCTCACTGATTTCTCACAGCTGTGTGTGTGCGCCTTGTGAACTGGCAGTGGGCGAGTGACGATGGATTTTTGTATTGGTGAATGATGGATCAATCTATGTGTTATATGATTCTGTGAGGTTATAGTGGTGTGGATGAGAGTATGTGTGTGGGGATGGCGTGTTGCTGTGAGGTGGTCCGTATGGTTACTGTGATGTTGTAGTCTATTTTTAGTAAAAGTAAAAAAAAATGGAAGGTTCTTCTGCGTATATGACAGTGGTGTGTCTATCTTGAAGGAGATGGTGAGAATGTCATGATAATGATGATGAAAATGGTCCTTTTTTTTTTTGTGAATTGGTTAAGAAATGAAAATCCACGTGAGTGGGGTACTGGGGTAGAGTAGGTGGGTGAATTGGTTAGGATGAGATAAAACAAAATAAAATTTATTTTGAGTTGGTTTTGATTTTTTGTCATTTTGTGGAGGGTTAATTACATGGTTGAGGGTACACGATAGGATAAGGTAAAAATGAGTAAAAGTGATATCGGGGAGGGACAAAATTAAGTGTCTATATCATGCACCCTTTGAATGTAAACACGAAGTGTTTTCAGACAAAGAAGTAGTCAACGAGACAGAATTTTATCCCGACCATTATTCACAAAAAGGAAACAAAAAGAAGGAGGGAGACCAAGTCTTGATTTAGGACATCCTACCTGCCCAAATTATGACGGAATCAATTGACAGGTATCTCAAAGGATTGAAAAAAGATGGACTATACCGAGTTGGGGAATCGAGTGAGGTTCCATCGAGGTTTCGATCCGCGACTTTGTTATTACAAAAATAAATAAAAATTACAAGTTAAAAACATAAACGAAATTACAAAAACTCTATCTATGCAACTTTCATTGACTCTTGACTTGCTACTTCATCACTCTATTCTTCAGGCGGGTTCCTAACTTGCAATTTCTTCACTTGTTGCTTGATTTTTAATTTCTTCACCCTGTTCTTCAAGCGGGTTCCTCACTTGCTATTTTTCAATCTGTTGACTTTCAGTTTCTTCACCTTGTTGCTTGACTTTCAACTTTTTCACCTTGTTACTTGACTTTCAACTTTTTTCACCATGTTGCTTGACTTTTCATTTATTCGCCCTGTTCTTCAGGCGGGCTCCTGAAATCACATCAAAACTAAAAAGAAAATTATCCAAATAAAGATTATTATAAAGAAATTTCATTTGCTAGAAAAGTGAAGTTCTAAACACAAGAACTAAATGTTGCCCCAGTTTATCATTAAAGGACTTTTGTGTAAGTCACATCATTATGGGAATCAAGGAGAATGAATTGACTAAAGGTACGTCTTATAGGAATCAAGGGATGATTCGACTAAAAGGTATGTCTAATAGGAATCAAGGGTGATGACTCGACTAAAAGGTACGCTTTATAGGAATCAAGGGTGATGACTCGACTTAAAGGTACGTCTAATAGGAATCAAGGGTGATGACTCGACTAAAAGGTACGTCTTATAGGAATCAAAGGGGATGACTCGAATAAATGGTATGTCTTATAAGAATCAAAGGGAATGACTCGACTAAAAGGTACGTCTTATAGGAATCAAATGGAATAAGTCAACTAAAAGGTACATCTTCTAGGGATCAAGGAATGACTCGACTAAAAGGTACGCCTTATAGGAATCAAAGGGGATGACTCAACTAAAAGGTACGTCTTATAGGAATCAAAGGAGATGACTCGACTAAAAGGTACGTCTTATAGGAATCAAGGGAGATGAATCGACTAAAAGGTACGTCTTCCAAGAGTCAAGGGGAATGACTCAACTAGAAAGTACGTCTCCTAGGAATCAAAGGGATGACTCGACTAAATGGTACGTCTTATAAGAATCAAAGGGAATGACTTGACTAAAAGGTACGTCTTATAGGAATCAAAGGGAATGACTCGACTAAAAGGTACGTCTTATAGGAATCAAAGGAATGACTCAACTAAAAGGTACGTCTTGTAGGAATAACGGGAAATGAATTGACTAAAAGGTACGTCTTCTAGGGGTCAAGGGAATGACTCGACTAAAAGGTACGTCTTGTAGGAATCACGGGAAATGACTCGACTAAAAGGTACGTCTTCTAGGGGTCAAGGGAATGACTCGACTAAAAGGTACGTCTTGTAGGAATCACGGGAAATAACTCGACTAAAAAGTACGTCTTTTAGGGGTCAAGGGGAATGACACGACTAAAAGGTACGTCTTCTAGGGGTCAAGGGGAATGACTCAACTAAAAGGTACGTCTTCTAGAGGTCAAGGGAATGACTCGACTAAAAGGTATGTCTTATAGGAATCAAGGGAGATGACTTAAATAGAAGGTACGTCTTCCAAGAGTCAAGGAGAATGACTCAACTAGAAGGTACGTCTCCTAGGAGTGAAGGTTCAATTTAAGAAGTGTATCACCTAGCAAATAGAAACTAAAATTCCTGGATAAGAAAGTGTGTCTCCGAGGGATATATGATGATGATTTTTACCATGATTTGATTATCAAACCTGTGCAGCAACTTTGCTTCCTGCATTTGTAGAAGTGAGGCATTGCAACCTTTTATATTTATGCTCTGAAGTCCTTGCTTTGAAGGTAATATGTTTCCTGTTTCATCAAAGAAAACTTGTGAGTTTAAGACATAGTGGCTGGTTTGTGGCTTTAGTTTTCGCGGAGATCGCTCTTGCCCTCGTCACATTTAACCTTGCTTCCAACCATTAGAATATATCATTGACTTGCTGAATTATTGACCCGAACTCAGATTATTAAGAGTGACTTTGAAACAAACACATTATCTTTACTTTGCCATGCTCTTCAGATAAACCCTTTGAACTTTGGTATTTCCATGAGGTCCCGACTTGTCTGTTGACAGAACTTTTTGTATGCCTTATTTCGGCTTACAATCATTTCTCTTTCATGTGCTAGCTTTTGTCTTGCTTTGTGCAATTAAAGAAGCTGGTAGCCATTTTTGAAATCTTTTCTCACTTGTTTTGACACGGACTTGACTCAAAGACAAGAAACGAAAAAAAGAATGACAATTTTTGTTTGGATAACTGACTCAAGAAAGATAAAATAAAAATAAAGAGAAGAAAGAAAAGACAATGAATGTCCCCTTTTGAAACAAAGAAATGAAAAATTCATCTAAAAATGACAGTCAACACTAATGATTATGCCATGCATTTTGGATTAAGCAGCTTGATCCTTTCATCCAAACTTTCTACCCATTGTTGTTGAGTTAATGACCTTGAAACTGAGTTGCTTCCTTGGGTCAATTGTATTTAAGACCCCATTCGGCTAGTGGCTCCTTGGAGGGTTTTCGCCAACAAGCTTCTCTCATTTTCTTTTCCTCAACTCACCATTGCCTTATGGTGTCTGTAAGGGTTTTCCACTAATGAGACTCTCTTATCTTCGTTTCCCTTAACTCTCAGTCGTCTTATGATGCCCGTGAGAGTTTTCACCGATAAGACTCTCTCATTTTTATATCTCTTAACTTACCATCGTCTTACGGTGCCCGTGAGGGTTTTCACCAATAAGACTCTCTCATTTTTATCTCTCCTGATTTCTTATGCTGAGGAAGACAAGTAGTTCCCAAATGCATCATCATATCCCTTGCATGCTTAGCCTTAACATCCTCAAAGATTGATCTGAAGGTCTTTCTTTGATTGTAACTTGACTTTTGGATAGAGTTAGAAAGAAAGGATAGCATGGAGCCCAAATGACACTTAAAGTAGGGTAGGACTTACAACTTTTGGAATCGACTCAAACAATGAGGATTAACTCATGCCCCAATTTCTTTTGACTGGGCAATTCTAAATTGTTTATTTGGTTGGACCAAGCTCGGAGTAGGGTAGCCTACGTATCTCACCCCCGAAAGAGGAGAATCAGGTCACGCATAGTTTCGGCAGCTTCTTTTGCTTGATTCTGATTTCTTCTCTTTCTTTTTTTTTGACTTTTTTTTCTGTTTGAAACTTTCTGACTCTATTTTTCTCGACACTCTTCTCTTTACTTTCTTTTTGGGAGATATTTTCTTTTTTTTTTCTTTTTTTTTTTGAAAATTTTCTGACTCTACTGTTTTGCTCGATACTTTTCTTTTGAGCTTTCTTGAATCTATCTTGATTCCAAAAGAGGGGTATGAAAGAAAATAACACTAAGGCTCAAATGGGGTAAACAAAGGATGGCACAATATTTGAATAGCAGAATGGAATGCCTTCGTCATATCAATCTTCGAAAATGCCAGTACATAGCATGCAATGTGAAAGTACACGATCAATATCAATTATGACATGTTTTACAACACTAACTTGCCCCGAGCATATGTGCCACCTCTTCTTCTACACTTGTCGAACATACAACTCCACCTTTGTTGTACATCCCTCACATTGAATGACTCATGCTTTCGTGGAGTTGATTTTTGTTCTGTTCCTCGGGAGTACACATTTGCTATTTGACCTAATTGAGCTAGGTTTTTCAATTGATGACCAAGTTATTTTGTGATTCTCAAAATAATTTCCTTAATTTTCGAAGAAGGATTCAACTTGTTACCAAATGTCTCAGCACTCTACCTATTTTCTCAGATGCTTTTCCTAACTTTAGTCCTCTGATTCAATGTTTCATAGTTAAGTTGGATTTTAAGATCTGGCTGAAAATTCCGCTAGCATGTCATATCACTAGAATCAACATAAAATATACTGTATAAAGAAAACAAACAAACGACACGTATTTAAACACAAAGGGAAAGGGATAATTCATTTAGTTGAAATAAAAGATAGAAGGGTTTGAACATAAATGACAAACGGATAAAAGAAAATAGATCCCGAACTACAACCCTGAAATAATTCGAAAAACAAAAAAGAAGACAAAACAAACTCCAGACCTCTTCCTAGTAAGGAGAGGGGTGACTTCTCAATTACTTAGCCTGACAACTTAGCCACTGGTTTGCATATCAGCATGGCTAGAGCTTTCCTCACTTTCAATGTTCTACATCATAATTGATCCATCTTGAATAATATTTTCAATTTCTCTTTTCAAATCTTGACAATCTTCAACACTATGACCCTGAGCATCACAATGATACACACATCGTACGTTAGGATCAAAATTTCTTAAACGCCGATTAAGAGTGTGCCTAAAGAAAGGAGTGATCATGCCCCACTGTACCAATCTCTAAAATAAACTGGCATACGACTCTCCAATTGGTGTGAAGCTATCTCTCGACTTCTGCCTCATTTCATCGTTTGGCTTGGATAAAAAATTAGGCTTAGAAGGGTTTTGGTATGTTTGTGGAGTTAGAGGATGACTCTGAGGAGTTGGTGTGTTCCATTGTGGGTAAGATGGGGGTTGAACATGTAGATGTACGTTATATACTGGATATGGAGGTGGAGGAGCAGAGTATAATGGATTTTGGGAGTGATTATGTGAAGCTTGGGCATGAACATGGGTTTGAGCCTGAGAGCGACGACGACGTGGTCTTCTTGACCTTTCCTGCTATCCAACTACAATAGCAAATGTATCTTCCTCATTATTTTTCTCCCCAACACTTCCTGAACCCTTTTGAATTGCTTGAGTAGTCGCTTTCAATGTTGCAAAACTCACAATGTGACCAGTCTTAATTCCCTCTTCTATCATCTCCCCCATTTTAAGGACCTCAATGAACGGCTTGCCTAATGCAGGTAACAAGTGTTGATAATATGTTTTGTCCTGCTCTTGAATAAATACCTCCACTATATTACTTTCTTTCATTGGCGGTTTCACCCTAGCCGCTTGTTCACGCCATCTAATCGCATATTCTTTGAAACTTTTGAAGTTTTTTTTTTATACTAGTTAGGGATTTTTCGTCAGGGATCAACTCCGCATTGTATAAAAATTGTTGCACAAATTCATTAGCTAGGTCATCCCAACTAATCCACTTGTTAATGTCTTGGTCAACAAACCATTCCGAAGCTAGGCCTGAAAGACTCTCCCCAAAATAAGCCATGAGTAGTTCTTCCTTCCCTCCAACGCCCCTTAATTGGTTACAGTAGCGCTTCAAATGTGCCACTGGGTCCCCATGTCCGTTATATTCCTCAAACTTTGGCATTTTAAAATCGGGAGGAAGGTTGACACCTGGAAACATGCATAAGTCCTTATATGAGACATTTTTGTAACCCCCAAGTCCTTGCAAGTTCTTCATAGCCAGTACCAAATTTCTCAATTTTTTGGTCATTTCCTCTTGTTCTTCTGTCATAACAGGCTTCTCAGTGTTAGGGAGAAATTCAGGTAGGTGAGTGTAGCCATAAGGACCAGCCGACTTAAATGTGGGCATGGGAGCATAATACTGTTCACTAGAAATATTCAATATAGGCTCACTTGCAGAGTGGAGAGGCAAAACCGATGGATAAACCTCAAAATTAGGAGCTTCAGGTGGGAGTACTGCTGCAAAAACATGAACAGTGGCTGGAGCCGAGCATGTGGTATTTTTGTGTTAAGGAGTGAGGAGATGAACATTGAAAGTGTTTGGATATTCTTGCTCCGGAGTCGATCCTGATGCATATTGTGTTGTGTCAACAAAAATAGGAAATTGAGCATGTGACACTGAAGGTAAACTAGAAAGATATTCCATATTATCAGCGGGAAATGGAGGAGGCGGCAACCCATTTGCCCAAACTCGATGCATTTTTATCATTTGCTGCCTTAAATTCCGAATCTCTTCATTAGCTCCTAAATTCTCATTCCCCGAACTCCCTATTTGATTAGTGACCACAATCTCAGTATCCTTGTTGTCCATAACTTTCTCTTCGGCTAGGTGCAATATGAAGGATCAGCCAAAATGCCACAAACCACCCACCTTAAACTAACTGGACAAGAGATAGCAAATGCGTTAGAGTTTAACACTTTGGTAAAACTTCCTTTTTTTTCATTTTGAAAAGATCACTGAACCCAAGGAGGGCGTCTACGTATCTCACCCTCGAAAAGGGAGAATCAGGTGTGCGTAGTTCGTGAAGTCTTGCCAAAATGGCCGATTAAACTCTTTTTCCTCTTTTTTTTTTCAGAAACTTCAAAAATAACAAATTGTCAAAAGAATTGATGAAAATCTTTTTTTGCATTTTTCAGGTTTAAACTCCCTATACAAAATGAAACCTATGATTACCAAAGAAAAATCTTTTTGGGTTTTTAATTTTTGAATTTCATACGAAAATGAGACTTGAAGCTATTAACAAAAATCTTTTTTTGTGATTTTCTTTTAAAGATGTATAGGAAACACCTACTTTAAATGAAAAGTGAAGAATTTTTTTTTTTTTTGGATTTTTAAAATAAGATCCCCGAACCCACAATAGGTTGCCTACGTATCTCACATCCCGAGAGAGGAGAATCAGAGGTGCATAGTTCGTCCAGATTGGACAATTAAGGATTAATTAACAAACTACACCAAACTTGAGAGACACGACCAAAGAATAACGATGAAAAATGTCAATAAAATCTTTTTTGGAGTTTTGAACTTGACACTTCAAATAAAATGACACCAACAATTATGAAAGAAAAAATATTTTTGGTATTTTCATTACAATGAAGTGTACAAATTTCTACCATTTTTTGCATTTTATTTTATAAAAACTGCTAAAAAAATCTTTTTTTGAAAATTTTGAATTATGAATGCATGCTAAAGGAGACAAAGTGAGAAACTTTTTTGATGTTTTGGTTTTTGAACAAATGAGTGCAGAAAATAAAGAAATCTTTTTGAATTTTTGAATTGTGAAAAACAAAAGTCATAAAGAACTCTAAAACTACGAAACTCTTTTTTTTTTCTTTTCGACTCACTTTTCTTTTCTCCTTTTTTTTCACTTTACTTCTAACACAAGTTTTTCCAAATCAGTCTGTCAAATGACCACGTTACCCTCGGAAATGCAACATTTAGCACGTAGAGATGCTTTAGAGGTGAGTCTCTTACAAAGGACCAAGTGGGCCCCGCTAGGTCTTCAATATGATGCACATAAGCCTAACCTAAAGGCTGACCTACGTTGGGGTTCACTAACAAGGCTGTTCGGGGAAACGTTTGGTCGAAGTGGCTGTTTTGCTTTTCACCTACAGCATAACACCGACGACTCCACCCCTAAAATAAGGGTGACTCAACTAGAGCTCGTGTACAACACTTGTACTACGGACTTATTGCAGAAAGAATGACTCGGGTTATGCACATGATGCCAGATATAAAGCAGTAACACATAAGATAAAACTGCAAACAAATAGCATGTAGACACTCAACAATGATAATCAATAATACAAAACAACACAAACAATATCTATACACCCATAATGTCAAACAAAGCTGATACAACTCCAAAAAATTAGCTCGAATTCTGAAAAATCCCCAGCAGAGTCGCCAGAGTTGTCACACCCCTTTTTAACTCCAAAAAGATTTGATTTTAAGTTTCGAAAGGTTTTTTATTAAAGTGACAAAATTAAGATTGGCTCCAAAAAAGGATTATTTTTACATTCAAAACTCAGAGTCGCCACTTGGCATAATTCGGTGTGCCAAGTCACCTTTGAAAAATTCTTTTCAAAATAATTTGACTCTTTAAGACTGGTTTGCGAACAGAGATTTCGGCTAAGGAATTCTGTTGACTGAGGAGAAAGTGTTAGGCACCCCTCGGTCCCGTGGTTTGACCACGGTCGCTTGGTGGAGTGTATCGGCTAATTTGACACTACGAAATGTATAAACCACACAAAAACACACAAAACAATCAATCAACAAACAAAACAAAATAATCTAAAATTTAATGTCCAGTTCAATTATACAGTCCAAAATAAAAAATACAAAAATGTAAACCTACGCTAACCTAAACTATGCTCTACCCGATGCCTCAAGCCTTGATCACGAATATCCTTCGCATACAAAATCCTTCGGGGCATTCCCCGATGAGTAAATACAAATGACCTTGGGGCATTCCCCAATGAATGAATACAATTGATCCAAATTCATAAAATAAAACCATTCAACAAACATTTTAAACATTCAACAATTCAAAAGTTCAAAATTTGCCTACCCAACTTAGTATTTGCTTACTAGATTCAATTTATCACAATTCCAACAAATTCAATATGATCGATGATCCAAAATTAATACTAATTCACTTTATCGTATTTAACCCCTTCCCAAATTTCTTTTAACACATGAATTTTAACATGAAAGAGTTATCAAGCCATATCAACATCGGTTTCATATCAACGACTAGCTAACCAGATAAACAGTACCAAGTATCAACCAAATACTCAATCAATTATCGTCAAACATATAATGATAATAAAAGAGTAAAGTCGAGAATTAGACCTCGAAAGCTTTCAATTGACTTGAAAAGAAGGATGAGAGCAGCTCCGAGAACCTCAACGAACACCGAAATCTCGACTATGAACCAATTCTAGCACAAAAATCCCTCGAAAGCCAATTCGAAAAGAGAACCCATGAAGGACAGTGAGCAAAATCTACTTCGTATCGAGAAGCGGAGACCTAAAATAGATTACGAAGAACCCACCGAGGTAAACAAAACCCAAATCCAAATACAGTACCAACGTTAAATTATTTTAGGATCTATTTGGAACAAGATGCTGATGGCGCTACTTCTATTCACTTGTTTTCAGTGATCTCGCCTGAAAATTAGAAAGAAATAACAAGATATGTTGGGGTTTTCAGAATATGGCGGATTAATTTGAACAACCGGCGTTGATTTCGGTGAGAATCTCGTATGAAAACTCAAGAATCGAACTCCCTCTCTGGTTTTCTTTGTGATTCTTCATGCGTATGTGTGCCTTGGTGAGGATCTGTGGGATCTGTGCGTGTATCGCAAAGAAGAAACCAAAAATGAAGTCCTTTTATTTTCTCCAGTGATTTCTCGTGTGTCTCCCTCCTTTTCTCTCTCACTGATTTCTCACAGTTGTGTGTGTGCGTGCCTTGTGAACTGGAAGTGGGTAAGTGACGATGGGTTTTTATATTGGTGAATGATGGATCAATCTATGTGTTATGTGATTCTGTGAGGTTATAGTGTTGTGGATGAGAGTATGTGTGTGGGGATGGCGTGTTGCTGTGAGGTGGTCCGTATGGTTATTGTGATGTTGTAGCCTATTTTTAGTAAAAGTAGAAAAAAATGGAAGGTTCTCCTTCTGCGTATATGGCAGTGGTGTGTCTATCTTGAATGAGATGGTGAGAATGTCATTATAATGATGATAAAAGTGGTCCTCTTTCTTTTTTTTTTGTTTATTTTTTGTGAATTGGTTAAGAAGTAAAAGTCCACGTGAGTGGGGTAGTGAGGTAGGGTAGGTGGGTGAATTGGTTAAGATGAGATAAAACAAAATAAAATTTATTTTGAGTTGGTTTTGATTTTTTGTCATTTTGTGTAGGGATAATTACATGGTTGAGGGTACACGATAGGATAAGGTAAAAATGAGTAAAAGTGATATCGGGGAGGGACAAAATTAGGTGTCTACAGATGTCATTTTCATTTGTACTTTGGGTACACAGAATCTGTATATTACAACACCAACTTCAACTTGAGTTCAAGTATAAACAAGAACACAATGAAGTATATCAAATACCCTCAACACAAGATCAAAATGACCTTTCCAAGAGGTGTATTTTATTTTGCAGAAATTAAGATGAAATAGAAAATAGCCAAGTCGTCCGAATTCATGGATTTTACTTAAGGAAATAATCCCCCTCACTGTACCCGAGGTTGTGGAATTTTTCTCCCAGGATAAAATGGCTAACAGACCAACAGTAGCGGTATCTCAAACGGTTGGAATATCTTCAAACTCACCGAATGTTTTGAGTGATCACACAGAATATTTTTGAGACAAGAAGAGAGTTGTTAATATGAAAATTTCATACTAAACCTGTGGATGAAACCAGGTTTATATAGCCTCAACATGCCTCTTCTGAAAAGAGGCAAAGGTTCATCTAAAAGGTATAACCTTTTCTGAAAATTCATGTCCATTCATCCAAACAATGTGACTGTTCTGAACAGGCATGCCATTTTTTGAATATGTGTGTTAGTTCATCAAAACAATGCATCAGTTCTGAAGCAGTGCATCTGTTTACTGAAATAGTGCATCAGTTCACCGAAACAGTGACACCAGTTTAATGAAGTATTGCATCAGTTCGAACTTCTGCATGCATATATAAATGGAGTACCAAAACCCAAAAATATTTTACTGCATTTTTTGTATTTTTGGATTATATTTTTTTTGGATTTCTTTATTTCCATCAAATATACTTTGTCCAAAAACATAGATCTCGTCGATCGATCATTTGCCAAATCCAAATCCAAATCTGAAGCCGAGCCGAGTGAGCGACGACGACGATGGAGCGATGCATCTCTTATTTCTTGCCTCACTTACCATGTGGAGTAAGTGTTCTTATTATAAACAATCCAAAGTTCCTTTCTCCCACAAATGTGGGAGAATTAGTGAACTTTCCAATTTGGAGTACACTTTCTAAATTGGATGTCTCCTTTCCTCCACCATTTTCCATTTTCCATTTTCCATTCACACTTCATACACACTTTGAACCCATAAATCCCCCTCATGAATGGGGAATGGATATTTTTCGTAAAAGTTTTACGGAAAAGTATGTGATAATCAAGTAAAGACTGATTGCATCTGGATAAGTGGGTTTTCCTTTGAACTTTCTGTCGTGAACATGCATCGGATGCACTCGATCAATCGATAGATTTGATATCTTTGAACCATCGACCTTTAATGTACACCTAGACAATACATGTCACACAACCAGCCTTTTAACATTTATGGTTCTCATGGTTTTGTTCTTTTCAGCCATGAAAACGTCCCGGTTTCATGAGAGCTTAGAGAATCGGCCTTTACTAACATTCTCCTTGAAGCGGCTTCCACTTCGCCCTCGTATAGGTGATTTCTTAACGTTTAATCCTGTTGATTAAACTATTTGGTCAAATCTGCCAAATTTAGATAATCATTAAAAAGCTTTTCGCCTTAACTCTTATTCCAGTTTACTATACATTGTCTACATCATGAGAATGGGTTGGGTAATTGACAATGTTTAACCTACCAGACACAACTTTGTTTGATTTCCTTGAACCTAGCTCTTGGGATCTCCAGTCTGCTAGGTAGAGTTACCTCCATGCTGACTCGTCCTAGGCCTTAAACCCATTCCCTTGGATGTTCTTTCCACTCCTTCTCTAGATCGGCCTTTTGTAAGTGGATCCAACATATTATCCTTTGACTTTACATAGTCAATAGTGATACTTCCACTAGAGAGAAGTTCCCTAACGGTATTATGTCTCTGTCATATATGACGAGATTTACTGTTGTACATCATGCTCCTTGCCCTACCTATTGCCGCTTGGCTATCACAGTGTATACATACTGGTGCCATTGGATTGGGCCAATACATAATATCTTCCAAGAAATTCCGGAGCCATTCTACTTCTTCACCAGCTTTATCTAATGTGATAAATTCAGATTTCATTGTAGAGCGAGCGATGCAAGTATGTTTGGATGATTTCCATGAAACTGCTCCTCCACCAATAGTAAATACGTATCCACTTGTGGATTTTAGTTTTTTTGATCCAGTGATCCAATTTGCATCACTATATCCTTCAAGTACCGCAAGATATTTATTATAATGCAAAACATAGTTTTGAGTGTATTTAAGATACCCCAAAACTCTTTTCATTGCCATCTAATGAGTTTTGTTGGGATTACTCGTGTACCAACTCAATTTACTAATTGCACATGCTATGACTGGTCGTGTACAGTTCATTATATACATTAAACATCCCAATACTCTTGCGTACTCCAATTGTGAGTCACTTTCACCTTCATTCTTTTGAAGTGCAAAGTTCACATCCATTGGAGTCTTGGCAATACCAAATTCCATATCCTTGAACTTGTCAAGTAATTTTTCGATATAATGAGACTGTGACAATGCTAACCCTTGTAGATTTTGATGGATTCTTACACCTAAGATCACATCTGCAACTCCAAGGTCTTTCATATCAAACTTGCTCTCGAGCATTAGTTTGGTTGCATTTATGTCACAAATATCTCTGTTGATGATCAACATATCATCCACATATAAACAAACAATGACTTAGTAATTTGGTGTGTCTTTAATATATACACATTTGTCACATTCATTTATCTTGAATCCATTTGCCAACATGGTTTGGTCAAACTTTGCATGCCATTGCTTAGGTGCTTGTTTTAGTCCATAAAGTGACTTAACAAGTTTACACACCTTATTTTTTTTCCTGAAACCACAAAACCCTCAGGTTGTTCCATGTATATTTCTTCCTCCAAATCTCCATTTAGGAATGCGATCTTCACATCTATTTGATGGATTTGAAGATCATATACCACCGCCAAGGCAATTAATATTCAAATCGAGGTTATCCTTGTTACTGGCGAGTATGTATCAAAGTAATCAAGGCCTTCCTTCTGTTTGAAGCCTTTTACTACAAGTCTTGCCTTGTATTTGTCAATTGTACCATCCACCTTCATTTTCCTTTTGAAGATCCATTTAGAACCTAAAGGTTTATTTTCGGGAGGAAGGTCAACCAATTCCTATGTATGGTTGCTTAAGATTGAATCTATCTCACTATTTACTGCCTCTTTCCAAAAGGATGAGTCTAACGATGACATCACTTTTTTAAATGTTTGAGACTCATTTTCTAAGAGTAACGTTACAAAATCCGATCCAAACGAAGTTGATGTTCTTTGATGTGTACTACGTCTTGGATTTTCTTCATTATGTACATTCTCACTTGGTTCATCTACAGGTCATTTAGATCCTCCACTAGACTGTTCATGTCTAATTTTATACGGGTAACCATTTTTAAAGAATTTAGCATTGTCTGATGCAATTACCGTATTTTCATTAATATCCGGATGTTTGGATTTATGAACCAAAAATCGACATGCTTTACTACTTTTAGAATATCCTATGAACACATAGTCCACCGTTTTAGGTCCTATCTTAAGCCTTTGAGGTATAGGAACTTGAACCTTCTCTAGACACCCCCACACTTTGAAATATTTCAAGTTGGGTTTCTTTCCTTTCTATTTTTTTTAAGGAATTGATTGTGTCTTACTATGGGGAACTCTGTTGAGTATACGATTGGCCTTAAGGAAAGCCTTCCCCCATAAGTTTTGTGGTAAACCTGAACTTATAAGTAAGACATTCATCATTTCCTTCAAAGTTTGTTTTTTTCTTTCAGTAATTCCATTATATTTAGGTGAATATGGGGCCGTAGTTTGATGGATTATTCCATTCTCTACACATATTTGCGCAAAGGGAGATTCATATTCTCCGCCCCTATCACTTCTTATCATTTTGATCTTTTTGTCTAACTGATTTTCAACTTCAGTTTTATATTGTCTAAACGCATCTATTGCTTCATCCTTACTATTTAGCAAGTAGACATAATAATATCTAGTGCAATCGTCAATAAAAGTTATGAAATACTTTTTTCCACCACGTGATGGTGTTGACTTCATATCATAAATGTCAGTGTGTATTAAGTCTAAGGGATTGGAATTCCTTTCAACGGACTTATAAGGATACTTTGCATACTTCGATTCCGCACACGTTTGACACTTTGATTTATTGCACTCAAAGTTTGGCAAAACTTCTAAGTCAATCAGTTTTTTTAATGTTTTGTAATTAACATGGCCTAAACGTTCATGCCATAAATCATAAGACTCAAGAAAATAAGAAGAATTCAAACTTCTATTTATTTCAACAATCATTACATTCATCTTATAAAGGCCTTCGGTCAGATAGCCTTTTTCTACATAAATTTCTCCTTTGCTAATTATAATTTTTTCCAGAAACGGTTACAAATTTGAATCCGTTCTTGTCTAGAAGTGAAACAGAAATTAAATTCCTACGTAACTCCGGAACATACAAGACATTGTTAAGTGTCAAGACCTTTTTGGAAGTCATCTTTAAGCAAATTTTTCCTGTTCCTTCTACCTTAGCCGTAATGGAGTTATCCATGTAGATCATTTCTTTTACTTGAGCCAGAGTGAATGACGAAAACAACTCCTTGTTGGCACATACATGGTGGGTGGCACCAGAATCCATCCACCATTCGTGAGGATTCCCCGTCAAGTTGCATTCTGAGAACGTAGCACTCAGATCATCGCATTCTTTGTTGGATTCAATCATATTTGCTTGATCCTTCTTCTTGCCTTTGTTTGGGGAACGACAATCTGTGGACTTGTGGCCAATCTTACCACAGTTGAAGCATTTTCCCTTGAACTTTTTCTTGGGTTGATTGCTTCCTTGTTCAGCTTTCTTCCTTTTCTTAGAATTATTTTGGTCATCTTCTACAATATGTGCTCCATTAATTGTAGAATTCTCCTTTGACCTTCTTTCGACAGCTTTATGATCCTCTTCAATACGAAGTCGGACAATAAGATCTTCAACAGTCATCTCCTTACGTTTATGCTTTAAGTAGTTTTTGAAGTCTTTCCACAAACGTGGTAGCTTCTTAACTATCGCTGCTACTTGGAAAGTATCATTCACAATTAAACCTACAAAATAGTTTATGTGAGGTTTAAGAACATTTCTAATTTGTTCAACTAAGGTATTTTTCAAAGATATACCTTCTGCTAGGAGATCATGTATGATGACTTGCAACTCCTGTACTTGAGAGCCAACATATTTGCTATTTATCATTTTGAACTCTAGGAACCGTGCAACAAGGAATTTCTTAATTCCCACATCCTCCATCTTATATTTTCGTTCAAGTTCCCCCCACAGTTCCTTTGATGTCTTGGTTCCACTATAAACATTGTAGAGGTCGTCTGGGAGACCACTCAGAATATAATTCCTACAAAGGAAGTCCGAATGTTTCCAAGCTTCTACAATAATGAAACGGTCTTTGTCCGAGGTTCCCTCGGGCACCTCAGGAGTGTCTTCTCTAGTGAACCATTGTAGACATAAAGTGGTGAGGTAAAAGAACATCTTTTGCTTCCATCACTTGAAGACAATGCTTAAAAATTTTCCGAGATTCTTCGCCGGTGCCATTGTTGACGGAGCATTTGTGCGACTTGATGTGGCAATATTAGTTTCCCCCACAGACGTTGTCGCATCCATCATTTGACTTTCATTAGTCATCTTTCCTGTCAACACAAGACAGAAAAATTTAGTATTTTTAGAATACTACTTATAAAGTTAAACAACTTTTCAACTTTTCTTCTTGTTTCTAATTAACGATGAAGTTTTTATAACTTCAAATCGTCAACCGAGTGAACTTTAACTTGTGATGAAGATTTTATGTCTTCTAATCACTAGTTAAATTCAAGCGGAGTAGAAAGCCTAAGCTTTAATCTCCAAAAACAAGTTATACAGATTCTGTAAATTTATTCCTTAAGATTGTTATTTTCGTTTTACTTCGGGTACACAAAATCTGTATATTACAACACCAACTTCAACTTGAGTTCAAGTATAAACAAGAACACAATGAAGTATATCAAATACCCTCAACACAAGATCAAAATGACATTTCCAAGAGGTGTATTTTATTTTGAAGAAACTAAGATGAAACAAAAAATTGCCAAGTCGTCCGAATTTATGGATTTTCCTTAAGGATATAATCCCCCTCACTGTACCCGAGGTTGTGGAATTTTTCCTCCCAGGATAAAGTGGCTAACAGGCCAACAGTAGCGGTACCTCAAATGGTTGAAATATCTTCGAACTCACAGAACGTTTTAAGTGATCATACAAAATATTTTTGAGACAAGAAAAGAGTTTTTAATATGAAAATTTCGTACTAATCCCGTGGAGTAAACCAGGTTTATATAGCCATAACATGCCTCTTCTGAAAAGAGGCAAAGGTTCATCTAAAAAGTATAACCTTTTCTGAAAATTCATGTCCATTCGTCCAAATAATGTGATTGTTCTGAACAGGCATGCCATTTAGTGAATAAGTATGTCAGTTCATCGAAACAATGCATCAGTTCTGAAGTAGTACATCAGTTTACTGAAACAGTGCATCAGTTCACCGAAACAGTGGCACCCGTTTGATAAAGCATTGCATCAGTTCGAACTTCTGCATGCATGTATAAATGGAGTACCAAAACTAGAAAATATTTTACTATTTTTTTTTTATTTTCGGATTAGATTTCTATCTGGATTTCTTTATTTCCGTCAAATAAACTTTGTCCAAAAAGATAGATCTCATCGATCGATCATTTGCCAAATCCAAATCCAAATTTGAAGACGAGCCGAGTGAGAGACGACGACGACGACGCGGGGCATATCTTATTTATTGCCTCACTTACCATGTGGAGTAAGTATTCTTATTATAAACACTCCAAAGTTCCCTTCTCCCACCAATGTGGGAGAATTAGTGAACTTTCCAATTTGGAGTACACTTTCTAAATTGGATGTCTCCTTTCCTCCACCATTTTCCATTTTCCATTCACACTACATACACACTTTGAACCCAACATTAGATGCACTTATTGAGCCTTGGTGAGACCTTTGGTCAGCATATCTGTAGGCTGATCTTGTATGGCAATGTAGTTTGTAGTGATTATCCCTTGGCTTATTTTTTTTCTTACAAAAAAGCAATCAATGTCAATCTGTTTGGTTCTTTCATGGTAAAATGGATTGGATTCTATTTGAATAGATAATTTACTTTCAATAAACACCTTGACTGGTAGTTTTACTTCTATCCCAATCTCCTTTAGTAGTCCTAGTATCCAAGCCAGCTCAGCTATTACAGTTGCTAAGCTTCTGAATTCAGCCTCAATTGAACTTCTGGAAATAATAGATTGTTTCTTTGATTTCTAACACACCACTGACTTCCCAATATTTACAAAGTAATCAGTCAGTGATCTCTTAGTTTAAGGATATGATGCCCAATATGCATCACAGTAAGCACTTACATGATCACTTGGTTCACTAGATAGTAACACACCCTGACCAAGTTGATTTTTAACATATCTTACAACTCTGATTGCAGCATCCATGTGAGACTTCTTTGGTTTCTATAGAAACTGACTTAGTGTCTGTACATTAAATGCAATATAAGGTCTAGTCATGGTTAAGTATAATAGCTTTCCAATCAGTCTTTGGTATGCACCTTGATTTACATGAGGATCATTAGTAGGTTGTAGCTATTTAACATGATCGTCAAATTATTTTGAGGTCAGTTTGACATTGTAGTCCATAGGAGTGACCACTGGTTTAGCTTCTGTCAATCCTAACTTAGATAGTAACTCTACAGTGTACTTTCTCTGGTGCATTAGTATTCCTTTGTTTGACCTTGCAAATTTTATGCCAAGGAAGAACCTTAACTTACCTAGATCCTTTATTTTGAAGCTTTGTTGTAGCATAACTTTAGCATCTTCTATCAGGTTCAAGCTATCACCAGTGATTAGCGTGTCATTAACATACATAAATACCAAAGTAATTCCTTTTGGTGTCCTTCTTATATACAGTGAGAGATCATATTGACTTTGAATAAACTGAGACCTTAGTAAGACTTCTGATAGATTTGTGTTCCATTATCTAGGTGCTTGCTTTAAGACATATTGGGATTTGGTCAGTCTGCATACTGAATTCTCCCCTTGACTGGCAAATCCCTGAGACAACTCCATGTATACTTCATCAGTGAGGTCACTATTTAGGAATGCATTGTAGACATTCATCTGATGAACAAACCAATTCTTCTTTGCAACAGTAGCAAGAATAGTTCTTACTATTTTCATCTTCATAATTAGTGAGAAGGTTTCTTTTTAGTCAATTCCTTCTCTTTTTCCATAATCTTTTGCTACAAGTCTAGCTTTAAATCTTTCCACTTCACCTGAATCCTTATACTTTACCTTATATATAGACCTGCAGCCAATGGCCCTTTTACCTTTAGGTAAGGGAACAATCTCTTAAGTGTGGTTGTAATTTAAGGCCTCTATTTTAGTGTTCATTGCATATATCCATCTAGGATCTTTGCAGGCCTCAAAGTAGCTTGTAGGCTTAGTAACAGATAAGGTTTTCACCACAAAACTCTTATAGGACTGCAATAGTTTATCATATGACACATGATTAGCAAGAGCATGAGGTACGTTCTTTGTATTCTTAGAGACAAAGTCATTCATCCATGCTGGTGACTTCTTTTCTCTAGTTGATTTCCTTTGATCTTGAGCTGCAGATGGTTGAGTTGCAGGTTGTGTAGTATTAGAAACCCTTTGTAGTTGTTGTTCTTGCTGAGTAACCTCTTGATGTCTGCTTGATCTTCTTTGATATACCTTGGTTATGGTCTGTCTAGTAGTAGGTACATGAGGTTGTAGATACTCTTGCTTGTTCACAGTATCAGGAACCTCTTGAGATGAGACATTTATAGGAGCCTGCAAGGATGTCATAGCATCACTTGCTACTGGATATTGATCTTCCAATGGAAATGCATGATAGGGAATCTGATCATCAGCTGCTTCAAGATTGAAAAGAAACACATATTCTCTGAGTGACACATCCCTTCTAACAAAGAAAACATTAGTAGATATGTCATATAAGACAAATCCCTTCTTGGAACTAGAATAGACCATCCACACAGCTGCACTTGATCTTGGCATGAGCTTGTCAGACTCATTTCGCACCTTAGCATAACAGAGACAACCTATTACTCTTAGGTGCTCACAAGATGGTTTAGTACCATACAACTTCTCATATGGAGTATAATAATCAATATTTGAACTAAGTTACCTATTTATAAGGTAAAAAACAGCTAAAACACAATATCCCCAAAATTTAAC
Organism: Capsicum pubescens; assembly: GCA_030864215.1. Classification (NCBI taxonomy): domain Eukaryota; kingdom Viridiplantae; phylum Streptophyta; class Magnoliopsida; order Solanales; family Solanaceae; genus Capsicum; species Capsicum pubescens. The sequence continues at coordinate 25,113,161 of CM061541.1, forward strand.
AGGTATTGTTGCTTGAAACCCCAATGCTCTTGTGACCTCCGGGATGTGTCTGTGCTTTCTTTCAGCCATACCATTCTGTTGAGGAGAATAAGAACATGAGGTGTGATGTACAATACCCTTTGTTGCAAATAAACTACTGCATAATGAGTTCACAAACTCAGTTCTATTGTCAGTTCTAATCACTTTCACAATTTTGCCAAACTGTGTCTTAACATACTCAAGAAACTGTTGTATCTACACATACACATCTGACTTGAGTTTCAATAAGAAGAACCAAGTAAATCTTGAACAATCATCAACACTTGTTAAGAAAAATATGTTACCATTCATTGTTGAAATCCTATAAGGTCCCCACAGAAACAACATGCAAACTGAGTATTACTTATAGAAAAAGGAATTATGGTTTGCTTGGCACCAGGACAAACACTACATTTCTTTACTCTATCTTCTACTATATGAAACTTATTAGGTAGAAACTTTAGAAGTATATTAGAGGAGGCATGTCCTAATCTTCTATGCCACATATCAACCTCAGCTTAGGCTTTACTCACATTAGCTTTAGTAGAGACTTTTGTTGCTGCTGCAACCTTCCTTTCTTGAGTATTCACTAAGAGACACAAACCTCCATTAAGCTTAAATCCTCCTTACCTTTCCAGTACAAAGATCCTGGAAAACACAGAAACCAGGAAAGAAATTCACTGAATATTTCCATTCCTTGGTCAGTTGTGATACTGAAAGCAAGCTGCATGTAAACTGAAGAATATGATACACATTTGTTATACTATTTTCAGCAGACACATAACTAGATCCCACATGTGTAACTTCAGTCAGATCACCATTAGGTAAATACACCCTTCTTGGCTTATCTTATTTTGTTATGGACTCATCCACTAGTAAGTCTAAATTTCCAACCATGTGATTTATGGCTCCAGTGTCTATTATCCAATTTCTTGACCCATATGAGGCTAGAAATACACTAATACCTGCATTAGCAACATTTGTTGTCTTAGCAAAAGTGCTAGCACCATTATTTTTATTGATCATCTTCAGGATTTGATCATATTGTTCCTTAGTAAAGGCTGCTATTCCAATTTGACCTAGTTGATCCAGCTGTATTTCAGACTCTTCTTCATGGCTTCCATTATTGAAATAGTTACTTTGGAAAGATCTTGAATGAGAACCTTGCCTTGTAGTTATTTCTGCAGTATCTTGAGAATCAGTAGCCACCTTGTATGCTGCATTAGATCCTTCAGACCTAAACCTCTTTTTGAACTTGTGATCTTGAGGATATCCAACTAACTTCCAACAGGTTTCTTAGTATGATCTTTCAGCTTACCAAAGTCACACCACAAGTTGTAGTTCTTCTTGAATTTTGTGTCCCATTTTTTGTAAACATGGCTAAGTCAAGACTTCTACCAACACCTACATGACCAGATCCCAGTATACCTTCATTAGTAGCTCCAGATTTAAGGCTTTCATCACTCATCATCATGGCGTATACCTAATTGATAGTAGGCAAATGGGTCATAAGTAGTATTTGGCTTCTAGCCTGTGGATATATTTTATTTAGTCCCATGAGAAACTGAAACAGCTTTAGTTTTTGAAGATGTAGAAAAAAATCCTTTGATTTTTCACAATCACAGCCAGGAGCAAGCATAAGTGCCTCAAATTCCTCCCATATATCCTTTAGTTTTGAGAAATAGCAGGACACAAAAGCTGTTTCTTGAGACAGTGTTGTAATCTCCTTATGCATGTTGAAAGTTCTAGCACCATCCACTTTGTTGAACCTTTCAAACAACTCATTCCACACAACACTTGTAACTGAGGCATACATGATTCCACCTAATAACTCTTTAGACACAGAGTTCATAATCCATGCACAATGGCATTTACTCTTTCTCGTTTCCCAGATCAGAAGAAAACTTTTCTTTAGTGCAAGAACCATCAACAAGTCCTAACTTATTTCTTCCTAACAGAGCTATACACATAGACCTAAACCAGATAGAGAAATTTTCCACACCTGTTAACTGGAAGGAGACAATCTGTATACCACTCACATCTGAGGGACTGAGGAAAAGAGTATGATTGTAATCCATTGCATTTACAACTCCTGTGTTTCTGGTTACTCCACCATCAGTTTCAACACCATTCACACCATTAGCCATGACTCTAATCTTCAAATCTTGACTCAAGAATTCCTTCAAGAACCTGAGACTTCCAAAATGAATTGAACACATTCTTTTCCAATCTTCAAAATCGATTGAGTTAGCTAGTTTTGATCCAACAAACCTGACTCTGATACCATGTAATTATTCTTAGATCAGTGCTTTAACTCTAGCTTTGAGATATGCACTAAATAGCAAAAAAGAAGAATAAGAAGAAGAACAAAGTAAGAGAATTAGAGAAGAAGAAGTTTAGTAGAGTACGTAATACCCTTTTTTTTACCTAAGGTCAAAACGAGCACGACATTATGAACTCTAAAAAATAAATTATATACAGAGTCGCCACCTAATTTTTAAGAAAAATAAGGAAACCTATTTATTTATTAACAAGTATGACTTTTTTAATTTACAAAACCATTTTAGATTTCAGGTAATGGTTCAGATTATTTCAAAGGAAAGGAATTAGACACCCTTCAGAATCCCCAAATGTGGTTCTCGACTAGACTTAGGGTTATTATTAAAAGAAAAAAAAAATCAATGTTTGCAAATATAAAAATAATATAGTACATATGTTATTGCAAAATACATATAAACGCATGTAAAGATGTATAAACAAAAGTATATAAAAATATTTAAAAAAAGAAAGGTAAAGAATGAATAAAGAAGAAATTATTTTTAAAGGAAAATTACATAATATTTTTTAGTATAAAAAGTGTGAATTATTTAATCAAGTATCTAAATTAATTTTAATATAAATATTAACGACGTAAATTTGCCTAAACGCGTGATAAAGATTGTATAAATAAAGAACATCCCCGCCAACCGTCCAAAAATTCACTATAATTAATATTTTTACAATGATAAGAATAAAAGAAAATACAGCTATAAGAAAATTAAGCTCCTTTGAATATCATTCCCGAGTACCTGTACAAACACTTGTAATAAAAATGTTAGTAACAAATAAATAATAAAAAGACATGTGCACATATGTGTATTTAAAAAATATACTTAATTTTTATTAAAAAAAAATGGACTTCAGTAAAGTTTTCAAAAAAGTTATAACAATTTCATCATTGCCCAAAATATTTATTTTTATTAATTATTTGTATATGTAATATCCATCTTTTTATTTATCCAGGCCTAAAAAATTGAAGAAGAATTTCTTCATCGACCAAGTGTTGTGTAATATTTGCTCAACTAGTAGTAACAAGAATATTCAAAAAAAAATGGGCATGCATCACTAACAAAAAATAGAGTGAAAATCAACAAAAGACAATCATTCTGTTTGGTTCATAAGAACCCACTAAAAATAAAAAATAAAAAGGTGACCCAAAATGTGGTCTCCATAATGATGAAAGACATATAAACTAACATTTAAGTCAATAATATTAAAAGCAAAGAAAGAAAGAAGAAAAGAGCATTATTTGTCGGCCAGATCTGATATTTTCAAAAATAAATAACTTGGAAAGTACAGATCCGTGTTTTGTATTGGGGTGGCCTCAAATATCTGACGGAATGATAATTTCATCAGCCAAATGTTGGCCTTAAATATAAAATAATAAAGTTAAGAAGATGAAGTCATAGGAATAATGAATAATCAAAGCAACGTTAGGACCAAGTAATTGACATAAATAACAAAGAGTAATTATAATCAATATTGAAATCAAGTAACAAAATAACAACAAAACATAGTAGCACATAATGATAGAGACACAACATTAATAAACAAAGAAATCCAAACATGGATGATGGAGTTCAACTTTCCATTAGCCAACAACCAATAATTAATATATAAAAAATTAAAAATATAAGAAGCACTAATCTAACCAATTTTATAAGAAAAACATCTTAAAAGAAATTAGTCAAAAAAAATCAACAAAGTCATGAAAAAATAGTAAATAGCGGAGCCTTGTCAGTTTTAATAGAGCTTCACCAACTCCGACAAGATCTGTGAAACCAAAAATCAAGCAATCAAATTTAACGTATACTACTAAATAAAATCAGTGATCGAAACGGGTTGCTTTAACGGCTTTCGTCGGAGCAACGCCACAAATATCAAAGCCTAACAGATCTGCAAGATTAAAAAAAGTGAAGAGAGAGGGGTGCCGTTTTGGTGGTGGCTGGAAAAAGGGTGGTGGAAAAGGAAAAAAAATTAGTGGTGTTTTGGTAAAAGGGTAGAGGCGAGAAGGGAGATTAATGGAGGGAGTAGTTGTTGTTTATGAAAAATGAAAATAAAAAGGGAGGAGGAGTGATGCTGCTACTGGTTGTTTTGTTGTTATAGAAAAATGAGAGGGAAATATTGTGGCGTGGGTGTGTATTGTGTTATTTTTTAAATAATTGTGTGGTAGGTGAGTGAATTGGGGGGAGTGGGTGGCAGTAAAGAGAAAAGAAAAAGAGAGTGAATTAAGAGAGAGAAAATGAGATAAAAGAGAACATTTGTTTGTCGGTATGTACGTATAGGTGTGTGTTTAAAACGAAAAAAGTAAAGAAAAGGGTGACTCAGGCCCGTTTGGGATTGCTGTTGCAAAATTTCTTATCGGAGAAGCAATTTTATAAAATGACTTTTTAAAAAATTGCTTTTAAAAAAAACAGTTTGTATTTGATAAATTCATTCGAAAAGTGTGTTTGATATTCAAATATGTTTGATAATCAAATTATATTTGAATAATCTTTTTCAAGAAGTGCTTTTTTGAGACAAATGACCAAAAAAGACATCTATCAATAGACTTTTATTACTAAAATCAATTTATAGAGAAAAATTATTTTATATATCTATTATAATATTTTTAATTAATTTTTTTTATTTAATTAAAAAGTACGTACTCTAGAATTTTTAATCAATATTTATATAAATAAATACATTAAAAAAATTAAGTGGTGATATATTACTTAAATAGTTTAAATATTACTTAAAGAATCAAACAAAAATGAATATAAAAGTTATTTCATAAATTAAATCACTATATATGAAAAAATTAACGACAAAAATAATTGTCCCTTCATACATGACAAAAATTCTCAACATTACTCATTTTCTATGCATTAGAGATATATGATTAATAATAATAACATTACACTAAATAGTGAAATAAAAATATTATTTTCAAAATAAAAACTTAACAAAATCAAAGAATTTCACAGACAACGATATTATCACATATGCTATTATATGTATGCACATAAAAAATTTAATTATATCATGATAATTATTAAAAAACATACCTTCAAATGAGAAAGCAATTTTGATTCAAAAAATAACTTATTAATAATAGAGATGACTTTATATTTTGGAGAACAGTAAAATATATGTATAAATGAGAAATATTATCTGTATTTATAGATGAAGGAGAAGGTGTGCAATACGCTAAACTCATTGAATGAATAGAAGGTTTGAAAAAAAAGTCAAATAAATATTTAATTAGAATCTATCTTCTTTTTGTTACCTTATTTTTTGGATTCATTTTACTTTATCAAATTTACTAAAATTTAGCAAACACTATATTCATGTTTAAAAATATCTAAATGAGATAATATTTGTTATTTTTTGCCTTTTCTTTTGGATATGTCTTTACCATTTCAATTCTAAAATTAAGTTGCCAAATTCATATACGTATACTACCTGATGACAAATATTTAAAATAAAATTCTATCTATTATTTGTTATTTTTTTTTAATATATTTTTACGGTTTCAAAATTTACTACGAATAAGCAGTCATCATATTCATATATATATATATATATATATATATATATATATATATATATACACACACACACACACACTATATACGTATACTACCTAATGACAAATATTTAAAATAAAATTCTATCTATTATTTGTTATCTTTTTAAAATATATTTTTACGGTGTCAAAATTTACTAGGAATAAGCAGTCATCATATTTATATATATATATATATATATATATATATATATATATATATATATATATATATATATACTATTTTTTAACAAATATGTCACTTTTCATGAATTATTTATTGAAAATTAAATATTTGAGAAAAAATTTATATGTGATGTCAAAGTACAATCTTGTAACATGATTCAGTTGTCAATTGTTATCATTAATAATAATAAAATAACTTATATATTCTTTAGTCATCATCATCAATGATATTTTAAAATTTATTTAAATAAAATGAGTGAAAATAAAATAAAAGTATATAAAGCATAAAAAATTATGATTTAAATATGAAATGTAAAATTTTAAAAATCAAACGTTAATCAGACTTGTAAGATATGTTAATATATATATATATATATATATATATATATATTTGTGTGATAGGGATAATTCTGTCATAAAAAAATAATTTTCTGCTTCTGCTTTTTTTTAGAAGCAGAAATTTTTTGCTTCTTCTCAGAAGCAGAAAAACTGCTTTTGCTTATTTTTAAAAGCACTTTTGAAAGTTTATCAAACACCCTCTTTTTTTAAAGAAGTGCTTTTTCTTCAAAATAAGTGCTTATTTTGGGAAATAAGCAATCCCAAACATGCTATCAATCATATGGGCAAGTTTGCTAAAAGGACACTATGAAAAACTATTTTGCCAAAGTTTCAAATTTATTGAATAATTTATCAAAAATATACTTAAATTCACATCATCATCAACTTTTTCAACTTAACAACTTCACCCACAAATTTTATAATAATTCACTTTAACCCAATACTTCCAACTTAATAAATTCATCTACAAGTTTTAAATAATACACTTCAACCCACTCCATCATCCACCATTATATATATAAAATATCAAGGTTTCCAAAAATATTAAATAAAAAAAATTACAAAAGCTAAAATAGAAGGTGGTTGTTTTTCCTCCAAAAAGTTTCGATTCCAGCCATTGTTCCGGCGTTATTTTTCGGCGATCAGCTCTAAATCAGTCCACAAACATCATAAGCTTGTCCGTTGCACCCATTGTTACCCCATTTGTTTGGTATCTTCTTAAACACACTTTCCACCTTTGTTAAAAAGCTTAAAACCATTCATATTACTCAAAATCACTTTAGAAAGTACATTACAACAACTCAGGCGACTCCAAGTTCATTTCTCTATTCCATAAATCCAAGGATCGTTGATTAGAAACAATATTTACAATTTCACGGTTTTCGTACGGAAAGCTGCCCAGTTATCGACAACTGATCATCATTCATCGATCGTGAATATAACCCGACCTAGAACATAAGCATAATCTACAGTCGACCAAAGCCTAATTCCACGATGTCTATTGAAGAATTTGTTCTGGTTTCTGGTGATTTTATAGGAGAATGGGTGGAGACTCCCAAATGCTGGAAATGGAGACCTTTTACAAAGGTGACAATCCTCGTTACTGTTTGCCGTAATATTTCGTACGACGAATTGGTTGCAAGCGTAATGCAGAGCGGGGATCTAGGTTGCGCGTCGGGCGACGTGGTGATTAGTTATATAATGAATTCGAGGGAAAAAGTGAATCCTACGCTCATAAATAGTGATGTACGTGTGATGATGTATATGATGGATGTCTATGTAGATGGATTTAGGCCTATTTTGAGGATAAATGTAGCTGAGAGGTCCTTCGAAGTACCGGTAAATTCATCAGAACCCCCACCTCTACGCCCGACAGTCGATGATGATTTTAATGATTACGAAAATGATGGCGATCATCCTATTAATACGAAAGATGATTCTATGCATATGGAAGATATTTCATCGGACTCGCAAGATGACGAAGAAGACCGTGGAACGAAATCACAATCGGGACATTCCTTCACCGATGGTGCCAATTTCCATATCGATCAAATATTCTCAGACAAGAAAGTGCTCAAAATGCTACTAGACCCAGCAGCGGTGAGGCAGTGTTTTGATTATTATTTGGAGAAGAACTGCTCTAAATTCTTGAAGGCAAAATGCTTATCTCGTGGTTGCGGCTGGTTATTGAGGGTAATGAAGTACAAAACCTCATGCAGATTTTGGATATACAAGTATGTCAGGTTGCACACGTGTGGTGTTGAACATGCTACTCGCAGGCATAAGTGATTGTTCTCCGAATTGATTGCTTCACTATGCGTAACTTATTTTTGGGATGGTAAGGGTCCAAGCATAAGCGAAATTCAAAGGATTGTGTTCAAGGAGTTGCATTGCCACACAAGCTATTGGATGTGTTGGAAAGGAAATGTAATAGCGAAGAACATCATTCGCGGGACATCAGAGCACGGATATGCTTGCTCGCCGACTTTTTTCCACATGGTGGAGTTGTTGAATCCAGGGTCTTCCTACTCTATCATGGTAAACCAAATTAATGGATCATTCGTTTACTACTTCTTAGCATTTAGAGCTTGAATACAGTGATATGCCCACATGAGAAAGGTAATTGTCGTCGATGGCACACATTTGTATGAAAAGTACGGGGGCGTGTTGCCGAGTGCAGTTGTACAGGACATCGAAAATCACATATTTCCAATTGCCTTTTGTGTTGTCGATAAAGAGAACGATGCTTCTTGGACCTTCTTTTTTCAGAAGTTGAAGTCTATCGTAGAATATGAACCCGATCTACATGTCATCTCCGACAGGCACGTTAGCATTGTCAATGCCTTCTCCCGTGTTTATAGTCGTGCACATCATGGACTTTGCATGAGGCACCTCGCTTAAAGTCTGCGTGTAAATCAGCACTGTAGAGAACATCTTTATCTATTCTACGTTGCGGAAAAGGCGTATACTATTGATGAGTTTAGCGAGCATTTTGCCGAATTGAAGAATAATAGCCCCGAGGCAGCACATGTCCTTGAAAATATGCTTGGTTTTGAGAAATGGAGCAGAGCACACTTCTCGGGCAATAGGTACGATGTGATGACCACAAACATCACCGAGTCGCTCAACTCAATGTTGATGGATGAACGGGAGTACCCCCTGTCGTACATATTCAATTCAATTGCTAGAAAATTTGGTGAATAGTTTAGGGAGCGGCATGCCTTTGTCGCTGGTCAAAACAATAAATTTGTGCCTTGTGCGAAAAGGATCCTAAGAGATAACAAGAGTGCGAGCGATTCCTTGTATGTGACTAATGCAAACGGGGGTCTCGACCAATTCACGGTGTTCGGCAACGACATTACTGCCAAGGTCAATCTGTTGGAGAGGAGTTGTTCTTGTTGAAAATTTGACTTGGTGAAAATGCCATGCGAACATGCGATGGCAGCTTTACGAGCAAAGTATGGCGATGGCATAGGTTATGGTAACTCCATCTACGAGTACTCTTTGCTAATTTATAAAGCTGAAACTTACCTCCTCGCATACTCGAAAGCTATTAACGTTATCCCTCAAGAGGCCGAATGGACTGTGCCACAGGAAGTGCAAGACAGTAAGATTTCTCCACCCCCTACGATCGCAAACTCGGAAGGAAGAAAGTCAAATGCACTAAGGGCATCAGTGAGACATTCAAGTCCAAAAAGAGGAATAGGTGTTCGATATGCAAGAAATTCGAGCACAAAAGAACCACGTGTGGAATGGCCAACAAATCGTAGGAAACCTTTTTTTTGCTTCAGTTGTAAAGCTACTGTTTTGGGGGATAAATGTTCATTTCTGTAGAATTTAACGTTCAGTTGTAATTGACTTTAATCATTGTCTACGATAGACTACGTAAATTCTACGGTATATCGTTCACACTGTCTATAAAATATTATGTATTGGTTATATGATTGGTTATCAAACACTCTATGTTGGTCTTTTTACCACTTTATCTCTCCAGTCGATGCAATGAATCATACACAAACCAAATATTTTCTCTTCTGACACACGTCGACTGACCATTGGGTGGATATATGAAAGTACGCCATCTATTGGTCTATAAGTAGAGTGCCTATTTCTATGTAACCCTTTAGTTGTCCCTAAATCCAATATCAGAAACCCTCTTCTTCTTCTCCCAAATAAAAAAAAATGCCTCCAAGAAGGATAATACCCCTGCGCCCCGTCAGACATGTTTCCCCAAGACACTACAACCTCCTCCTTCTTAGGAATGATTTTGATCTCCTATTCTATGGCCTGGGTCAAGACCACATCTACCTAGAGCAGGAACTCCGTCGAATTGCTCGTTTCCTGAGGACAATTATGGAAAGGCTTGGAATAGATGGTCCTGACTACATCACCCCCAGCATCTCAGTGAAATCTGTTTTTTAGTTTTTTCTTTTCTTTTATGTTTATAAGTTTTTATTTTGTGTTCATTGTAGAAGAAACTTTCTTGTAGGATTGTTGTTAGAAGAAAGCTTTTTTTTTTTTTTGCTTATTTTGCAAGTTCTCAACGATGTGCCAATGTTATCAATGTAAAAATCATATGATTATGCAATGAACAAAGTATTTATGTTTTCAAATTGAGTTTTCCTCTTTTTGGTTATTGTTATTTTTTATATTTGCATCCGTAGTGAATGCATCTATAAAAACAGATCACATAAACAGTTTATCGTCGGTCACATAAATAGTCTATCCTCAATCATATACATAGTCTATCGTCGACCTAAAATAGTAGTCGATCGTCGATCATGTTAATCGATGGACCAACAGTTAAATTAAAATAGATAATAACAAGTTTTGGGGCTAGTGGAATAAAATAATTAAATTAAAAATGATATAAACAGATAATGACATGTTTTGAGTCTGGTGGAGTAGAATAATTAATATAAAAATGATATAAACAGATAATAGTATGTGTTAAGATTGGTGGAATTAAATAATTAAATTAAAAATGATATAAACTGATAATAACATGTTTTGGGGCTGGCGGAATAAAATAATTAAAGTAAAAATGTTTTGGGGCTGTCATCGATGTTGATCCATGTCAAATCCATGTTAAAATACTTGTGCTTTGGGGGTTTATCGACCCTTCTGGTCTACCATAGACTTACACCTTCAGGATTGTAGATTGGTCTCCTGCTTATTCGTAGACCACAAAGGTCTATGTACCCTTCTATAGACCAATAATTGGATGTTGTTTAAAAATAAATAAATAAATTAAAAATAAATATAGTGTGGGTTTGTACACATATGAAGGAGTGTAAACAAGACCCATAAACATATTAGAGCTTATAAAAATTAGGGGTGGTGAATTAAGGAGAGTGTGGGTGGGTATTGGTCGAAACAAACATTATCCTAAGAGTAATATTTGTCGAAGTATGTTTTGAGGATGTTGATTGTATTTGATGACTACCCATTCCACATACTCTTTCAATTAACACTCTTAAATCACCACACCCAAATCAAAAGAGTATGTAGAATGGATAGTTGTTGAACAACCGTCATCCTCAAAACACATTTGTGTTTTGACAACCATTACTCTTAGGATATTTTTTGTTTGACTAATACCCATCCACACACTCCTTAATTCACCACCCCTAATTTTTATAAGCTTTAATATATTTATGTGACTTGTTTACACTCCTTCATATGTGTGCAAACCCATACTATATTAATTTTTAATTTATTTATTCATTTTTAAACAACATCCAAGTGTTGGTCTATATCAGAGGTCTATGCATAATCAGGAGATCAATCGATGTACTCCTAAAGTCATAAGTCTATTTTAGACCAACTGAATCGATGGACCCTCAAAGCACAAGTATATTTTTTACTGTAATATTTTTTACTTAACATATTATTGATGGTTCATCGATTACGAGTGTCTATGGTAGACTTTGGTATCTCGTTGATGGCAGATATAGGTCATGGTCTACGACAGTCTATTAATTATCACCACTATTTCAAAAAAAATATTGTTCCAACGGTAATAAACGGCTACTTTTATAATCCATCAGTGTTAATACTTCGTTTTTACTTCATATATAAGGTGTCCATCCCTCATTATTTTATTTCATTTACTTTGTTTTATTTTTAAAAAATCTACAATGTTGCAAACATCTCAAACATCCAATTCTAAAAATACTCTAATTTGTCATTGTGGGAATGCGGCTCTCTTAAGGGCGTCACGCATGGATTCAAATCCAGGTTGCAAATTTTATAATTGTGCAATTGCAAAGGTGAGCTGTGTTTTTTTTTTATAAAGTTAAGTTAATCGTTGTGTAATTATTATTTTTTTCCTAGGATAATGACACATGCTCATTTTTTAAATGGCTCGATGAGCTATCACCTCCAAGCAGTCCATCAACGTTGGGTTCGGGACCCGGGACATCAAATTTTCGTGGCTTGGCAAAATTTAATCTACTACAAAGGCTCCAAAAATGCGAAGAAAATAGAGATTTTCTTCTGAATTTGTTCAAAGAAGCTGAAGAACAAAGGGATCACCTCAAAGTATTGCTACATGACACCCAAATAGAGAAGGATCAACTAAAACAAAAATTGATTTTGACCGAAGAAAGGGAGAATGGCCTAAAAATGATGTTATGTGCTATAATACTAGTATTCGTTCTTTGGAAAAGTGTAACATGGATGTAGTGATATTGAATAAATAATAATACTTCTATTTTTCTACAATGTTAAGAACTGTTTTTGATAGAATCATAGTAGATCAATCAACACATCAACTTAAAATGGAGCAGCATGGTAATGATAGACTATGAAAGAAGTATATGAAATATTAGATAAATATTCTATGAAACATGGAAATGTCTCAAATATCCTACCAAACAGATCATTCAACACATTAACAATAAAATAATTCAAATGTTTTTTTCACTACATTCCTCCTCATCAGCATAGGTGTTGTTGATTTTATCAACGATATACCTGAACCCATCTTGTTTTTATTCCACACTTTTTTTCCTTAACCTTCAACAACTGCTTTTTTCTCACCTTCCTTTTCTTCCTCACCTTTTTTTTTCCTTCACCTTCAACAGCTGCTTCTTTCTCACCTTCTTCTTCTTCTTCTTCATCAGCTGTTGCTCCTATTTTTTCAGCTTCTTCTTTTTCCTTGGCTTCTTCAACTACAACTCCTTCTTTTTCCTTGCCTTCTTCTTCAACTGTTGCTGCTTCTTTTTCAACTTTTTCTTCTTCTACTGCAGCTGCTTCTTTTACGCTTTCTTCTTGGCTCTTATCTTCTTCCATTTCTTCTTCTTCTTCATCTTTCTTTTCTTCTTCTTTTTCCTCTTCTGCCACGATAGAGGCCAACTCATCCATTTTGCTCCTTTTTTATCCTTCTTCATTCCTCTCTGATTCATGAAGGTCCACATGCACTGTATCATCATATTACAAAGTGTTACTGATATTTAAAGTTGAAAACTCATTAACAACATCAATTATTGAATAAAACTACCTCGCTCGTGTTGTCATTCATCCTGTTCCTTTTTCTTCAGTCTTTTTTCTCTAATATAGGCAGTAATATCCAACACCGCTTCCTCGAGCACAACAACACACTTATGAAGATCCTCGGGGGATGAGGTGTCCACTGCATCTTTGGAGGTACTTGGAGTATCATCATCACCAATGCATATTTCAATGGGTTACAACCCAAATACCTGTCATCATCACTGTCCTCATTTGAAATAAAGCCAGTCACCCCTTCTTAATCTTCTTTAAGCCATCGAGAAAATTATTCTTCACCTAGTTCGTATATGGCTCAAAGGTAATCATGTAGTGTATATTCATCTCACAAAGAGTAAGGATGATGTACGGGTGCACATTCTACAAAATGTCAATTAGGAATTACATAACATTCGATAAAATAGTAGTATTATTATTGCATAATAAAAAATAAGTTCATACCTTGGTAACTTTTCCTTTGTACTTGAATGGGTCGCTTTTGATTATTTGGTCACTTTTTGTAGTGTGCCATCTGAGGATGCAGGGAATGGGAAAGGGCTCATCCATTGATTTTCCAGCAAATTTTCCAAGATGAGGAAAGGCCTTATAGATCCAAACCTGTAAGCAGTACAACAGTGAAAAAAGAACTCAGAGTCTATGACAGAGTATAAATAAAACAAGAATCTACGATAAAGTCACTAAAGGGTTTATGGTAGATACCATGAATGCCCAGGGAAATTTGAATAGAGCATAGGATGCCTTCTTCTTCTTATCAAATACTTTCCTCTGCTTCTTCAGGTCACTTTTCTTCTTCATATAGTCCAGGGTAAGTTGAAATGTCTCTTTCTCCCACAGATAATTCTTAAAGAAACTCAAAGAATCGATCATTCGAATCAGTTTCGCATCGACAACCTTCGTCGAATCTTTTGCAAGCAACCTGGTGTGCAAGAACCACAATAAACAATACTTAAACTTCTGATCCTCGTTCAGCTTATTCCCTCTGATCAAGTGTAACAAGTTGGCCGCCGTAATGTTTTAGTTTTTGGTCACCTTAAAGCAAAAATGCTCCCCCCTGTCTAACACCTTCTTTATTTTTTATTCACTAGGGTATGTGAGCAGTTCAACCCCTTGATCAAACAAAATTCTTTCAATCCAAAACAGGCAGGCTTGTTGTAAATGCAGAACCACATCTCATGATGCATCTTATACCTCTTGACGCGTCCAACAACAAATAATGGACCAATTGCCCATTGAACTTGAGATGTTCCAGCAGGTTTCTCAGGTGTCCGAAACAGGACCGCTTGAATCTTTTCTTCAACTCCTGGTCGACAAGAACTTGCTTAAATTCTCGATAAGCATCCATTCTTGATTTGACTGATATCTTAGCCGGGTAAGATCCGACCTCGTCCATTATCGTTCGAAGGTCATACCGCTCTACGGAAATAAACTTTGACAAATATGGCACGAACAAGGGATTATTATCCCCATCATCACTATTTCTCCCACTTCCCTCGCTCTCTTCACTGTCACCACTAACACTGCGCTCGAGAAGGATATCTTTACTAGACTCGACGCAGTCGCTTATCTTCTTTAAATCCGGATCTGATTCAGACGCTTTCTCATTAATTTTATTTCTTTTTGAGATATTTTCAAATGTCTTGGCTTTTGTTTTTCTACTTCTACCAGCTTTGCCTTTAGGATGGATGGTTTTTTTACCTATTTTTAATGCAATCTACACCTGCAGAACAAATCTCCCATTTTCAGTTCATAGACCACAAGTTTATCAATAGAAATAAGTCAATGCTCAAATGAACCCCCCCTGAAAAAACAAAGAAATACCCCAACAAAATCCACTATGGAGTATCAAAATCAAACTTGTGCACCTAATCAAACTAATTAGCTATTAATATTTCAATTTTCACTCTTTCAGCCATCATATTTTAAAAGAATTTCATACTTCTAAAAATT
The DNA here is from genome assembly GCA_030864215.1 of Capsicum pubescens. Lineage (NCBI taxonomy): Eukaryota > Viridiplantae > Streptophyta > Magnoliopsida > Solanales > Solanaceae > Capsicum > Capsicum pubescens. The sequence continues at coordinate 25,128,528 of CM061541.1, forward strand.
TATTTTAATCTAGGGCATTTTGATTTCATAGACCACGGGTCGATTTCATTGACCACTGGTCTACGGACAGAAACAGGTGACTGTAGGAATCAAACTGCCAAAATAACTCTTCAAATAATGATTATTCCACCATTCCACCATCACAGTTCACTCCAAAACATCAATAACTGAACCAAAATCCAATATGCAATATCAAAAGACAACAATTGCTAAAAATCAAACCGGTGCACCTAATCGAACTAATTAGCTGTTAATCTTTCAATTTCCACTATTTAAGCAACCATTTTTTAAAAGAATTTCATACGTCTAAAAATTGATTTCAATCTAGGGCATTCTGATTTCATAGACCACGGGTCGATTTCATAGACCACGGGTCTACGAATAAAAATAACTGACTGTTCAAATCAAACTGCCAAAATAACTCTTCAAATATCGATTATCCTACCATTCAACACTTCTTTACTAAAAAAACAACGAAACTAAACCAAAACTCCTTAATCAACCAAATTCGAAAAAAAAATTTCCTACATCACTACGAATCGATTAGAAAAGCAACCTGTTTAAATAGATCTACAAATGATTGAAATATGATTTTAACTAAGCTTATGAAGCAACAACGACCTCTTAGCAACGCAGAAGAAGGAAAAACAAAAATGGTGTTTGGGGAGAACTGTTCTTCAAAGCGGGAGTTGGGAGAAAATTTAAAAGGAGAGAGAACGTTTTTTTTACATTGGAATAAGTTGATGGGTGTTAGTGTATTATGTTAAATTTGTAGATGGGTGTTAGTGTATTATGTTAAATTTTTAGATGGGTGTTAGTGTATTATGTTAAATTTATAAAGTTAGATAAATGATACAATGGTCCTTTACTTTTTCACCCTTTTTCACACTTTTTATATCCTAACCCTAAAAAATAATTCAAAAAGAAATTTAGTGTCCCTTTGGCAAAATAGTTTTGAGAATGGTAACTTTTGCCAATTATTCCCCAATCATATCTACTCTTCCAACAAGATCTTTTTTTTTTGTTAAACATTGTATTTTCATTGATAACCAAAAGTATTTACAATCATATCAAAACAACCATGGACTAACATCTATCTCTATCTCTATCACTATTGCTAGCTATAAAGATAATTAGTACAATTTAAGCTTTTTTCTTTCAAACTCCTAGTCTAGGGATATACATTGAGTTTATGGAGTATCTTGTGCCATTTGGTGTTGTTTCTTTCTCTAATATGTATGTGCTGGACGATATCTTTCAACAATCTGTCAGCATTCATTTGGGTTTTATGGAATCTGCCTGAGTTTCTCTCCCTCCAGATCAATGTAACTGTCATAGAAAAACTCACTGTCAAAATTTTTGCTATTCCGTCTTTACTTCTTTCCTTTGTGTTTATCCATTGGATCTCTCCTATCCAGTCTTGAATTACTCTTCTGAATCCCATCCAGTTACACAGCCTTTGCCATAGATTATGAGTTTTATCACATTCAAAGAATAAGTTCTCAAGTGTTTCTAGTTCTTGGCCACAAAATATACACTCTGTTGGAACTTGTATAACAAATTTTATCAACCGAGGCACAGTTGCTAGCTTGTGTTGTACTGCTAGCCAAATTATAAACTTGAATCGAGGGTGGATCTTATTGTGTAGAGCAAGGTTCTTCCAAGCTACTCTTAGATACTGAGGCATCAACAACTTGCACATTTTATGTATGGAAAAGGAATTACCTTGCATTACTCTTGCAAAACCACCTTTTAGTCCACAATCCACCATGGGATTTTGAGTGATCCAGGTTCTGGCCTCCAATATCTTCCTTATCACCTAAGATGCATTCTTAGGTATTAGGATTTCCTGTAAGCTTTTGTTTTTTTATGTAGTATCCATTTATCCATCTGATCCACATACAATCTTTATTCCTGAATATATTCCATAGTTGCTTTAGGATTGCTGCTCTATTCCATAAGCACAAGTTTATGATGTTCAGTCCCCCAGCAGCTAGTGGTTTACAGATGGAATCCCATGATACAAGTGCTTTTTTGGATATTGTTACATTTCCAGTCCACAAGAAAGTCCTGCATATTTGCTCTATGGATTTGATAACTCTTTTTGGCATCAGAAAGATTTGGGCCTAGTATGCTTGCACCCTAAAAATAACTGATTTGATGAGCTGAACCCTTCCTGCATAAGACAATAATTTTGTAGACCAACAAGTAATCTTTGCAGTGATCTTTTCTAGCAGAGGTTTGTTCTGGTTTATGTTCAGTTTTCTGGATGCTAATGGTACTCCCAGGTATCTGAAGGGAAGGGACCCCTCAGTAAACCCCAACTCTTCTAATATTTTTTTTTTGTATTCTCTGCCACCCCAACAATATAGAGAGATCTCTTTTCTAAGTTGGATTGTAACCCTGAGGCACCTGAGAATCTTAAGAATACAACATTCATCATTTGTACTGATAGAAGATCATCTCTACAGTACATTAAAAGATCATTTGCAAAGCCGATGTGTGTGCTTCTCAACTTCCAGCATTTTGGATGGTAATTGAAGTCACTGTTTTCAGCCATTGCTTTTAGTTCTCTACCCAATACTCCATCATAAGGATAAAAAGGTAGGGAGACATAGGATCTCCCCGTCTTATTCCTCTTTTGGCTTGAAAAAGTGTTGTGAGTCCTCCATTAATTAGAAGAGAGTATGACACAATGGATATGTACTCTATAATCCAGGTTACTAATTTTGCAGAAAATCCACGTCAATCAATAATTTTTGTAAGAAGCTCCATTCCAAGGTATCATAAGCTTTCCTTAAATCTACTTTTAAGACACATCGAGGAGAAATCCACTTCCTGTTGTAGCTCTTGAAGATTTCATGACTTAACATGATATTATCCATTATGATTCTACCCTCTATGAAAGCTGATTGGGAGCAGCTAACCAGATATGATATCACCTCTTTGAATCTGTTAGTGAGTACCTTAGATATGATTTTATATAGAGTGGTGCAACATGCAATAGGTCGATAGTTTTGACCTTTGCAGGGGATGGAACCTTAGGGATGAGAGTTATAGTAGCCACATTAATACCAGGCCATAAATTATTTGTTGGAAAGAATTATTTCACTGTGAGTAATATGTCCTTGCCCACTAGGTCCCAATTTTTTTGTAAAGAATTCAATAGGAAATCCATCCACCCCAGGTGCTTTATCTTTAGGCATAGCCTTTATTGCTGCTAGGATCTCCTCCTTAGCCACCTCTTGTATCAATTTTCTCTACTGTTGTATTGTTAGGCAGGTTCCTGTCCTCACTATCTCAGTATTGAGACAAGGAAGACTCTTTGTGCAATCTCCCATTAACCCTGCGAAGACAAAAATTAACTCTCGTTCCACCTGGTTAGGATCTATAAGCTTCATACCTGCCTTAGTGTATATAGAGGTGATAGAATTAAGTGAGCTTCTGATCTACCACTGGGCATGGAAGTATGCAGTGTTGGAGTCTCCATAATCAATCCATAACATTGGATTTTTGTCTCAATAATATTTCCTCTACAGTGCTCCACTTTTCAATATCTTGAAGTAGTTTATTTTCTTCATCACACAGATTAGCATCCAAAACCTGATCCTTTTGCTGGTCCTAAATGATCTCAAGTTTTTATCTAGCTTCACTTAAGTGTTGTTTATGAGAGGCAAAATAGATATTAATAACTTTAAACTGCATTTTAACATCCTTGAGTTTAGTCCATACATTAACAACTACATTCTCATTTCTCTATTGATGCCATACTCTCTGCATAATTGTAGTGAAGTCTTGATGTTCCATAATGTGGGGAAAGAATCTAAATGGCTTGGGGTGAATGATATTATGTTGTTTGTATCTGATTATAATAGGGGTATGATCAGATACCGAGGGATTCCCATATTCAGCTTCTACATGCCCCAGATTCTGTATCCATTTGAAATCTCCCAATGCCCAATCGATCTTACTATACACTCTAGTTTCCATTGACTGTTTATTACTCCAAGTGAAGTGCCATCCCTTCCTTCTGATGGGTATGAGATGTATTGCATCTAGTAACCCTTGAAAGCCTTGGGTTTCCTGTTGTGTGACATCAGATCCTAATCTATCTCCAGAACTCAGCACATTATTAAAATCACCACATAGAACCCAAGGTTCCTGATTCTGTATATCAACCTGGGTAAGCTCATGCCATAGTCTTTCTCTACTCTGCAGATCATTTTTAGCATAGACCACTGTGGCATATATTTTCAGATGGTTTCCTAGATCTTTCACTAGGCAATGAATAAATTATTCGTTAACTTCTAGTACACTCACCAGCAGGTGTGGTTTCCAAACAATCCATATTCAACCATTTTGATGAAATCTATGATTTGTACAACTATTCCATCCTTTTACTATTTTTATATGAATTTTCTAAATACAATGCTCCTTTACCCTTGTTTCTACACACCCAAAGAAGTCTACTTTAGTTTTAGCAAGAAAAAGCTTTACCTCTTTCTGCTTATGGGCTTGATTCAAGCCCCTAATGTTCCAGGTGGAGATGATCATGGAGGGATGAATGGCATGTAGTTGCCAACACTATTATCTTCCACACGATTGCCAGTTTGAGCTGAACTAGTTCCTTCCAGCACCTGCTATTTCCCTTTTGTCTGTCTTTGTCGAGTCTCCACCAGTGGGTCATGAATACTTCTAGGATCTTCATTTTTTGTATCATTTACTCCCTGTTGTCTACTGTGACGCTTGTCTCTGTATTCTTTGGCATAGATTTTTGGATCTCCTGAACTTCTGCATTTCCTATTTCAGTAGTTTCCATATTCACTGGTTTTTTTGCTTGCCTTTCCATTCTAGGAGATTTTTTCTTTTTGTTTCTGTGATTTTGGTTCTCAGCAGGTGTTTGCTGCTCTTTTATCTCATCTTCCTTTTCCTTGTACCAACATTCCTTCTCCTCATGCCCAAAAATAAGACAAATATTGCATTATTTGGGTCTCCAATCATAGGCAACTGGTTGTCTCCAAACTCCACCACAGTCTCAATGTGGATATGATCAGGGAGTGGTTGAGATACATCAACCTTAATCAATATTCTAGCATATGATATTTTATCCACATTAGCTGTATAATTGTCAGTTCGAATGGGTTTTCCTATTGCATTAGCCACCTTACTAAGGCCTTCAATCGACCAGTAGCCCACAGGTAAACCAGGTAGTTTCACCCATAGCGGAAGCACACTAAACTGTTCTTGATTCAACTCAAAGTCCAATTCCCATGGCCGCAATATTATTGGTTTATTATTATAATAGTACGGTCCTGAAAGCTTCACTCATTCCTTCTCCGCCAATGAATTGAATTTGAATATGAAATAGCCATCATCATGCATTAACACCTTTGGTTTAATGACAAAGTCCCAAACCCTAGTCACATAATTCTCCATTTGTTGTTCAGTGGGTATTTCTCCTTTGACATAACCAATCAATGATGATTCCCATATTTCCACTTGTTGCCTAATGTCATCTTCTTCAATTGTGACAGTGAGAACGCCATCCTTCATAGAAGAGGGAATATACTTTAATATCTTTCCCTCACTGTGATTACTTGGCTTCTCCGGCGGCGGCAGTGCATTTGGTATTGGTTCCGTTGATGTGCCAACCTCCGAGAAATGAAGTTGTCTAACAGCTATGCTACTCTCCCCTTTTGCCTTTGCTAGATGTATCTCCTCCTCCAAGCTGATCGTATCATTTTCCTCCGGGATCGTCTGAAAATTAGGCGGTAGAAAACTCCTAAACGTAATCGGTGCTCGCGGTTGGTTTCCATCATTCGCCGGTGTAGTGAGGTTAGTGGGAGGCAGGGTAGGTTGTACCTTCTTCTGTCGTGCCATTGCTAATTCTCCATCATAATTGCACCCTTGCTATCCTGCACCAAGAGATTTTCAACGGTTTCTAACGTGCGCTCTTCCATTACATCGTGTATCCTTCCAACAAGATCCTTAATTTAAGGGATGGTAGTTGAAAGAAGAGTCAAATGTCATACATGTGACGAGACTCTGGCTTGACTAATTTATTATTTTGTGTATTAAAATAATTGATTCGACTCAGTTTTTGCTGGTTGTAATAAATGTACAAAAATATGAATGTCGTTATATAGTTACAGAAAATATAGACAACAAATAAAAAATATAATTATCTTGAAAAATATATTATACTATAAATAATTAAAATTATACTGTATAGTAAAAAATTACAGTGTTGTATGCAGATGACTGTACAAAAATATTAAAAATAATAATAAACTGAAAAAATTCTAAAATTTATGAAATTAAAGATAATTATCAATAAATTATGAAAAATTAAAATATGATAATAAATGAGTAAAAATCTTAAAATAATGATGATTATCAATAATTTATTAACAATTATAAAATATGTATGAAAAACTGCATTTTGTGCACGTTAACGATAAAGACGCCTAAATGTGCTAATTTTAAGCACGGAGAGCCAAAATTGGGTATCATCAGAGTAGAATAATGGATCTTGTTTATTCAACTTGTGTAATCAATAGTACATAGTTGGTTATTTATAGAGGAATCAACTACTCTTTCTCACTACTTCAACTAGCCGTTAGTCACAATGTAACTAACTGTTCCAAGAAAACAGTTATAACAGATTTCAAACATAACTAACTCTTCTAGATTCTTCCATAGCTTGTGATCTTTTCCTTTTGTATTCAAAAATTGTTAACATATAAAAGTTGAATAGAAAAAGGTTTTTATTAGATAATGCAAACCCCAAAAATTTCATCAGAAATAAGTCCCATTCCATGAGCATTAGAAAAGGTTGAATTGACCTTGAAATGTTGACGGATTTCCCGCAAAATGTTAATAGCATGTAATAGCTACATTCATCTGTTCATGGATATAAAACTAAAAAACTCATTCAGTAAAAAGATAACGAAAAAGAAAGACGAACCTTAAGATTAATAAATGGCTCAAGTCCCTTGTCATTTCCTGCATTACCACATCATTCCGAAAGGTGAGTGATCAGCCAGGGGAAGACAAGCAAATGACAGTCTTGGGGGCAAACAACAATGCACTTCATTTGAAGTCTTACAATTTGCTATAGGTTGATGATGGAGTTTGGACATTTTTATATTAATTATATGCATTATTACATGAATGACATGTTACGTCCAAGTGGCTATGCATGAGATGATTTTCATTCTTCCCTAGTTTCACTGTAATTCTCATTTTGAGAGTTAATCATAACAGTGAGCATTTCATCAGTGGCATTAAATTGGCTATCATTCTTTCAACTTGTTGGCAGTTACTTGGATTTAATTTTTTGGTAACCTATTTTGGCCATTAGTTGCTCATTATGTTAGCATTCACCTTGGTTATTATTTTTGTGAGTTAGTGGTTAGAATGTAGACATAAGTTACTCGTAACTTATATCTTTATTCCTCCATTATCCTACTCATTATATCTTATAACTCATGTAACTCTTGTAACCTAAAATCCCTTGATCTTTCATCTTTACTATCCCATTTACTTCTTCTTATTCAATGCATGGAAGACTTTGTCTCCTATAAATAGAGGTGGTCTTGCATGATTTTGAAATATACAAGACAGTATAGAGTTCACAAAAAATTTAGTAAAAAAGAGAGTTTATTAGTTGAAGGAGGTGTTTTTTTTGTGAAGCTTTGAACTCAACTGTAATACCCCGAACTTTCTTTAAGTCAAACCTAGTCTCCAGAAGAGTTAGTGATGACTTTATAAATGATTAATATTTAAATCAGATAGAATTTTCCCAATTTTACTTTTTATCATGTGGAAAATTGAATTATCTTTCCAACGATACCAATTTCGTCCAAATTCGATATCGGAGTAAAAAGTTATGGATGTTTTACTGAGAGCTGTCAGACCTGCCCAGGTGCGATGGGAAGATTGACGGACCATCAAGCTAGATATGGACCATCACAACTAAGGCAGTAAGTCAATCTTCTGGCTAAGGTGCGACAGACAGGTTGACGGACCATCGAGCTTGCGACGGACCGTCGCCCAAGCCGCTGCTACTAAGGTAGTGAGTCCCTATTCTGGTCCAAGTGAAACGGTCAGAGTGACGGACCGTCGAGCCAGCGACGGAACATCGCACGAGTCGTCGCAGATCCTATTCAGCAATATAAATTCATTTTTAAAAGGGGATTTTTGGTCTTTTACCATTTTTTAACTCCTAATTATACCAGACCGAAGCTCATAACTTCATTATTCATATACAACACCAAATTAGGGTTTATCTCAAAGATCAATCCCCAAGAACAAGATCCAAACCTTTCTTCAAGAAACTAAGAGATCCAAGTTCTTCAAGTCCAAGAACTTCAAGAAACTCACAATCCAGGTATGTCAAGTGTTTATTCATGGATTCCTTTCGTCCATGAAGCCCAAGAATCCAACTTTAAATTGTAAATTAAGATGTTTATGTTGTGGATTGATTATGATCACGTTGATGTTGTGTATGATACCCAAGTTGGAATCTTTAATGTGTTTTAATGATTTTATGCTAGCATGTGGATTGAAATCTACTAAATTGTGTTGATTTATGCAACCATGATGAATTAATTTAATGTCCCTGTCTAAGCTTATAGTTATGCATGCAAGGTGTTTGATAAAATCCCTAAGAGAATAGGAAATATGCCTTATGACTCAATTGTGACCAAAATGATGAACCCATGTTTCACCCTTACGTTCAACTAACTCCCATGTTATTATTATGCTTTGTGATGGATTGATGTAGTGCTTATGAGATTAGACTTATGAAATTATGACATATTTATATGCACTTCCATTATTGTGTAAGTTTATGGCATACAAATACTTCATGAATATCCCCAATGATTGTACTATGAATTGTTGACTATGGTCATGTGTCAAGAAGTGTCATGTCTTGTTAGTTTCATGCTATTGAGTCCTGAGGGGTACTTGTACCCGACAATTTAGCTGTGTGTCTAGAGCTAGTGTCATATTTTCCAGATACTCTCAATCAAGCCATGAACCATAAACTCAGTCAGTTATGTGACTCAGAAAAACTCAGTAAACTCAGTAATCCCCGTAATCACAGAAAGCTTAGTAATTCAGTAATCTTGGTAGTATTCCGTCAGTCAACGGAACTCAACAAACTTAGTTCAGGTCAGTTCAGTTAATCATGTTCAGTGTTCATTCTGATGGGAGTAGGATTTAGCACCGAGTGAACCCAAGGATGAGGACACATACTGATAGATGAGGGTATGATTCTTAGAAGCAGTCCTTGCATTCCAGAACTATGTATCCAGCATAGGTTGAGACATCAACACTGACAGATGAGGGTTGATGAGGAGGATAAACACTATCAGATGAGGGTCCCACCATTCTCTTTTGGGGACACTGTTAGATGAGGGTCACCCACAGCTTGTCCTTACTAGTGGCGCGGTATTGACACCCTTCCAATTAAGGTTACAAATTGGACTCCAACTCAGATATATTGCTTTATTTGGGGCATGTCGGTTAGATAACTACTTCCCACAGTCTCAGTAAAAGAACTTAGATAGTTCTTCAGATTTCAGGACTGTCAGATACAGTCAACTCAGAACAGTATGGAACTCAGATAGTTCCATCAGAACCTAGACTGTTAGATACAGTTGCTCAGTATCAGTTATATCAGATATCAGTATCTCATGTTATCAGTATTCAGACTCAGTAGTCAGTATCATCACGAATTCAGTTACAGTTACTTATTCATGCATGTATTCTCACGTTCATGTTATACAGTCGGTTAGCATAGTTCATGCATATAAACCCTTGCATTTAGCCTACCTCACTTGCATACCAGTATATTCAATCGTACTGACGCATTTGTGCTATGGTGTTTTATACAATAGGTTCAAAAGTACAAGCTCCAAAGCATCCTCAGTAGATCAGATTTAGCGGTGAGTCCTCATCATTCGAGGGCGATATGATTATTTATTTCATTATTTCAGCTTAGTCTTCAGTAGATGGAGTTAGTTGGGGACATGTTCCATCAACTCCTTATTCAGACAGTTTAGTCAGTTAGAGGCTTTCGGACTAGATTCATACTTTGGTATTTTCAGATATTTATTCTAGTTTTGGTATTGTGATACCACTTTATTCGGATATGTTTTTATCAGGTGTTTTATTCTATTTTGAACCTTATGGCATGTTTCAGCCTACTATTTCCGCATTTTACATGATGTTATGTAGTGTACAGGTACAAATATCAATCATGGATTAGCTTATGGTCCTTTGGGGTCATGAGCACCGTGTAACATTTCGGAGTACCAGATTCGGGGCGTTACATAAACTCTTGTCCAGAGTTGTTGAGTTGTTCTTTGTGAGAAAGGCTGTTGTATCCTGGAGGGTTCAAGTCAAGAAGATTACTGCTGGAATGGTGAAATATTTTGCTGCAGTGGGCTTGAATCTCCTTACAGAGAGCGAGATATCCGCGTCTCAGCCGAAGAAGAAGAAGATAGTCTTTTTTATTTTCTTCACTTGTAATTTTCAGTTGTATTTTTATTGTAATTTCACCAATAATTTTAAGGATATTCATGGAAACAACTAAAAAATTGGCGGATGTCAGGATGAGAGATCTCAACAAGCCATTCCAGTTCAATGCTACTCACTTTAAAAGGTGGAAGGATAAAGTTCTTTTCTACTTAAGTCTTCTCAATGTTTCTTATGTGTTAACTAAGAAGAACCCAAACAAAGTAGATAACTCTTCCTTGAGTGATGAAGAACCCATTTCTCTTCAAGAGAAATTTGAAAAATATGATGGTGACTCCTACAATTGTCGGTACTTTTTACTTAATTATCTATATGATAATTTTTATGATTATTATGATAGAACTTACTCTAGTGCAAAGAAAATTTGGAAAGCCTTGCAGAGTAAATATGACACTAAGGAGGCGGGAGCGAAAAAATATGCGGCTAGCAGATTTTTTTATTTCCAAATGATGGACAAAAATAGTGGTAGACCAAGCTCAGGATTTCACAATGATTGTTGATGAGCTCAGGTCTGAGGAAGTCAAAATTGGAGATAACCTTGTTGTTTGTGGCATAATTGATAAACTTCCACCTTTGTGGAAGGAATTTCAAAAATCTATGCGCCACAAGCAAAATAAAACTTTTCTTGAGACTTTGATAATGAGAATCCGCATAGAAGAAGAAGAAAGGGGCCAAGATGCACTTTTGCAAATAGAGGAGAACACCATCACACCGAAGATGAATTTAACTTCTTCAAATAATGCTACCCTTAAAACTAACAAAAATACTACTTTGAAGTCTAAGAAGAAAAAAATCAAGAAAAATGATGGTAGACATACCAAGGACAATAATGGTGAAAACAACCAAAAAATCAACATGTACAACAAAAAGGACCGAAATTTGTCTATGGCAAGAGTGAGAATATTGCTCGATTTTACAGATTTCGAAAATGTGAGCCTAAACCTCAGGCAAATATTGGCGAAAAACCATTTGTAGCGGTGATAACAGACATAAACATGGTAGAGAATGTTGATGGATGGTGGGCTGACTCTGGTGCAAACCGTCATGTCTGTTATGATAAAGACTGATTTAAAAAATATACAAATTTTGAGGAGCCCAAAACCATCATGCTTGGAGATTCACACACAACTCAAGAACTTAGAATGGGAGATATCGAGTTGAAGTTTACTTCTGGAAGGGGATTAATCTTAAAAGATGTACTTTATACTCCTTCTATGAGAAAATTTTTAATGTCTAGTGTTCTTCTTAATAAAGCAGGCTTCAAATAGATTATTGAATCTGATCAGTATGTAATTGTTAAAAATAATATTTTTGTGGGAAAGGGGTATGCATGTGATGGTATGTTCAAGTTGAATGTTGAAATGAATAAAACATCTACTTCTATTTGTATGATTTCTTCTACTAATTTTTGGCATGCTCGTTTGTGTCATATAAATGATCGTTATGTGGGAATCATGAGTAGTTTAGAATTAATTTCAGTGATCAAGAACTTTGAAAAATATGAGGCTTGTAGTAAAACCAAAATCACAAAAAGGACTCATTTTCAAGTTGAAAGAAAAACTGAATTATTAAAATTAGTTCATACTGATATTTGTGAACTTGATGGAATTTTAACTCGTGGAGGAAATAGATATTTTATCACTTTCATTGATGATTTTTCTAAGTTTAAATATGTTTACTTAATGAAAAATAAAAGTGATGCATTTGAGAATTTTAAAACTTTTCTCCATGAAGTTGAAAATCAGTTTAATAAAAAAATAAAAAGAATAAGAAGTGAGAGAGGCAGTGAATATGAGTCATATGAGTTCAATTCTTTTGTTAGATCATTGGGTATAATTCATGAAACTCCTCCTCCTTATTCTCCTGTATCTAACTGTATAGCGGAAAGGAAGAATCGAACTTTGGTAGAGTTAACTAATGCCATGTTAATTGAGTCTTGTGCACCTTTAAGTTTTTGGGGTGAAGCTCTTTTAACTACTTGCTATGTGTTGAATCGTGTACCTCATAAAAAGATCAAACTAACACCTTTTGAGTTGTGGAAAGGTCACAAGCCAAATTTGGGATATCTAAGAGTTTGGGGTTGCTTAACCTATGTAAGGTTAATGGATCCTAAAATCTCTAAGTTGGGTAAAAAAGTTACAACTTGTGCTTTTCTTGGTTATGCTTCAAATAGTACAACCTATAGATTTTTTAATCTTGAAGATAATGTGATAATACAATTAGGTGATGCTATTTTTCATGAATATAAATTTTCTTTTGATTCTAAAAATAGTGGGAGTCATAGGACTGAAAAAAATATTTTGTAACTATCTAGTTCTTCTACTTCTACTTTGAAACATAAAGAAAATGGTGATTTTAAGTTAAGAATAAGTGAACGAGCTAAAATAGAAAAAGATTTTGGTCCTGATTATTATGTTTTTAACGTTGGTGATGACCCTCTGACTTTAAAAGAAGCTTTATCTTCACATGATGCTATTTTCTGGAAAGAGGCTGTAAGTGATGAAATGAAATCACTAATTTCTAATAAAGCTTGAAAGCTAGTTGATTTACCATCGGGTTATAAAACAATTGGATGTAAATGGGTCTTACGAAAAAAATTAAAATCGGATGGATCTGTTGATAAATATAAAGCTAGGCTAGTGGCTAAAGGTTTTAAACAACTAGAAGGCCTAGAATTTTTTGATACTTTTTCTCCGATAACTAGAATTGCATCCATTAGACTTTTAGTTTCTATTGCGATAATTTTTGATTTACAAATTCATCAAATGGATGTAAAAATTGCTTTTTTAAATGGGGACCTAAATGAGGAGATTTACATGGAACAGCTTGAATGTTTTGTTGAGGCTGGCCAACAAAACAAAGTGTGTAAACTTAATAAATCCCTATATGGCTTAAAACAGACACCAAATCAATGACATGAAAAGTTTGATTCCTACATGATTGATAATGGGTTTAAAACAGATGAGTGTGATAAGTGCATCTATCATAAGTCTTGAAATAATTCGCATGTTATTATTTGCCTATATGTTGATGATTTATTGATCTTTGGCTCTAACATGAATGTTATTAGTGAAACTAAAAATATTCTTAGAAGCCATTTTGATATGAAAGATCTTGGTGAGGCAAATTTTATTCTAGGAATAAAAATTACTAGAACATGTGATGAAATTTTCTTTGACCAGTCACATTATGTTGAGAAATATTGTAAAAATATAATTTCCTTGATTGCAAGCATGTTGTAACTCCATTTGATTCTAGTGTTTACTTGTTTTCTGTTGAAAGTGAAAATGATGTTATAAATCAAAAGGAATATACTAGCATAATTAGAAGTTTGAGATATGTGACTGATTGCACTAGGCCTGATATTGAATCTGTAGTAGGAGTACTTAACAGGTTTACTAGCACGCCAGGTAATGAACATTGGCATTCTATAACGAGAGCAATGAGATATTTAATTAGAACGAAAAATTGTGGTTTGTTTTATAAAAAATATCCTGCTGTACTCTATGGCTTTTGTGATGCGGATTGGAATACTTTATCAGGTGATTTCTTATCCACTACTGGTTATATTTTTACTTTGGGTGGTGGTGTTATTTGTTGGAAGTCTAAAAATCAAACTATAATTGCTAACTCTACCATGGAAGATGAACTAATTGCTTTAGCTTTAGCTAGTGAGGAAGCGAATTGGTTGAGAGATTTATTATTTCAAATACCTTATTTTGAAAAATCAATTCCTCCTATTTTAATTCATTGTGATAGCACTGCTGCAATTGGTAGAGTTCAAAACCGTTATTACTATAATAACCCAAACCTTTTAATGAGGGGTAAAGGGATAATTTGACCATATATTTATTATTAATTAAGAGGATTTAAAAGGAGTGGACCACACCCACTCTCTTGTTCAATTATTTTCACTTTAAGTTACGGAGAGTAGACTATTAGGGCTTTGTAATCCCTTTATTGCTGGAAAAAAAATAAACTTAGGGTGAAATTTGGGAGAGTTGAAAGGTGAAAATAAAGATCTTAAATCATTATTGGCGGCTGTAAAAATTGCAGGTATTGACATCAATTAACATTATAGTAGCACATTCGAGTACTATTTTGAGGGTACAGTAGCATGCACGGGAAAACTAGGCAGTGAATTATTTATGTTGTTAAGAATTGAACCAATGATTGGTCCAAATAAACTCCAATCACTGGAGTAATGATTAATTTGCATCTTTTTATTAATGAATAGAAAGGTTGCAGTCAAATTCGGTGGATGAATTCATGGATTATTGAGACTAGATTAATCTGGAGTAATTATTATTTTTATTCATGCACGAGATCTAGATTATTTTTTTCTCATAATTCATGGGTTAAGATGTGAGATATTAAGACTTGGCCCTAAAATTAAAAGTTAAGGATATTGAGACGTGATTCCGAATAGCAAAATTGATATTGTTATTTAATATTTTATTTAGATTGATCCCATTGATCGTTGTTGGTTGGTGTTCTACACATTTCAAAGTTAGGGAATCTATCATTAGTGAGGTAAGTGAGACTTTAAGCTTTTATGCTTGCTTTACAAATTTGATTTATAAAAATTATATTTTTCTGCCTAGTCCATGTGTTGGGACAAACGTGAACTTGGTAGAATTGGTGGTATTTGACTGGTTGTGGATAGATAATTTGGGAGGTGTCATGAGAATTACTCAGTGGTGATATGTGAGGTAATGTTGGGGAGTTGAATATATTTTCTTCATTGTCATTATAGTCTCTAGGGGCATACATTGCTGCCATAATATGTTAGGGGCATTATTTATGCTGCTGTAATATGTTAGGGGCTTGTACATGCTACCGTAGTAGACTTTTGGGGCATTATATATAGTGCCGTAACTTGTCGGGGTGCTAGGTTGATCACCTTCACTGCCGTTTATGACAAGTCATGAGAGTTGATTGAGTTGAGTTACATAGTGGTTTTTGAACTTCCGTTTGCATCTTGTTGAGCATTACCTTATAAGAGACACTGTGTGCATATAATTTATGTATTTTGGTTGTGCCTTGTATTTTCTAACACTTGTTTTAAGTGTATTAAAGTAGCGGGTCTAGGATCTTACTGGGTTATATTTATATAGCTCACTCCTTACTTGCATATCTACAGATACAGTTGCGAAGAAAGAGATTTGTGACTGACGGTCTTTACTTGTGGATTCTGTTGCTGAGGTAAACCTTTGTATTATTCATAGAGGCTGTCATCCAACTTTAGTCATTTTAGATTATATTTCTTTTCGTTAGGTTTGTATGCCCGAACGTTGAACTCATGTAACTTATTTAGATGCTCCATGGTCTAGTGTGGGGTAGAGATTTGTTATCTAAACTACTGTTGTTTTCGTAAATTATTATGCGATATCTTGTTGGATAATTACCTTGCGATAATGGTTATTTCATGCATTTGGAGTTTCTTATATTTTTATCTCAGTGACTATAGCCATTGTAAATGTATGGGGAATTGGTTCTCTCGAAAAATGGTGTTAGCGGGAGCCAGTCATGCCTAGGGGTGAATTTGGGACGTGACAAAGTTGGTATCAGAGCCTAGGCTTTAGGTCCTTAGTCATGGAGCATGTTTAGTAGATTCTTGTTCATAGGTATGTAGGCGCCCATACTTATGAACTTGAGGCTACAAAACATTTAGGATGTTTCCATTTTTTTATTCAGTGTTCGTGCGTTGAGTTGAATTTAGTTTAACCTTTAAATATTATTTCGCAGATGGTTAAGAGATGTGGTTCTTCCTCCGCTGATCGATCTAATGCATCTACTGGACATGGTGCCGGACAGGATCTTAACTATGGTGGTGGTCGAGTTGGGTCTCATCCAACCAGACCTTGAATTAGGGCACAGACTAATCCTCAACATGGAGTTAGGAGTGAGGGCCAGCCCTAAGTTGTGGCTCCTGAGCGAGTATAGGACCAGGTTAATCATGATACTCCAGCTACAGCACCTGTTGCTGCACCTACTATTACATTGCCTGCTGACACTGTGGTCAGAATGTTGAATGTACTGGAGGCATTGGTGCCCAATCAGGGTCAAACTCCAACTCCTCAGGCTACTTCGCAGACGCCGGTACAATTTCAGTTGAATGTTGTAACTCTCAGGCACCTCCACTAGTTGATCATTCGATTGCAGCTGTAGGGCAACCCAAGGATCTTAAGAATTTCATAGATCTTAAGCCACCGGATTTTGATGCTACACCATCTTCTGTCGAGCCTCAAAAGTTTTTAGATCGCTCCGAGAAGATACTGAATACTTTGGGACTGAAGTAGACTCGTAGTGTAGAATTTACAAATTTTATATTCTTAGGGTCTCCCGAGTCATGGTGGACTTCCTTTTTGAGGGGCAGACAAGCAGGGCTACTACCGATCACTTGGTAAGAGTTTTCAGCTTTGTTCTTGGACATATTTATTCCCTTGAGCGAATAAGATGACATGAGATGCCAGTTTAATGAGTTACGACAGGGATCCATGACAGTCACTAAGTACAAAGCGAAGTTTACTGAGTTGTCTAGGTATGTCCCATCTTTAGTTGCAGATCAGAGGGAGAAAGTAAGATGATTTATGGATGGACTTGAGGCTCGTTATTGTGGTCCAGTGATATGTGATGTGCATAATGGGTCCTATTCTGAGGTGTTTGACACTGCTCTCCATTCTGAGTCCTATTATGAGATGGAAAAGATTAATCGAGAAAATAAAAAGGCACATAACCCAGGTGGGTTTAGTGGTGCTCCATCTGGGAGAAAGAGTGGGTTTGATCATGGACAATCTAGCCCTACACAGTTAGAGTCAGTGGGCCAATCTTCAAGGAATAGTTATCCAGCTAGATAGGGTCAACAACAACAGACATAGAGGAAGGGTAATGTTTCTTTCAATCTGGTCAGCGTTCAAAATGTTCTAATTGTGGAAGGAATCATATTAGACATTGTTTTGGAGTTAGCGGTCCTTGTTATACTTCTGGTGAAAGAGGGCAAATTGCTAAGTTTTGTCCTAAAGGAGATTTTGGGTTTAGTCAAGCTACCCCTCAGGTGCAGAGAGATATTGAAGGTGCTTATGCTCACACTCAGCCAGCTAGGATCACTCCATAGAGTACTCATGAATAGGGTCGACAGGGTGCTCAAGGTTCTCAGACAGCAGGTGGACCACTAAGATTCTTTGCTATGGCTAGAAAGGGCATAGAGGCATCTAATGCATAGTCATAGGTATTATCACTGTAAATTCTCACGAGGCATATTTTCTTATTGATCCTGGTTCTACATACTCGTATGTGTCTCCATCTTTTGCTTTATTCTTAGAAAGAAGGATTGAGACTCTTGTTGTTCCATATATTGTTATGACCCCGGTAGGGGAGACCTTAGCGATGGATAGAGTTTATAGAGATTATGTGATATCTGTTTAGGGTAAGGACACCATAGTTGATCTATTTGTGTTGCCAATAACTGACTTTTATGTGATTATGGGTTTGGATTGGTTGGCGTCATGTTACGCTTTGGTTGATTATTATGCTAAGCTTATACGTTTTGATATTCATGGAGAAATACCTTTTGTGTGGAAAGGTATGACTCCTATGACTCAGGGAAAGATAATATCTTATGTTAAAGCACACCAAATGATTAATCATGGGTGCTTGGGTTTTATTTCTACTATTCATGACACTCGAGCAGAAGATATTGCAGTTGACAGTGTTCCCATTATTCAAGAACTTGTTGATGTATTTCTACATGATTTGCCCGGGATACCTCCGATGAGAAAAATTGAGTTCAGCATTGACTTAGTGCCAGGGACTCAATCTATATCTATTCCACCTTACCGTATGGCTTCTGCTGAGTTGAGAGAATTAAAAGTTCAACTCCATGAGTTACTTGATAAGGGATTCATCTGGCCTAGTGTGTCACCTTGGGGTGCACCTGTGCTATTTGTGAAAAAAAAGATGGCACGATGAGAATATGTATTGATTACAGGCAATTGAATAAGGCAACAATCAAGAATAATATCCTTTGCCTCGTATTGATGATTTGTTCGATCAGTTGCAGGGTGCTATTCACTTTTCTAACATTGACTTGAGATCAGGTTACCATCAGCTGAGAATCAAGGCTGAAGATATCACTAAGATAGCTTTTCGGACCAGGTATGGGCATTTTGAATTTTTAGTGATGTCTTTTGGATTGACTAATGCACCTGCAACATTTATGGACCTCATGAACAAGGTATTCAAGCCATAATTAGACCATTTTGTGATTGTGTTCATTGATGACATTTTGGTATACTCTCGAAGTGAGGTAGAGCATGGACAACACTTGAGAGTTATGCTGTAAACACTTAGAGGACACAAATTTTATGCTAAGTTCTCAAAGTGTGAGTTTTGGTTGGGCATGGTTTCCTTTTTGGGGCATGTGGTGTCAAGAGATAAAATTCATATTGATCCAAAGAAGATTGAAGTTGTTCCAGATTGGCCTCAACCTAGTACTGTTGCAGAGATACGTAGCTTCTTGGGGATAGCTAATTACTATAGGAGGTTTGTAGAGGGATTCTCAAAGGTAGATGCTCTATTGACGCGCTTAACTCAAAAAGGTGTGTTTTTTCCATGGTCGGATAAATGTGAAGAAAGTTTTCAGAAATTAAAGACATCATTGATTTCGGCTCCGATTTTGACCTTACCTACTGCTGAGGGTGGTTTCATTATTTTTGTGATGCATCTCAAATTGGATTGGGTTATGTTTTAATACAGAGTGTTAAAATGGTGGCATGTGCTTCTCGACAACTAAAGGTCCATGAGAAAATTATCCGACTCACGACTTAAAATTGGCCGCAGTTGTGTTTGTACTCAAGATCTAGCATTATTATCTTTATGGTGAGCCGTGTAAAATCTATACTGATCACAAGAGTCTACAATACTTATTCAAGCAAAGAGATTTGAATCCGAGATAATGACGGTGGTTAGAATTACTTAAGGATTATGATCTCACTATCTTGTATCATCCTGGGAAGGCTAATATAACAGCAGACACTTTGAGTAGGAAGTCTATGGGCAGCTTGGCCTGATTTTCAGCCAAAAGGCGACCTATGGTTATGGATATTCAGTCTTTAGCCAATCAAGGAGTTCGAATTGATCATACAGTGCCTAGAAAGTTACTTGCAGTTATGGTGGTTCAGTCATCCTTAGTTGGGCAAGTTTAGACTCACTAATATGATGATCCCTACCTTGTTGGGCTTCAAAATCGAGTGCAGAATAACTGTGTTAAGTATTTCACTATCGATGGTGAAGGTGTGCTACGACGTCATGGAAGATTGTGTGTTCCCATTATGGGAGATGTGAGACAACTAATTCTTGATGAGACTCATAGCTCGCGTTACTCTATCCATCCTGGTGCTACAAAAATGTATCAAGACTTGCATATATTGTACTGGTGGAATGGTATGAAGGTTGATATTTTGAAACCTGTAACTAGTTGTTTAAATTGTCAGCAGGCCAAGTATGAACATAAAAAAACTGGTGGAACAATGCAAAAGTTGATTATTCTGGAGTGAAAGTGAGAAAGGATTACTATGGATTTCATTGTTGGGTTGCCAAATACTTTCAGGAAGCACGACTTAGTTTGGGTGATAGTGGATAGACTTACAAAATTTGCCTATTTCATATCAGTTCGGATTACTATAGTGCGAAGCAGTTAGCAGAAATTTACCTTTGGGAGATAGTTCGGCTTCATGGTGTGCCTATCTCAATCATATCTGATCGAGGTACACAGTTTACTACTGAGTTCTGCAGTTTACTACTGAGTTCTAGATAACCTTTCAGAAATCATTGGGTTCGCAAGTTGAGTTGATTATAGCTTTTTATTCGCAGACCGACGGACAGTCTGAACGAGTTATTCAGCTCTTGGAGGACATACTTAGAACTTTCGTTATTGACTTTGGTGGCCATTGGGATGACCAATTTCCTTTAGCAGAGTTTGCTTATAATAATAGCTACCAGTCGAGCATTCAAATGATACCATATAAGGCTCTATATGGTCGTAAGTGTCGTTCACCAGTTGGCTGGTTTGAGCCCGACGAAGCGCAGTTATTGGGTCCATATTTAGTTCAGCAAGCATTGGAGAAGGTTGCAGTGATATGAGATCGACTTAAGATATCGCAAAGCAGGCAGAAGTCCTACGTAGATAAAAGGGTCTGCGATTTGGAGTTTGAAGAAAGGGGAAAAGTTTTTTTTGAAAGTTTCTCCCATGAAAGGAGTTATGAGATTTTTCCGAAAAGGTAAGCTAAGTCCTAGATACATTGATCCTTATGAGATTTTGGACCGAATTGGATTGGTGTCATATAGCCTTGCTTTACCTCCGAGATTGTCTTCAGTTTATCCTGTATTTCACGTGTCGATTCTTAGAAGATATGTTCATGATGATAGTCATAAGATCCAGCTAGAGAATGTAGAGCTTGATGAGAATTTGACTTATAAGGAAAGCCCGATAGCTATTCTTGATAGGCAAGTGCGACAGTTAAGTTCGAAAAAAGATAACTTCAGTCAAGGTATTATGGCGTAATCATCCAACCGAGGAGGCTACTTGGGAGTTTGAGGAGGAGATGCGAGTTAGATATCCTCATTTATTTGACACTTCAGGTATGATTCGATACCCGTTCGAGGACGAACGTTACTTTAAGTGGGAGAAAATGTAATAACCCAGATCTTTTAATGAGGGGTAAAGGGGTAATTTGGCCATATATTTATTATTAATTAAGAGGATTTAAAAGGAATGGGCCACACCCACTCTCTTGTTCAGTTGTTTTCACGTTAAGTTACGGAGGAGTAGAATATTAGGGCTTTTTAATTCCTTTATTGCTGGAAAGAACAACAAGAAACTTAGGGTGAAATTTAGGAGAGTTGAAAGGTGAAAATAATGATATTGAATCATTGTTGGCGGCTGTCAAAATTGCAAGTATTGACATCAATTAACATTATAGTAGCACATTCGAGTACTATTTTGAGGGTACAGTAGCATGCATGGGTACAGTAGCATGCACGGGAAAATTAGGTAGTGAATTCTTTATGTTGTTAAGAATTGAACCAATGATTGGTCCAAATAAACTCCAATCACTGGAGTAATGATTAATTTGCATCTTTTTATTAATGAATAGAAAGGTTGCAGTCAAATTCTGTGTATGAATTCATAGGTTATTGAGACTAGATTATTCTAGAGTAATTATTATTTTTATTCATGCACGAGATCTAGATTATTTTTTCTCATATTTCATGGGTTAAGGTGTGAGATATTAAAACTTGGACCTAGACTTAAAAGTTAAGGATATTGAGACTTACGAAAAATGCTCAAAAATATCCCTGAACTATCTGAAATAGCTTAAAAATGCCCCTCGTTAGATTTTTGGCTCAAAAATACCCCTCCGTTAAATATTTGGCTCAAAAATACCCCTTCCCTTAACGAAATTCCACCAAACATGCCACCTAGATAAAATAAAACCACGTGGCTATGCCACATTACCATCCACATGTAAAATGTTATATTTTTTTAATTATATGACATTCCTTTCTTCTTTATTTTTATTTTTTTGCAAAGCAGTTTTATTGATTTGAAAAAAAATATGATCAGTAAAATTAAAAATTTCTAAAAATATTTAATTAAAATAAATCAGTATTTTTACTGGATTTAGTTTAACGTTTTTGGAATTTCTCAACATTGGGAAGGTACTAAATAAATTGTGTTAAAGGAGTACAAATTATTCAATTTTTTTCATTATATGATAAACTTTTCACTTAGATTATTAAAGAAAAATATATCCATATTTTTCTAATGATTAAAATATATTAAATGACATTTACTTTTCTGAAAGTGGAATTTTCAAAAATTCTAAGAATAATTGATGATTAAACATAAAATTAGAAAAACTATCAACATTCATTGAGTTCAGAAAAAATAAATTAACATCACTGAATATAATCTTTTTATTTTACTCTTTCATCAAGAAGAAAGGAATGTCATATAATTAAAAAATACTAACATTTTACATGAAGATGGTAATGTGGCATAGTCACGCATTATTTTTTTACGGAAAAGGCTCAAAAATACCTTGATGTATTATTCGTTGTAGTACTTCCTAACGAAATTCAAAATTTAATCATACTTACGGAATGCATAATAGTAGAAAGAAATTATTTCACTTCACCAGAAAAAGTTAGCCAACTTATTATATATCGACCTCTAAAATTTCTTGAACATTAAAGTTTAACACATGAAGCAGCAACGTAGTAGCATAGTGAGTAAAATATAAATACATTGTAGATTGTAACTATAGTTTTAATATTACCACTGAAGTGGTTATAACAAAACATAGAACAAACGTTGAGATGAGAATTGTTAGTTAAAGGCTCTAACTATGAACAGGGACTAGGGAAGAAACATATCATATAAATGCATGACTTCACCTCATAAGTCACAACTATACAAAAGAGGTGGTTTTTATGATTAGGAGTTCGAACCATATGACCTCCTGATCATATAGCTACAACTTCACTGTTGCACCAAGGATTCCCTAAAAGACAAGATCGACCTAATCCCATTAGGATCATCAAAGTCGAAATATTTTTGAGCCTTTTTCATAAAAAAAAAATCACGTGACTATGCCACATTACCATCCACATGTAAAATGTTAGTATTTTTTAATTATATGACATTCCTTTCTTCTTGATGAAAGAGTTAAATAAAAAGATTATATTCAGTGATTGATATTGTTATTTAATATTTTATTTAGATTGATCCCATTGGTCGTTGTTGGTTGGTGTTCTACACATTGCAAAGTTTGGGAATTTATCATTAGCGAGGTAGGTGAGACTTTAAGCTTTGATGCTTGCTTTTCAAATCTGATTTATAAAAAATATATTTTTCTGCCTAGTCCATGTGTTGAGACAAACGTGAACTTGGTAGAATTGGTGGTATTTGAATGGCTGTGGATAGATAATTTGGGAGGTGTCGTGAGAATTACTCAGTGGTGATATGTGAGGTGATGTTGGGGAGTTGAATATATTTTCTTCATTTCTGTTATAGTCTCTAGGTGCCTACATTACTGCCGTAATATGTTAGGGGCATTATTTATGCTGTCGTAATATGTTAGGGGCTTGTACATGCTGTCGTAGTAGACTTTTGGAGCATTATATATGCTGACGTGACTTGTCAGGGTGCCAGGTTGATCACTTTCTCTGCCGTTTATGACAAGTTGTGAGAGTCGATTGAGTTGAGTTACAAAGTGGTTTTTGAAATTCTGTTTGCATCTTGTTGAGCATTACCTTATAAGAGACACTGTGTGTATATAATTTATGTATTTTGGTTGTGCCTTGTATTTTCTAACACTTGTTCCAGGGGTATTAAAGTAGTGGGTTGAGGATCTTACTGAGCTATATTTATATGTAACTCACTCCTTAGTTGCATATCTGCAGATACGCTATCGGAGAGAGAGACTTATGGCTGACGGTCTTTACTTGTGGATTCTGTTGCTGAGGTGAACCTTTGCATTATTCACGGAGGATGTCATCTAGATTTAGTCATTTTAGATTATATTTCTTTTCGTTGGGTTTGTATGCCCGAACGCTGAACTCATGTAACTTGTTTAGATGCTCTATGATCTAGTGTGGGGTTTGGGGTAGAGAATTGTTATCTAAACTACTTTTGTTTTCGTAAATCGTTATGAGATATCTTGTTGGATAATTACCTTGTGATAATGGTTATTCATTTGGAGTTTCTTATGTTTTTATCTCAGTGACTATAGCCATTGTGAATGTATGGGGAATTGGTTCTCCCAAAAAGTGGTGTTAGCGGGAGCCAGTCACGCCTAGGGGTGAATTTGGGACGTGACAATTACAATGGTAAATCCATACCTATACGGAGAAAACACAGTAATGTGAGATCATATTTGACAAATGGTATCATTAATATTGATCATGTCAAAGCTTGTGATAATCTTGCAGATTCGTTGACTAAGGCCTTAGCAAGAAAAAAGGTCTGGAGCACATCGAGGGGGATGGGATTGAAGCCTGTTGAATATTGAGTCATATGTGAGGAAACTCAACCTGGGGACTAGAGATTCTATAACCAGGTTCAATGGGAAAAATGAATCACATAATGACTTATTGTGAAAAAATGCACTATTTTTTTTATCCCTTCCTATGGTGTAAGTGCATTTGCCTGTAATGATTGTGAAGTTGAGTTTTAAAAACTTTTAATGAAAATCCGTAGCTCGTATGAGTGGGGTGCTAACTAACAGGAGCACTCTCGACGGATTTCACCTATGTGAGCGTGGAGGTAGGCCGCTTCCTATGAGAATTAGTCTCATTCTCAAATGACACATTAAAATTGGGATAACACAAGGCCGTAACGTGCTGGCTATAAAGCTCATGTCAACACCTTGACTATTATGTGTAAGCTGTAACTTTTTATTTTTCTTAAGCAATCATAGTTCAAGTCTAAGACTACTATGACTCTGGAGTAGAAATTACTGTTTTACTAAGTGGAGGTTCAATGCAGAGCACACCTTCATTATGCATGGTAGTCTTCCTTCAACTAGTAGACTCTCTTGTGTTAATATTAAAAATGAGTGGGGGATTGATGGAGTTTGGACATTTTTATATTACGTCCAAGTGGCCATGCATGAGATAGTTTTCATTCTTCCATAGTTTCACTGTAACTCTCAAAATGAGAGTTAACCGTAACAGTGAGCATTTCATCAGTGGCAGTAAATTGGCTAGCTTTCTTTCAACTTGTTGGAAGTTACTTGGATTTAATTTTTTGGTAACCTATTTTGGCCATTAGTTGCTCATTACATTAGCATTCACCTTGGTCATTATTTTTGTGAGTTAGTGGTTAGAATGTAGACATAAGTTACTTGTAACTTATATCTTTATTCCTCCATTATCCTACTCATTATATCTTATAACTCATGTAACTCTTGTAACCTAAAAGCCCTTGATCTTCCATCTTTATTGTCCCATTTACTTCTTCCTATTCACTGCATGGAAGAATTTCTCTCCTATAAATAGAGGTGGTCTTGCATGATTTTGGAATATACGAGACAATATAGAGTTCACAAAAAAGTCAGTAAAAAAGAGAGTTTATTAGTTGAAGGGAAGTGTTCTTTTTGTGGAGCTTTGAACTCAACTATTGTCAAGAATTGTTGAGTTGTTCTTTATGAGAAAGGCTGTTGTATCCTGGAGGGGACAAGTCAAGAAGATTACTGCTCGACCAGTGAAATATTTTGCTGCAGTGGACTTGAATCTCCTTAAAGAGAACGAGATATCTGCGCCTAAGCCGAAGAAGATAAACTCTTTTATTTTCTTCACTTGTAATTTTCAGTTGTATTTTTATTGTAATTTCACCAACAATTTGACCTTTAACTCTTACGGAATGCTGCCAGACCTTCTGAAAGTAACTCTGATGGAGATGCGTGTGAGATTCGCTCGACTGTTCATTATTCCATTTACTTATGTAGAGTGCATTTTGTATTTTCTTATTTTCCCATGTATGGTTGGAAATTTTCTTTGGAGAAGATTTTCTTTAGGAAAACAAGTCCCTTTAAAGATTAGGAAAATAATTTGTTTAAAGAAAGTGCAGCAAATAAGTTCTATAAATGACATTCTTTGTTCATCAATTTTTCTTTTTTGCTTTGAATTGACATAATGGAACTTGAATGGAACTTGGCCATGGAAGCAAAATTAATTTGATGCCATCCTCAATGATAGAACTGCCATTTTGGCTTATTATTGGTTCTAACATTCTTTTCTCTAAGTACATAACCACTCAATTATATAATCAATTTTAATACTATGATGATGCTTCATGAAGAGCTCGAAATGTATTCCACATTAATTACAGAGGTTGACAAGATAACCATCTCGTCAGCATGGCTAGACATTCAACAGGCTTGTACTCTGGAGCTGTATGTCCTCCACCCTGCACAAAGAGTTCAAAATACATAAAATGTTAACTTACTAGAGACACAGGAGAAAACCAAAGTAAATGAAACTGGTTAATAGAAGTCAAATAGTTGCTTTCCTTCACTGTGGCAAATGTCATTTTATTTGAATATGTCCTTGTATACCTGCATGTTTTAGTGCAAAGAAACAAAAAGGAAAGACAAGAAAAGATCAGGTTGAAGCATGTTAAGCATATATTAAAGAACATTCATTTAGTTTTGGACTTACCCGGCAACTTGACCATCAACAATCCATGGGCGCCAATCATTAACTATGGAGTAGTTAAGAGATCTTATCCAAGCTTCCGTTGATGTGTAAGGGACCACCATATCATGATCTCCACTGTTTTGAAATACTGAAAAATAAGTAAATTCACATAGAGAATCTATTATTTATGCAACAAATTTACAACTTTGTTGACAGAAGATATAATTACTCAACCTGTATATTAAGGATCTATAGCCTTTGACACTTAGATTTGCATGATATGGAATGCTGTTTTTTACTATCTTTTGAAAAGGCAAAGCATCGCCAGCACATCGCTTCCATTTTCCAATACTACCCTGCATGAGAAAAATTCTAGTTAGAGACGAACGTCTTAGGGTTAGGGCTAATACGGGATCCACTGAAGGACCTACTGATTGTGTAAATATCTAATGTGTTCCCAGTTTTGTTTATGACGCTTCCAAAATGTTAGAATTCTCCTTTTATGAAAAAAAGAAGAAGGAACATACTCTTCGAACATGGAGGGCCTCTCTAACTTTGTCATCATCAGCCCAAAGGTGAGAGATCTCTTCCCAGTCAGACTAGCATGAAGAGGAAAAAAAAAAGAAGTTAAAATATGATATAATGTTCAAGATTTGGGTATAACATACTTTCTGAAGGATGATACAGGCAAAAGTCCAGCAGTCACTATAACAATGAAGTGCAAATATCTGATAATAGAGGTAAAAACAAGACTTATCCTCACCCGGTTGTTACATCAATTAAGTTGGTTAATGCAAGTTATGCCTTGTGTATATAAACTTTTATGTTCACATATATTATCACTTTAATTTGTACTAACTCGTCAGAGATATGGGTCAAAATACTAAAATTTGAGTTGTTAAAACACCGAGAGTGGGCAAGTATTTCCCTAAAGAGTGGATGATTGTCAAGGGATAAGAACCAGTTATTCTTACTCGACATCTTAGCCGTCCAAGATATAGCATTTCATCAAGAGACCTTCTTTGGCCTAACCATTTTTGTGGCCTTGGTGAAGCAGACTCACACTTGGGCTCCAAAATGTGCGCATAATTAATTCCACCTAGCATCTATAAAAATCATATAACTTATATTAAGTTTAGTCAAATAAACCAAGCACAATGGAAGCAGCACGCACAAGAGAAATGAATTACTAGACACAAACCTGATGATAAGTCTGCAGATAATTCCGACATTGTGTGTTGCTAGGATGTATATCGAAATACTCTCCTTTACAGTTTCTCTTCAAGGACTGTTCAAGAGTAGGAATTCATTTAATCAGTGCTAAGTGAAGAAAATGCTTAGAAAAACGTTTAACGTCTATGCTTTTTCAAAAACTGTTTGGAAATGCTACAAAAGTATGTAACAGATACGCCTTCCAATTCTCATGTTTTGTGGAATTGTTCCAATTTTAAGCACGAGAGGTTTTGTTCCAATTTCGTGGAATGAGATCCTTCACCAAGGAAGTAGCGCCTGACCTTTACCTTGAACGTTCCCATTTTAAGGTTTTACATCCAGCAGCGGTCTAATCCTTTGATAAGAGCTTCAGATAATATTCTCAGTTCTCATGCCTGTCCTGGTTTCTGGTAGAGATCCAAGAATTTTAGTAGCTTCCGCTAACATTAATGATTCTACAGTGGCATAGCTCCAGGCATGGGCTTCTTTTCGTCATTAAATGGCTAGCTGGATGTTTAGCAATAGGGGATCATTACTTACGTATCTCGGCACTTGGACATAGAATATATGGGTTGGCCACTTAATCTGCTACCAATGTATCAATGGTGGTGGTCCTTCTGGCTAGAAGAATATGAACTGGATAGTCATAGACTAGGTTTACCACTAAATCCAGCCTTTCTATCTAAACGAGTTAGGAGTAAGGTCTACGTACGCTAGACCCCACTTGTGGGATTACATTAGGTATGTTGTTGCTTTGACAGTGTAAATATATTTTACATTATCATGTTATTTAAAAAGATAATTACATGTTACACATAATAAGTTGAATTAGCAACCTTATTTAACTTTTCCAACATGTTGAATTGCATTCACATTGTTAGTGTATATAAATGAAGTGAAAAGAAGATTTTATTATACAATGCAAACCTCAAAAAGTTCATCAGAAATAAGTCCCATTCCATGAGCGTATGGGATCCCGTAATTGTAGTCACCACGATATGTCAATGGATTTCCCAGTAAATATCCCTGAAACCATTTGAAGGATGCAAAATGTTGAGAGAAGTATGCAAAATATCCCTGATGTTCATGGAGTCTCTAAGTATGTAATGACTTATACAAAACAAAAGAAGTCATTATGTAAAGAATGTAACAAATAAGAAAGACAAACCTTAAGATCGATAAATGGTTCAAGTCCCTTCTCATTTCCTGAATTACCACATCATCGCAATGGTGAATGATTAACCACGTGGAGAATAAGTAAATGAAGGTTCATGGAGGAAAACAACAGCACACTTCATCATAAAATCCTACCATTTGCGATGAGTTGAGAAACGATTGGTACGCCTAATCCAGAATAAGAGTCCCCAGCCACATAAAATGGATTTCTTAAGAATTCTGGGTGACCATTGAACCACTGAAAGAAATGGTGAATAATTATATTAAATGGCAAAGTCAACAATTTGAAACTAGAAATTGGAGTTCATAATCTATGTCACGCAAATATTTGACATCACCTTGTGAAGAAATTGATATGCATGATCACTAGCTTGCATATCATCTGATTGTCGAGCAGCTGAAGTTCTTGCATAGGAAAATCCAGTACAAACTGGAAGATCTAAGAATATAAGGCTTGCAACCTGATTAAACGACATGTCAGTTACGCTGCAAGCTTACGAATATCCTAAAATTATATGCTTACCTTTGTCCATGTATGAGGATTCAAGACCAATGAGGGGAAGCTACTATTATATTGTGCTGGCTTAAAGTCACCGTACTCCACAGGCTCCAACGTTATTGGACCTATCTCAAAGAGAAGTCCAGATAAAGCAGAGCAGCCAGGGCCTCCAGTTAGCCATAGAATAAGAGGGTCTAACTTTGGATTAGACTCAGACTTAACAAAGTAGTAGAATAGTTGCACATCATCTGAATCACCCACTCCTATGTACCTGAAAACGCCCACCCAGTGCTGAGTAAATTTAGATCCATTTTAACCAGGAAATATGATCTACTAAGGTGAATTGGATCGGGTATAAGTGGTTATCGGAAATTCCAAACTTCATTACTTACAAATACTTGTTTCGTCATGAGTAAACAAAATTCAATAAACATATTGAGTATTGGTTTGGAGGTTTATTGTGAAATTCTAGTTTTCACTCACAAATCATCAAAATTATGTTCAAAACGACTGACAACTCGCACAAACGCTTTCTAACTTCAAATACACTTTTCAGTTTCAACTCAAACATTGGCCACGATCCTGCTTAGTATCTATAAACAGAAACATTTCCAGGATTAAGTGGAAACAACCTCTCTAACTTACAGGTTAGGGGTAAGGTCTGCGCACACTCTATCCTACCCCACCTATTGGGATTATATTGAGTATGTTGTTGTTGTTGTTCCATGATTAAGTGAGGAGCACTACTGCAACAACAACATACCCAATATAATCCAACGAGTGAGGTCTGGGAGAGTGTACGCAGAATGTACGACTAAACATCAAATAAAACTGTTTACACTTACCCAGTTTCAAGTTCAAAGGGAAGCGGCCCTTTAAATCCTGGAAGAAACTTGACGGGTGAACCAGCAGCCACAACACGCTCCGGAAAATGCAATATTTCTGCAATAAGAAAAAGAAGAACTGAAAACAAATTGCAGCAAAGCACAAGACTTCTCTTTCTTTTGGCCATGTTTTTTTGTCATAGAGACTTCCTTTTTACAAACTTTATAATGGAGATACATAACTAGGAAAAACCAATAAAATAGACAGTTGGTTGATGCTGCACGTTGTAACTTACAAGTTGTTAATTAGACATGCATATCAGGTGTTCATATATAGAAATCCAAGAATTCAGGAAAATGTTTTATATATACAAGTCAACTTTCCAGTTACATTCATAATGCACACACATGAATGTAAATCTGAATAAACATCTTTGCTACATCTGATGCTTGAATTCAACGAGATAACATAACTAAAACGTCAACTGTAACTAAAATTACTAGCTTTAAAGTTAAAATTGTCCTATTTCAAATAGTTCAGGAGCAAAATTGACTCTAATTTCAAACATTTGCGAGGGATTCATTAGCTAGTTCGGAATGCTTATTTAAACTATCACTACTCGTCTCCTCGATGGTTGCCTACACACGTTGTTAGGGAATGGAAAAAATATTTGGTCAAATCAATATCGAGTTATATTTTAATACAAGGAGACAGTTAAGATAGATAAATAAAAAGAACAATGGGCAGCTGAAGTATAAAATTCGCGAAAGGGTTATAACATAGATGTGTTTTTGACCACTAACGTTTAAAGAAATAAACGTAAGATAAGAATATCTTTTGTGTACAAGTTTATTGTTTAATTATTGATTGAATGAAACTTGGCAATGCTCAATAAACTCAACAATGTGGGCAGTAGATAAATCTCACAACAATAATGGAACTGCCATTTTGTCTTTCTTATTATTGGCTCTAACATTTTCTCTAAATACATAACCACTCAATTAAATCAATTTCAATACTATGATGATGCTTCATGAAGAGCTCGAAATGTATTCCACATTAATTACAGAGGTTGATAAGATAACCAACTCCTGAGCATGGCTAGACATTCAACAGGCTTGTACTCTGGAGCTGTATGTCCTCCACCCTGCACAACAGTTTTAACGAAACGAATGTTTAACTTGCTAAAGAAACAGGAAAAAACATAACAAAATGAAAATAGTAACTCCATAGAAGTCAAATAGTTGCTTTCCTTCACTGTGGCAAATGTCATTTTATTTGAATATGTCCTTATATACCTGCATGTTTCAATAAGAAAAGTTCAGGTTGCAATATGTTTACACAAATTCAAACATGTAAGTATTGGGTTCAAGGTGTATGTGAATGGAAAATGGAGAAAAAATGGTGGGGAGAAGGGAGACACTAATTTAGAAAGTGTACTCCCAAATTAGAAAGTTCACTCATTTCTCCCACATTGGTGGGAGAAGAGAACTTGAACGTGTTTATAATGAGAAACACTAACTTCACATGAATAGTGAGGCAAGAACTAGGTGATGCCTTGCCCCATCGTCGTTGCTCGTTTGGCTTTGGGATCTAACTTTTTTGACAAAATTTATTTGGAACTTGTTTACAAGTGAAATTTTAATTCAAAATCTAATAGTATTAATTTTCTCCAAGTGCGGGCGCATTTCGGACGCAATGCTAATGCATACGCAACGCACATCACAAAGGGATGCGACCCTTTGAGAAGAGGCACACTGTTTCACACTATAGGGTGACATGCGACCGCATACACAACCCACATACACGACCTGTAGCGCAGACGCAGTGCATCTGCTCACTGGAAACTGCAAAACGTCTACTTTCTAAACAGTAAGGATGAAGCAATAGATGCGTTTAGGAAATACAAAACTAGAGTTGAAAATCAGATAGAAAAAAAGATAAAAATGATAAAACGTGATAGGGGCGGAGAATATGAATCTTCCTTTGCGCAAATATGTGTAGAGAATGGAATCGTCCATCAAACTACGGCCCCGTATTCACCTCAATCTAACGAAATTGTGAAAAGAAAAAACCGAACATTGAAGGAAATGGGGAATGCCTTACTTATAAGTTCCAGTTTACCGCAAAACTTGTGGGGGAAGGCTATCCTTACAGCCAACCGTATACTCAATAGAGTTTCCCATAGTAAGACACAATCGATTCCTTATGAAAAATGAAAAGGAAGGAAATCAAACTTGAAATATTTCAAAGTGTGGGGGTGTCTAGCAAAGATCCAAGTTCCTATGCCTAAAAGGATTAAGATAGGACCCAAGACTGTGGATTGTGTGTTCATAGGATATGCTAAAAGTAGTAAAGCATGTCGGTTTTTGGTTCATAAATCCGAACATCCGGATATAAATGAAAATATGATAATTGAATCAGATAATGTTGAATTCTTTGGAAACGTTTATCCATATAAAACTAGACACGAACAGTCTAGTGGAGGGTTTAAACGACCTCGAGATGAACCAAGTGAGAATGTACATAATGAAGAGAATCCAATACGTAGTACACGTCAAAGAGCGTCAACTTCGTTTGGATCAGATTTTGTAACATTTTTCTTAGAAAATGAGCCTCAAACGTTTAAAGAAGCGATGTCGTCGTTAGACTCATCCTTTTGGAAAAAGGCAGTCAATAGTGAGATTGATTCAATCTTAAGCAACCATACGTGGAAATTGATTGATCTTCCTCCAGGAAATAAACCTTTAGGTTCTAAATGGATCTTCAAAAGGAAAATGAAGGCGGATGGTACTATTGACAAATACAAGGCAAGACTTGTAGTAAAAGGCTTCAACCAGAAAGAAGGCCTTGATTACTTTGATACATACTCGCCAGTAACAAGGATAACATCGATTCAAATGTTAATTACCTTGCCGGCGGTATATGATCTTGAAATCCATCAAATAGATGTGAAAATCGCATTCCTAAATGGAGAATTGGAGGAAGAAATTTACATGGAACAGCCTGAGGGTTTTGTGGTTCCAGAAAAGGAGAATAAGGTGTGTAAACTTATTAAGTCGCTATATGGACTAAAGCAAGCACCTAAACAATGGCATGCGAAGTTTGACCAAACCATGTTGGCAAACGAGTTCAAGATAAATGAATGTGATAAATGTGTTTATATTAAAGACACTCTGAATCACCAAGTCATTGTTTGTTTATATATGAATGATATGTTGATCATCAATAGAGACATTTCTGACATAAATGCAACGAAACGAATGCTCGAGAGCAAGTTTGATATAAAAGATCTTAGAGTTGCGGATGTGATCTTAGGTATAAGAATCCATAGAACTCCACAAAGGGTTGACATTGTCACAGTCTCATTATATCGAAAATGTACTTGACAAAGTCAAGAATATGGAATTTGGCATTTCCAAGATTCCTTTGGATGTGAGCTTTGCACTTCAAAAGAATGAAGGTGAAAGTGACTCACAATTGGAGTACGCAAGAGTATTGGGATGTTTAATGTATATAATGAACTGTACACGATCAGACATAGCATGTGCTATTAACAAGTTGAGTCGGTACACGAGTAATCCCAACAAAACTCATTGGATGGCAATGAAAAGAGTTTTAGAATATCTTAAATACACTCAAGACTATGCTTTGCATTATAATAAATATCCCACGGTACTTGAAGGATATAGTGATACAAATTGGATCACCGGATCGAACGAAGTAAAATCCACAAGTGGATATGTATTTACTATCGGTGGAGGAGAAGTCTCTTGAAAATCATTCAAATAGACATGTATTTCTCTCTCTACAATGGAATCTGAATTATCACATTGGATAAAACCGGTGAAAAAGCAAAATGACTCCGAAATTTCTTGGAAGATATTCCTTATTGGCCCAAACCAGTGGCACCAGTATGTATACACTGTGATAGCCAAGCGACAATAGGTAGGGCAGGGAGCATGATGTATAACAGTAAATCTCGTCACATAAGACGAAGATATAATACCGTTAGAGAACTTCTCTCTAGTGAAATTATTACTGTTGACTATGTAAAGTCAAAGGATAATGTGTCGGATCCACTTACAAAAGCCCTATCTAGAGAAAGAGTGGAAAAGACAAGTCAGCATAGAGGTAACTCTACCTAGCAGACTGGAGATCCCAAGAGCTAGGTTCAAAGAGATCAAACAAAGTTGTGTCTGACAGGTCCAACATTGTCAATTACCCAATCCATTCTCATGATGTAGACAATGTGTAGTAAACAAGGATAAGACTTAAAGTGAAAAGTCTTTTAATGATTATCTAAATTTGACAGATTTGACCAAATAGTTTAATCTATAGGATTGAATGCTTAAAAATCACCTATGTGAGGGCGAAGTGGAAGCCACTTCAAAGAGAATGTTAGTAAAGACCTATTCTCTAAGCTCTCATAAAACTGGGACATGTTCATGGTTGAAAAGAACAAAATCGTGAGAACCATAAATAGTAAAAGGCTGGTTGTGTGACATGTGTTGTCTAGGTGTACATTAAAGCTCGACGGTTCAAAGATATCAAATCTACCGATTGACCGAGTGCATGTTCACTACGGAAAGTTCAAAGGAAAACCTACTTATCTAGATGCAATCAATCTTTGCTAAATGATCACATGCTTATCTGTAAATTCTTCAAAAGATAGCCATTCCCCATTCATGTGGGGGATTGTTGGGTTCGATAGCCATTCCCCATTCATATGGGGGATTGTTGGGTTCAAGATATATGTGAATGAAAAATGGAGGAAAAATGGTGGGGAAAAGGGAGACACTAATTTAGAAAGTGTACTCCCAAATTAGAAAGTTCACTCATTTCTCCCACATTGGTGGGAGAAGAGAACTTGAACGTGTTTATAATGAGAAACACTAACTCCACATGGATAGTGAGGCAAGAACTAGGTGATGCCTCGCCCCGTCGTCATCGTCGCTCGCTCGGCTTCGGATTTGGATTTGAAAAATGACCGATCGATTAGATCTAATTTTTTAGACAAAATTTATTTGGAACTTGTTTACAAGTGAAATTTTAATTCAAAATTTGATAGTATTAATTTTCTCCAAGTGCGGGCGCATTTCGGACGCAATGCTAACGCACATCACGAAGGGATGCGACCCTTTGAGATGAGGCACACTGTTTCGCACTATAGGGTGACATGCGACCACATACACAAAGCACATACACGACCTGTAGCGCAATTTGCTCACTGAAATTGCAAAACGTCACTTTCGGCCGCACTTCGGGCGCAGGTCCAGCGCAGTCCCAACGCAGGGACGCGACTGTTGCAGAAAAGATGCCTTTCAGCTGAACCAATGCATCCTTTCTGAAAGGATACACTTAAGGCTATAAATACCTGATATTTTCCTCAGGTATTGTAATCAATTTTGACAGCAAAAATATCCATTTGAACTTACCCGGCAACTTGACTGTCAACAATCCATGGTCGCCAATCATCAACAATAGAGTAGTTAAGAGATCTTATCCAAGCTTGGGTTGATGTATAAGGAATCATCGTGTCATGGTCTCCACTGTTTTATGAAATACTGAAAATTAAGTAAGTCACAAAGGGAATCTATTAGTTATGCAACAAGTATACAACTTCATAGACAGAAGATATAATTACTCAACCTGTATATTAAGGACCTATAACCTTTGACACTGAGATTTGCATGATATGGTATGCAGCTTTCTACTATCTTTTGGAAAGGCAAAGCATCGACAGCACATCGCTTCCATTTCCCAATACTGCCCTGCATGGGATATGATTTCAAGTTAGAGACCGACGTCTTGGGGCTTAATGTGGGATCGACTCAAGGACATACTAGTTTAGGTAAATATCTAATGTGTTTCCAATTTTGTTTTTGTTGCTTCCAAAACTTTAGAATTCTTCTTTTATGACAAAAAAAGGGAACATACTCTCTGAACATGGAGGGCCTCTCTAACTTCGTCATCATCAGCCCAATGGTAAGAGATCTTTTCCCAATCAAACTAGCATGCCAAAAAGGAAACAAGTTAAAATATGAATATAATTTTCTGAAAGGATGATACAGGTAAAAGTTAAGCAGTTGCTATTACAATGAAGTGCAAAGAACATAATAGAGATCCTTTTTCAAGCTATGACTGACACTGGATAAAGGAAAAAAGACTTAAGCCCGCCGGTTTTACACCAAGTTGGTTAATACAAGATATGTCTTGTGTATATAAAATTTTATGTTAACTAATGTATGTATTATCACTTTAATATAATTTGTACTAACTAATAAGCTATATGGTCAAGATACAAAATTTGAGTTGTTGAGAGCACCGGGAGCGGGCAAGTATTTCCCAAAAGAGTGAATGATTGTCAAGGGGATAAGAGCCAGTTATTCTTACTCGACATCTTAGTCGTCCAAGATATAGCATTTCATCAAGAGACCTTCTTTGGCCTAACCATTTTTGTGGCCTTGGTGAAGCAAACTCACACTTGGGCTCCAAAATGTGTGCAATAGTAATTCCACCAAGTATCTATAAAAAAACATATAACTTATATCAAATTGAGTCAAAGAAACCAAATATTAAGCTGGAAGCAGCACAAGAGAAATGAATTACTAGACACAAACCTGATGATAAGTCTGACGATCATTCCAACATTGTGTGTTGCTAGGATGTATATCGAAATACTCTCCTTTACAGTTTCTCTTCAAGGACTGTTCAAGAGAAGTAATTCATTTAATCAGTGTAATGTGAAGAAAATGCTTAGAAAAACATTTAACGTCTATGTTTGGAAATGCTGTAGTTAAGCCGAGGGTCTTTCGGAAACAACTTCTCCATCTCAACAAGGTAGGGGCAAGGTCTGCTTACACTCTACCCTCCCCAGACCCCATTTGTGGGATTACACTAGGTATGTTGTTGTTGTTGTTGCTTTGACAGTGATAACTTTTACACCATGTTATTTAGAATGATAACTACATGAAACACATAATATGTTGATTTAGCAAACTAAAAAATAAAACACGTAAATTTTCCAACATGTTGAATTGCATTTAAAGTGTAAATTCTTTTATTACATTGCTAATGTATATAAGTGAAATTAAAAAAGGTTTTATTAGACAAGGCAAACCTCAAAAAGTTCATCAGAAATAAGCCCCACTCCATGAGCATATGGGATCTTGTAATTAGTTTCACCACGAAACGTCGCCGGATTTCCCAGTAAATATCCCTGAAACCATTTGAAGGATGCAAAATGTTAAGAGTACCTATAGCTATCCTTTTATGATGTTCTAGGAGTCTCTAACTATGTAATGACTTATATCCTAATACAAAACAAAAGAAGTCACTATGTAGAAAATGTAACGAAAAAGAAAGACAAACCTTAAGATCAATAAGTGGCTCAAGTCCCCTCTCATTTCCTGCACTACCACATCATCACAAAGGTGAATGATTAACCAGGGAAGAACAAGCAAATGATGGTTCTTGGAGGAAAACAATAGTGCGCTTCGATATAAAATCATACCATTTGCTATGAGTTGAGAAATGATCGGTACACCTATTCCAGCATAGGAGTCCCCAGCCACATAAAATGGATTTCTTAAGAATTCTGGGTGATCATTGAACCACTAAAAGGAAATGGAAGGATCAAGCGAAATGGCAAAGTCATTGAAATTGGATTTCAGAATCTCTGTCACGCAAATGTTTGTCATTACCTTGCGAAGAGATTGATATGCATGATCACTGGCTTGTAGATCATCTGATTGACGAGCTGCTGAAGTTCTTGCATAAGAAAATCCAGTACCAACGGGAAGATCTAAGAATATAAAGCTCGCTACCTGATTAAACAACATTTCAGTTAGGCTGCAAGCTGATGAATATTCCAAGATTAACCACCGACAGATATGTTCACCTTATTCCATGTATGAGGATTCAAGACCAGTGAGGGGAAGCTACGATTATATTCCGTGGGCTTAAACTCACCATACTCCACAGGCTCAAACGTTATTGGACCTATCTCAAAGAGAAGGCCAGATAAAGCAGAGCAGCCAGGCCCTCCAGTTAGCCATAGAATAAGAGGGTCTGATTTCGGATTCGACTCAGACTTAACGAAGTAGTAGAATAGTTGGACATCATCTGAATCACCCACTCCTATGTACCTGAAAACGCCACCCAATGCAATAATATTGTTTTTAGTACTACAGGCTGAACTTGAGTATTTGCACATACTTGTTTGTCGACGAGTTTTTTCACTTCAAATGAAATGTTGAAATACTGGTTTGAATGTGTATTTAAGTACCAACTTCCACAAACTATTTCAACTTAACTTCAAATTCTCCTTCTTTTTCAACTTAGCGTTAAACTTTTTTAAGCCTTTACCATAGTAGCTACAAACAAAGATAATTCCCTACTGCATCCAATACATCCCAGTTTAGTACAAACGTTTATTTTCTAAAACTGTTCAATCCTATGTAACTGAGAGAAAAACTATATTAAACATCAAAGAGGTACCTTTTACAGCTTGTTTGGATGATTATTGCCTATTGTATTGTATTACGTTGTTTGTTTAAATATAATGATTATTTTGATTGTTACTTAAATTTATGTAATAGCATCATTACCTTTAGTTTTTTTTTTTTCATCCTTGTCTTTACTTTTACTTATTACGTAATAATCTTATTTTACTATTTACCTTACCTTATTTTACTATAATTACCTAGGCTTGTGGTCCGGCCCTATGCGACTTGAGCTGGTTACTATCACTAAAATTTTCTTTTGAAGGAGAATTTGAGCGGATATGAGCTAACCGTAGATTCTAAAGTTTTAATATTATAATTTTTTACAAAATCAAAAGTCTCCAGTTTTACCAAACCCCACGCATAGCATAGCGACAATTTTTGTGCATCGGGTTACCCTTTTACTTTACCTTTTTATAATAACTCTACCTCATAACCTACTTTTCTTGTAGGTTTATCATTCAAATTATTGATGTTTGACATTATGTAACAACAGAAAATCATATAATCTATCCAAAATATTGTATCTATTTATACTATATTAAAAGTGTGAAGGGCATTAAAATATTATTTGAACTTTTTACCCTTGATAAAGGTCTTTGCTTTAGACAAAAACATTTTTATTATTTTCCTAATATTTAAAATTGAAAATTAATTAATTATTTATAATAAAATCTTTTCTTATTAGAAGTCATCAAAATTAATGATGTCTAATATATTTTTAATTAGTTTACAAATTCTAAATCGAAGATTTGAACAAATCTAGAAATAAATATGAAAGCGTAAAAATAAGAAAATTACAAGAAGCACCAAATTTTTAAAAGTTTCAAGTAAGTAATCAAAGATTTTCTAAATATTTAACTTTAAAAATAAGAAAAAAAATTAAATACTGAAAGAAAAAAAATCGTACTACAAATATGATTCAAATCGATGCGTTTCTCTTAGACTCTAGAGAGGAAAAGAGGTACTTTATGACAAACGCAAAAATAATGATCCATTAACCACTTAAAACTTCTGATGGTAAAATATATATGTGTTTACAATAAAATATGTATTAGATTACATTATTATATAAAAGTGTGAAATATCTTTGAGAAGTAATTTAAACTTTTTGCACTTCATTAAAAACCTTTGCAATTGACAAAATTACCTATTTTTAAATAATTAAATATTGTACGTGTGAGGCTCACACGTGTGATTAAACTAGTTAATTAAAATAACACAGTATGAAACAAGTTACAATACAATACATTATAAAACAACATGTAACAACAATTAAAACAAGTGTTACACTAACCCAGTTTCAAGTTCAAAAGGAAGTGGCCCTTGGAATCCAGGAAGAAACTTAACAAGTGAACCAGCAGCTATTAATTCTGCATGAAGAAGAAGAAAAAGAACTGAAAACAGATTGCAGCAAGACACAACTTTTCTTACCATTGGCCATTGTTTTCTATATCATAAAGATCATACTTGGCAAATCTCCGGAAATAATATATAATAAGATGTCAACATGATATATGAGAGATAAAACCAATAATATACTAGAATGTTATGAAGTTGCATGGCATATGTCCAAGATGAAGGACATGTGTCATACCTTTAGATAGGTGAAAAAATTAGTCACAATACACCTCTTTATTTTTGAAAAAGTTTCCATCTTTTGTTTTTGGCTATAAATAGACATGATCAATGAAAGTCAAAATAATAATTTGCACTCTCGATTTTGCACACTACTTCTTGTTATTTCTTTTTACTTTGTTACCTTAGTATATAATTTTATATCACGTTATTAATTTGAATTTTTGTAAAAAAAAAAGTTACGATGGTAAAGGTAAGTATTTTTTTAAAATAATATCAAATATATTTAGATATAAATTTATTGTCCTGAATATATCAGGCAAAATCTACATATCCTGCAAGGGAAGATCAATCCTTTCAGAAAAAAAGGTGGCCGCCTAAAGCCCCCAAAATTTAAAGGGCCTTATTTTTTTTGTAATAATAAATTATAAATTTTATCAGAGATATTTATGGGCAAAAATTGGGCAAAAATTGGCTTGTCCTACCTCTTAGAGTTTGTGACTCAAATTTTATTGATTCAGTCTTGAAAAGTTTGCAGTGCAATTTATGTTTATAATTTTTCATGAGGTATGTAGTGGTAGCGAAGGGCTCGAGTATATTTTTTGGGCCTAGAATTTTTTTGTACGCACATATTATATAAGTGTAATTAGTGGGTCGTTTTTGAATGTTCAGAAAATACGTCATTCTCCTCATTATATTCTATATCCATTATAGTGAAATTTCTCTGCCTCTGCTCGTGATTTTTTCTGCAAAAATTTTCACGTAAATTTGTGTGTTTATCTTATTTTGCTTGCGATTTGCTTATTTCTGTCCGATCATAACACTATCAATTCATTCCACAAAATTTTCCATAACAATCAGAAGAAGTTCATTTGTATATACACTTGCGTGTATAAGGTTTTGTAATAATTCCATAAATTCAATACTATTTTTTTTTGTTAACAAGACATTCATTAAAATAAATAAAGGAGTTCGTACATCCAAAGCTGTAGAATTAGTCTGGCTCTGCCGTATACACGGGGGGGGGGGGGGGGGGTACCCAGTAGTGTTAGAATTGCAGGGTATAGATCTATCAAAAAGAGTTTCTTTCGAGTCGGCCCACATCAATGGTTCTGCAAAAGTTGGTGGTAAGACAAAAAAATCTGAGGCCTCCCAAAGTATTTAGCTGCCCCTTTCTTCACTAAAGCGTTCGCTACTTTGTTCTTCTCTCTGAAGTTATAGTGCACTGCTAGTCCTCCTAGATTCCTTATCAATAAACTACATTCATCAAGAATTGAGGCATATAACATGCTACCATTATAAAGCTTGTTGATCACTTCCTTAGAGTCGATGCAAACTTTCAAAGGCCTTAGGCTCTAGGTTAATGTTAGTTCCAGGCCTTGTCTGAGAGAAAGCAACTTCATAAAATTATTAATAGCATAACTATAGCTCTTTAGGAATCCAATAATCTACCCGCCTTTGTTGTTTCTTATAACTCCTCTAATACCACCCTTATTTAGGTTCCAACACAAGCACCATCATGAGTTTATAGTGATGGATATTGGGGGGGGGGGGGGTCCAGCCTAACTGGATAATGGACGTTTGTTGGTGGTTAGTGTGGACAATTAGGTGAGAATACTCCACAGCTTCAGCT
Organism: Capsicum pubescens; assembly: GCA_030864215.1. Taxonomy (NCBI): domain Eukaryota; kingdom Viridiplantae; phylum Streptophyta; class Magnoliopsida; order Solanales; family Solanaceae; genus Capsicum; species Capsicum pubescens. The sequence goes on from CM061541.1 coordinate 25,170,709, forward strand.
AAGGTGGCTTTGAAAGATGAAAGTTCCCTGAAATTATTAAAGGTATTGACATTTCTAATTTCCCAGATGTTCCACAGGATGGGGGGGGGGGGATTCCCCCAGGAAATATAGTTAATGAATTGGGAGTCCTTTAACTTCTTCTAGGCATCATTCCAGTTCTCAGTAAAGAACATGCTAAGGTTTAGGTGGTGGAAGTCATTAAAATTACGAATTAGCTCTAGCCAAAAGGATTTTGTGTTTCTACAGTTGAAAAAAAGATGTTTTTGGTTCTCAGAGTTATGGCCATAGATTGGATAACTGGGTTGATGTCAATACCCCTACGGTAGAGGATGGTCTTGGTAGGAAGGCTGTTATAGTTCAACAACCATATGAAGAATTTGATTTTACTTAGAATTTTTAAACTTCAAATTGAGATAAAGAAAGGGCCCTTATTAGTGCTAGCATTTCTATTCTTGGAGATATGAGAATAAAAGCTTTTGCAAGAAAAGGACCCATTACCATTTAACCTCTATAGGGTCTTATCAGAACTGGTCCTTAAAATTGGGAAGAAAGTGTTCTAGATATTAAGGATAATGTCAAGGGGAATCTCAAAGGGAATAGACCTAAGGTCCCAAAGTCCATTGTTCCAAATTTAGCCAAGTTCATTGAAAATTTTGGGTTGGGATGAGGCCCATGAATTATGTTGGACAAGGGGGGCATATTGAGAATCCATCTGTTATTCCAAGAATCAACCTATTTTCCATCGTGAATGGACCACCAGATTGTATCTTTACAGAGCATCCAACCTCTATGGAAACTTTTCCAAGTCCTTGAGGAAGGGGTTAAAAGTCTGTTCCTAGAGATTTTGTATGTGACTCTAGCCTAAAAAGAGATAGGATTATTGTACAACCTCTAGGCCAGACTACAGAGAAGAGAATCATTTTTAGTGCTGACACGTTGCATACCATGCCACCCCTCTCTTTTGGTCTTGGTAATGGTCTCCCAGTTGATCATATGCATCCTTCTTCTAGAGTTAGTGGTGCCCCAAATAAAATTCCTTTGGGTCCTATCTATGAGTTGGTGAATTCTGCTAGGGAGATGAACAAATTGCATCACATGATTAAAAAAGTTGCTCGAGGATGATTGTGCAAGAATGGTTCTCCCAGTCATATTAAGAAATTTGGTTTTCCAGCCAACTTACTATTCAAATTTTCAAGAATGAACTGAAAATCCCAAGGTATTTTATGAAAGATAGGGAAGCCCAGGTATTTTTAAAAGGAGTTAGAGGCTTAGATACCCAAATTTTAGAGAGTTTCAGTTGGGAGTCCCTACTGTAATTGCTAGAGAAGAACACTTTGGACTTACTGGTGTTAACCTTTTGACCAGAGAAACTGCTAAAACTCTCAAGAGTCCTAGTGATGGTGTGGCAGTTATCTCTATCACCTTTGGAAAATAGGGTTAGATTATAAGCAACGAAGAGGTGGGAAAGGTGGGGTCCCTCTAACTGATAGAAATGGGGGTCCACTAAAGAGTATTCACTTCAGGGTTTATTCTTCTAGACAATAGTTCCACTTTATAGTATGTCATAGCATATATTTTAGACTTATTGGAGGGTTCTATTGACGTGTACAATATACATATTTTATGCATAATTAATAGTATTTTCTTTTATAGTATCAACTAGCAATTGTAATTATTTGGTCAAGTGGTCAAATGTGTTAAAACCACCTTTATTTTATATTTGCAAAAATCAATGTTACATAGAACATTATTTGGTTATAATTTTTAACTAATTAAACTTGTAAAATTTTGAAAATATTTTCTGAATAATACAAAGAAATACTATCTAGTCTAGACAATATGCAAAAGAATGAATGTTATCAATAACACAATAGAAAGTGTACACATTTTATATCACATAATTTGGTTTGTGAAAAGGTAAGCACAAAAAAGGAAATCATTCCTAATTTCCATTGTTCTTGTTAGAAATCAAGATGGTTCATCTTCACCATCCACATCATCAAACAAAAATAACATGTGCTAACATTTGGGCGGCCCAAACAACCAGTGAATGGCCCAACTATAGCTGAATGATTTCTTGTCTAGCTTACAATAGAAGACTCTTATTTAGCTTAGAGTAGAAGGCTCTTGTTTATCTTAGAATAGAAGGTTATTTTTATTTCATTAGCTTGTATAAATAAATATGATTGGTAAAGAATATATAGTGAAGAGAATTCCAAAATATTGTCTCTTGTTTTTACATGGTATCAGAGAATTCCAAAATACTGTCTCTTGTTGTATACGAATCATCTTTTGGATTATTAATTTTCTTCATCTGACCTATCTCTATAATGGTGGATATAGTCACTACTTCTTTAGCATCCTCTGGTTCTACTATCAGAACTTCACCAGCTATGGATTCCACCCATGTTTATTATCTTCACTCTTCAGATTCACCTGGAATAATCTTGGTTAACACTCCATTTGATGGAAGGAGCTATCAAGAATGGAAGAGATCAGTGCTTATAACATTGTCATCCAAGAACAAGCTTGTATTACTGGTGCTAATGCTTCACCAGATGCAATCTTGGAGCATATTCAAAGACATGGTAACATCTTGGCTCCTTAACTCTCTTTCCAAGGATATTGCTGATAGTGTGATGTACTCCAGGACTGCTAAAGATTTATGGATGAGTCTAAAGCATAGATTTTGACAATCTAATGGAGCTAAATTGTTCCACCTGCAAAAGGAACTAAATAGGTTAGTTCAAGGAAATAATAACATTACAAGATATTTCACTAAACTTAAAAGACTCTGGGATGAGCTGGAATCTCTCAAGTCTGATAAGTGCACATGTGTGTGTAATTGTGAAGGTAAATTGAAGATAGAAAAGTTCTTGAAGATGAGAAAATTATACAATTTTTGATGGGTCTAAACGATATATATGCTCAGGCAAGAGGAAACATCTTAATGATGAATCCTCTGCCCAACATAAATTTTTTCTTACTCTCCGATTTTACCAGATAGAAATCAGAGAGAAACCTATATGAGTAGCTTAATCCCAATTGATTCTTCTTATTTAATGGTAAAAAACATGAATCAAAACAAATTTGACAAGAAAGTTCAGAAAACCCCTGGCGCTATGCCTAATTTTGCAACTAGATCCTTCAATTATCTAAGGTTGAACAATTATCAACAGTCACCCAAATACACAAGGACAAACCATCCCCAACAAAAAAATATGATTAAGAAGAAGTATAATCCTAATATGCCCTGTGATTTTTGTGGTAGGATTGGGCATGTTGACGATGATTGCTTCAGGTTACATGATTTTTCTGAAGATTTTTAGTTCACACACAATAAAGGTGGACAGGTTCTGATCAGAGGAAATGTTGTTATGTTTGGAGAAGAAAGTGACAATGAGCATATGATTGACATGGATTTAAGCAATAAACACTTCACCAAAGAACAATCCAAGCATTTCATTCAATTGGCAAAACAAAAATCAACAGAGGGATCATCTATGAACAAAGGATCTGAGATAAATATATAGGAACAAAGGATCATCTATGTAAGTACTATGCCTAAATATGTAGGAACTTTTCTTTCAATTTTTAATTCTGAAATATGAATAATAAACTCAAGTGTTTTTTAGCACATGTATTACAATTCTAGTTCTTTTTTTTCCATGATAACTCTTAAAATGCCTGTTAACATTAATTTACCCAACTCTCAGTCCTTTCTTGTGAGTCACACAGGAAATGTTCTAATTCCTAATAACCTCACATTGCATAATGTGCTTTATATTCTAAGTTTCAGATACAATCTGCTCTCAGTTTATAAATTTCATGTCCAATATAGTTATACTCTATCCTACACTTCTAATAGTTGTGTCTTGCAGGACCCTTTAATAAAGAGGACTCAAGATTTTAGTGAAGTGAATGAAGGTATATACTTGCTTCAAATCATTCCTAAGGAGTCTAGTGAGAACCAAGAGATTTTCAAGGATTCTAAAGTCTTCTCTAGTTTTAACAATGTTGTTTCTAGTCCCAATTCAGTTTCACATTATTTTTCAGTTTATTTCAATGCTAATTCTGATATAAGGTTATGAAATGTAAGACTTGGGCATTTGCCTTATTCATGAATGAAAAATGTCCACCTCCTTGCATTTTTCTCTAATTATGACTGTCATTGTGAAATCTATCCTTTAGCTAGGCAAGCTAGATTACCTTTTTTCTATTAGTCAAGTTACTTCTCAATCCATCTTTGATCTGGTCCATATAGAAACTTAGGGTCCCAAAAAGTCATCTACTCATAACAATTATAAGTATTTCTTGATTATCATAGATGACTACAATAGAGGGACCTACGCATACTTTCAAGCAACTAAAAGCAATGCATTTGCTGTTATTCAATATTTCTTGTAAATGGATGAAAGATAGTTTCATAAAAAGATAAAGATTATCAGATCTGATAATGCAATGGAATTGGGTAAGGGTATAGAGGCATCAAATTTTTTAACATCTCAAGAAATCATACATCAGACATCTTGTGTTGCTACCCCATAACAAAATGGGGTAGCTGAAAAGAAGCAAGACACTTACTTGAAATTGCTAGGGCTTTGATGTTTTAGTCTAAAGTTTCTATGATCTATTGGGTTGAGTGCCTACTCACTGCCACATTTCTAATCTACAAGCTGCCTTCCAGAGTTCTTAAAGGTAAAACACCTTATGAAATTCTATTTGGCAAAGCACCTTCTTATTAATTATTAAGATGTTTTGGTTGTGTATGCTTTGTTAACACTTTATCTTATGGAAGGAGTAAATTTGATCCTAGATCCACTAGGTGTGTCTTTTTAGGATACCCAAGTGATAAAAAAGGGTACAAGCTTCTTGACCTGACTTCTAAGAAATTCTTTATGTCAAGAGATGTTCATTTTGTATAACATGTGTTACTTTTTGATTTTGACCATTCACATATTCCTACTCCTACTTTTCTTGTCCACGTAAAAGAAGACCACTATTTCACTCCACTATCTCTCATTCTTTCTAACCTTATTAAGCCAGATTCCAACTTACCACCTTCTAACCTTTTTGAATCAACTCTTAATCATTTTAATTTTTCTACTCCAACTGTCACACTATATGTTCCTTCAAAACAAGATGTTTCACAACCCCTACCTCCTCCTAGAAGATCCCAAAGGAGAAACATTGGCGAACTACTTTCATATCTCAAAGACCATAGCTGCAACATATTTATCTTAGTGATATGACTAAATCTTATTTTGCTACTCCTACTACACCTAGATGTCTATAATTTTCTACTCTTTCCATACCCAACCAAGATCTACTATATTCCGTTCACTCCATTATAACGGTTACTCTCAGGCATGTACACATCCAGTTTGGGTGCAGGAAATACAGGATGATATTAATGCTTTAATACTTAATAAGACTTGGGAAGTTGTCCATTTACCAGAAGGTAGAAAGGGATTGCCTTGTAAGTGGGTTTATAAAGTGAAACAACATGCAGATAGATCTCTTTAAAGATGAAGACACACTTAGTAAACAGAGTTGATATTCAGCAAGAGGGGATTGATTTCAATGAGACTTTTTCCCCAGTGGTAAAAATGATCACCATTAGATGTTAATTGATAATTTCAGCCAAAAAGAAATGGGAAAACTCACAATTTGATGTGAATAATGCCTTCTTACAAAGAACTTTGCAAGAAGAGGTTTATATGAAATTCTCTGCATAAATGGAACCCCCTCATCCTAATATGGTTTGTCGTCATAAAAAGTCACTCTATGGCTTAAATCAAGCCTCAAGACAATGTTATGCCTATTTTATCGGATCCTAAATGTTAAAGGTTATACACCTCCCTCAATGATTATTCTTTATTCTTTAAACAATCAGGAGTACTTGTCCCTATTGTAGCTGTCGATGTTGATATTTTGATTATAGGGGATGCTACATATGAGATACATAACCTTAAGAAGATTATGCATACTGAGTTTAAAATTGAGGATCTTGGTTCACTGTATTACTTTTTTGGAATGGAAATTCTGCGGGAAGAATAGAGAATCATAATGAGTCAATGAAAATATACCTTAGATTTAATCAATGAATTTGATGTTTCACACCGTCCTCCATGTAACGCCCCGAGAGTACACCCTGGGCATCACACGGTACTTACAGTCCCAAGGGAGCACAGACTAACCCATGAGCTAGTACCTACTGTGAGCACTAAATAATAATACTAAAAATATATGCGAAAGTTAGGCTGAAAATGCCATAAGGTTCATTAACTGAAAACAAATATTGAATATTGATAATAAGACTGAGAAAAAAATTAAACATCTATCTGAAGTAGTCTAGTCCGAAATCCTCTAACTATGAATATGGAGTTGATGGGACAAGTCCCCAACTAACTTCATCTAAGAAAATACTGAATCTACTGAAATTACTAAAATAATAACTCGGTCCTCGAATCATGAAGACTCACCACTAAAACTGCTGCTGATATCCTGGGTTGCTGAGTACAGTCAGGAAACCGAGAGTCCAAACCTATGATATGAGACCATCATAGCACAAATGAGAGTATATGATCAGTATGTGGAATGTACTGGTATGCTAAGTGAGGTAAGGCTAATATGCATGGGCTCATATACAAGAATAGTAACTGACTGACTGATATAGAGTAACTGAATGAGAGTACATGTAGAAATTAAAACTGTTGTAAAAACTAAGTATGAAATACTATGCATATGTATATATACTGTATCTGAGATCATACTTAAACTAAATACTGAGTTATGATGGCTAAATAACTGCTAACTGAGAAATCTAATAACTTGTTTGCAATGGTTTTGTAGAACTGGACTAAGTTCTATTCTGAAGACTGAAGTTGAAACTATAGGAGGTATCATCTAACCGACATGCCCCAATCTGAGCTAATCAGGGTCCAACCTATAGCCCCAGTTGGAAGGGTGTCAGTACCATGCCAAGGGTACTAACACTGGTTGCGTGGATCCACTAAAGTGTTGTCCCAAAGGACTAAAGGTCACCCTCTACTGGCAAGTTCCCTAACGAGATATGTGTCAACCCTCAGCTGGCAGGTTAACATCTCAACCTATGCTGGCTACATAGTTTTAGAATTTAGAGATTGCTACTAAGGATCACACCCTCAATTGGCAGGTGAGCCTTCATCTCTGGGTTCGCTTGGTGCTAATCCTACTCCTAACTGAAAGGACACTGGAACTGATCATTACTGGACTGGCTTGATTGAACCCACACTAATCGTGGAGACTGACTAAATACTACTTTCTTGACCTTACTGGGACTATTCTGTAATCTAAGTAAACAACTAGAGTACGGTTATTAAATACCCCCAGGACTCGATAGCATCAATAATAAAACATAGAACAATCTTGAAAGCATAACAATAGTCAATTATTCATAATTCATTCAATGAGATATTTTTTCAAACACTTGGAAACCATGAACTTGTACATGGATGAGAACACAAACTAATATATCATGATTTTACTATTCAATCCACATGAACATTCTATCAAACACTTGGGGAGCATAACTAATGCACATGATAATTAACAACATATAAACATCATGATTAGAGCTTTAATTTGCAAATTTCAAGGGTTATGACATGGGAATTACATCAATCAACATACATGCTATCTTATGTTCATGAAACTTATGATTAAATCTTGAATTGAAACCCATACAACAACACAATCATGAATACAATCCAATTTGAGCATGTAAATCATGAATCTCATAACTGATATATATATATATATATTTTAAAAAGGGTTCTTGAACTACATGGGTGAAAGAAAACCCAAGGATGAATACCTAACATACCTAGATGATGAATTCTTGAAGTTTATTGGTGATTTCCTTAAGGATTGATCTTGAATTTTGGATGCTAGGGTTTTCTATTTGAGAGTGAATGCTCTTGATTTGGGAGAAATTGAGTGAATAATGACTTAATCAGCTTTTGGGGGTTAATTCGCGTGTTCTGATTAAATTCATGAAAAAGGGAACAAACTGTCCCTAAAAGAATTTAAAATTTTTGTCACTGGAATCCTGACTTTAGCCATCACCACGATGCGGTGCCATTGCGGTGAGCCATAGGAATTTATCTGCTAGTGCATTCCACGGACAAGTGTGAAAATGCACCTTGGTGCGATGCGGTGGAATCACGTTTATCACTAGAAATTAACGAGTGTGAACTGGCACTCTGGTGTGATGAAATGGTCATCGCGGTGCCTTACTGGAAATTGACAACTATGAAAATGCCCATTGACACGATGATAACGCTCAAACTACAGCTCTCGTAAGAGTGTAAGCGGTCGTTGTCAAATATAGAACCCAACTGGGTTGGGTGTCGAATCCCACAGGGAATACTTGGTCACTAAGTATGCAACGATTAGTAGACTGTTGATCGAAAATTCTACGAAAAAGGGAGGATTTAATTGTAGCGTGAATTAAGAGTATCAAAGTAACAAAGAAAAACGAAATGTTTAGTAGGTTTTAATCAATGAGAATTGTAAGTTAGGGTTATGTCCACCTTATGAGTTTTAAGTATCTATTGGCTATGAGTTATGCGGAATTCAGACATGCATGCGCTTATAGAGATTCGTATTCTATGGTAAATCCTAGTGTCTTTCGACCATCAAGGATTATATCACTTTAACTCTTTCGAGCTTAAAGCGTATACTAATGGTACGAATTCTCCAAGAGGTTAATCCAGTTACGACACTAACTTTTAAACAGGGGTTGGTAGCCCTATTTCCTTGTCATTCTCTCTTTTCCAGACATGTAACTTTTCTTTCGAACAAGTTAATGCTATACTGGCGTATTCTATATGTTTGCAACCACAAGAATTCAATTAAGATGAAGAAAGTAATGATATAAGCAGCATACGTATCAAGAATTCACAAACTCATAGCAATAGATAGTATATCATAAGTCTTCCATAACCCTAACAAAGAAGTTTAGCTACTCATGAGTGCAACGGAAATCACAATAGATATAATCATCATACCACAACCTAGAATAATCTTGGCGATGGAAGTGATATGGCGTCAAAAGCTCTCAAACGTTTTGCTCTAGCCGTTCTTCTCAAGAGAGCCGAGTTCTCTGTGTTAGACTTACAGAATATTGTAACGTGAATAGTCCTAAAATATCGAATGAATAATTGATAGTGAATGAAAAACTTGAATTAATGAATGAGTGAATAATAAAAAGCTTGCTGAAAAATTCAGCAAATAGGGTTTTTATAACATCCTTGTCCTAGTCCTACTGAAATAGGGTTTTTATCCTTGTCCTAGTCCTACTGGGTTACTGCATACTTGTCCTAATCCTACTAAGTTACTGCTGATCCCCCAAGTCTTTAGAAATGCTGTTTTTGCCCGGGACAAGTTCTCCATGCATCACTTTCAGTCCACAAGCTTCCAGAAGCTGCCTTCCTTCTTACGTGAAGTTTCCTTTGGCGTCCAACAATCCATAAAATGCTGAAATCTTCATCATTTATACTTGAAAACTTGCTAATCACGTTGGTTAGCTCGCTTACAGGAAAAAGGACTAAAAGTGTAGGAATTATATATTTTGTCCTCAAAACTTAGCTAAAATATGGGTACATTAAGGTGCTTTAGGCGTGTAAATACGCCTAACATCAACACCCCATACTTAAAGCTTTGTTCGTCCTCGAAAAAAATATCATGTCCATATAAACATCTACTTAGCATTTCACAGTAACAACACAAACTATTCATCAAGACAGGCACGAAAATTATTAACACAGAGTAGTTTTCTGATCACTACTAGAAACAATTCAACCTCTAATATAGACTCGTGATGATGGTTAATTCGTATCCACAAGTTAAGGCACAAAGAATCATACAAGACTACCCAAAACTCATCAACCATGTGTGTCTCACAATATATCACCCATAATTACTCACAAGTATTTCATTTTTCAAAACATGGGTATAATATTATCCTTGCTCTCACTCTCACAAAGAATTCATATGTTGCAACTGATGACCATAGGCTTGCCCTTAGTGTAATGCTCTACTAATATCAGAATGTTATGCTTAGGATCAAATAGGTCTTTACAGGTTGTAATGTAGGCTAAGGGACGGGTAGGACTATTTTGGCCAGAAATAGTGACTAAGTTCCCTAAGCGCTTTAATACATCACATTATGCCATTTACACTTTCTTTCAAACGACCTTTCTACTTTCTTTTAATCTACCACCCCTACTCACCTCTTTTGTTATTCAATTTTAAATAAAATCAACTTTGCATTTTTCTTTTTCATTTTTTTTTATAACACACCTCTATAATAGCCATTTTTTTCATAACAAATTCAAGTACCAATTAACTTTAAGGCATCACTCTCACCCAATTTCCTTTTATTTTGTCACATGACTTTACAATTTAAAGCGCTTAGGAATTTGGATCAAATTATGGTCTTAAAAATATGGATTAGGCTACATATGAGGCTGTCAAAGAAAATAGCTAAAGGCTCAAAGGGGGTTCACTAGGATAATGTACATAGGTAGGTAAAAAGAAGGTAAACAATTATAGGCTGCCAAAGAAATGCCTAAATCATCTCCTAAACTCACACTCTTTATTTTGCTTTACACACTCATCAGGCAAGTTCTAGCATCAGTCACAACACAGAATATACTATAACCTCACACACACAAGGCACATGGTCAACTTTATTGGGAGCAGTATAGACTCTTAACCTAACAGATGAATGAATTAAACCACACAATTATCACACAGTGAGTTACACGTAGAGCCTAAATGTCTCAATAGTAATGATTTAGCACAAACTCTTGTTATACTACCATGCCGTCTATCAGAACAATTTCATGCAAAATCTAAAAAAAAATCTAGAATTTAAACTAACTAATTACGACTAATTAAAACAAACAAGAACTAGAATAAATGTAGGCAAAGCAGTACAAGAAGCATACAAATACCAGCACCCCACACTTAGACGGGACACACTGCCCTCAGTGGAAAATAAATAAGGAAAACCTGATTAGTCGGACTCCTCTTCTATGTCTGGGGTCATACCCCCTGCGTCGGAATCATTATCAGAGTCGTCATCCTCAGAGTTTCCTCAAAATGTACCCTACGTGATCCCAAAAGTACGTCGAGGTATTTGTAGAGAGGAGGACTTAGCTTGCTCCTTTCTAGACCTTTTCTGTCTATTCTGTGAGGTGGTCACTTTTTCTTTTCCTTGTCGTCCTTTTGGGGCCATTCTACTTGGTGATGGCCTCGGATGATGATCTTGCAAGGTTAGAAGAGACAAAAGAAAAATTTTGAGAGATTTGGAGAGTAAAGGCGGCGCCTAGGTTGAGCAAATAAGTGTGTTTTGTTCTAATGTTGAAGTTTTATTTATAGGACAAGGATTGGGTTGGGTTTGACCCATTTAAAATTGGATTAGGAGACCAAAAAGTAAGCATAGGCGGCGCCTAATGCTTTGCCTATGCTTGGCATAGGCGGCGCCTTTTGCAAAGCCTAGTTGAGCATAGGCGCCGCCTATGCTATGGCATTGTTAGGCATAGGCGGCGCCTATGCCATGGCATTCTAGATTCAGAGACAAAAGGCTTTTGCATAGGTGGCGCCTATGCTATGGCATTGTTAGGCATAGGCGACGCCTATGCTATGGCATTCTAGATTCAGAGAGCTTAGGCCATAGCATAGGCCTTGCCTTGTTCGTTGCCTAGATTTTCATAGGCAATGCCTAACTCATAGCCTTTTGCTTCTTCATTCCCAACTTATCACCTTCAACATGCAATACTTCCAAATCAAAACTTGAAACCAAGTTCCTCCTTTATACGTCTTGCACCTACACTTACTCAAAAACAATAAAAACGATTAGAAAGATGGGTTGCCTCCCATCAAGCGCCTTAGTTTTGGTCGTAGCTCGACAAAATCCTAGGAAGACAAAAACAACAAAAATAATTAAAAACGATGGGTTGTCTCCCACCAAGCGCTTGATTTATTATCACGGCACGACATAGTTATCTCGATTACTTAGACTTCATCGAGATATTTGGTGCATCATTTTCTGAATGGATTCAGACGACGCTGATGCTTAATTATGGACATGCAATCTTCTTCGAGATGCATCCTGTGCATACATATCCCAGGTGGGATACCAATTATATCATCAATAGACCAACCAATGGCTCTCTTGTACCTCTTCAGAGAAGAGATGAGAGCCTCTACGTGCTGTTCACCTAAATCAGTCGCAACACTCACCAGAAGTGTATTTCCACTTCCCAAGAACGCATACCTTAGGTGACTGGGGAGCTCTTTCGATTCTAGCACTGGTGGCTCTTCAATGGAAGTCTTTGCTGTTGGTGAAGGTCGATTCTTAAGATCAAGGTCCAGCTTCTTAGGTGCATGAGAATAGGACCTTATTCCTGTTAGAGCACAAACGGTTTCTTCATATTCTTCAACCTCCTCACGCTCAAAATTCAGTAGCACATCAGATAGTGACTCAACAGTAAGTTGCTTCTCTACAGAAAATTCCTTCTCATCCTCATAATAAACATCATCTACAGAGAACACATCCATATCTCTAGGATGCTTCATCGATTTACATACATCAAAATGGACCACTTCGTCATTCAACCGAAATAAAAGCTCATTAGCTCTTAAATCAATCAGCACACTTCCAGTTGCGAGGAAAGGATGCCCCAAGATTATGGGAACTTCATAATCCACCTCGCAATCCAAAATAACAAAGTCTGCAAGAAAGATGAAGGTGGAAACCTTCACCAACACATCATATAAGATACCAACAGGCCGTTTTACCGACCTATCTTCCATCACGAGCCGCATATTGGTTGGTGTAGGATCGTCCAACCCCAACTTTCTGTAAACAGATAACGGCATCAAATTGATGCTAGCCCGCAGATCGCACAACGCCTTAGCAAAATCCAACGATCCAATCGTGCAAGGAATAGTGAAAGCACCGGGATCTGCCTTCTTCTGTACTAAAGACCTCGTGGCAATTGCACTGCAATGATGAACATTATCTGCCAGCTCATAGCTTACTGCCCGCTTCTTTGTCAAAAGGTCCTTCATGAATTTAGCATACCCAGGCATCTGTTCCAGCACCTCCACCAACGGAACATTAATAGTCAGCTGCTTCAACATGGTCATGAATTAACTGAACCTGGTGTCATCATCTTTCTTCTTCAGTCTCTGCGTAAAAGGTGGTGGTGGAAGGGGAATCGTTTTCTCCACCACTTCCTCTTTATCTTGCTTCTGATTATCAACCTTTACAGGAGTGTCATCAGCCTTTTTCTTTAGTCTTTGAGGAAAATGTGGTGGTGGAAGAGGGATCGATTTCTCCACCACTTCCTTTTTATATTGATTTAGTTCGGCGATCTTTTCAGGCTGTGGACGTTGAGAGGTGACGTCACGAACAACCTCATCAGCTGCTTCGGCATCTTTTGGTTCTGCAATGATCTCATTATCTTTGATATCATCAACCACCTGCTTGCCTTTAGATGGATTTTCCAACACTTTACCACTTCGGGTAGTAATAGCCATACACGATCCATTATTCCTCGGATTTTGCACTGTGTCACTAGGTAGTGTTCCAGATTTTCTTTGATTGAATGCCGCTGAAAGTTGACTCAATTACTGCTCCAGCTGTTTTATCGCGGTAGAATGCGAATCAACCAATTGATTTATTGAAGACAAATCATTTTTCACCTCGGTTACACCCATGTTGGTTGCCTCCACTCCTTTCAACATCTTAGCCATCATATCTTCCATGGACATCTTCCTAAAGCCAGACGCCACAACCTCACGATTTCCAGGAGAAACATACAAACCACTCCTGTCAGTCTTATTCTTCCAACCACCTTGATCGCGGTCCTTGTATCCAGATTTATCATAATAGTTCTGACCTTGGTTTCCTTGGGCATTGCCTCAGAAACCCCCCTGATTATTCAAGTAGTTCGCTTCTTCCTCAGAGTCGGATTCATCTCTTCCCTGTGATACAACGGCCTTAACCTTTTTGGTTTTCCCTGATAATAAATGTTTGGTAAAAAGATCCATCTGCGTTTTCATGTGAGCCATATCTTGATCACGTTCCTCTTCTCTTCGCCTTTGTTCTATAGTCATGCCAATAGATATGGTAGAGCTTGCTACCTCTGAATCCCTGGTATGCCAAGCTCTACTTTGCTTTGTCATACGATCTAACATATCACTTGCCTGAACAAAAGTAAGGTCCATGAATGACCCTCCTACAGTATTATCAACCACTAGCTTAGTCGTTGAATTCAAATCCCTGTATAATATCTCCATCAAGTGGATGTTGGTCATCTGATGATTTGGGCACCGCATAAGCTTCTTCTTGAACCTCTCCCATGTTTCGTGGAGAGCTTCAGTTGGAAGCTGTCGAAAATTGCTGATCTCATCTCTCAACTGTGCTCTCTTGGATGGCGGAAAGAATCTTTCTAGGAAAGCGTCTTTCAGTTTCCTCCAATTAGTAATAGAATCAGGATTTAGCCCATTCAACCATAGAGTTGCCTCCCCAGACAGAGACAATGGAAATAAGCGCAGCCGAATTGCATTTTGCCCAACTCCTGGATTGTCAAACGACTTGCATGTTGAAATAAAGTTGATCAGATGCATATTCGGATCATCGCCTGCGAGTCCACCAAATAACCCCTTGAGCTGCAATAACTGAATCATGGTGCTAGTGATATTGAACTTAGCTTCGGGTGCCAATGGTGGAGGAATAATAGCCCCTGTGGCACCATCTCCATCCAGATCGTCATCATCATCATCAAAAGGATCCTGCACAGCTCGGCGGTCAGGTCTCATTCTAGCTTGACGTTCCCTCCTATGCATAGGTGCCGTCACCTCATCAGTACGCCTAGGATTTAATAATTCATCATCACCCAGGTCCTCATCATCAGGATTTGTTGCTTGCCCTGGGTTATCAATATTCTGTTGATGTACTTGAGCAGCTTCCAGTGCAGCTAATCTAGCCTGCTCCTGTTGAGCCGCCCTTCTATCGATGTCACGCTGTGCATCCATTCTGCCAATAAGTTGTGGTTCAGGATTTATGGGTAATAATGGCTGACCAGATCTTCGTGTATTTGGCATGCACTCTACCAAACCTGAACAAAACAAAAACAACAAACAAAAAGTAAAATTCAAGAATTTTAGACCAAAGGGTCTAGTAATTATCACAAACTTAGTTGACAATCGTATTCCCCGGCAACGGCACCAAAATTTGATAACGCTCAAACTACAACTCTCGTAAGAGTGTAAGCGGTCGTTGTCAAATATAGAACCTAACTGGGTTGGGTGTCGAATCCCACAGGGAATACTTGGTCACTAAGTATGCAACGATTAGTAGACTGTTGATCGAAAATTCTACGAAAAAGGGAGGATTTAATTGTAGCGTGAATTAAGAGTATCAAAGTAACAAAGAAAAACGAAATGTTTAGTAGGTTTTAATCAATGAGAATTGTAAGTTAGGGTTATGTCCACCTTATGAGTTTTAAGTATCTATTGGCTATGAGTTATGCGGAATTCAGACATGCATGCGCTTATAGAGATTCGTATTCTATGGTAAATCCTAGTGTCTTTCGACCATCAAGGATTATATCACTTTAACTCTTTCGAGCTTAAAGTGTATACTAATGGTACGAATTCTCCAAGAGGTTAATCCAGTTACGACACTAACTTTTAAACAGGGGTTGGTAGCCCTATTTCCTTGTCATTCTCTCTTTTCCAGACATGTAACTTTTCTTTCGAACAAGTTAATGCTATACTGGCGTATTCTATATGTTTGCAACCACAAGAATTCAATTAAGATGAAGAAAGTAATGATATAAGCAGCATACGTATCAAGAATTCACAAACTCATAGCAATAGATAGTATATCATAAGGCTTCCATAACCCTAACAGAGAAGTTTAGCTACTCATGAGTGCAACGGAAATCACAATAGATATAATCATCATACCACAACCTAGAATAATCTTGGCGATGGAAGTGATATGGCGTCAAAAGCTCTCAAACGTTTTGCTCTAGCCGTTCTTCTCAAGAGAGCCGAGTTCTCTGTGTTAGACTTACAGAATATTGTAACGTGAATAGTCCTAAAATATCGAATGAATAATTGATAGTGAATGAAAAGCTTGAATTAATGAATGAGTGAATAATAAAAAGCTTGCTGAAAAATTCAGCAAATAGGGTTTTTATAACATCCTTGTCCTAGTCCTACTGAAATAGGGTTTTTATCCTTGTCCTAGTCCTACTGGGTTACTGCATACTTGTCCTAATCCTACTAAGTTACTGCTGATCCCCCAAGTCTTTAGAAATTTTGTTTTTGCTCGGGACAAGTTCTCCATGCATCACTTTCAGTCCACAAGCTTCCAGAAGCTGCCTTCCTTCTTACGTGAAGTTTTCTTTGGCGTCCAACAGTCCATAAAATGCTGAAATCTTCATCATTTATACCTGAAAACTTGCTAATCACGTTGGTTAGCTCACTTACAGGAAAAAGGACTAAAAGTGTAGGAATTATATATTTTATCCTCAAAACTTAGCTAAAATATGGGTACATTAAGGTGCTTTAGGCGTGTAAATACGCTTAACATCACACGACGTGGTGCTGTAATACCTGATACTTTTCTAACCTAGTTTAGCTCTTAGTGTATGAGATTTTCTATGTTGAAATTTTAATATACTTAGAATTTTCTATATTAAGACCCACCAGATGGTAGAAAATTAAATTAGGTTTTCAACGATATAAATTTCCCCCAAATCTGATATCCGGGTGAGAAGTTATGGCAGTTGTTGTGAAACAGTATGCCAAATTGAATAGAACCGCGTCGCGGTGACAGGACAAATGGCATTAGTCAATTTCCAGTGAATCACCGTGATAGTACCACATCGCGGTGAAGTTTTAGTTCCCAATTGGAATTTTTCAGTGTGCCAACGTGATAACGGCGCGTCGCGCCAGTGTACCATTTCGCAATTGTCACTTTTCAATAAGGCTCCGCGATACCTCTACATCGTGCTAAGGTTAATTTTCGCACTCTTCCTTAGACTACACTAGTCGACAAAATCCAGTGGCTCACCGCGATCGCACCGCATCACGGTGATGGCCAAAATCAGGATTTTCAGTGATGAAAATTTGATTCTTTCTAGGGGAAGTTAGGTATTTTTCCATGACCCTAATAAACCCCAAACATGATATTAATCCCTAATAACCTAATTATTCACTATTTTATTCAATTTTCCCCAAATCAAAAGCATTCTTTCTCAAATAAAAAATCCTAGCATCCAAAATTCAAGGTCAATCCTCAAGAAAATCACCAAGAAACTTTAAGAATTCATCACTCAGGTATGTTAGGTGTTCATCCTTGGTTTTTTTCCATCCTTGGAGTTCAGGGACCCTTTTTTAAATTACAAGTTATGACATTCATGATTTACATGCTCAAATTGGATTTTATTCATGTTTGTGTTGTTATATGGGTTTCAAATCAAGGTTTAATTATAAGTTTCATGAACTTAAGATAGTATGCATATTGATTGATGTAATTTCCATGTCAAAACCCTTGAAATTTGTATGTTTATGTTGTAGTCATGATGCTTATATGTTGTTTATTACCATGTTCAGAGATCATGCTCCCCAAGTGTTTGATAGAATATCTATGTGAATTGAATAAGGTGATCATGATATGCTAGCATGTGTTTCTCATTCATGTACAAGTTAATGTCTTTCAAGTGTTTGACAAAATGTCCCATTGAATGAATTGTTTTCAAGTGACTATTGTTATGCTTTCAAGATTGTGCTATGTCTTATTATCGATGTTATTGAGTCCTAGGGGTATTTAATTCCTAAAATCTAGTTGTTTACCTAGATTACAGTAGTTACAAAATTTGTCCCAATAAAGGTCAAGTACCATAGTACTCAGTCCAGTTCAGTTAGTCAACACGATCAGTGCCAGTTTAGTCAAGCCTAGAACAGTCTAGAGGTCATTTCAATGTTAATTCAGTTGGGAGTAGGATTCATCACCGAGCGAACCCAGGGATGGGGGCATTCCTTCCAGTATAGGTTTTGACCCTCAATAGCAATCCTTGAGTTATAGAACTATGTAGCCAGCGTAGGGTAAGTCATTTTTCTGCCAGACTAGGGTGGACGCAATCATATACACACACACGCGCGCACACACACACACATATATATAAATGTGTCAGTAATCAGTAAAGAACTCAGACAATTCTACAAAATCTTGGCTAACCAATTATTAGATTTTTCAGTTATCAGTTATTTAGCCATCCTCAACATTCAGTTTCATATAATCTCAGATACAGTATATATATGCATATGCATAGTATTGCATACTCAGTGGTTACAACAGTTTCAGTTTCTTTATGTGCTCTTATTTAGTTACGCTATATCATTCAGTCAGTTACTATTCATGCATATTAGCCTTACCTCATTTAGCATACCAGTACATTCCACGTACTGATCGCATACTCTCTTTTGCACTATGATGTCTCATATCATAGGTTTAGTTGCACGAGTTCCTGATCATACTTAGCAGCTCAGGGTATCAGCAATAAATTTAGTAGTGAGTCCTGATCCATCGAGGATATTATTTTTATTTCAGCAAATTTAGAATGTTTAGCAGTCAAAATTAGTTAGGGACTTGTCCCATCAACTCTATATTCAGACAATTAGAGGCTTTCAGACTATCATAGTCAGTTATTCAATTTTCAGATATTATTATCGGTTATACTTAGTTACTATTATTCCAGTATTCTTTTTGAGAACCTTATGGCATTTTCAGATTTCTTCCGCATACATATTTTTGTATTATATTCAGTGCTCATAGTAGGTACTAGTCATGGGTTAGCTTGTGGTCTTTTGGGATTGTAAGCATCGTGTGATGCCCAGGGTGCAGTTTTGGGGTGTTACAAACTTGGTATCAGATCCTAAGGTTCTAAAGTATCTAGGAAATCTGAAAGCCACGTCAAGTAGAGTCTTGTGCATGGGTGTGTAATGCGCCACACTTATAGACAAGAGGCTGCGAGACATTTTAGGAAAAGTTTTTCTTCTTTCAGTATTCATGTCATGCGAGTGAGCATAATGCTCATGTTAAACTCTCTGTCTAATAAATTCTCCCTTCTATTTACAGAACATGCCTCCCAGAAAGACAAACAGAAGAATAAATGAGATCCATCCATCACCTCAGCCCATTCAAGAAGATCCTCTAAATGAGCATGTCTCTCATGTAAAATTCAGAGCTGCTTTCACTACTCTAGATCACTTTATAGTGGCTCAGAATGTTCAACCAGCTGTTGTTCCATCCAACCTAGTGGCTAATACCGCCGCAGTTAGGATTCAAGACTTTACTCGAATGAATCTTCCTTAATTTTTAGGATACATGTCTGACGAGGATCCGCAGGAATTCTTAGACATGGTTCAGAAGTTAACAAATGTTATGGGGGTGTTTTCTAGTGAAAGTGCAGAGCTAGCTGCTTACTAGTTATAGGATATAGCTCATACCTGGTTTAAGCAGTGGAAAGAGAATAGGGGTGCCGATGCATGGCCTATAGAATAGGAAGAGTTTGCTACAACCTTCTTAGATAGATTTTTCCTATTAGAGATGAGAGAGGCTAAGGTGTTAGAGTTTATTAATTTGAAGCAGGGAAACATGAGTGTGAGAGAGTATTCCCTCAAGTTTACACAACTAGATCAGTATGATCCTTATAAGGTAGCTGATAGCAAGTCTAAGATGAGCAAGTTCTTGTCTGGGGTATTTGACAGTATGGTCAAAGAGTGTAGGACTGTGATGTTGGTTAAGAAGATGGACTTGTATAGGACTATGGTACATGCTTAACAAATCCAGGAGCAAAATAATAAGGATAAGGATAGGGAGAGCAAAAGGTCTAGAATAGGTAGTTTTAATTTTAGTCAGCCAAAGTTAGAGGGTGGTAATCGTCCTCAGTTCTGCCCAAAATCTTCAGCCCCAGCTCTATCTTTAGCTAGTGCACCAGTTCCCAAATTTAGAAAAAATAATAGGGATAGAGCGCCAGGCTCTAAGTCCTATGGCAGTGTAAATAGTGCTCGGACAAATCCTTTTTGTCAGAAATACGGTAGAAACTATCAGGTTGTCTGTAGGGCTAGCAGCAATATATGTTTTGGGTGTGGCAGGCTAGGCCATAGAATAGGGAGTGTCCTCAGATAGGTTAATAGAGTCAGCATAATTATCCCCCAGTTCAGTCCGGTCGCCTATCTCAGCAAGGTGCCGCTTTCAGTGCCAACAGTGAGCAGTGCCCAAACAGGCTCTATGCACTTCAGTTTTGACAGGATCAGGAACTATTACATTGAAAGTCTTTTATTTATATGTTTATGCTTTACTAGACCACAGATCTTCTCTTTCTTTTGTAACTCCTTATATAGCTATCAACTTTGGAATCAGTCCCGTAATCTTAGCAGAGCCCTTTTTAATGTCTACCCCAGTGGGTGTCTCTATTGTAGACAGGAAGGTATACAGGAACTATCCGGTCACAATATTTTAGAAAGTTACTTCAGTTGACCTTGTAGAGCTAGAGATGACTAATTTTGATGTCATTCTCGGCATAGATTGGCTCCATTCATGCTATTCTTTAGTTGATTATAGAAACAGAGTTGTTCATTTCAGTTTCCAAATGAACCAGTTCTTGAATGGAGGGGTAGTACTACAATGCCTAGGGGTGAGATTTTTTTGTACCTTAGGGAAATAAAAATGATATCCAAGGGGTGTATCTACCATTTTGTTTGAGTCAAAGACTCTAGTTCAGAGACTCCCAGCCTTGAGTCAGTTCTAGTAGGAAATGAATTCTCAGATGTATTCCCCGAAGATCTTCCTGGAGTTCCTCTCGAAAGGGAAATTAACTTCGAAATCGACCTTATTCTAGATACACAACCCATCTCTAATGGTCCACCCAACATCCCTTAAAGTCAATCACGTAGGCCCTCAACATATCTTTCAAGGTCTGAATGATGTGTTCTGCTTACCCATCAGTTTGAGGGTGGAAGGCAGTACTAAGGTTTACCTGACTACCCAAACCCCTCTGAAGAGACCGCCAAAACTGAGAAGAGAATTGTGTACCTCGATCAAATATAATAGATACTGGATCCCCATGCAAGAGAGCTATTTTCTCAATGTACAACTTAGCATAATCATCTCCTAAATAATTAGTCCTCACAAGTAGAAAGTTAGTTGACCTGGTCATCCTGTTTACAATCACCCAAATGGAGTCATATTGGTTTCAGGATCTTGGAAGTCCTATAATACAGTCCATGTTGATGATCTCCCATTTCCATATAGGCAAAGCTATCTCTTCGAAAGTACCACCTGGTCTCAAATGTTCTACTTTGACTTGTTGACAATTCAAACACTTAGACACAAAGTTAGCAACATCTCTTTTCATATTGTTCCACCTATAAATAACCTTAAGGTCATGATATATTTTAGTAGAACTGGGGTGAAAAACATACCTAGAAGTGTGAGCTTCATCGAGAATTCTTTCTAGCAACCCATCCACATCCGACACACATAACCTACCTTAGTACCTCAAAATCCCATTACCTCCAATTTCAAATGCCATCACTTTTTGTTGGCCAACATATTCCTTGATCTACATCAGAATGCGATCCCAATCCTTTCTGGCGCAAGCCATAAGAGTAGAAATTGGTGAGGCACTCCCTATCTTTGCCCCTTTCATGGGGCATATGCCTTAGGAACATAGGAACTTGTTGGCTATTGAAACTATCCTAACTTTTTTAATAGGAACTGAGTTGACTTACTGGGGGTAGGGTTGAGGATCCAGCATCCCAACTTGAATTAGAGGGGAGCTCCAATTAAAAGCAACGAATACAACTCCATCTTTGGAATCCAGAAGTTGAACTCCCAAATTTGTAAGCCGATGAATATCCTTCACCATATTCCTCTTCTCTTCCTCCATATGAGAAAGGCTTCCCATTGACAATCTGCTAAGGGCGTCATCTACCATGGCCTTGCTCCGATGATAATACAGGCTTATATCATAATCCTTCAACAATTCCAGCCATCGCCTCTGCCTGAGATTTAGTTCTTCCTGCGTGAAAACATACTGCAAACTTTTGTGGTCAGTGAATATATCAACATGCACCCCATAAAGATAATGCCGCCAGATCTTAAGTGTAAATACCACAACCGTTAACTCTAAGTCATGTGTGGGATAATTCTTTTCATGTACCTTCAACTGCCTAGATGCATAAGCCACCACTTTACTATGCTGCATAAGCACACACCCAAGTCCCACCTGGGACACATCATAGTACATAACAAAGCCTTTTGTAACCTCAGGAAGGGTCAAAACTGGTGCGGTAGTCAACTTGTCTTTAAGTTTCTCAAAACTATTCTCACAAGAGTCGGACCACAAGAATTTTGCTTTCTTTTAAGTCAATTTAGTAAGTGGAGTATCTATGGAGGAAAAACACTCTACAAGCCTTCTGTAATACCCTGTCAAACCCAAGATTCTCTGAATATTGGTTGTAGTCAGGGTCTAGGTCATTTTATCACTGCCTCAACCTTTTGGGGGTCAACTTTGATCCCCTCACTAGAAACAATGTGCCTCAGGAAAGCAATAACACTGAGCCAGAATTCATATTTGGAAAACTTTGCATATAACTCATGATCTTTAAGGGTCTGAAGGATGATTTAGAGGTGATCAACATGATCCTCTTCACTCTTAGAATAGATTAAGATGTCGTAAATAAATACTATGACAAACAGATCCAGAAACTGGCGAAACACCCTATTCAATAGGTCCATAAAATCTACAGGGGAATTTGTCAGTCCGAAGGACATGACTAAGAATTCATAATGTCCATATCGAGTTTGGAAAGCTATTTTAGGAATATCAGTCTCCCTAACCTTCAACTGATGATACCCGAATATAGGTTTATCTTGGAGAAACATTTGGCAAGTTGAAGTTGGTCAAAAAGATCATCAATTCTAGGAAAAAGGTATTTGTTTTTAACAGTGACCTTATTAAGCTGACGGTAGTCTATATACATACGAAGGGAGTCATCTTTATTGCACACGAAGAGTACAGGTGCACCCCAGGGAGAAACACTAGGACGGATAAAGCCCTTGTCAAGAAGATCCTTTAACTATTCTTTCAACTCTTTCAGTTCAGTAGAAGCTATTCTTTATGGCGGAATAGAAATAGGACAAGTGACTGGCATTAAGTCAATACCAAAATCTATCTCCCTATCATGTGGTATCCCCGGGAGATTGTCAGGAAAAACTTTTGAGAATTCATTAACTACAGGGACAAACTAGAGAAAAGGACTTTTGGTACTAGAATCTTTGACCCAAATAAGATGACACAAACAACCCTTTGATATAAGCTTCCGGGCTCTAAGATAAGATATGAACTCCCCCCTAGGCTTAAAGGAATACCTCTCCCATTCTATCACTGGCTCATTTGGAAAGGAAAAAATAGCCTTTCGATTTCTACAGTCTAATATGGCATAACACGAATGGACCAAATACATTCCTAAAATGGCATCAAAGTAAACCATACAAAGCTCTATAAGGTCTGCCATGGTATCACGATGACTAACAGAAACCACACAATTTCTATACACCCTCTTAGCCACAATAGAGTCACCAATAGAAGTGGAAACAGAGAAAGGTTCAGGAATATTTTCAGGTTTTAAACCAAAACTAACGACCACATAAGGGGTCACATAAGATAGGGTAGACCCGGCATCAAGTAATGCATACACATCATGGGAGAAAATGTGTAACATACCCGTGACAACATCTGGCAGAGCCTCAGCATCCCGGAGGTTAGATAAAGCATACAACTGGTTACGACTGTCCCCGATAGATGAAGTAGTACCCTTGGGTGGTGGTGGGGCTATAGAATTAGCTTGAGACTTAGCACCCCCAATATTCCCTCTAATAGTAGGGAAATACCTCTTAAAATGACCCATCTAACCACAAGTATAACACACGAACTCACTATAGATACACCTTCCCGGATGGTTCATCCCAAAAGTACCGCAACGAGGATAATGCCTAAATGATTGGGCCACACTCCCTTATGACTGAGTACCCTGCACTCCGAATCCACTATTAGGCTGAAAATTCTAAAACCACCGATCAACTGAAGTTCTGGGCGCTGGGGAACTGGCTAGAAATTGAGCATTACTCCAAAACTTTTTCTGCGCCCATATGTTACCCCAATTATTACCACCTTGGTGCTATTATTCTGGTCTGTAGGTCTAGCTCTTTTAGCTTAACTCTCCTTCTTTCTTACCTTAGCCAGCCTTTTCTTTTTCTCTTCAACCTACTGCATATAAATGGACAACCTGGAGAAATCCATATCTCTATTCAGCATCGCTCCCTTGCATTCCAGAATCAGATTATCCGAGAGATCAGTTGCAAACTTCCTCTTGCGAGCTCTTATGTTACTAGTAAATTCTTGAGCATACCTAGATAGCTGAGTAAATTTAATGTGTACTCCTTAACACTCATTTTTCCTTGCTTTAAATTCATAAATTCTTGAGCCTTTGACTCCCTCAATTCCTGGGGAAAGAAATGATCCAGGAAAGCTTCCACAAACTCATCCCATACAGAAGGCTCAACATCACTACCCTTCGAATCCACCCATTCATTATACCACTGATTGGCCACATCCTTTAACTGATAAGCCACCAACTCAACCCTTTCAACCTCATTCGCATGCATAACTCTAAAAAATTTCTCCAGTTCATCAATGAACCCTTAGGGGTCCTCCTCAATCTCCGTACCAGTAAACATAGGTGGGTTCAGTCTCATGAATTGACTAACTAATGTAACCTTAGATGAACATAACACAGAACCCACATCTTCAGACCAACGGGTCTGAGAGGCCACCAGATAAGTTATCATATAGATGGATTGTACGAAATCAATATTTGAAGCTTCTCTCTGAGGAGGCTGGGGACGATTAACACCGATCCGTGGAGATCAAAGTGGATTAAATGAGATTGGAGAAACTCCTAGAGTATCCATGAACTCTAGGGTAGGAGCTCTATTGCCGGTCCGCATTCCATGAGTAGGACGGATATCCCCAGCTTGGGTATTTTATTCGTTGGTTCTACAGAGAGGCATGGTTAATTTCTGAAACATAGAAAATCATTGATTAGAGGACATTCAGACTCTATTGCATGAACTAAATCATGAAAAGAAAAGAGACATTCCTAAATGCCTTGCAGTCTTCTAATTATAAGTGTGGTGCGCTACACACCCATTAACAGGACTCTACCCAATGTAATTTTACAGACACCCTGGGACCATGAACTGTGCTATGATATCAAGTTTTTCACGACCCGAACTGAGACCTTATCTGCGACGAGCATCCCGAGCCATGAAGGCCTAAGCGCCCTTTTTCTTTCTGGCAATCATGCACAATATTCAAATAAAATAAAGAAATGCGGAAGTTATAACATATGAAAACATGGTCAATTTCATAATTCAACTGGTCAATACAAAATAACTCTTAACATTCAAAACATCAGACATCAGTCTGCGAAATCTCTAACAATTACGAAAATCAACATCTATCTAAAAGTAAAACTGGGACAAGGCCCCCAGTCAGACCATGAATCAGAATAAATAACAATGTCTTATAAACTCGGCCTTCCAGAATAGAGGAGGCTCACCAACTGCAAATCTCAGACACACCAATCTACTGCTTAGCGAGACCCCAGGATTGAGCCTCAGATGCTGAAATTTAGGGGGTCAATACAATTGTACTGGTATGTGAAACAATCCAAAATAACATCTTTTATTTCGCAATGTAGATGAGAGCAGTTTGTAAAACATTACATATAAGATAAGTAAAAACACATAGGCATAATTTAGATATTCAAATGCTTTCTTTCAAATCATGACTCAACACCTTGTTATTCTTCTGCGCTAATCGGTACGCCTTATAATCTATAATTCCATGGGCTATATGGAATCCACCCTTGACTCAGCATCCAAGCCTCCAATCCAACTGTTCCACAAGGATTGGAGTTTTAATAAGTTGGTATACCTCCTTATGAGTATACCGTGGTATCACCCTTACAAGACGTCCACATTATCCTCCTTTCAGGATAATACCCGTATCGGCAACTATGGTTTCCAATGATGATCCATTACACTCAAATGCCTTCTAAGGGTAACTAATTATCTCTCTTAATCCCCAAATTTTATTTCTTCGAAATCATGCTTCATACTTTCAAAACAATCAATACTTATTACATTAAGGGCATGTCATCACCAGGTATCGTCATACCCTGTCTTGCAAGTCTATATCATACCAAATTCATATCCCATCTCATTCAAAACATGCACATGACCACCCAAGATTTTTATAACATCATAAGAGAGTCATCACTTTGAAGTCTCAAGGAAACTTATGCAGTTATCCTATTTCTTTGTAAGACTTAAACATGCGATGGTCATGTCAATCTATTCAATTATATACAATTCTTCTCTTTTAATGCAAGAGTGTAGTATTAGAAAGAAAATTCCATATCATAATATCATAAACCATGTCAAACACCATGACGTTAAGAAACTTACTTTCAAATCTTAATTCATGCATGCAAAATCATTCACAATGCAAATATATGTTTTAAATTTGCAACAAGAGAGGGAGTTCATTGTTCATGCTCTCAATTAGACATTCAAAACTATATAAGTATATACATAAGGGGTTAAAATCTTGATTACCATGAAGAGGGTTCAACACAATGCATATATTTCCATCAAAACGAATTAATAGTATGCTTTGCAAAACAATCTTCAAACCCTTTAATTTACCACATGATTTTAAATTATTATATTTGAGAAAAATGATAAAATCCATTCCCATGGGGTTTGAGGATAGTCCCACAAACCTTAGATTACTAATTCAAAGAATAGAACCCAAATCTCAATTTGTTTCTTGAGAATCTTGAATTGAAAGGCTTGAATTCTTGCCCTTAAGGAAACCCTAATTTCTCTTGTTCTTGAGAGTAGAGAGGATTTGAGATATTTTAAAACTCATAAAAGATGATTAATAATGGTTAGGATATAATTTAATTCGCGGGGGAGGTTTCTGGGAAGGAAAAGTACCAAAATACCCCGTTATAATTGTCCCTTTGGTGCAATTCGGCCTCAACTGACGGTCTGGGTGACTGACCGTCACTCCAACCATTAGTTTATGTCCAGTGGTCAAGATTTATTCCTGATTTTGACGGTAAGGCTTGACAGGCAGTCACTGGCTTGACGGTCCGTCAGTCTGGCCGTCGCACCTCGACAGACTGACACCTCTCTGGAAAATGGGCATAACATTTTATCTCGATTCAGATAAAGACGAAATCAGTGGAATTGGAAAGAAGACTAAAACACCTTTCATTTGATATATATTAGTCCCTCTAACTCATTATATACAAGGAATAATGGTCAGTGGAATTTGATCCATGTTGAAACATTCACTAAAACTTAAACGATAGAATAATTTTCAACTCGTCTTTGAGTTAGCAGAACTCTATGATCTCAATTCATGTACAACTAGATTCCCACACTACATAATTGATAAATATACTTATATTTACGTAGGATTCATTGGCTTTTGGGACCTTTACGCCTAGGAATGAACGTTTACGTTGTGGCCCAAATATGGGTTGTTACAATTTTTTAATTAAATTGACCATAAGTTTTTTATTTAGGTAAATAACCCATTTTTTAGATAGATATATTATCCGTCCAACAGATATATAGACAGATTGATTATCAATTTGACATATCTATTATTTGTCCGACAGATATATAGACAGATCGATTATCAATCCGATAGATTTATTATCTGTCCGACAGATATATAGACAAATTTGTTATCTGTCCGACAAATAAGAAAATAAAAGTAGGCCATTTTTCTAATTGAAAATTTGAAGAAGGTAGGTCATTTTGCTAATTGAAAACTTGAAGAGGCTTAATAGTCAAATTTTCTCACTTTCCAGTAATATAAATGTGAATAAACTTCGATATCTGATGCTTGAATTCAACGGAAGTATCTGGAGAATCGAGATAACAAAACTAAAAAAGAACGTCGACTATTCATTATTCCATTTATTTATTTGGAGTGCATTTTAAAGAGATAGCTAGAGAGTAGAAGATGGGAAATTAATCGTGTGTTACTAATCATATGACAACTATTTTTACGGAATATGCACAAGACCTGTATCAACAAGGATAGACTTGAAAGTTATGACTACTATAACAACTCTACAACAATTAGGTGTTTAGTAATTATCCGTTATTACGCCCCCGTAAGTTGGTGGTGCCAACAACAACCAACTTGGAAAAATGCTTGACAAAAGACTCTTGGAAGTGGTTTGGTGAGTATATCTGCCACTTGATCAACCGAGTGAGGGTGTTGAACTGCGATATCCTTGTTTTGAACTTGTTCATGAACAAAATGAAAATCAATAGCAATATGCTTCATCCAACTATGCAACACCAGGCTGGCACAAATATAGGTGGTTCTAACATTGTCACAAAATATTTGAGGAATGGCTAAAATATCAAATCGAAGCTGATGGAGTAAACTTGTTAGCCAATTGATCTCAGAAACAGTAGCTACAACAACCCAGTATTCTACTTCTGTAGAGAAATAGGAGACAGATCTATGTTTTTTAGAGGACCATGATATCGGAGAGCTTCCAAGGTAAACAACATAACCTGTGGTGGGGGTTCGATCAAGAGGATCTCCAACCCAATCAAAATTTGAGTAGGCTATATAACGGTGATCATGTTCTTTTGTAATTCAGAGGCCAAATGATGATGTTTGGTGTAGATACCAAAGGAGATATTTCATGGCTATCCAATGAGATATAAGGGGCTGGTGCATGGACTGTGAGAGTTTGCTTACAAAAAATGCTATGTCCGAACGTATAAAACAAAGGTAATGAAGTTTATTAATGATCCGCCTATAAAGAGAGCCATCAATAAGAGAATCTTTAGTAGACTCTAGGAAAGTTACATTAGAAGCCATTGGTGTTGGAACACCATTGCGATTTCACATATTAACTTCCTACAAAAGATCTGTAATGTACTTCTGTTGAGACAACATAAGACCACCATGATAAGAAAAGAATTCAACACCAAGGAAATAATAAAGTGGACCAAGATCCTTTAGTGAGAATCAGGTTGCAAGATTATCAATAATTCTTTGAACACCACAAATCTGATTATCTGTAACAATTATGCCATCAACATATACTATGTCACGACCCCATTTGCAGGTTATGATGGAACCTATCAAATTCAGCCAGTAGGTAAGCCAATACCCTAACCCAGAGCTAATGCAATGGGTTAATTAGGAAAGAAATGCCGACATAGGCTAAATCAACGAACATAAGTCATAAATAAATAGTGTTCTAATAATAAAAGATAACCAAACACGGATACCAATCCCATGACCTAGTATAATCAGTACAAGAGCACCAAAATATTATAGTAATAGAAGTACAATCCAAGAATGTCAAATAGACAATACATCTTTCTTGAATACAGAATAAGAAATCATCCTGCAGAATTATTTGGTTACTTTGGGGTTTATTATGTCCCAATCCGATTCTTCATTGTTCACCCTACAAAATTTTGAGTTTATTTTTTATGTTCTAGTATATGTTGATGACATAATTGTTACTGGTAATCAGATTCATGGTGTTCAAAGCATTATTGATAATCTTGCAACTCGATTCTCACTAAAGGATCTTGGTCCACTTTATTATTTCCTTGGTATTGAAGTGTTGTCTTATCCTGGTGGTCTTTTGTTGTCTCAATAGAAGTACATTACAGATCTTTTGCAGGAAGTTAATATGCAAAATTTCAAAGGTGTTCCAACACCAATGGCTTCTACTGTAACTTTCCTAGAGTCTGCGGACGATTCTCTAGTTGTTGGCTCTCTTTATAGGCGGATCATCAGTAAACTTCATTACCTTTCTTTTACACGTTCGGACATAGCATTTGTTGTTAGCAAACTCTCACATTCCATGCATCAGCCCTTCGTATCTCATTGGACAGCCATGAAACATCTCCTTGGGTATCTACACCAAACATCCTCATTTGGCCTTCGGATTGCCAAAGAACATGATCACCATTTTCATAAAGTAAGAACATGATATAACATAACTCATCATCGCATGCCAATACCATCTTGCACAAGAAATAAATGATTCAAAAGCATAAAGAGATGCAAGTACATTCGCAAGAAACACAAGTACAAAGGTGGCACCCATACAACAACTAGTGCATAAAGTAAAGGAACCCATCATGGCACCCCATACCACCAGAGAGTACACCTAAGGAAATAATAGTGATATGGATATATATAACCAACAATATAACCAAATCTCAGAATTAATCGGATATATTCCATATTTATCATCAATCAAACATTTTTTCAAACTTTCATTTTGTCACGACTTGAGCTGAGGCCCTGACCGCGATGAGCATCCTGAACCTTGAAGGCCCGAGCACCCCTTTCTATCTAGAAATCGTGCACACTAATCTGAATAATATGAAATTAAGTTCATAATATTCAAAACACATGACACTAATCTGCAAAATCTCTAGTAACATGAGAGCAACTCCTATCTGAAAACTAAGACAAGTCCCCCAGTTGGACCATGATTCAAAATAACTAACAATATTCTAAAATAGGCCTTCCAAAATAAGAGAGGCTCACCAACTGCAATCTCTGACAGAATCAACATACTGCTTAACGGGACCCCGGGACTGTGCCTCAGATCCTGAAATATTGGGGGTCAATACAATTATACTGGTATGTGAAACAACTCAAAATAGGATATTTTAATACAAAATAGGTGAGATCATTTCATAATATCAGTGATAACAACACAAGTAAAAATACATAGGCATACTTTAGAGAACTTCAAAATGATTCTTGACAACACCGATCTACTCTTTATTATTCTTTTAAGCTAGTCGGTACACCCTAGAAATCTATAATCCCACGAGCTATATGGGACCCTCCCTTGACTCGATGGCTAAGCCCCCAATCTAAGTAGCCACCGGGATTGGGGTGGTGATACCCCCATGTGAACACACCACAAGAAATCCCCCCATGTGAGATGTCCTAAATATTCATTCAAGTAAGAGAATATATCATAAGTCCCGCATCGGCAACTACGGTTTCCAGCGATGAGACCTTAAACTCAAACACCTTCTTCGGGTAATCAACTAGCCCTTTTAAGCCCAAATTTTAGTTCTTTAAATCAAACATGCTTCATTCTATCAAAACATTCAATACTTATCTTGTTAAGGGCATATAATCACCGGATATCGTCATACCCTGACTTGCAAGCCAATTAAATCATACCATATTATATCTGCAGCCCTTTTTACTTATCATCATATTAATGACCACTCATAGATTTTAAACAACAAGTGAGGGAGAGTCATGCAATAGGTTTTCATGTGAGCTTACATAAAAAACACACTCCTTCCAATAGTATAATCTTAAGGTGGTCATGTTATATTTACATTGTTCCAAACCCATTGAAATTGTAAATTTTGACACGATAAACATTTTTCCATTCACAAACTCCCTCTCAACACTTTACAACCCATATCACTCCATGATAAATAGTAAAGGGTTCTCTCACTAGTTTTCTTTAAGAAAATTCATGCATTTGAAAAATTCACAATACTTGAAATCAAAGATATCATAAAGGAGAGGGAGTTTAGTCATTCATGCTTTCAATAAAATTTAAAAAACACACAAAATCATATATATACATAGTTATAGTTCAATTTACATGAAAAGTGGTTCAATACAACATATATTTTCATCAAAACAATCCCATGATGCGTACTCTTCGAAAACAACATTGAACACTTCATTGTAAAACATAATTGGAGATCTTTAATCTTGATAAAATGTTTAAACTTACTCTCATGTTTTTTAGAGAAGTCCCAGATACCTTAGATCACTTAGTTCAAAGAATAGAACCCGAATCTTGACTTGTTTCTTGGAAATCTTGAACTTGAAGATGGATTCTTGACCTTTAGGAGAGGAGTTTAGGGTTTTGTTCTTGATGGAATTGAGTAATTTTGGGCATATATTTCCCTAATAACATCTTAATTAGTTGTTAACACGACTTGGGGTTCTGGATAAAAGTTCAAACTGCCCTTTGGAATTAAAAGTTGCAGCAGCGACGCGACGCGCCAGGATGAGCAACGCGATAGGCACCGTGATGCGCCGCTATCGCATTGATGTTCTATTTTTTATTTCCAAGCACGTCCAATCCCTCATCCAAAGAATCCAAAACTTTTCGATACATCCCCTTTACACCCCTGAATATGAATCAACTAAAAAATCTACGTCTCAGGGTCGGAAATGGCAATTTAAAAACTGCTGAAGTTAAGGGCTCAAAATGTGCCCAAGTCTTTTTAACACTTAGAAATTGTTCCGGGCTGTTAGCTCTTTAAGCATGTTATTGCGAGTGGTACTAAGTCGAGAATGTCAGGGGGTGTTACACATTTGTTACCAACATTGACCAAATATCTATATCCCATATTATTATCATCATTAACCACACAATTATCCATATTTTCTTACTAATGCATATTAGCTATACAAGGGTCATTAACTAGTCTATTAAATCTCTAGCCATCCTGTAATATAGTCATTTAATAGTCTAACTAGTCACCACATAGCTTATTCTAATAATCAAAATTCTTTAATTTAACCATCATTTAATGCTAACATTACTCACTAGGTGGATCTTCATGTTACAACTAGACCCCACTTACCAACTAGTCTTGATTCATTATTAATCAATAAACATTACAACTCCCTAATTATCATTAATCATTACTTACTCTACGGTATAAAACTTATACTTAGTGAGCCATAATCTACACCCTAAGGTCACATCAAACTCTCATTTTGCATGTGGATGCATATGTATAAAAGAATGTACATATATATATTTGTTGTACATATGGCTAGACGTACTCGAACCAGTAGACATGCTCATATGCATATCAATAATCATCTTTCCGCCTTGTCGGGCATCATTATGTCATCAATATATCCTCCGGCCTTTTCGGGCATCATCACATCATCAATATATCCTCTGATCTTGTCGGGCATCATCACATCATCAATATATCCTTTGACCTTTTCGGGCATCATCACATCATTAATATATCCTCCATGTCATCAATATATCCTCCAGCCTTTCCGGGCATCATCACATCATCAATATATCCTACGTCTTTGTTGGGCATCATCACATCATCAATATATCCTCTGATCTTGTCGGGCATCATCACATCATCAATATATCCTCCGGCCTTTTCGGGCATCATCACATCATCAATATATCCTCCAACCTTTCCAGAAATTATCACATCATCAATATATCCTCCGGCCTTGTCAGACATTATCACATCACCAATGTATGTAAATAAATGCCAATAGTAAAAGACAAGCCCCAGAAGGACCAAAGTAAAGTGCGATCCCCGGGATGGATAAAGTAAAAGACAAGCCTCGCGAGGGCTAAAGTAAATGACAAACCCCACGAGGGCTAAAGTAAAAGACAAGTAAGAAAGAGCATACCTTCATATCTCATCATTCGGCATCAAGGACAATTTATCCATATATATATGAATCTATATAGAATGAATATTACAATGCATTATCGGGTTCAACATGGTTAGTAGTATAGCCCCTCATGTAGTCAATAAATATACCTTCTACATCCTTAGTATCAAGACTCACAATATTATCAACAAAAGGGCTTTCTAGCATAATCAATAGTTTGGTTACTAGACAAAAGTACAACATGAGTAATATCATAGTTCAGGGCCCAAAATAATAGTCTAGTCAACGATTCAATGATAACATAGCCATGGGAATAATAAATAGCGTAATCCATAGCTACTCATAGAATTAATGATAATTTAGTCAACAACCATATACAACACTTCTAGTATTATCACCATAATTCTTCTACCAAGGTAATCCAACATGCTCCCGAGGGCATTACCTAAGCATTTTACAAGCATCTAAGGCCTTCAAGGACACTATATCAATCCAAGCTTAAGGTGGGTCAAGAACCCACAACTAGTCCACCAAAGTATATACTAAGTCCATCTTCTACTCGGGACTACCGTAAGGTATCTAAATCAATTCTTAGATGCATAACAAGCCACAATAATCCTAATATAAAGGTCTCTCTCAGATACTACTCGTAACTCATCCTTGGCAACTAATGTAATTCCACAATATAAAAAACTAGGGTCAACTTACCCCTAACATGAGTGACAAGGTCACTCCCGTCTAACTAAAGCAACTAGAATATTCTCATGCTATCCATGAGGCAACAAGACCAATTAGCCAAGGTTCTAGCCTACAAGTCAAGTATTTCATACTATGAGGTCAAATGACCTAAATGATTCAACTAATGCCTAAGTGTTACCATTTATCAATCCAACACCTAGAACCCCTCCCAATCTAACGAGATATCACAATTATACTATAACATAGCTCAATATAACAAGAAGTAAGCCTAACCTACCTCACATCCAAAGAAAGCTCGTGAATCAGTAAACCTTCATTTTTTCTTTCCGAGAAGCTTCTTCAAGGTGCCAAGCTATCAAAAATGCAATCTACACATCATTTTGAGATCAACCCAATGTTCAAACACTATTAGGGAATCATAAACCTCAAGAAATAAGTGAAAACCAAGCTTATTTGGGCTAAAATCATGCCCTCAAGATAATTGGGGTTTTGGTCAAATAATCAAGAAATCAAAGCATGAAATGGAAGGGTTTTTACCTTAAATCTGTTGTTAATCATGAAGGTATATGTTAAACAAGTTTCTAACTCACACCCAAGACTCAATTTGAAGTTAACATATCATTCTAAGGTTTCTAGGATTCAAAGAGAGGTGAAAATAGCCAAATTCGAGACCAAGGGGCCTATTTATAGCCCCTCCAGGTAAAGAGGTACCGCGATCACCCTTCATAGGGCCACGATAGTATTTACGTTATCGTCCTTCACTGGCCGCGATCGCATGGATCCAAGTCAGCAAGGTCAAAACTTATTTTTGACCTCCGAGACTCATTTGGACTCTATTTTTTTGCAAATGAAATATGTAACCCCACTAAATTTGACATTCCGGACACTTTTGTGAAGTCAAAATTTCTATTCAAGGATTTTTTACTTTCCAACCAGTAGATTGAAATAAGCTCGAGTGCATTGAGACCCGAACGAAAGGTCTACCTAGCCTAAAATTGATATTTTGGACCTGCTGGTGCAATCAGAATTTGCATCCGAGATCGTTCTACTGAAGTTTTTATTCGGTGGCCATTTGAAATCAGTGAAGACTTCTAAGCGGGAAATTAGTTCTAAAAAACCAACGAACTATCCGATAATTGAACTATCAGTCCCAGCAAGTCATAAATGACTTAGGGCAGCTATGGAGAAGCTCTAATAGAAAAAATAAGTAGGAACATGGAAAATGACCTAGAGGGTCATTACATACTAGGATATAAATAATAAGCTCAAAATTATGTAGGATGGAAAATGAAGAATCAGATTGGGACTTAATAAATCCCAAAGTCACCAAACAATTTTTGAGTTCAGTGTACCAAGGCCTATTTGAGTCCATAAATATCTTTTTGCAGTTTTCAAACATGCATATTGGATGTGCAGAAGATTCCAAACTGGGTGGTTGGCGCATATAGACTTCCTCATCAAGACGAGCTTTTAAGAAAACATTATTGATATCAAGTTGACGAATGGGCCATCTTTGTTGAATTGCAATCACGAGAACTATTCGGAAAGTTGTTGGATTTACCATTGGAAGTCAAGGACGGGTA
The DNA here is from genome assembly GCA_030864215.1 of Capsicum pubescens. Lineage (NCBI taxonomy): Eukaryota > Viridiplantae > Streptophyta > Magnoliopsida > Solanales > Solanaceae > Capsicum > Capsicum pubescens. Next base: position 25,206,704 of record CM061541.1, read on the forward strand.
GTTGTGTGAACCCTTTTGGCAACCAAACGAGCTTTGAACTTGTCAATAGAACCATCAGAATGATATTTAACCCAAAAAATCCACTTACAACCCACCACATTTTTCGAAAGATCACATGGTACCAGCTCTCATGTTCGATTTTGAACTAAGGCATCAAATTTATTTATCATAGGTTCACGCCAGTGTGGGACTTTTTGAGCTTGCTTAATGGTTCTAGGTAGGAATAAGTGGTTTGAAAAACAGTGTGGAATTGCTTAGGCTTAAGGCTATTGTTCTTAGATCAAGTAATCATGTTGTAAGTGGGCGTTGATGTAGTGTTAGGGGAAATAAGAATAGGTTGTGGGGCCACAGAAGGTGGGACAAATGATGAGGAAGAGGGTTGTACCATAGGTAATAGTTCAAAGGTCCAGTGGATTTATTTCGATGCTGGTAAGTAATTATTGTAGATTTTGGTTGTGCATTTAAATGGGGAGAAGGATGAACTGGTAAGGCTGAAATATTTGGATGAGGTGAACTGCAGCTGGAAACTAAATTTTGTATGGTGAGGTAATGGGGAAGTGGAGATGTTTGAGAAGTAAAAGAAGTATCAGATAAGGGAGAAATTGAATTACCTGAGACAGCGGTACCTGTTGGGGCAGAGAAGATAGGTGAATGCGTGTCCACGGGCAGCTGCACAATGTGTTACAGTAGCAGAAATGGGAGTTGATAGTAGCTTATTATCTTCCTCATGTTTTAGGAAAATCTCATAATCTAGAAGCTTTTAATAAAGCTCTTCATATGAAATAGTAGAATCACGAGCACGAATGGCAGCATAGAGTTCTCAAAATTTAGATCTGAGTCCATTGAGGATTTTCACAATGAGTTTCGAATTTGATATCGGTGCACTAGTAGTTGCAAATTCATAACAAAGTGATCAAACTTGATGAAGATAATCTATGACTGGACGAGAATCTTTAGTGAGGCAGGCCAATCGATCTCGCAAGCTAGAAATTTTTGTCTGAGATTTGTTCGCATATGCAGTATGCAAAGCATCCTAGGCAGCTTTGGCGGAGACTACAACAACAACAATGGGGGAAAGCATAGGATCAACAAAGGCCAAGATAGCATTTTGAAGTAGTTGATGTTGGCGATACCAAGGAACGAACTCAGGGTTATCACCATCTTGATTGTTTTGAGAGATGGTGCGAGTGGGGGCAGGGATGGAGCCATCGAGATGCCCATACAGATTGTGATCACACATAAGCATTGAACTTGAGCTTTTCACAAGGAGAAATTGTGAATTCCTGTTAATTTTATGAGCAGTTGGGTAACTGTATTGAATTGAACAATAGTGATGGCATTGTTGATTCCATCAGCTTTGGTCATAGAAATCTCAGAGGCCATTTGTGCAAGTAAGTTGGTAGAAAAATAGAGAAAGGATCAACTCGTAGGAGTTTAGATATCCCCTGATACCATAAAGAGATAGAGAGTAGAGGATGAAAAAATAATCTTGTGTTATTTATCGTATGACAACTATTTAAAGAGTATGTACAAGACCTGTAGCAACAAGGATACTTGAAAGTTACAACAATTATAAGAACTCTACAACAACTAGGTGTCTAGTAATTATCCTTTATTCCATTTGGTATTTTTTTAGTTTCCATATATGGTTGGACAAAATTTTTGGAAAATATTTCCTCAAGGAAAACAAGACCCTTTAAACGTGTGGAAAATGATTTGCTTAAAGCAAGTGCAGAAAATAAGTTCTATAAATGACATTCTTTGTTCATCAATTTTTTTTTCTTTGAATTGACATAATGGAACATGAATGAAACTTGGTCGTGGAAGCAAAGTTAATTTGGTGTCATGCTCAGTAACTCTGAACATTGTGGAGAACAAATGGATCTTACAACAAAAATGGAATAGCCATTTTGGCTTATTATTGGTTCTAACACTATAAATACATAACCACTCAATTACATAATCAATATCAATACTTGATGCTAATGAAGAGCTTGAAATATATTTGAAATTAATTACGGAGGTTGATAAGATAACCATCTCTTCAGCATGGCTAGACATTCAACAGGCTTATACTCTGAAGCTGTATGTCCTCTTCCCTGAACAACAGCTTAAGAAAACGAATGTTAACTTGCTAAAGAAACAGAAGAAAACATAAGAAAATGAAACTAGTTACTCCATAGAAGTCAAATAGTTGCTTTCCTTCATCGTGGAAAATGTAATTTTATTTGAATATGAACTTGTATACGTGCACGTTTTAGTGCAAAGAAACAAAAAGGAAAGACAAGAAAAGATTAGGTTGAAGCATGTTAACATGTATCAAAGAACATTGATTTAGTTTTGGATTTACCCGGCAACTTGACCATCAACAATCCATGGGCGCCAATCATTAAAAACGGAGTAGTTAAGAGATCATATCCAAGCTTCGGTTGATATGTAAGGGACCTCTATTTCATGATCTCCGTTGTTTTGAAATACTGAAAAATAAGTAAATCCATATATAGAATCTATTATTTATGCCACAAATTTACAACTTTGTAGACAGAAGATTTAATTACTCAACCTGTATATTAAGGATCTATAGCCTTTTCCACTTAGATTTACATGATATGGTATGTTGTTCATTACTATCATTTGAAAATTCAAAGCATTACCAGCACATCGCTTCCATTTTCCAATACTACCCTGCATGAGAAAAATTCTAGTTAGAGACGAACATCTAAGGGCTAATGTGGGATCCACTGAAGGACCTACCGGTTTATGTAAATATCTAATGTGTTTCCAGTTAGTTTATGTAGCTTCCAAAACGTTAGAATTCTCTTTTTATGGAAAAAAATAAAGAAGGAACATACTCTTCGAACATGGAGGGCCTCTCTAACTTTGTCATCATCAGCCCAAAGGTAAGAGATCTCTTCCCAGTCAATCTAGCATGGCGAGGGAAAAGAAGAAGTTACAATATGAATATAATGTTCAAGATTTGGGTATAGCATACTTTCTGAAGGATGATACAGGTAAAAGTTCAGCAGTTATTATAACAATGAAGTGCAAAGATCATAATAGAGTCCATGTTTTCCTTATTCAAGCTATTACTGATACTGAATAAAGGTAAAAACAAGACTTACCCTCACCCGGTTCTTACACCAGTTAAGTTGGTTAATGCAAGTTATGCCTTGTGTATATAAACTTTTATGTTAACTAACATATATTATCACTTTAATTTGTACTAAATCGTAAGAGACATGGTCAAAATACTAAACTTTAAGTTGTTAAAACACCGAAAGTGGGCAAGTATTTCCCTAAAGAATGGATGATTGTCAAGAGATAAGAACCAGTTTTTCTTACTCGACATCTTAGCTGTCCAAGATATAGTATTTCATCAAGAGACCTTCTTTGGCCTAACCATTTTTGTGAAAACACTTGCTAAGACTCCATTGATGGAGCTAAGAAGAGGAGAAAGATAAAAAATTATAACTGCTTCAAAACTTATGTGTTACAATCAGATTGTTATGCCTTATATAGGCAACAAGATATCTAATAACTACCTTTGTTCTAGAACACTCTATTTGACAGCTCATTGTCACTCACTCATCATTGTCTAACAACCTCTAACAACTTATATAGCTGACTCAGCAATATGCTACTAACTAGTTGAATGTCTACTCCTATCAGTATTACACAACAGTGGAACAGGTAGTCGTGTATGTTCCAAAATACTCTCCCTCAAGATGCAGGGTGCAGAACATTTAGCACACCAAGCTTGCTAAGTAAGTGGGCATGTTAAGCAAAACTTAGGCCCTTGGTAAGAAAATCAGCAAGTTGATCAGTAGACTGAACATGTAGAGCCTTAATCAATCCATCTTTGATTTTGTCCCTAACGAAATGACAGTCAATCTCAATGTGTTTGGTTCTCTCATGGAACACAGGGTTGTTAGCCAGTTAAATGGCTGAATTACTGTCACTATAGACTAAAATGGGGAGGTTGATAGAGACCTTAAGTTCCTGAAACAATCCAACCAGCCAAGTGAGTTCTGCAACTGCTGAAGCCATACTTCTGTACTCAGCTTCAGCAGAACTCCTAGAAATAGTGTTTTGCTTCTTGGACTTCCATGATATGAGTGATTCACCAAATTGAATAGCATAACCATTAACTAATATTCTAGTGTTTGGACAAGCAGTCCAATCAGAGTCACACCAGCAAGTCAAAGTATTAGTAGGTTTAGCCTTTAACTAGACACCTTGGCCAATAGAATTTTTTAGGTACCTGACTACCCTAGTAGCTGCTTCCCAGTGAGACTTCTTCGGATGCTACATGAATTAGCTGAGAGTCTGGGCAACAAAGTTAATGTCTGGCCTTGTAATAGTGGCATACATAAGCTTCCCAACAAGTCTTTGGTAAGAGAAAATGTCAGACAACAGTTCATCACCTTGTGCACCTGTTGCTTGATCATACTCAATAGAGGTAAGCCTGGTATTAGACTCTAAGGGAGTAATAATAGGCTTAGCACTACTAAGACCTATTTCAACAATCAACTCTAGAATATACTTTCTTTGGTTCAGAATGATCCCTGATGTTGATCTTAAAACTTCAATACCTAAAAAATACTTGAGATCCCCCAAGTCTTTCATCTTAAATGGCTGATGCAACTTGATTTTGGTATGATTGATCAAGGAGGCACCACTTCCAGTGATTAGTAAATCATCAACATAAACAAGAACTATAACAGTATCATTACCTTGATGCAAGGTGAATAGGGAATAATAATGTGCACTTTGAGTAAAACCAGCATCAAGTAAGGCATGATTAAGCTTAACATTCCACTGTCTGGAGTCTTTCTTAAGACCATACAAGGATTTTATCAACTTACACACCTTGTGCTCCTCCTATCTTCTAAATCCCTCAGGCATTTCTATGTAAACTTCCTCCTTAAGATCTCCTTGGAGAAATGCATTATACACATCTATTTGATAAAGATTCCAACCTTTAGATGCAGCTAGTGCAATCACACATCTGATTGTAACCATCTTATCCACTGGTGAAAAGGTTTTATGATAGTCCAACCCTTCTTGTTGGATATATCCTTTGGCCACTAACCTTGCTTTGAACCTCTCCACTTCACCATTAGCAAGATATTTGATTTTGTATATCCACTTGGAACCAATAGTATTCTTCCCTTTAGGTAGATCAACAATCACCCATGTGTTGTTAGCTTTCAAGGCTTGAACCTTTGATTTCATAGCTTCCACCCACCTTTCATCTTTTACAGCCAGTTTATAATGCTGAGGCTCAGTCAAAGTGGAGAATTGGGATAAATAGCACTGATAAGTAGGACTCAGATTTTTATAAGACAAGTTGTTGGCTAATGGATGTTTATATCTCTGATTTCTAGAAGTATCAACATAATCATGCATCCAAACTAGTGGTCTGCTTGTTCTTGCAGGTCTATTGGAAGAGGATTGAGGCAGGGAACAATTATCTTGACATGTTTCTTCATAAGTGGTGCCAGGTGAAGCTGCACCAGGAACTTCAGCATCAGAATGTCATCCTTATCAATTAGAGCTCCTTCAGTAACACTCTCAGTATTTGTTTCATGAAATATTTCTTCATCTGTGGGAATCAAGAAGTCAGTAATATTTTCTCCAGATGAGGAAGCTTGTATATTTTGTGTTGGTGAGAAAGCAAAAGGAAATGTATCTTCATGAAACAAAATATCTCTACTAACTAATAGTTTCTTTGAGGTGATATCCAGCAGTAAATACCTCTTCTGAGATTCTAAATATCCCACCAAGACTGCAGGTTTGGCCCTTTCTGTGAACTTATCACCTCTTGGGAGGATAGTGACATAGCACAAGCATCCAAATACCCTGAGATGTGACAAATTGGGATCCTTAGAAAACATCAACTTAAATGGGCTCTTACCACTTAGAATAGAAAATGGTAACCTGTTCATTAGATATACTGTAGCCTTTACACATAGTCCCCAATACTTAATGGGCAAGTTAGACTGAAACTTGAGGGCTCTAGCTATGTTTACTATGTGTCTGTGCTTTCTCTCCACAACTCCATTCTGTTGAGGAGTATAAGGATAGCTGGTCTGATGTAGTATGCCCATAGACTGGAACAATGTCTTACATTGAGAGTTGATAAATTCAGTGCCATTATCAGATCTAATGGTTTTTTACCATTATGCCAAACTGAGTTTTAATCATGGAAACAAATATCTTAATGGACACTATGGCCTCAGACTTTAACTACAACAGGTTCACCCAAGTGTATTTACTATGGTCATCTACCATAGTCAAGAAGTAATACTTGTTGTCAAAAGTAGAAGTTTTATATGGACCCCACAAATCCATGTCTACAAGTTCAAAACATGTAGAGAATCTAGTAGTACTTAAAGGGAATTACAATCTTGTCTGTTTAGCTAGTGGACACACAAAACATTTATTCAACATGTTTGCATCACTAGGATTCTTCATAATGTCTAAACACTTGAGAACCTGAGCAGCAGGGGGTCCAAGTCTTTGGTGCTATAAGATACAACTGGAAGTGGAGACTTCTGCAATAAATCTGTTGGCTTCTGATCTTGACTTACTAGCACCTTTAAGAACATATAGTCCACCCTCTTGTCTACCAATCCCCTTCACCTTGCCATTGAAGAGGTCCTGAAAGATACAAAAATCAGGATAAAAGGATACAAAATATGAAAGTTCCTTGGTTATCTTGGAAACAGATAGCAAATTGAGTTTGAAGTCTGGAACATGTAGAACATCTTTGATCATATCATCTGCAAAAATGTGAGCTTCTCTTGTGTGTGAGATTGTCACTTCATCACCTGTTGGAAAGTGCAACTTATCCACATGCTTGGAGTCTAATCTGGTACCTCCTTTGAACAAGTTTCTATGTGCAGACACATGATGTGTAGCACCTAAGTCTACAATCCAATTATTAGAACATACTTTGGACAAGAAAAAAGTAGTAATACCTGTTGTATTGACTTATTTCATATCTGTTGTGTCTTTGTTCAACATAGTTATAATCTGAGTGTACTCTTCCTCAGTTAATGTGTGAGGCTTGTCCCTTGGTGTGGGAGCCACTTCATGACTAGAACTATCAGCATCAACTTGATCAGCTACCATAGTTGAAGCCTGAAAAATAGACCTGTGATCAGTGTTTACAAAGTTGTTACTGCCAGTATACTGTGATCTGAAATTAGAGTTGTAGCCTTATTTCTTCCTGTTCTTCCAGTCATTTGGATACCCTACCAACTTATAGCAAGTTTCCTTGGTATGACCCAATAGATGGAAATAATCACACTTTTTGCCTCTATAGTTAGAGTTGCTTTGTCCAAAAACATAATTTCGATTCACTTGCATTGCAAGTGGTTCTGATCTATCATTCACAGTCATCATACATGCTGAATGTTGGATTTCATCCTCTATGAGCATAGCATAAGCTTGATTGAGAGTAGGAGTCACTCTTTTGAGCAATATCTAGCTTCTAGCTTGGTCATAGGACTCATTCAGGTCACTTAATAACTGTAAAAGTCTAAATTGACACATATGATCTGAGTACTCTCTAGATGTAGGACAAGCACAACTAGGATTTGGCACTAGTACTTCATACTCACTCCATAAACTCTTTAATTTGGTAAAATAGGCTGAGATTGAATCTGTACCTTGAGAGTGCATATTAATTTCACTATGCAACTGGTATATACGCATATGATTCACCTTGTTATACCTCTCCTTCAAATCCTTCCAAACTACATAAGCATTCATGGCATAAACAATACCAGATAACAGACTCTCACTCACAATGTTCATAATCCAGGAAAGCACAATTGCATTACATGTTTCCCACTGCTCATAAAGCTCATCTCTATATGATTCCTTGTTGCAGGCACCAGTGACAAATCCAAACTTCCTCTTTCCTAAGAGAGCAATATGCATCGATTGACTCCATAAACTATAATTTTCTGAATCAGTTAACTTGATTGAAACAAGTACAGCACTGGAGCTCTCAAATACACCAATGAAAAGTGGATCACTTTGATCGATTTTAGGTGCCATGATTGATAGAATGTAGCTGTAATATAGATCAAAATAGTGAAAAAGATCTGAAGACAGAGATCCAAAATGCACAGAAAACTTAGTGAAATGTGATCGAAAACACACACTTAGTGTGGAACTCGTGTCTCTGATACCATGTGAAAACACTTTTTAAGACTCTATTGATGGAGCTAAGAAGATGAGAAAGATCAAAAATTATAACTGCTTCAAAACTTATGTGTTACAATCAGATGTTGTGCCTTATATAGGCAACAAAATATCTAATAACTACCTTTCTTCAACAACACTCTATTTGACAGCTCATTGCCACTCACTCATCATTGTCTAACAACCTCTAACAACTTATATAGCTGACTCAGCAATATGCTACTAACTAGTTGAATGTCTACTCCTATCAGTATTACACATCAGTGGAACAGGTAGTCGTGTATGTTCTAAAACAATTTTTGTGGCCTTGGCGAAGCAGACTCACACTTGGGCTCCAAAATGTGTGCATAATTTATTCCACCTAGCATCTTCAAAAATCATATAACTTATGTTAAGCCTAGTCAAATAAACCAAGCACGATGGAAGCAACACAAAAGAAATGAATTCTGGACACAAACCTGATGATAAGTCCACATATCATTGCGACATTGTGTGTTGCTAAGATGTACATCAAAATACTCTCCTTTACAGTTTCTCTTTAAGGACTGTTCAAGAGTAATCCATTTAATTAGTGTGATGTGAAGATAATTCTTAGAAAAACATTAAACTTCTATGCCTTTTTCAAACAATTTGGAAATGCTTTATTTGAGCTGGGGGTTATCAAAAACAAAAGTATGTAATAGATACGCCTTCCAATTCTCGTGTTTTGTAGAATTGTTCCAATTTTAAGCACGAGAGATTTGGTTCCAATTTTGTGGAATGAGATACTTTACTAAGGAAGTATCACCTGACCTTTACCTTTAATAAGGTTTTACGTCCAGCAGAGGTCTAATCCTTTGATAAGAGCTTCAGATAATATTCTGAGTTCTTGTGCCTGTCCTGGTTTTTGGACTCTGGTAGAGATCCAAGAATTTTAGTAGCTTCCATGAATATTAATGATTCTACAGTGGCATAGCTCCAGGCATGGGCTTCTTTTCGTCATTAAATGGTTAGCTGGATGTTTAGCAATAGGGGACCATTACTTAAGTATCTCGGCACTTGGGCATAGAATATATGGGTTGGCAACTTAATCCGCTCCTAATGTATCAATGGTGGTGGTCCTTCTGGCTAGAAGAATATGAAATGGATAGTTATAGACTAGGTTTACCACTAAATCCATCCACTCTATCTCTACGAGGTAGGAGTAAGGTCTACGTACACTCTACCCTCCCTAGACCTCACTTGTGGGATTACACTAGGTATGTTGTTGTTGTTGTTGCTTTGACAGTGTAAATATATTTTACACTATCATGTTATTAAAAAATATTATTATATGTTACTAATAACGGATAATTACTAGACACTTAGTTGTTGTAGAGTTCTTATAGTTGTTGTAACTTTAAGTCTATCCTTGTTGATATAGGTTTTGTATATAATCTTGTACAGATTCTTTAAATAGCATTCATTCAATTAATAACGCATAATATTTTCCCATCTTCTACTCTATATCTCTTTATGGTATCACAGCCTATCTAAACTCCTACAAGTTGATCCTTTCCTTTTCTTTTCTTTCTTCTTCCTCACACAAATGTCCTCTAAGATTTCTATGACCAATGTTGATGGAATCAACAATGCCATCACTATTGTTCAATTCAATCCAGTTACCCAACTTCCCTTTAAATTAACAGTCAGTCACAATTTCTCCTTGTGGAAAGCTCAAGTTTCAATGCTTATGCATGGTCACAATCTTTATTGGCATCTCGATGGCTCCATCCCTGCCCCATTCGCACCATCTCTCAGAATAATCAAAATGTTGATAACCCTGAGCTTGTTTCTTGGTATTGCCAAGATCAGCTAATTCAAAATGCTATATTGACCTCTGTTGATCCAACGTTTTCCCCCACTGTTACTATTGCAGTCTCCGCCAAAGATTTCTGGGATGCTTTGCATACTGCATATGCGAACAAATTTCAAACAAGAATTTTCAGCTTGCGAGATTGATTTACCTACCTCACTAAAGATTCTCGTCCAGTCATAGATTATCTTTATCAAGTTCGATCATTTTGTAATGAACTTGCAACTTCTAGTGCACCGGTGTCAAATCCTGAACTCATTGTGAAAATCCTCAGTGAACTCGGATCTGAATTTCGAGAACTCTTTGCTGTCATTCATGCTTGCAATTCTACTATTTCATATGAAGAGCTTTATGAAAAGCTTCTAGATCATGAGTTTTTCCTCAAATATGAGGAAGACAAGAAGCTGCTATCAACTCCTATTACTGCTGTTGTAGCACAAAAGACAAGATCAACGCCTTCTCGTCAGGGCAATAATAATTACTCCAGCAACCGTCGTCCATGTATGAACCCTCCTGCCAACAATCAATAATGGCAAGCACAATTCTCATGAAGAAACAACCAGCAGCAACCCTTTGACAAAAACCTTCGCTGCCAACTATGTGATTGCGTCCGCTAAAGTCTGTAGATCGCAGTCACATAACCATCTGCAACCCCGAGCAAACTTTGATGCTCTTTTTCCTTCTCAACAGACCCCTTGGATCGTGGATAATAGAGACACCCATCATATTGAATCTGATGCTCAAAGCCTAGCCACTGTACATGACTACCACGACACTGAAAAGATAACTATGGGCAATGGTAACATCATTCCAATATCCCATACCGGTAACGCTAACATAAGTGCATCAAATCATTATTTCAAACTTCTCAATACCTTATGATCCCCTGTCATTAAAAATAATCTTATTTCTATTTCTAAGTTTTGTCGTGATAATCATTTCTCTATTGAATTTTTTTCTTTCCATTATCTTATGAAGGATTTGAGTACGGGGGCATCTCTAGCTCGGGGGAAGAATAAAGATGGACTGTATGAGTGGCCACCGGGATGTACACATCGTTCTCCAAAATGCAATGTGGTTGTTCTAATTCACCTATGGCATCGGCATTTAGGCCATCCTAATTGCCGCATTTTAGAGACTATGTTGAATCAGTTTTCCTTCCCGTTTTGAATCCTAAATCTAGCTCCATTTTTAATTCTTGTTATTCAAATAAAATGCACATGTTGACTTTCTCAGAAAATTCATTGAAAAGTAATAAGCCCCTGCAAATCCTTTATAGAAATCTATGGGGTCCATCTCCAGTTTTGTCAATTGATAAGAAAAGATATTGTGTTATTTATTAATCAATTTTCAAAATACATGTGGTTGTTCACTTTAAAATCAAAAAATGAAACTCTGGAAGTTTTCCAAAATTTGCATCCATTGCTTGAATGCAAATTCAACACCAAAATTCAATCTTTTTACACTGATGGTGATGGCGAATTTCAAAGCCTACAGTCGTATCTCAAAACACATGGCATAGAGCACTTAGTGTCACCCTCATATACTCCACAAAGAGTTTCTTTAGTTGAAAGACTACACCGACATGTTATTGAAACTGCTAGAACCTTGTTGCACCAAGCGTCTTTACCCTCACACTTTTGGAGTTTTGCCTGTCAACAAGCCGTTTATCTTATAAATAGGCTAACTACACCAAATCTTCAACATAAGATCCCCTTTGAAATTTTATTTCAAACTTTGCCCAAGTATGAACCCGTTAAAGTATTTGGTTGGTTGTGTTATCCATGTCTCAAACCATATGCCAAAAAACAAACTCGAGCTTCGTTCGACACCATGTGTTTATTTAGGATTTTTGAATAAACATTACTGCCACCAATGTTTTGATCCTTTAACTTTAAAAATATATTTATCTCGTGATGTTTTATTTTTAGAAAATCAGTTTCCGTTCGAAAATATTTTTTCTCATTTGAAAAACACACAAAATAAAAATGTGTCTTGGGAGATTTGTTCAACCGAACAGCAGCTGCAGGATAATACTCAATATTCACATGATTCTTATGAGCTTCCCGCTCATATTATGCAGCAGCCCATGGACACGCACTCACCTATCTCCTCTGCCCCAACAGGTACCACTGTCTCAGGTAATTTAATTTCTTCCTTATCTGCAACTTCTTCTCCAGCATCTCCACTTCCCCCTTCCCTCACCATAAAAAATTCAGTTTCCAGCCGTAATTTACCTCAACCAACTGTTTTGGCCTCACCAATTTATTCTTCTCCCCATTTAAGTACACAGCCGTAGTCGACAATAATCACTTACCAACGTTGAAATAAATCTATTGTTCCTTTAACCCAGAACCCTGTGGTACAACCCTCTTCCTCGTCACTTGTCCTATATCTTGTGGCCCCACAACCTTCTCTTGTTGCCCTTATCTCTACATCAATGCCCACGCATAACATGATTACTCGATCTAAGACCAATAGCCTTAAGCCTAAGAAATTCTACATTGTTGTTAAAACCACTTCCTCCCTACCTAGAACCTTTAAGCAAGCACAATAAGTCCCATATTGGCGTGAAGCTATGAAAAATGAATTTGATGCCTTAGTTCAGAAACGGCCATAGGAGATGGTACCATGTGATCCTTCAAAAAATGTGGTGGATTGTAAGTGGCTTTTTCGGGTTAAATATCATCTTGATGGTTCTGTTGACAGGTTCAAAGCTCGCTTGGTTGCCAAAGGATTCACACAACGACCTGGCCTTGACTTCCAATGCACTTTCAGCCCTGTGGTAAATCCAGCAACTGTTCGAATAGTTCTTGCGATTGCAACACAACAAAGCTGGCCCATTCATCAACTTGATATCAATAATGCCTTCCTGCAATGTCATCTTGATGAGGAAGTCTATATGCGCCAACCACCTGGTTTTGAATCTTCTGCAAATCCGACGCATGTTTGCAAGCTGCAAAAAGATATTTATGACTTAAACAGACCCCCAGAGCCTGGTACACCAAACTCAAAAATTATTTGGTTACTTTGGGGTTTATTCAGTCCCAATTTGATTCTTCATTGTTCATCCTGCAGAATTTTGAGTTTATTGTTTATGTCCTAGTATATGTTGATGACATAGTTGTTACTGGTAACCAGATTCGTGGTGTTCAAAGCATTATTGATAATCTTGCAACTCTATTCTCACTAAAAGATCTTGGTCCACTTCATTATTTCCTTGGTGTTGAAGTGTTGTCTTATCCTGGTGGTCTTTTGTTGTCTCTGTTAGGTTGTGGAGCCTAATTAATATGTGACGTACTGTTATATATTAATGTTCATGCGGTTAATATAAATAGCCCAAATTTTAGGTTGTACCTTTTTATTCTTATTCTCTGTGTAATTGTACATACTCCAAATCATTAATATAAATAGTCTGTCCGCCGTGGAGATTACCTACAGGTGTTACCATGAAATTAATTCTCTCTCTCTCTTAAAGAACTCTCTCTATTAAAGAACTCTCTCTAGTTTTCTTCATCCTCTCTACAGATTTAGTGTGTGTGAACTGCTAATCGATCCTAACAGTCTCAACAGAAGTACATTACAGATCGTTTGCAGGAAGTTAATATGCAAAATTTCAAAGGTGTTCCAACACCAATGGCTTCTACTGTAACTTTTCCAGAGTTTGCGGACGATTCTCTAGTTGATGGCTCTTTTTATAGGCGGATCATCGGTAAACTTCATTACCTTTCTTTTACACGTTCGTACATAGCATTTGTTGTCAGCAAACTCTCACAGTCCATGCATCATCCCTTCGTATCTTATTGGACAACCATGAAACATCTCCTTCGGTATCTACACCAAACATCCTCATTTGGCCTCCGGATTACCAAAGAACATGATCACCGTCTTCTAGCTTACTCAGATTCTGACTGGGCTGGAGATCCTATTGATCAAATCTCCACCACAGGTTATGTTGTTTACCTTGGCAGCTCTCCGATATCATGGTCCTCTAAAAATTAAATATTTTTCTCCCGTTCCTCCACAGAAGAAAATATCGGGTTGTTGCAGCTACTGTTTCTGAGACCAATTGGCTAACAAGTTTATTCCATGAGCTTCGGTTTCGTATCTCAAACATTCCTCGAATATTTTGTGACAATGTTAGCACCACCTACATTTGTGCCAATCCGGTGTTCCATAGTCGGATGAAGCATACTGCTATTGATTTTCATTTTGTTCGTGAACAAGTTCAAAACAAGGATATCGCAGTTCAACACCTTCACTCGACTGATCAAGTGGCAGATATACTGACCAAACCACTTCCAAGAGTCTCTTTTGTCAAGCATTTTTCTAAGTTGGGTGTAGTTGACACCACCAACTTGCGTGGGCATAGTAACGGATAATTACTAGACACCTAGTTGTTGTAGAGTTCTTATAGTTGTTGTAACTTTAAGTCTATCCTTGTTGATATTGGTCTTGTATATAGTCTTGTACAGATTCTTTAAATAGAGGACATTCAATTAATAACACACAATATTTTCCCATCTTATACTCTCTATCTCTTTAGTTACACATAATAAGTTGAATTAGCAAGCTTATGAAACTTTTCCAACATGTTGAATGACATTTACATCATTAGTGTAAATAAATGAAGTGAAAAGAAGATTTTATTATACAATGTGAACCTCAAAAAGTTCACCAGAAATAAGTCCCATTCCATGAGCATATGGGATCCCGTGATTGTAGTCACCACGATATGTCAATGGATTTCCCAGTAAATATCCCTGAAACTATTTGAAGGATGCAAACTGTTGAGAGCACCGGTACCTATCCTTTCCTGATGTTCTAGGAGTCTCTAACTATGTAATGACTTATATCCTAATACAAAACAAAAGAAGTCATTATGTAGAAAATGTAACAAAAAAGAAAGACAAACCTTAAGATTAATAAATGGGTCAAGTCCCTTCGCATTTCCTGAATGACCACATCATCGCAATGGTGAATGATTAACCAAGGCAGAATAAGCAAATGATGGTTCTTGGAGGAAAATAACAGTGTACTTCATCATAAAATCCTACCATTTGCTATAAGTTGAGAAACGATTGGTACGCCTAATCAAGAATAGGAGTCCCCAGCCACATAAAATGGATTTCTTAAGAATTCTGGGTGACCATTGAACCACTGAAAAGAAATGGTGATAATTAAATTAAATGGCAAAGTCATCAATTTGAAACTAGAAATTGGAGTTCATAATTTTTGTCACGTAAATGTTTGACATCACCTTGTGAAGAAATTGATATACATGATCACTAG
Organism: Capsicum pubescens; assembly: GCA_030864215.1. Classification (NCBI taxonomy): domain Eukaryota; kingdom Viridiplantae; phylum Streptophyta; class Magnoliopsida; order Solanales; family Solanaceae; genus Capsicum; species Capsicum pubescens. The sequence goes on from CM061541.1 coordinate 25,222,047, forward strand.
CTTGCATATCATCTGATTGCCGAGCAGCTGAAGTTCTTGCATAGGAAAATCCAGTACAAACTGGAAGATCTAAGAATATAAAGCTTACGACCTGATTAAACAACATTTCAGTTAGGTTGCAAGCTTACGAATATCCAAAAATTATTCACTGACAGGCATGCTTACCTTTGTCCATGTATGAGGATTCAAGACTAATGATGGAAAGCTACTATTATATTCCGCTGTCTTAAAGTCACCATACTCCACAAGCTCAAATGTTATTGGACCTATTTCAAAGAGAAGACCAGATAAAGCAGAGCAGTCAGGGCCCCTATTTAGCCATAGAATAAGAGGGTCTGACTTTGGATTAGACTCAGACTTAACAAAGTAGTAGAATAGTTGAACATCATCTGAATCACCCACTCCTATGTACCTGAAAACACCACCCAGTGCTGAATAAATTTAGATCCATTTTAACCAGGAAATATGATCTACTAAGGTGAATTAGTCAGGTGTAAGTGGTTATCAGAAATTCCAAACTTCATTGCTTACAAATAATTGTTTCGTCATGTGTATACAGAACTCAATAAACATATTGAGTATTCGTCTGAAGGTGTATTGTGGAATGCTAGTTTTCAATCACAAATCATCAAAATTATATTTAAAGCGATTGACAACTTGCACAAACTCTTTATAACTTCAAATACACTTTTCAGTTTCAATTCAAACATCATCCACGACAATGCTTAGTACTTATAAACAGAAATAGTTCCAGGATTAAGTGGAAGCAAAACAGCCTCTTTAACCTACAAGGTTTATTCTCCCCAGACCCAACCTATTGGGATTATATTGAGTATATTGTTGTTGTAGATCCATGATTAAACGAGGAGTACTACGGCAACAACAACAAACCTAATATAATCCAACGAGTGGGGTCTGGGAGAGTATACACGGACCTATCCCCTTCCACGTAGAGATAGAGAGGCAAAATGTTAAAAGGAAATGTTTATGTTTTAGAATCACTCAATAACACAAATTTTGAGAAGAAACTAGACTAAGCGTCAAATAGATATTGTTTACACTTACCCAGTTTCAAGTTCAAATAGAAGCGGCCTCTTAAATCCTGGAAGAAACTTGACGGGTGAACCAACAGCCACAACACGCTCCGAAAAATGCGATACTTCTGCAAGAAGGAAAAAAAGAACTGAAAACAAATTGCAGCAAAGCACAAGAAGACCTCTCTTTTTTTTGGCCATGTTTTTGTCATAGAGACTTCCTTTTTACAAACTTTATGGAGATACATAACCAGGAAAAACCAATAAAATAGACAGTTGGTTGATGCTGCACGTTGTGTAACATACAAATTGTTAATTAGACATGCATATCAGGCGTTCATATATAGAAATCCAAGAATTCAGGAAAATGTTTTATATATACAAGTCAACATTCCAGTAACATTCATAATGTAAATCTAAATAAACTACTTTGCTATATCTGATGCTTGAATTCAACGAGGTAACATAACTAAGAAAACGATAACTGTAACTAAAATTACTAGCTTTAAAGTTAAAATTGTCCTATTTCAAATAGTTCAGGAGTGAAATTGACTATAATTTCTGTTAGAGTTGTGACCCAAATTTTGTTGATCCAACCCAGAAAGTTTCGCGGTGCAACCCATGTTTGTGATTTTCAATTGGATCTGTGGTGGTAGCGTAAGGATCGAGCCGATAGGCCCGTGGACCTTTATGTTTTTTGGGCCTTGGACTTTTTTGTATGCACATATTATATAAGTGCATTTAGTGGATTGTTTTGGGGTATCCATAAAATACTCATTCTCCGTATTGTAGTCCTCTCCTTTTATTATAGTCCTCTGCCTCTACCTGTGGTTTTTCCCGCAAAGGTTTTCATGTAAATCTGTGTGTTCTTATTTTCTTTCTACTTGTGGTTTGCTTTATTTTTGCCCGATTCCTAACAAACTGGTATCAGAGCCTGTTCGATTGTTTTCTCAGGGATGGCAACCATGAAGTATTATATTTTGTTGTTGGATCACAACATCAGATTTTTGTTATGGAAGGTTAAGAAGTGGGTTGTGCTCGCGCAGATGGATTTGGACGATGCTCTATTAGGGTTTGATAAGATGCCCTCATTGTGGATGGACGAGGACAAACGGTGTAAGAATTGGAAGGCTCTATCTCAGATCCACTTTCATTTATCCAATTAGATTCTACAGGATGTTTTGAAGGAGACTAGTGATGCTGCATTGTGGTTGAAATTGGAATCATTGTGTATGAAGAAGAGCCTGACAAGTAAGTTGCATCTCAAACAGCGACTTTATTCCCATCGTATGTTTGAGGGTGCGTCTTTGGAAGATCACCTATCTGTCTTTAAAGAAATCGTCTCTGATTTAGAGACTCTGGAGGTTAAGTACGATGAGGAAGATTTAGGGTTGATATTTTTGTGTTCGCTGTCTTCATCATACACGACCTTTAGGGATACGATTTTATATAGTCGTGATACCCGTACCATGGATGAAGTTTATGATGCGTTGTTCTCTAAGGAGAAGATGAAGCATTTTTTGAATGGGTCGGAGACTCAAGGAGATGGTCTCCTTGTTCGATGAAGGAATCGTGAGAGGAACTCTTGGGTGATGATAGAAATAGATCAAAATCCAGAAATAGAAACAAAACCTATAATTACTATAAGGAGAAAGGCCACATCAAATCCGAGTGTTGGAAGTTTCAGAATAGAGAGAAAAGAGAAGCTCCAAAACAGAAGAAAAAACAACCAAAAAAGTCTGGTGAAGCTAGTTTTGTTGAAGATGGCGGTAGTGATGGAGAACTCTTGGTTGTTTCTGATGGTAACTCCAAACCCTATGAGGATTGGATTCTTGATTCAGCTTGGATGTTTTATATGTGTCACAATTGGGATTGGTTTACAACATATGAAGCAGTCTCTAAAAGAGTTATGTTGATGGAAAATAACACACCTTGCAAGATAAATGGTATTGGAACAATTAGAATTAAGATGTTTGATGGGGTTGTGAGGACACTTGGTGATATGCGGTATGTCCCAGACCTAAAAGAGAAATCTTATTTCCTTAAGTACCCTTGATTCGAATGGATATAGGTACACTGGTGAAGGTGGAGTCTTAAAGGTTACTAAAGGTGCTCTTGTTGTGATGAAGGGAAAGAGAAAGTCTGCAAATTTGTATGTCTTGCAGGACTCTACGGTTACAGGTGATGTAGCAGTTTCTACCTCCTCTCTATTAGAAAGTGATGTTGCTAAACTTTGGCATATGCGCCTAGGGCATATAAGTGAAAATGGGATAGCTGAACTAAGCAGGAGAGGGCTTCTTGATGGGAGAGTATTACCAAATTGGAGTTTTGTGAGCATTGCATTTTTGGGAAGCAGAAGAGAGTCAGATTTACTACAGACATCCACTCAACTAAAGGCACACTTGATTACATTCATTTTGATCTCTGGGTCCTTCTAGAGTACCTTCTATAGGAGGTGCGAATTATTTGTTGACTATTATTGATGACTATTCCAGAAAAGTTTGGGTGTTCTTCCTGAAGCAAAACAATGATGTGTTGCCTACTTTCAAGGAGTGGAAGATTATGATTGAAAAACAAACAGGGAAGCAGGTAAAACACCTTCGGAATTATAATGGTTTAGAGTTCTCTTCTAATGAATTTAATGCTCTGTGCAAGTCACAAGGAATTGTGAGGCACTTTACAGTTCTTCATACTCCGTAGAAGAATGGTGTAGCTGAACGAATGAATAGGACAATAATGGAGAAGGTGTGTTGTATGCTCTCTAATGCTGGTTTACCCAAGGCTTTTTGGGCCGAAGATGCTTCCACAGCTTGTCTTTTTATTAACCGTTCTTCCTCAGTCGCGATTGATAAAAAGACTCCACAAGAGGTATGGTCTGGTACTCCTGCTAGTTATTCTGATTTAAGTATATTTGGATGTCCTGCGTATGCTCATGTTGATAATGGAAAGTTAGAACCTAGATCTGTCAAGTGCTTATTTATGGGTTATAAGTCTGGTGTTAAAGGTTATAAGCTTTGGTGTCTAGAAAGCAGAAAGTTTATAATTAGCAGGGATGTTGTGTTTGATGAAACTGTCATGCTTCGGGCTCCCTCCGAATCTAGTGCTTCGCCCCCAGATGAGCTTAGTGACATGAATCAGCAAAAGTCATTCACCCACGTTGAATTTCCAATTGGAGCAGAGTCTACACCAGTGCCTGATTCTCAGTCTAGCCCGGAGATACAGAGTGGTACTATTTCTTGTTCACCACCAGTGACACCATAATATTCTATTTCTAAAGACTGTCCTAGAAGAGATATTAGACCGCATCAGAAGTATGCTGAAGTTGATTTGGTTGCTTATGCATTGAATGTAGCAGAAGGTATTGATTTCTGTGAAGAACCTTCTTCTTACTCAAAGGCAGTTAGTTGTGATGATTCTGGCCGATGGATGATTGCTATACAGGAGGAGATGGAATCACTTCATAATAATGGCACATGGGATTTGGTGAGATTGCCTAAAGATAAGAAAGTTGTCCATTGCAAGTGGGCATTCAAAAACAAAGAAGGAACATTGAGAGTTGAAGATGCTGGGTACAAAGCAAGACTAGTTGCTAAAGGTTACATTCAGGTTCCAAGTGTGGACTTCACAGATGTGTTTTCTCCAGTTGTAAAGCATAGTTCGATTTGAGCCTTGCTTGGTATTATGGCCATGCATGATCTTGATCTTGAGCAGTTGGATGTCAAAACTGCATTCTTACATGGAGAACTTAAGGAGGATATCTATATGCAGCAACCAGAGGGTTTTGTAGTCTCAAGAAAGGAGGACTATGTATGTTTACTGAAAAGGTCTCTTTATGGCTTAAAACAGTCTCCCAGGCAGTGGTATAAGAGGTTTGACTCTTTTATGACCTCTCATATGTTTTGGAGGAGTAGTTATGATAGTTGTTTCTACTTCAAGGAGGTAAGTAATGGTTTGTTCATGTATCTTCTCTTGTATATTGATGATATATTGATTGCAGCAAGGATATGAGAGAGATAATAAAAGTCAAAGCCCAGCTCGGCAAGGAGTTTGATATGAAGGATCTAGGAGCAGCAAAGAAGATTCTTGGCATGAAAATTATGAGGGATAGAGTGAAGTGTAAGTTATACTTGAGTCAGAAAAGGTATATTGAGAAAGTGCTTCACAGGTTCAATATGCAAAATGCCAAACCTGTAAGTACTCCATTGGTAGCTTATTTCAAACTCTCGGTCACTTTATCTCCAAAGACAGATGATGAGAGTTCCTATATGTCTCGAGTTCCATAATCTAGTGCTGTTGGATCTCTTATGTATGTGATAGTGTGTTCCCGACCAGATTTATCTTATACCGTCAGTGCAGTTAGAGATACATGGCAAATCCTAGCAAAGAACATTAGAAAGCAATTCAGTGGATTTTCAGATACTTTCATAGATCTGTTGATGTTTGTTTGCAGTTTGGGCAAAATAGAGATAGAGTAATCGGGTATGTTGATTCTAATTTTGTAGGAGATCATGATAAAAGGAGGTCCCTTATAGGCTATATTTTCACTATTGGTGGTTGTGCTATCAGTTGGAAAGCTACTTTACAGACTACGGTTTCTTTGTCAACTACTGAGGCAGAGTACATGGCTATTACAGAGGCTTTCAAGGAAGTTGTTTGGTTGAAGGGTCTATTTGGTGAACTTATCAAAGATTTATAGATTACTACGGTCTTTTGCGGCAGTCAGAGTGCTATCTTCCTTACGAAAGATCAGATGTTTCATGAGAGGACAAAGCACATCGATGTTCAGTGTCATTTTGTGCGTGGAATTATTGTTCGTGGTGATATTGTGGTGAGCAAGATTAGTAATCATGATAATCCTGCTGATGTGATGACCAAGACACTACCAAGTTCCAAGTTTGAGCATTGCTTGGACTTGGTTAGTGTTAGCTGTTGAGATGTGCCCCTTAGGGGCATTTATGGAAGAGGTGGAGAGTTTGTCTTGAAATGGATTTGAGTTCTGAATTAGAATTCGTGTCAAGGTGGAGACTGTTAGAGTTGTGACCAAAATTTTGTTGATCCGGCCCAGAAAGTTTCGCGGTGTAACCCATGTTTGTGATTTTCAATTGGGTCTGTGATGGTAGCGTAGGGATCGGGCCGATAGGCCCATGGACCTTTATGTTTTTTGGGCCTAGGACTTTTTAGTATGCCCATATTATATAAGTGCATTTAGTGGGTTGTTTTGGGGTATCCAGAAAATACTCATTCTCCGCATTGTACTCTTCTCCTTTCATTATAGTGAAACATCCTCTGCCTCTGCCCGTGGTTTTTTCCGCAAGGGTTTTCACGTAAATCTATGTGTTCTTGTTTTCTTTATGCTTGTGGTTTGCTTTATTTCTGCCCGATTCCTAACAATTTCGAACATTTGCGAGGGATTCATTAGCTAGTTCGGACTGCTTATTTAAACTATCAGTACTCATCTCCTTGATGGTTGCCTACATACGTTTTTATGGAATGGAAACAATATTTGGTCAACTCAATATTGAGTTATATTTTAATACAAGGAGACAGTTAATATAGATAAATAAAAAGAACAATGGGCAGCGGAAGTATAAAATTCGCAAGAGGTTATAACATAGATGTGTTTTGGCCACTAACGTTTAAAGAAATGAATGTAAGGTAAAAATAACTTTTGTGTACAAATTTATTATTTAATTATTGATTGAATGAAACTTGGCAATGCTTAATTGACTCAACAATGTGGGCAATAGATAAATTTCACAACAATAATGGAACTGCCATTTTGGCTTATTATTGGCTCTAACATTTTCTCTAAATACATAACCACTCAATTATATAATCAATTTCAATACTATGATGCTTCATGAAGAGTTTGAAATGTATTCCACATTAATTACAGAGGTTGATAAGATAACCATCTCCTCGGCATGGCTAGACATTCAACAGGCTTGTACTCTAGAGATATATGTCCTCCTCCCTGCACTACAGTTTAACAAAACGAATGTTAACTTGCTAAAGAAAAAGGAAAAGACATAAGAAAATGAAACTAGTTACTCCATAGAAGTCAAATAGTTGTTTTCCTTCACTGTGGCAAATGTCATTTTATTTGAATATGTCCTTGTATGCCTGCATGTTTCAATTTAAAAAAAAAACATAAAGCAAAGAAGAAATTTTCAGGTTGCAATATGTTTACGCAAATTCAAACATCTAAGAACATCCATTTGAACTTACCCGGCAACTTGACCATCAACAATCCATGGTCGTCAATCATCAACATTAGAGTAGTTAAGAGATCTTATCCAAGCTTGGGTTGATATGTGAGGCATCATCGTGTCATGATCTCCACTGTTTTATGAAATACTTAAAATTGTGTAAATCATAAAGAGAATCTATTATTTATGCAACTGTTAGAATTTGGAGCTTAAGAGAAGGGGAAGATAAAGTTCAGCAGTAACTTTTCATTCATTCAAAACATGCATACATCATCTTACAAAAGACTACACTTAAGACCTACATAAGACTTATAACATACACCACATAGTATCTTACAAGACACACTTCTCAAAATAAGGACTACCATTTATTTTAAAAAACTAAACATAATATTAAAAGAAACTTCTAAACAAAAGACTATCAAGAAAAAATCTCATATTTTAACACTCCTCCTTGAGATTTTTCTTGGATACTCCCAACTTATCCCTTAGAACTTCAAATTTCCCCTTAGGAAGAGCCTTGGTCAAAATGTCTGCAACCTGCTGATCGGAGCTGCAATGAACAAGATTAATGTCGCCATCCTTCTCTGCTTGCCTGATAGCATGAAACTTCACATTTATATGCTTGCTACAACCATGTTGCACTGGATTTTTGGCCATAGAAATTACTGACTTGTTGTCAACCTTAATGACAGTAGCTTCAATTTGGTTTTGCTCTAGATCACGCAGAATTTTTCGTAACCTAGAGCCTGATTGGTTGCACTAGTAGCAGTGATGTATTCTGCTTCTGCAGATGATTGAACTACCATATCTTATTTCCTTGCATTCCATGAGAACATGCCTGAGCCAAGTGTAAAAGCATATCCAGAAGTTCTTTTCATATCATCAACACTTCCTGCCCTATCACTATCTGCATAACCCCTCAATTGCCCTTACTTTTTCCTTTTAAACCAAATACCATAATCAACAGTTCCCTTGATATACCTCAATGTTCGTTTAGAGATACCAAGATGAACTTGACTTGAAGAATGCATAAACCTCGACAAAAGGCTTGCCGCGAACATGAGATCAGGTCTTGCTGTTGTCAAATTTAGCAAACTACCAATTAGACTTCTGTAAACTGTTGGATCAGCCCTATCATCTCCTTCAGACTTTGAGATCTTCTCATTGTGAACTAGTGGAGTCAATAAGGGCTTATACCTCTCTATCTTGAACTTTTTAAGAATATCCCATGTATATTTTCTTTGAGAAATGAAGATTCCATCACTATCTTGATAAATCTCCATTCCCAAAAATTAATTCATTTCACCCAAGTCTGACATCTCAAACTTGGTCTCCATTTCTTGCTTGAACTAATTCACCATAGCTTTATTGCTTCCGGTTACCAGAAGATCATCAACATAGAGTGATACCACAGGCACATCTCCACCTTTAGCCTTCTTCACATACAAAGTGGCTTTATTTTTACTTCTTTTGAAGCCACAATAAATGAGATGATCATCAATCTTACTGTACCATACTCGAGGAGCTTGTTTTAATCCATACAACGCCTTATGTAATCTGTAAACTTTATCCTCTACTCCTTCAACTTGAAAGCCTTTTGATTGGTCAACATAAATTTGCTACTACAATGGCCCATTTTAGAATGTCGACTTCACATCCAGATGATACAACTTCCAATTTAAATGAGCTGCCAAAGCAAATAGAAGTCGTATCGTATCATGTCTTGCAACACGTACAAATGTGTCTCCATAATCTAGACCTGCAACTTGCATGTAACCTTTCACAACAAGCCTTGCTTTGTATTTATTAACTGAACCGTATGGGTTAAGTTTGATTCTATAAACCCATTTCACCCCTATTATATTTCTATCTTTAGGTTTATCAACCAGCTTCCAAGTGTCATTCTTCTCTCTCATACCAATCTCCTCCTTCGTGGATTTAATCCAAACTTCATGTTTTGATGCTTCTTGATAGATATTGGGTTCCAAGATTGCAATATTTCATATTTCATATATCTCAGAAAGGGACCTTGTCTTCAAAATTAACGAATTAAGTAAGGATTCACCATCTGATTCTTCAGCTTCTTCCAATTTTTCAGAGCCAAATGGTGGTGTTTCAGGCAGCAGATGCATATTAAGATAACCTGTATTTTCTTTCTCAACCTGCTCCTTATCCAGTTCCAATAAGCATGCTCATTCGCTACTACATCTCTTTTGATGGAAATACCTTTTGTTTTCAAGTTGAAAACTCTATAACCTTTGGCTTGCAATGAATAACCAATAAGGATCCCTAATGCACCTTTCGGTTCAAGATTTCTTCTTATGACTGAAGGAACATGAGAATAGCATATCAAACCAAAGATTTTTAAGTGCTTGGCAGATGTCCTTGTTCCACTCCATGCCTCAATAGGAGTTTTATCACCCACAGCTTTAGTTGGCAGCCTATTCAACAAATAAACTGAAGTAGAAACAACTTCTGCCCAAAAACTTTACGGTAGTTTCTTTTCAAGCAACAAACATCTAGACATTTCAACTACCGTTCTGTTCTTCGTATCCAAGACTCCATTATGTTCTAGTGAATAACTTACTGTCAGCTTGTGATCAATCTCTGCATCTTCACAATACTTATTGAACTCATTTGAAGTGTATTCACCTCCATTGTCTATTTTCAAAGCCTTCAACTTGCAACCACTCTGTCTTTCAGTGAAAGCTTTAAACTTCTTGAAGACTGAAAATACTTGAGACTTGTTACTCAAAAAATACACACAAGTCATCCTTATTAAGTCATCAATAAATAGCACAAAATATTTATTTTGGCCCAAGGATGATGTCTTCATAGGTCCACACACATCAGTGTGATCAAGTTCAAGTTTTTCAGTTTCCATCTAGGTATCACTTTTAGGAAATACCTTCCTATGAACCTTACCCATATGACATGACCCACACACTTTTTTAGATAGTGAGATCTCAGGTAAGTCCTTAGTCAAGCCCTTCTCATACATAGATTTTAAGGTAGCATGTTTAAAATGCCCATATCTTCTATGCCATATCCATGAATCGTAAAATCTTATAAAATTGGCATTATCAAACTTTCCATCCGAATAGGATCCTATCCACCATTTCTACTTTTTCAATCAAAGTATCATCAGTATCAAAAATCAAACAATGTTTTCCCTTGAAAAATAAGGAGTAACCTTTAGACATCATTTGGCCAACACTCAACAGGTTACATGCTAAACAAGGAACATATAACACATCATGTATAAGCTCTGTACCTTGTTTAGTTTGAAAGGAAACTGAACCTTTTCCATGTGCTTCTAATGTTGCACCATTTCTCATCCTAACTTTAGCTTTAAGTGACTTATCAAGTGTGTGAAACATGAGCTCATTATATGACATGTGACTCGTGCTCCCACTGTCTAGGAACCAATTGAATTGGTTGGATTTGTTTTCTCCATGAGTAGCCATAAACAAGTTTTCTTCCCTTTCTGAATCTTTAGTGAAATTTGCCTGCTGAACATGGTGTTGTTGTGGTTGATTTTTCTTGGACCTGCAATTCTTCTCAATATGACCCATTTTTTTTACAAAATCTGCACTGAATTGATGGCTTTCCTTTGAACCAACAATCCTTTTCTTGATGATTGGTTCTTTTACAGTGGACGCAAGGTGGAAACTTTCCTTTCTGTGAAGATTCCATCCATGGCTTTCTCTATGCTACTTTATCTCCTCATATCCTCCTATTGTCCTTCACAGGTTGCTTGCATTTGTTCTTTGCTTGAAATGCCACTTCATCTACTTTTTTGTCTCTTATACTTTTTCTTTGTTCTTGGGTTTGCAACTTGCTAATCAGCTCTGCGATGGATAAAGTCTTCAAATCACAAGATTCCTCTCTTGCTGAAATCTTGGACTCGAACCCTGCTGGTAATCTTATCATCATCTTCTCCACCACCTTTGAATCTGGAAAAGTTTCACCAAATAATCTTATCTAGTTTACAATTTCCAAATGTTTGGCAGAGTACTCCTTCACTGTATCTCCTTCTTTCATCCTTAACATCTCAAATTCTCTTTTGAGAGTTAAGAGTTTGACCCTGTCACTTCCATCGAACTCCTCTTTTAGATTCTCACATACTTCTTTAGGTGTTTCACAAGCCATTATTCTTATGAAAATCACATCTGAAAGTGCTGAATGAAGACAAGTGAGTGCCTTTGGTTTCTTGGACTTTGCATCTTCATAATTCTTCATTTGTGCAACAGTTGGATTTGGTCCCAGTGGAGGGGGATCATTTTCACTTTCAACTGCTTCCCATAGAATTAGAGCTTTGAGATAAGCCTTCATCTTTATCACCTATATGTGATAATTTTATCTTGTAAACATAGGAGGGCCTGGACCCAAGAAGCTGTTGGATGTCATTGTTACTGTTGTTTAGCTCTCTGCCTTCACAGATCCCTCAAAAAGAATGGCTCTTGATACCACTGTTAGAATTTGGAGCTTAAGAGAAGGAGAAGATAAAGCTCAGCAATAGCTTTTCATTCATTCAAAACAGTCATACATCATCTTACAAAAGACTACACTTAATAGCTACATAAGTCTTACAAGACATACCACATAGTATCTTACAAGATACACTTCTCAAAATAAGGACTACCATTTATTTTAAACAACTAAACATACTATTAAAAGAAACTTTTAAACAAAACACTATCAAGAAAAAATTGCATATTCTAACAGCAACAAGTCTACAACATCATAGACAGAAGATATAATAAATCAACCTGTATATTAAGGACCTATAACCTTAGACACTGAGATTTGCATGATATAGTATGTTGTTTTCTACTATCTTTTGGAAAGGCAAAGCATCGCCAGCACATCGCTTCCATTTTCTGATACTGCCCTGCATGGGATAAGATTTCAAGTTAGAGATAAACGTCTTTGGGTTAATGTGGGATCGACTCAAGGACATACTTGTTTAGGTAAATAGCTAATGTGGTCCCAGTTTTGTTTTTGTTGCTTCCAAAACTTTAGAATTCTTCTTTTATGAAAGAAAAAAAAGGGAACATACTCTTCGAACATGGAGGGCCTCTATAACTTTGTCATCATCAACCAAATGGTAAGAGATCTTTTCCCAATCAAACTAGCATGCCAAAAAGGAAAAAAATTAAAATATATATATATATATAATTTTCTAAAAGAATGATACAGGTAAAAGTTAAGCAGTTACTATTACAATGAAGTGCAAATATCATACTAGAGGTCCTTATTCAAGCTATAACTGACACTGAAAAGAGGAAAAAAGACTTAAGCCCGCCCGGATTTACACCAAGTTGGTTAATACAAGATATGTCTTGTGTATATAAAATTTTATGTTAACTAATGTATGTATTATCACTTTAATTTGTACTAACTCATAAGTTATATGGTCAAGATACCAAAATTTGAGTTATTGAGAGCACCGAGAGAGGGCAAGTATTTCCCTAAAGAGTGGATGATTGTCAAGGGAATAAGAGCCAGTTATTCTTACTCGACATCTTAGTCGTCCAAGATATAGCATTTCATCAAAAGACCTTCTATGGCCTAACCATTTTTGTGGCCTTGGTAAAGCAAACTCACAATTGGGATCCAAAATGTGTGCATTAGTAATTCCACCAAGCATCTATAAAAATATATAACTTATATCAAATTGAGTCAAAAAAACAAGCACTAAAATGGAAGCAGCACAATCGAAATGAATTACTAGACACGAACCTGATCATAAGTCTGACGTTCATTCCAACATTGTGTGTTGCTAGGATGTATATCAAAATACTCTCCTTTACAGTTTCTCTTCAAGGACTGTTCAAGAGTAGTAATTCATTTAATCAGTGTAATGTGAAGAAAATGCTTCGAAAAACATTTAACGTCTATGTTTTTCCAAAAACTGTTTGAAAATGCTTTAGTTAAGCCGAGGGTCTATCTGAAGGGGTAAGGTCTGGGTGCACTCTACCCTTCCCAGACCCAACTTGTGGGATTACACTAGGTATGTTGTTGTTGCTGTAATGACAGTGATAACTTTTACACCATGCTATTTAAAATGATAACTACATGAAACACATAATATGTTGATTTAGCAAACTAAAAAATAAGACACAACTTTTCCAACATGTTGAATTGCATTTAAAATGTAAGTTCTTTTATTACATTGCTAGTGTATATAAGTGAAATTTAAAGAGGTTTGATTATACAATGCAAACCTCAAAAAGTTCATCAGAAATAAGCCCAGGTCCATGAGTATATGGGATCTTGTAATTATATTCACCATAAAATGTCGGCGGATTTCCCAGTAAATATCCCTGAAACCATTTGAAGGATGCAAATGTTAAGAGATCCTATAGCTATCCTTTTATGATGTTCTAGGAGTCTCTAAGTATGTAATGACTTATATCCTAATACAAAACAAAAGCACTCCTTATGTAAAAAATGTAACGACCAAACCTTAAGATCAATAAATGGCTTGAGTCCCTTCTCATTTCCTACATTACCACATCATCGCAAATGATGGTTCTTGGAGGAAAACAATAGAAGAACTTCGTTATAAAATCATACCATTTGCTATGAGTTGAGAAATGATCGGTACGCCTATGCCAGCATAGGAGTCCCCAGCCACATAAAATGGATTTCTCAAGAATTCTGGGTAATCATTGAACCACTAAAAGGAAATGGAAGACTTAAACGAAATGGCAAAGTCATTATTTGAAAAATAGAAATTGGATTTCAGAATCTCTAGTCACGCAAATGTTTGACATTACCTTGCGAAGAAATTGATATGCATGATCACTAGCTTATAGATCATCTGATTGCCGAGCTGCTAAAGTTCTTGCATAGGAAAATTCAGTACCAACTGGAAGATCTAAGAATATAAAGCTCGCTACCTGATTAAACAGCATTTCAGTTAGGCTTCAAGCTTACAAATATCCCAAGATTAGCCACTGACAAATATGTTCACCTTTGTCTATGTATGAGGATTCAAGACCAGTGAGGGGAAGCTACTGTTGGGTTCATAGTAATGAAAGGGTGTGAATGGAAATGTTAAAACATGCAGGAATGCGTGAATAGTGACTATTTTGCGTGAACAGTAGCACTGTTATGTGAACAGTAGCACTGTTATGTGAACAGAGAATTGTCTAGTTCTTGGAACGATTATTTTATTAGTCTTCGTTCGAGCTACGTTACCCTCCAGTGTGATGATCACTTTGTCATGGAGCCTTACAGCCCTCATAGATTCAGCCAACAGTTTGGATTTTTTCAAGACCTGCCTGGGAACTTCATCAAATGACCATATGACGGCACACTAAAACAATTGGTACAACTTTGGGACTCTTGAACCCGTCTTAGTAGTTCTTCAACCATTAGTATACCACCACATCCTGAAAGGACTCTAGCAACCAATAGGTATGCAAATTGGTGGTATATTGGTCGAACAAACCTTGTTGGGCAGAATAAAATTATCTTAAAAGTTCCCCTTCGTCCATCGGATCAAGGTAAGTCTTCCACTTCCTCCCTTGTTAAGTCAAAGAAGAGTCTGTTGTCTTCTAAGTCTTCACCTTCAAGAGGTAAGTTGGTGAAAAATGGAAAAGGATCAAGTCGTCCTTCATTGAAATTGAATGACACTCCTTCTGTGTCTTCGAACAAGACTCGCAAGCGAAACAATGATTCTTCTTGCTTGAGATTAATAGTGGAAATATGCCAACCAAAATGCCACTCGAATATAAGATTCCGCCTATCTGCATAGTTAATAAAGTTGTAGATGCTCATGGTGGCACTAGCTCAATGGAAGGAGATCAAGACCAACATTGGAAGCGCAAAAGAAAGAAGGCAAAAGACCAATCTAGCGAGTTTGTTGATTTGGACATTGCTACTATAGATAGCGAGGCATTTCCTGTTAACGACCCTAGCTCCATTATTCCATCGCCCGAACTTGCAGAACAAGTAAGATTACTTTCTTTCTTTTTTTTTGTAAAAAAAAATAATAATAATAATACCCTGCTAATCTTTCTTCTTTTTTTTCTTTTTTTTTTCTTTTTTTAAGCTGGATCTCCAAGGCATTTCTACTGATACGCTTAATGGAATTTTTGATGGCGTTACAAGTCCAAGTTGCCTTGATACATCTTCTCCTCCTATCACAGAAGCTTTGATAAATAACATAGAGGTTGTGGCTACCCAAGCTAAGTCGTCCAAAGTTCATGAGCCTTCATTGTGTTTATCGTCATTTGTTGCTCCAAATTTTGAACCACAAGAGACGATCTCTCCTTTTAAGAAGTCTTACATTCTTCAGATGGGTGGTGCATTGCATGAATGGCTAACCATGTTCTCCGTTGAATCTTTGGACGACTTCTCAAAGTTGAAAAATGGTGTGAACATGCTCATGGAGGACCTCAAAGGGATTAATGCCATCAATACCTCTATTCTAGAGGACTCTGTTAATGCTTTTATAAAAACATATGAGGAGTATGACTCTATGAAATCATCTTCATCTCGGAAAATAACTAAAGAGAACCATCAAAAATTGCTCTCTGATGTGCAACAAAGCCTTGTTAATGCAAAAGAGGAAAACAACAAGGAGCGAGTGTGCATGGAGGATCTCCAATCAAATCTTGCTAAGTTTGATGAAGAACTGAAGCTCTTATCTACGAAGAGAAAGAAGACCATTTCATGCATAATGTAGACACGTGATTTCGTCCTCTTGAAGTTCCATTTTTATTCACTTTACCCATTTTATGTTATCCTACCGTGTACCCTACCCCGTGTAATTATCCCTCCACAAAATACAAAAATACAAAAATAAACAAAAAAAAATACCTCTAACTAATTTATCTTATCCTAACAACCTACCCAATCAAAAGTTTCCACCTACCCTAACTACCCATATGATCCCCCCCCCTCCTTTTTCTTGTCCACAAAGAAAGAATATATGGGGGACCCACCAAAATTCCCACATCATAACAAATCCATGCCCATTATAAAAGAAAAATTCTAAGAGGAAAAGGGGAGAATGCTTTGATCATCATCTTCTCCACAATAACAACAATGACAAAATAATCTTCCTCACAAAAACAAAAACAAAAAAAAAAAAAAAAAAAAGCACCGGTGAACAGTAATCGTGAACAGTAATCGGTGAACAGTACCCGGCGTGAAAAGTGACGGTGAACGGATCTTTATTTGTCGAGTTGGATTGTTGGTGTTAAGGTTCGGCTCGAGGTTTCCGGGTGCGAACTCTCTTTATTCAAATAACATTGAGTTTGAAAGCTTCAAATTTAATGTCCAATTCTTTCTTCTCTTTTATTTAATTCTTATGTGATTGTGATTATGATTGCGTGTGATTTGATACTGTGGTTTGTTTGTTGATGTGAACTGTTGGTGACATTTGGGTGTGTGATGTGCTAAGCATGATTGATGAATTTTCGTTATTCTCGATTGGTGGATTGTGTATTGAAATGGGTTAATCACGTGGTTAAAAATGAATTAAGGTGGGGATTAAAAATGGAGGAAAATGAATATTGATTAATTTTGATGTATTGATAATTTTTAACATGATAGAATTGTGATACGTTGAACTTGGTAGGCAAACGTAGGCTTGGTAGGCAAATTTAGGAATAACGAGTTGTTGGAGTGTTTGAATATGTGCGTGAATGGTACTTTCTACTTTATTGCACGAAAAGTTTAAATTGTACTCATTTGGCCGGGGAATGCCCCGAAGGATTTGTATTGATTTATCCGGGGAATGTCCTGAAGTAGCATGTACGCAAAGGAGGCTCGTGATCAAGGCCCGGAACGTCGGGTGGAGTTTAGTTTAGGATTAGTTTAGAATAGAATAGGTTTTATATTTCAGCACCTCTTTTATTTTGGATTGTATAATTTGGACTGAACATTATTTTTGTTTGTTTTGAATTTTGTGTGATTTATTTGTTTGCTTGTTTTGTGTGTTTATGTGGTTTGTACATTTGTAATGTCAAATTAGCCGATACGCTCCACCAAGCGACTGTGGTCGAACCACGGGATCGAGGGGTGCCTAACACCTTCCCCTCGGTCAACAGAATTCCTTAGTCGGAATCTCTGTTCGTAAACCGGTTTAAAGAGTCAAATGGTTTCGAAAAGGATTTTCCAATGGTGACTTGGCACACCAGATTATGCCAAGTGGCGACTCTGATTTTGAATGTAAAACAATCTTTTTTCGGAACCAATCTTCATTTTGTCACTTTAATAAAAAACCCTTTAAAACCTTAAAATACATATCTTAATTTTTGGAGTCGAAAAAGGGGTGTGACAGCTCTGGCGACTCTGCTGGGGACATTTCAGAATTCGAGCTTATTTTTTGAGTCGTATCGGCTTTGTTTGGCATTACGAGTGTATAAGCATTGTTTGTGATTATTATTTTGTTATTGTTTTCACTTTTGTGCGTTTTCGTGCTCTTTGTTTATAGTATTTATCCTATGTGTTACCGCTTTATATCTGTCATCATGAGTCCATCCCCCCGGCCTTCTTTCTGCAACAAGTCTCGGAGCGCACGTCGTGCGCACGAAATCTAGTTGAGTCACCTTTATTTTAGGGGGGAGCCGTTGGATGTATGGAGTAGGTGGAAAGCAAAGCAGCCACTATCGACCATATGCTCCCCCGAACAGCCTTGTTAGTAAACCACAACGTAGGTCAGCCTTTAGGTCATTCTTATGTGCATCTTATTGAGACCTAGCGGGGCCTACACGGTCCTTTGTAGGAGACTCGCCTTTAAAGCATCCCTACGTGCTAACTGTTGCATATTTGAGGGTAACGTGGTCATTTGACGGACCGATTTGGGGAAAACATGTGTTAGAAGTAAAGTGTGAAAAAAAAAAAAGGAAAAAAAGTGAGTCGAAAAGAATGAATCAAAAGGAGTGTCGAAGTTTATTTTAGAGTTCTTTATGGCTTTTGTTCTTCACGATCCCAAAACTCAAAAAGATTTTTTTTACGTTTTTGCATTTATCTTCTCAAAGTACCGTAAGTTCAAAAAAAAAAATTGAATGAAAAAAAAGAGGGTTTTATTTTCTTTGTCTACTTATCTGTCAAAAACAAAATACCAAAAAGATTTTTTTTTATAATTGGTGGTGTCAGTCTTAGTTGAAATGTCTAGTTGAAAATCCAAAATGTTTTCACTCGTTTGTTTTTGGTTGTCTCTTAAGTTAGGGTCAATTTATTAGTTAATCGTTAAATGTCCAATCTGGACGAACTACGCACCCCTGATTCTCCTCTCTCAGGAGTGAGATACGTAGGCAACCTATTATGGGTTCGGGGATCTTATTTCAAAAATTCAAAAAAAAAAAAAAAAATTATTCACTCTTCATTTAGAGTAGGTGTCTCATGTACATCTTTAAAAGAAAGAAAAAAAATATATTTTCCTTTAATAGGTTCAAGTTTCATTTTCGTATGAAATTTAAAATCGAAAATCCAAAAATATTTTCTTCGGTAACCATAGATTTCATGTTGTACAGGAATCTGAAAAATTCAAAAAGATTTTCTTCACTCTTCACTTAGAGTAGGTGTTTCATAGACATCTCTAAAAGAAAACTACAAAAAGATTTTTTTTAATAGTTTCAAGTTTCATTTTCCTATGAAATTCTAAATCGAAAACCCAAAAAGATTCCTCTTTGGTAATCATAGATTCCATTTTTGTATAGGGAGTTTAAACCTAAAAAAAAAAAAAAAGATTTTCGTCAATTCTTTTGATAATTTGTTATTTTCTTTTCTTTTTAAAGTTTCAAGAAAAAGAAAAAAAAAGATTTTAATTGGTCATTTTGGTAAAACTGCCCGAACTACGCAAGATCTGATTCATGTACAACATGATACGTAGGCAGCCTACTTTTGGGTTCGGTCTAATCATTTTGTTTCGTTGTTTTTCATTATTTTTCCTCTTTTAAGGAAAACAAAAGCCATAAAGAATGATAAAATAAAGGTATATAACGTGAGGAAAAGAGCAGATATTGATAAAAAAATAGTAATAGGTGTAGATAAAAATAAAAAAATAAAAAAGTGTGTAAATAAAAATTGGGATGATGTTGAAATGACCTCGCTACCCTCAAAAGCTGGTAGAATTAAACATGAACTTAGGGCAATTTTACCAATGTGATTCCCATGCTTTTGGTATACCCTAATCCTAACGGATGTCGTCTTTGATAAGCATGTTCTTTCAGATAAAAGTGGTAGGTTTGCAGCACTCTGGCTAGTCACCCATACTTCACTAGATCCAAAGCAAAGCTCGCAATGGCTAGCAGGGAGATTGAAAATTCGCTCATTGACCCGGATCAGGATCACAGGGAAGAAAGTTCAGAACACAATGATGAGGTAGTAAGGCTCAGGCAACAATTGATAGATTTGCACCGGGCATGGGCCAGCGGAATGCCTTCTCCTCCGCTCCCTGAAGGTCTTGGGAATATCTCTAATTGCCCACCGCTCTCTCAAGCATAATTCTCTGCTCCTACTGAGTCACCTGAGCACGCGCCAGGATTCACTCTGCGACATTATTATCCTGGCAATTCTGGTGTGCCCTTGGCAGCTCCCCAATCAAGACCAGCTGCTCAGCCAGCGCCACCGATCACACCGGTATTCGTGGCTCCGCCACCACAAGAAACTCCCATATATGTTGTGCGTCCCACAATGAGGCTTCCTCGGTCTTCCAGTGAGCCAGCACTGAAGGTTTCAGATGGTCAGTATTATGCTACGGAGCCTACTCTGCAATTGAATGAACCGTATGGGTACACTCAGCCGCCTGCATTTCCATTTGATACGGAGAAACCTGTCGCAACGGAGGAACAGGATGTCATAGCCCAGAAACTGAAGAGTTTAGAGCAAGCTATGAGGAATTTGCAAGGAATCGGAGATTATAGAAGTGTTTCCTATAAAGACCTGTGCATGTTCCCAGACATCAACCTGCCCCCCGGTTTTAAGATGCCTAAGTTCGAGAAGTACGCAGGGCACGGTGATCCTGTTGCACACTTGAGACGTTATTGCAACCAGTTGAGGGCTGCAGGAGGAAAGGAAGAACTACTCATGGCCTTCTTTGGCGAGAGTCTTTCAGATCTGGCTTCAGAATGGTTCATCGATCGGGATATCGATAAATGGAACAGTTGGGATGATTTGGCTTCTGAATTTGTTCAACATTTTCAGTACAACATCGATTTGATTTCGGACGAAAAATCTTTGGTCAACATGAAGAAAAAGAGCACTGAAGGTTTTAGGGAATACGCTATAAGGTGGCGTGAACAGGCCGCTAGGGTAAAGCCTCCAATGAAGGAAAGTAAGTTGGTAGAAGTTTTCATTCAGGCGCAGGATGAGACCTATTTTCAACATTTACTTCCGGCAATGGGAAAGTCTTTTATGGAAGTCCTCAAAATGGGGGAGATGATAGAGGATGGGATTAAGACCGGTCGAATAGTGAGTTTTGCTGCATTAAAAGCTACCACACAAGCGATTCAAGGTGGATCTGGCGCATTTGGAGGAAAAAAGAAGAAAGAGGATGTTGCGACTGTCGTAGCCGGAACCCATACTTATCCTAAAAGTCCACCTCGCCCCTATCCCCAATCCCAAGCCCAAGTCTACGCCCAAGCTCCATATATTCCTTCCCACCATTACTACCCTCCACAAAATCCTTTATATTCCATTCCACCACCCCCTTACCCAGTATATAGTGCGCAACCATATGCCCAAACCCCTTCTTACCCGCAGTGGCGCGCGCAAACTTCACAAAATCGACCATTCGCTCCACCAAATTACCAAAACCCCCCCAGACCCAGTTTTTAGCCTAGGCCCGAGTATAAGCAGGAGAAAACGGTCAAAAATCAATTCACACCTCTTGGGGAGTCATATGCTAGCTTGTTTGATGGGTTGAGGAAGTTGAAGGTTTTAAGCCCAATTCAAGGAAGGCTTTCAAATCCACCACCAAGGAATCTCGATTATTCTTTAAGGTGTGCGTACTGTTCTGATATGCCAGGCCATGATATTGAGAAATGCTGGCATTTAAAGAGAGTTGTCCAAGACTTGATTGACACAAATCAGATGTTGGTCCAAGCCCCGGAGGGTCCAAACATTAACCAAAATCCGTTGCCAACCCATGCTGAAGCCAATATGTTAGAATTGATATATGATGGGAAAGAGTCTTCGAGGGGTTATAAGACTATTGTCAAGATACACACCACTGAGAAGAAATCGGTGAATGTAGCGGAGTCTTTGAAAGCAATGTCATTGAACCAGGAAGGAATGAGGGAGGATAAATCCTGAGAAAGCACAAAGAAGCCCCTGATCACAGTACAAGGCGCCAGAAGGTATGGTGATTCGAGTCAGGATAAACCTAAGTTGACAGTGGTGGGAGCTTTGAGTCAGCCTATCTTGACGGTGAAAGGAGCACTAGCACCGCCTATTGTCCTCAAACCGGTGACCCAACCTCCGATAGTTGATATGAAAAGGATTCCCTAGAATTATGGGAGGACTGTGATGACCTATCACAGGAAAGAAGTTGTGGAAGATGTAGATGAGGTAGGAGGTTTGACCAGGTCAGGAAGATGCTTCGTGCCTGAAAGCTTAAGAAAGTCTAAGCCAACGGTGAGTGAACCGTCGTCTATCAAAAAGCCTATCACTGAGGAGGAAGCCGAAGATTTTTTGAAAAAGATGAAATTGCCAGAGTATTCAGTATTAGACCAGCTGAAGAAAACCCCTGCTCAAATTTCCCTTTTATCTTTGCTATTGCACTCTGAGGAGCATCGTGATGTTTTGCTGAAGGTATTGAATGAAGCATATGTTCCAAGGGAGATTACAATCAACCAGGTTGAGAAAATGGTGGGAAAAATCTTTGAGGTCAATCGGATCAGCTTTTCTGAGGATGAATTGCCTGTTGAAGGTACAGGGCATAATCGGGGTCCTTACATTACAGTGAAGTGTGAGGATTTCTACGTCACTCATGTTATGATTGATGGAGGTTCAGGTGCAAATATTTGCCCTATTTCTACTTTGCAAAAGCTGAATGTTGGTGCTGATAGGATCAAGCCCAACAATGTATGTGTTAGGGCTTTCGATAGTGCAGAGTCAAATTCCATTGGCGAAATAGAACTAATGTTGACCATAGGGCCTGTTGAGTTTGCCATAGAGTTTCAGGTATTGAACGTAGAATCCTCTTACAATCTGTTGTTGGGAAGGCCCTGGATCCACAAGGCCAAGGCGGTTGCATCCACGCTGCACCAAATGATTAAGTTTGAGCATGACAGACAAGAAGTAGTTATTCATGGTGAAGGAGATTTATCAGCCTACGAAGATTCTCCCTTGTCCTTTATTGAAGCAAATAACGTAGAGGAGACATTCGTCTATCAAATTTTTGATACAGTGCCAGTGAGTCGTATCCCTGAGTGGCAAGCTATACCGGGACCGCAATTGTCTTCTGCTTCTATCATGATGGTGAGTGAACTTTGGAAATACGGATTTGAACCAGGAAAAGGTTTGGGAGCATCTCTGCATGGGATAGTTCATCCCATATGTCCGAGTGAGAACGTGGGCACGTTTGGTCTGGGATTTGAGCCTACAGCTGAAGATCTGAAGAAAATCAGGGGAAGGAAGAAGGAAATATGGTCACTCCCTCGCCCAATACCACTACTCAATGAGTCATTCGTTAAGAGCGATGTCGCGAAGCATGTGGAATCTGAAGTTGAATTGGTGGGTGACCTCCAGAACTTTTTTATTGAAGTTGATATGGTTGAAGCAGGAGAAGGTACCAGTATGGCAGATGTGCAATTCATAGGTCCAGCTGTCCGGCTCAATAATTGGGAAGTCACTCCTCTCCCCGTCAGGAGGGAGTTTTGGTAGTTTATTTTGTTTTCCTTTCTGTTTATCCGAGTTATTTCAGGGTTGTAATTCGGATTTTAGTTTGTTTATGTTATATTGGTGTCTGTGTTTAAACCCTTCTATCTTTTATTTAATGAAATGCAATGTCCCTTTTTGTTTTGTGTCTAATATAGTTTGTTTTTCTTTTTACACAGTTCTCTTTATGCTGATTCTAATGACATGACATGCATGCGGAATTTTTAGCCTGGTCTTAAAATCCAAAATAATCCAGATGTAATGGAGCAGGATGAGGAATATGATGAAAAAGAAGCATTAGAAGAAATAAGCAAAGGGTTGGAACAATTTGAAGACAAACCGAATCCTAATTTGAATGAGACTAAGCCAATAAATCTAGGGGATCAAGAAGATGTTAGGGAAACTAAAATCAGTGTACATGTTTTGCCCCAGCTAAAGGATGAAATGATTCAAACGTTAATGGATTATAAGGATGTTTTTGCATGGTCTTATGATGATATGCCTGGTTTAAGCACTGAATTAGTGTCTCACAAATTGCCAACGGATCCCGCATTCCCTCCTATCAAACAGAAGTTGAGGAAGTTTAAAACAGATGTAAGTATTAAAATCAAAGAGGAAATCATGAAACAACTTGAAGCCAAAGTAATTCGAGTGGCTCGTTATCCCATGTGGTTATCCAATGTTGTTCCCGTACCAAAGAAAGATGGCAAAATTCGAGTGTGTGTTGATTACCGCGATTTGAACAGGGCAAGTCCAAAAGATGATTTTCCACTGCCCAACATCCATATTTTGCTAGACAACTGTGCTAAACACGAGGTTGCCTCTTTTGTGGATTTCTATGCCGGATATCACCAGATCATTATGGATGATGAAGACACGGAGAAGACATCTTTTATCACACCAAGGGGAACTTATTGTTATCGGGTGATGTCGTTCGGTTTGAAGAATGCTGGAGCAACATAAATGAGAGCCATGACCACTATGTTTCATGACATGATGCATAAGGAGACTGAGGTTTACGTGGATGATGTGATTATTAAGTCAAAAAGTCAGGCCGACCATGTAAAAGACTTGAGAAAGTTCTTTGAAAGACTTCGCAGGTATAACCTCAAACTCAACCCGGCAAAATGTGTATTTGGAGTTCCATCTGGAAAGCTGTTGGGGTTTGTAGTCAGCCGTCGGGGAATTGAATTAGATCCCTCGAAAATCAAAGCCATTCAGGATTTGCCCCCGCCCAAGAATAAAACAGAGGTAATGAGTTTGCTTGGTAGACTGAACTACATTAGCAGGTTTATTGCTCAACTCACAACCACTTGTGAGCCCATATTCAAGTTGCTGAAAAAGAGTGTTGTGGTAAAATGGACTGAAGAATGTCAGGAAGCGTTCGATCGAATCAAAAGATATTTGTCAAATCCGCCCGTGTTGGTACCCCCGGAGCCTGGTAGGCCTTTGATCTTATACTTGTCAGTCATGGACAATTCTTTCGGGTGTGTCCTGGGGCAACATGATGTCACAGGCAAAAAAGAGCAGGCTATTTACTATCTTAGCAAGAAGTTCACCACTTATGAGGCCAGGTATACTCTTCTTGAAAGGACGTGTTGTGCCCTAACTTGGATAGCACAGAAGTTGAAGCACTATCTCTCATCCTATACTACTTATCTCATCTCCCGCATGGATCCTTTGAAGTATATCTTTCAGAAGCCTATGCCGACAGGTCGATTGGCAAAGTGGCAAATTTTGCTTACCGAGTTCGACATCGTATATGTGACTCGAACCGCCATGAAAGCCCAAGCCTTGGCAGATCATCTTGCTGAGAATCCCATCGATGAAGAGTACGAGCCATTAAAGACATATTTTCCTGACGAAGAAGTGTCGTGTCTCGATGAAGTCGTTATAGATGTTGATCCAGGTTGGAGGTTATTCTTCGATGGAGCTGTCAATATGAAAGGAGTCGGAATAGGTGCGGTTCTTGTCTCTGAATTGGGACAACATTTCCCGGTAACAGCACAACTTCGATTCTACTGTACTAACAATATGGCAGAGTATGAAGCCTGCATCCTTGGTTTGAGGTTAGCTGTTGATATGGGAGTCCAAGAATTATTGGTGTTGGGAGATTTGGATTTACTCGTCCATCAAATTCAAGGCGATTGGGAGACGCGAGATTTGAAGCTCATCCTGTATCGACAATGCTTGCAGGAGCTATGCCGACGATTTGTGTTAGTAAAATTTAGGCACATTCCAAGGATTCATAATGAAATTGCTGATGCTTTGGCCACATTGTCTTCAATGCTCCAACATCCTGACAAAGCCTACATCGATCCAGTGCATGTACAGAGTCGTGATCAGCATGCTTACTGCAATGTGGTTGAAGAAAAGCTCGATGGAGAACCTTGGTTCTTGGATATCATGCGGTACATTCAATCAGGAGAATACCCAACATATGCCACCAACGATCAAAAGAGGACTCTTAGGCGTTTGGCTAGTGGATTTTTCTCGAGCGGGGGAATCTTGTATAAGAGGACCCCAGATCTGGGACTTCTAAGGTGTGTAGATGCAAAAGAAGCCTCGGCAATCATGGTTGAAATACACTCTGGAGTATGCGGGTCGCATATGAACGGTCACGTCTTGTCAAAGAAGATTCTTCGAGCAGGTTATTACTGGCTTACTATGGAGAAGGATTCTATTTAGTTTGTTCGAAAGTGTCATCAATGTCAGGTGCACGGCGATCTGATACGTTCTCCTACTGTTGAGTTGCATGCAATGGCCGCTCCATGGCCGTTCGTAGCTTGGGGAATGGACGTGATTGGACCGATTGAGCCGAAGGCATCAAATGGACATAGATTCATTTTGGTAGCCATTGACTACTTCACAAAGTGGGTGGAAGCAGTAACTTTCAAGTCGGTGACAAAGAAGGTTGTGGTAGATTTTGTTCATGCCAATATCATTTGTAGATTTGGAATTCCTAAGATGATTATTACAGACAATGCTGCCAATCTCAATAGTCATTTGATGCAAGAAGTGTGTCAACAGTTTAAGATCGCACATCGAAATTCTACTCCATATCGCCCAAAGGCCAATGGTGCTGTAGAAGCCGCCAATAAAAATATAAAAAAGATACTGCGAAAAATGGTACAAGGTTCTAGATAGTGGCATGAAAAGTTGCCGTTTGCATTGCTAGGTTATCGCACCACTATTCGCACTTCAACAGGGGCAACTCCATATTTATTGGTGTATGGGACGGAAGCAGTCATCCCTGCAGAAGTTGAAATTCCTTCTCTTCGGGTCATTGTAGAAGCAGATATCGATGACGACGAATGGGTAAAAGGCCGACTGGAACATTTGAGTTTGACCGAGGAAAAAAGGCTAACGTCCGTGTGTCATGGCCAGTTGTATCAAAGGAGGATGGCTCGTGCGTATAACAAAAAGGTCCGTCCCAGGAATTTTGAAGTTGGTCAGTTGGTATTAAGACGTATCCTTCCTCACCAGGTTGAAGCGAAGGGCAAGTTCTCCCCTAACTGGCAAGGTCCCTTCGTTGTGAAGAAAGTGTTACCCAATGGAGCCTTATATTTGACAGATACTGAAGGCAAAATGGCAGAAATGGCTATCAATGCTGATGCGGTCAAAAGATACTATGTATGATATTTGATCCTTTGTTTGAGTTTATTGCATGTTTAGTACTTGCATTTTTTAAGATTGATATGATGAAGGCATTTTATTCTTCTATCCAAACATTGTGTCACCCTTTGTTTACCCGTTTGAGCCTCGTTTATTTTTCTTTCATATCCCTCTTTTGGAATCAAAATAGAGTCAAAGATAAATGTCAAGAAAATAAGAATAAAAGAAAGAGTTCGAAAATAAAAGAAAAAAAAATCAAATCAAAACAAAGAACAAGCTGATGGAACTACGTGCGACCTGATTCTCCTCTCTCGGGAGTGAGATACGTAGGCTGCCCTATTTCGGGCTCGGTCCAACCAAATAAAGATTTTAAGATTCACCCAGTCACCAAAACTGGGGCATGAGTTAATGCATTGTTTGAGTCGATTCCAAAAGTTGTAAGTCCCACCCCCACTTCAAGTATCGTTTGAGCCTCTTACCATCTTTTCTAACCTTATCCAAAAGCCAAGTTACAACCAAAGAAAGTCCTTCAGATCAATTTTTGATAGTGTTAAGGCTAAGCATGCAATGGATATGACGATACATTGCGAAGTACCGCTTATCTCCCTCAGCATAAGAAATCATGAAAGAAATACAAAAATGAGAGAGTCTTATTGGTGAAAACCTTTGCAGGCACCATAAGGCGATGGTGAGTTGTGAGAAAATGAAAATGAGAGAGTCTTATGGGTGAAAACCTTTGCAGGCACCATAAGGCGATGGTGAGTTGAGAGAAATACAAAAATGAGAGAGTCTTATTGGTGAAAACCCTCACGGGCACCGTAAGGCGAGGGAGAGTTCAAGAGAAAAGTGAAAAGTGAAAAGAAAGAGATTTGTTGGCGAATGTCTTTTTAGATGTCGTCAGTCGAATGTGATGTATGAGTCCAATAGATTTGAAGAAGCGGCTCAACGGCAAAGGCACAAACTCGACAACAAATAGGGAGTTTTGGATAGGAAGATCAGGCAGCTCAATCCTAAATGCATGTCATACTCATTGGAGTTGGTTGTCGTATTCAGATAAGTTTTCTTTTTGAATATGGGACATTTCCCTCTTTCTTTCATTTACATATTCATGCTTTTTGTTTTTTTATGTCATTTATCAAAATAAAAGTCACCATCATTTCTTTACATTTTAAGTCAAGTCTGTGTCAAAACAAGCAAGAAAGGATTTCAAAATTTACTACCAGTCTTTCCAATTATATGAGGAAAAACCAAGGAACAACACAGAAAAGAAATATGATCGTAATTCAACACGAAGCAAAGGAAGTCTATCAACCGACAGGCTATTGGATTCGTAGAAGCATTTCAGATTTGGGAAAAGAGTGCACCTCAGGGGCATGGTAAAAATGGAAACCCATTGTTTGAGTCAGAACTCATTTCCCTCAATCTGGATCCAGGTCAATGATGCGGCAAGACACGACAAGTGTTAGCAATTTGGAACAAAGATGAAAGGAACGAGTGTTGGGCAGATACCTGAAAAGCCAAGATCTGCAAGCCACCACTAAGTTTTTAACTAACAAATTTTTCTTTGATTGAAACAGGGGCATATTTGTTTCACTTGATTCAGTTACCATTGGAAATGCATATCCAGGGATTTTTACTTTCTGTTCAGGACCCTCCTGAAAAATGGGATTTTACTTTCTGTTCAGGACCCTCCTGAAAAATGGGATTTTACTTTATGTTCAGGACCCTCCTGAAAAATGGGACTTTACTTTCTATTCAGGACCCTCCTGAAAAATGGGATTTTACTTTTTGTTCAGGACCCTCCTGAAAAATGGGATTTTACTTTATGTTCAGGACCCTCCTGAAAAATGGGAATTTTCTTTCTGTTCAGGACCCTCCTGAAAAATGGGATTTTACTTTATGTTCAGGACCCTCCTGAAAAATGGGACTTTACTTTCTGTTCAGGACCCTCCTGAAAAATGGAATTTTACTTTCTGTTCAGGACCCGCCTGAAAAATGGGATTTTACCTTATGTTCAGGACCCTCCTGAAAAATGGGAATTTACTTTCAGCTCAGGACCCTCCTGAAAAATGGTATTTTACTTTATGTTCAGGACCCTCATGAAAAATGGGACTTTACTTTCTGTTCAGGACCCTCCTGAAAAATGGGACATTACTTTCTGTTCAGGACCCTCCTGAAAAATGGGATTTTACTTTATGTTCAGGACCCTCCTGAAAAATGGGATTTTACTTTCTGTTCAGGACCCTCCTGAAAAATGGGACTTTACTTTCTGATCAGGACCCTCCTGAAAAATGGGATTTTACTTTCTGTTCAGGACCCTCCTGAAAAATGGGATTTTACTTTATGTTCAGGACCCTCCTGAAAAATGGGACTTTACATTCTGTTCAGGACCCTCCTGAAAAATGGGACTTTACTTTCTGTTCAGGACCCTCCTGAAAAATGGGATTTTACTTTATGTTCAGGACCCTCCTGAAAAATGGGACTTTACTTTCTGTTCAGGACCCTCCTGAAAAATGGGACTTTACTTTCTGTTCAGGACCCTCCTGAAAAATGGGACTTTACTTTCTGTTCAGGACCCTCCTGAAAAATGGGATTTTACTTTCTGTTCAGGACCCTCCTGAAAAATGGGACTTTACTTTCTGTTCAGGACCCTCCTGAAAAATGAGATTTTACTTTATGTTCAGGACCCTCCTGAAAAATGGGACTTTACTTTCTGTTCAGGTCCCTCCTGAAAAATGAGATTTTACTTTATGTTCAGGACCCTCCTGAAAAATGGGACTTTACTTTCTGTTCAGGACCCTCCTGAAAAATGGGACTTTACTTTCTGTTCAGGACCCTCCTGAAAAATGGGATTTTACTTTATGTTCAGGACCCTCCTGAAAAATGGAATTTTACTTTATGTTCAGGACCCTCCTGAAAAATGGGAATTTACTTTCTGTTCAGGACCCTCCTGAAAAATGGGACTTTACTTTCTGTTCAGGACCCTCCTGAAAAAATGGGATTTTACTTTCTACTCAGGACCCTCCTGAAAAATGGGATTTTACTTTCTGTTCAGGACCCTCCTGAAAAATGGGATTTTACTTTATGTTCAGGACCCTCCTGAAAAATGAGAATTTACTTTCTGTTCAGGACCCTCCTGAAAAATGGGATTTTACTTTATGTTCAGGACCCTCCTGAAAATGGGATTTTACTTTCTGTTCAGGACCCTCCTGAAAAATGGGATTTTACTTTCTACTCAGGACCCTCCTGAAAAATGGGATTTTACTTTATGTTCAGGACCCTCCTGAAAAATGGGACTTTACTTTCTGTTCAGGACCCTCCGAAAAAATGGGACTTTACTTTCTGTTCAGGACCCTCCTGAAAAATGGGATTTTACTTTCTGTTCAGGACCCTCCTAAAAAATGGGATTTTACTTTATGTTCAGGACCCTCTTGAAAAATGGGACTTTACTTTCTGTTCAGGACCCTCCTGAAAAATAGGATTTTACTTTATGTTCAGGACCCTCCTGAAAAATGGGACTTTACTTTCTGTTCAGGACCCTCCTGAAAAATGGGATTTTACTTTATGTTCAGGACCCTCCTGAAAAATGGGAATTTACTTTCTGTTCAGGTCCCTCCTGAAATATGGGATTTTACTTTATGTTCAGGACCCTCCTGAAAAATGGGACTTTACTTTCTGTTCAGGACCCTCCTGAAAAATGGGACTTTACATTCTGTTCAGGACCCTCCTGAAAAATTGGACTTTACTTTCTGTTCAGGACCCTCCTGAAAAATGGGATTTTACTTTATGTTCAGGACCCTCCTGAAAAATGGGAATTTACTTTCTGTTCAGGACCCTCCTGAAAAATGGGACTTTACTTTCTGTTCAGGACCCTCCTGAAAAAATGGGATTTTACTTTCTGCTCAGGACCCTCCTGAAAAATGGGATTTTACTTTCTGTTCAGGACCCTCCTGAAAAATGGGATTTTACTTTATGTTCAGGACCCTCCTGAAAAATGGGAAATTTCTTTCAGTTCAGGACCCTCCTGAAAAATGGGATTTTTCTTTATGTTCAGGACCCTCCTGAAAAATGGGATTTTACTTTCTGTTCAGGACCCTCCTGATAAATGGGATTTTACTTTCACTCAGGATCCTCCTGAAAAATGGGACTTTACTTTCTGTTCAGGACCCTCCTGAAAAATAGGATTTTACTTTCTGTTCAGGACCCTCCTGAAAAATGGGACTTTACTTTCTGTTCAGGACCCTCCTGAAAAATGGGATTTTACTTTCTGTTCAGGTCCCTCCTGAAAAATGGGACTTTACTTTCTGTTCAGGACCCTCCTGAAAAATGGGATTTTACTTTCTGTTCAGGACCCTCCTGAAAAATAGGATTTTACTTTATGTTTAGGACCCTCCTGAAAAATGGGACTTTACTTTCTGTTCAGGACCCTCCTGAAAAATGGGATTTCACCTTCTGGTCAGGACCCTCCTGGAAAATGGGACAATGCTTTCAAAAAATGAAATACTAATTATTTATAATTTTTTTTTGGGATAATTTTCGATCTAGTTTTAATTTTGAGTTTCAGGAGCCCGCCTGAAGAACAGGGTGATGAAATAGCAAGGCAGGAACCCGCTTGAAGAACAGGGTGATGAAATAGCAAGGCAGGAGCCCGCCTGAAGAACAGGGTGATGAAATAGCAAGGCAGGAGCCCGCCTGAAGAACAGGGTGATGAAATAGCAAGGCAGGAACCCGCCTGAAGAACAGGGTGATGAAATAGCAAGTTCGGATCCCACCGGGAGAACAGAGTGAAGAAAATGAAAAGTCAAGCAACAAAGTGATGAAATAGCAAGTCAGGAGCCCGCCTGGAGAATAGGGTGAAGAAACAAAAGAGTCAAGCAACAAAGTGAAGCAATTGAAAGCCAAGCAACAAGGGGAAAGAAATTGCAAGTCAGGAGCCCGCCTGGAGAACAGGGTGATGAAAGTCGAGTCAAGAACCAACAAAAGCTATTTAGATAGGATTTTTGTAATTTTCTTTATGTTTTAGCTTTTAATCTTTATTTTTGATGTAATAACAGAGCCGCGGACCGGATCCTCGATGGAACCTCACTTGACTCTCCAGCTCGGTATAGTCCACCTCCGTCCAAAAGTTGAGATGCTTGTCACTCGATCCTCTCGTAACTTGGTTGGGTAGGCTGTCCTAATTCAAAACCCGATAGTCCTTCTTTCTTCTGTTTCTTCTTTTGAATAATGGTCGGGACAAAATTCTATCTCGTTGTCTACTTCTTTGTCTGAAATCACTGCGTGTTTACAGTCAAAGGGGGCATGATGTAGACACGTGATTTCATCCTCTTGAAGTTCCATTTTTATTCACTTTACCCATTTTATGTTATCCTACCGTGTACCCTACCCCGTGTAATTATCCCTCCACAAAATACAAAAATACAAAAATAAACAAAAAAAAATACCTCTAACTAATTTATCTTATCCTAACAACCTACCCAATCAAAAGCTTCCACCTACCCTAACTACCCATATGATCCCCCCCTCCTTTTTCTTGTCCACAAAGAAAGAATATATGGGGGACCCACCAAAATTCCCACATCATAACAAATCCATATCATCATCTTCTCCACAATAACAACAATGACAAAATAATCTTCCTCACAAAAATAAAAAAAAAAACAAAAAAAAGAAAAAGCACCGGTGAACAGTAACCGTGAACAGTAACCGATGAACAGTAACCGATGAACAGTACCCGGCGTGAAAAGTGACGGTGAACGGATCTTTATTTGTCGAGTTGGATTGTTGGTGTTAAGGTTCGGCTCGAGGTTTCCGGGTGCGAACTCTCTTTATTCAAATAACATTGAGTTTGAAAGCTTCAAATTTAAGGTCCAATTCTTTCTTCTCTTTTATTTAATTCTTATGTGATTGTGATTATGATTGTGTGTGATTCGATACTGTGGTTTGTTTGTTGATGTGAACTGTTGGTGACATTTGGGTGTGTGATGTGCTAAGCATGATTGATGAATTTTCGTTATTCTCGATTGGTGGATTGTGTATTGAAATGGGTTAATCACGTGGTTAAAAATGAATTAAGGTGGGGATTAAAAATGGAGGAAAATGAATATTGATTAATTTTGATGTATTGATAATTTTTAACATGATAGAATTGTAATACGTTGAACTTGGTAGGCAAACGTAGGCTTGGTAGGCAAATTTAGGAATAACGAGTTGTTGGAGTGTTTGAATATGTGCGTGAATGGTACTTTCTACTTTATTGCACGAAAAGTTTAAATTGTACTCATTTGGCCGGGGAATGCCCCGAAGGATTTGTATTGATTTATCCGGGGAATGCCCTGAAGTAGCATGTACGCAAAGGAGGCTCGTGATCAAGGCCCGGAACGTCGGGTGGAGTTTAGTTTAGGATTAGTTTAGAATAGAATAGGTTTTATATTTCAGCACCTCTTTTATTTTGGATTGTATAATTTGGACTGAACATTATTTTTGTTTGTTTTGAATTTTGTGTGATTTATTTGTTTGCTTGTTTTGTGTGTTTATGTGGTTTGTACATTTGTAATGTCAATTTAGCCGATACACTCCACCAAGCGACTGTGGTTGAACCACGGGATCGAGGGGTGCCTAACACCTTTCCCTCGGTCAACAGAATTCCTTAGTCGGAATCTCTATTCGTAAACCGGTTTAAAGAGTCAAATGGTTTCGAAAAGGATTTTCCAATGGTGACTTGGCACACCAGATTATGCCAAGTGGCGACTCTGATTTTGAATGTAAAAACAATCTTTTTTCGGAACCAATCTTCATTTTGTCACTTTAATAAAAAACCCTTTAAAACCTTAAAATACATATCTTAATTTTTGGAGTCGAAAAAGGGGTGTGACACATAAAAGAGCAGAAAGAACAATTGTCTAAAAGCCAAGAGAAGATTATCACTTTCGAGGGCAAGCTTCATGCAATTAGAGAGAAATATCCATTATCTGAAGATGAAGTGGAGACACTATCCAAACTGAAAGAGGCGGTTAAGGCGAGTCGTCAACAAATTCTGGAATTTCAACCTGTTCCATAGTTTAGATATTTTCTTAGGATTTTTTTTTATTGCTTATTATGATGTAGTGACATTTTTGCCTTTGGTGCAATAAAAGTGACCTTTAGCTTTCATTTAAATATTATTGCGTCTGATTTCTTTTTAAAATGCTCAAGCTAGATGAATTTTCCCCCAATCATGAATAAACTTTGAGATCTATTGACAACAGGTATCAAAATCAAACTTCTTTCCAATTAAACGGAATTAATTTTTTTTGAAGTTAACCATGAATCAGTCCAATTTCATAGTTTTGTGCGGCTAGGGTAGAAAATTCATAACTCAATGTACAAGTATTTGAATTACGAACCGTCTTTTTTATTGAAAAGATAACACAAAGAGATATAACATATGTAAAAATCAAGACCATATCCTTTACGGATTTGTACATATTCGTCATTGAAGTTAGCTCAGTTTGAAACGTGAGGGTCTCTTTCTCAGCTTTGAGCGGTTATGGTAGAAACTTCATAACTTTACGCAGAAGTCTTTGAATTACGAGACGTCTTTTTTGTTGAAAATATAACACCAAAATGTACAACATATGTAAAAATCAAGACCATATCCTTTACGGATTTGTACAGATTCTTCATTGAAATCAGCTCAGTTCGAAACGTGAGGGTCTCTTTCGCAGCTTTGAGTGGCTATGGTAGAAAATTCATAACTTGACGCAGAAGTCTTTGAATTACGAGCCGTCTTTTTGGTTGTAAAGATAACACCAAGGGATACAACATAACTAAAAATCAAGACCATGTCCTTTACGGATTTGTACAGATTCATCATTGAAGTCAGCTTTACTTTACTTGTTTCTTCACCTTTGCACGTCCGTGGTAAACTAAGCGAAGAAACAACTAATTCATGCGATATCTGTGTCACTTCAAAGTATTATTGCCGTTCTCAAGTAATGACACATCCTTTTCCTTTTCTCTCTCTTTTTTTTCAACTCATATTACTGAACTTAGAGTAAAAGCATACTCTAAGCTGCCTACGTACCTCAAGAGGGTCAAGTCATAACGTAGTTCAGGATGATGAGTTAAATTTATTTATTTTTAGAGCCGTTCACAGTTTAGACTCATGCGGTCCAGGAGTGGACATGCAGTTTATACTCGTGCCTTAAGGAGTGTAGACGACCTACATTGATACAAGAAAACCAAGGAACACACGGAATTGGCTCAAAACAGTCCAATCACACTCCAAAAACAGTCCACTAATTCAAAGAATCGAGGACCCTTTTGAAGACCACTCTCGGATTCAAGAAGGACAATATAACTAGGTGTTTGACACCTTTTGTAGCCAACAACAAACTAAGTTAACAACATAAGATGAAAAAACAATGAGAACAACAACAACAACAACAACAACAAAAACGGCTTCACAATACAAGATACAAAACGGATACAAGATTACAAAAGAAAAAAGATAGATAGATAGACCACATGAAGGTATAATGTTAAGAACCCAAGAATGGTAAATCTTGAACCCTTAACACTACACACAATAATAAACCTATCTCTTACAAAGACACAAGATCGGAATCCACCTCCCAAGCATCAATGTTTCCAAGCAAATGCAAACACAAGTGATTCTACACTTGTCTAAGCCCTAATTTCTGTTTTTGGTGCCTCAAGTAAAGAGGACTTGTGTTTCTTTGTCTTGTGAGACTTACAACTTCATTCATAAACTAAGTGAATAAACCCTAACATGTTTCTTATATATTACGAAACAAATAGAAGTTAAAATGACCAAAAAGGCCCTTCAAGAATGGGCTACCCCTCTAGTGTATGGAGTGGGTTATTTTGGTGTGTATTTGGGCCTTTAATTACACTTCTCTTTCACATACACTTGGTCGCTTTCAATGCATACCCACATAAGTCTATTTTCGTGATTATTCTCGTATCATCCTCTCCATCTTGAGAAGAATTTGCCCACAAATTCACAGCTTCACTTCGTTCAATTGGCCACTTTAAAAAAAATCACTCAAAATAGTCCGCAAAATATGAAGAACTCGAGAGCTCAATATGAACAATTCTCGGCCAACATCTTCATTTTGAACCTCGGCTTCCTCTCCATCGTGAGACTTGGCTTCAATCTTATCCGACTCAAGTTTCCTTCCATCGTATAAGCATCATCGTAGACTCCATATACTTCATGTCCCTTTCTTCCATACTTCTCTATATGGACATATCAGTTTTGGGGAAGTAGAGTTTTGGCTGAGGGGGCTATTTTGGTAATGTGGAGCTTCGGTTATGGATCTTGGATGGAAGGGAATGGTCCTCCAAGTCTTTCTTGTGGGACTCGATCAACTTGCGGGAGAAGTGATCTACCTTGTTCTCGGTTTTTAGGGTAATTAGTAACTTGGCTCTTGGCATTTTGTGGTGAACTTGGAGGGTTGACTTTTGTAGGCAAAGTCTCGGGGGCAATGGTGATGGAAGGGTTTTGGTCATGACCACTTAACGAAACATGGAGTCGAGGAGTAGAAGCACGATAGTTCCTTTGACTTTCCATTCGATCCAACCTCTCATTCATGGTAGACATCTCTCCTCGGATTGAGGACACAGTCGTGAGCATACTTTCCATTCCTCGGTTGATAGTTTCAAGTCTTTCCAAGATAGCACCAAGAGCATTTTTGTCCATTGTATCCAAGAAGTTACCTACAAAACAATAAACAAGTTAGTTTTTCAAATAATGTTCCTCACACTCTCTCTTTAATCCTTTGTCCCTCGAATTTTCTCACTTTTGATCTCACAATTGTTGTAAGTTTGCTTGTAATCCGTAAAACGTTGAGAGGTGAACCGAGTGTCTACAAAGGTGAGTGTATCAAGTGTGTTCAATGACTTAAAAGAATAAAACACACAAAGGAATGTAAACACGGGAAAAAATTGTTTCAAAACCAACTCACAATCTAGTAAATTGTCACTAGTTTGTAAGTTAGTATTGGAATCAACAAACGAAACTAATGAGACAACAAAATAAAACTAAAAGATCACAATTTGAGCTTAAAATTTTCATGTGAACACTAACTTGGGTGACGTGGCAGCACACCATTGGTCACGGCCCCACAATTAGTCACTAGTTGAAGTTTACAAACTTTAGTTACTATGTAATGGAAACAATTGGTTTTGGAGGGAAAGTATAAGGCTTGAATCTCCTTTAAGTCTAATCTTCAAAAGGCAAGACTTGAATTCGTACAATTCCCACAAAACAAGGTCCCTTGAAACAAGGAAAGTGGTTGAAAAGTAGATGTCAAATCAAGGAAGTGATGGCTCAAGTCTTCTCACAAACAACTTTACAACTTGTAGGTTCACCTTTTTGAATATATACTACACTTTTGGTTGTCTTAATTTGTAAGATGAGATGAAGAACAATATGAACACCACAACAACCCTTCAAGAACAACAACAATATTCACGAATTCAAGGCCCAACCGGCCACAACAAGTCACAAATTCTCGTCCTAGGTCCTTGTTCACAACACAACTTTAACAAGTTCAAGCCCAAATATAGATCTAGACACCTTTTAGTGTTAGTGAATCATGAAACTAACACAAGAAACAACAATACACACCAAAGGACTACTAGATATAGACGCTATAAGCAACCTCGGACAAGATGAACAACAAGAACAACACTTTCAAGGCCAAGAACAACAAGAACACCAAATTTGTTTTTTGTTTTTTTTTATTTTCTTAGCAAGAAAGTCCAAGATTGGTATTGTAAGAACAACACCAAATATGGATTTGATACCAAATTATACAAGAAAACCAAGGAACACACAGAATTGGCACAAAACAGACCAATCACACTCCAAAAATAGTCCACTAATTCAAAGAATCGAGGACCCTTTTGAAGACCACTCTCGGATTCAAGAATCAAATACAAGAAGGACAATATAACTAGGTGTTTGACACCTTTTTCAGCCAACAACAAACTAAGTTAACAACACAAGATGAAACAACAATGAGAACAACAACAACAACAACAAAAATAACTTCACAATACAAGATACAAAACGGATACAAGATTACAAAAGAAAAAAGATAGATAGATAGACCACATGA
Source organism: Capsicum pubescens (assembly GCA_030864215.1). Classification (NCBI taxonomy): domain Eukaryota; kingdom Viridiplantae; phylum Streptophyta; class Magnoliopsida; order Solanales; family Solanaceae; genus Capsicum; species Capsicum pubescens. The sequence continues at coordinate 25,259,883 of CM061541.1, forward strand.
AGGTATAATGTTAAGAACCCAAGAATCGTAACTCTTGGAACCTTAACACTACACACAACAATAAACCTATATCTTACAAAGGCATAAGATTGGAATCCACCTCCCAAGCATCAATGTTTCCAAGCAAATGCAAACACAAGTGATTCTACACTTGTCTAAGCCCTAATTTCGGTTTTGGGTGCCTCAAGGAAAGAGGACTTGTGTTTATTTGTCTTGTAAGACTTAAAACTTCATTCATAAACTAAGTGAATAAATCCTAACATGTTTCTTATATATTACAAAACAAATAGAAGTTAAAATGACCAAAAAGGCCCTTCAAGAATGGGTTGCCCCTCTAGTGTATGGAGTGGGCTGTTTTGGTGTGTATTTGGGCCTTTAATTACACTTCTCTTACACATACACTTGGTCTCTGTCAATGCATACCCACGTAAGTCTATTTTTGTGATTATTCTCGTATCATACATGGAAAGTACTGCTTCAGAAACTTGTCGTTGGTGAGAGCAACTCTTACACCATCTTGATCGACGATCTTATAAGCGCCGCTTGAATATGCTTCTTTCACAACATATGTCCCATCCCACTTAGATGTAAACTTGTCACCGATGTGTTTGTTGAGGATTATGAGTCTTCGAACTGCTAAGACCAAGTCTCTTACTTGAAATAATCGCGGTCACACTCTTGTTGAAAGCTCTAGCAAGTCAAGCTTGATAACACGCCAACTTTTGTTGTGCTTCTAATCTCTTCTCGTCCAATGCCTCTAACTCTGCCAGACGAAATTGAGCATTACTTTCAGTTGTAAGACCTTCTTGGATCTCCATTCGTAACGATGGAATTTGTTGTTCTAATGGAAGGACTGCTTCTACGTCATACACTAACGAATATGGTGTTGCTTGGGTAGCAGTTATGTAAGTCGTACGATATGACCATAAAGCTTCACCGATCCTCTCATGTCAGTCTCTTTTATTTTTCGCAACCACTTTCTTCAAGAGGTTAACAAGTGTTTTATTAAAAGCTTCGGCAAGACCATCGGCAGGCGCATTGTACATTGAAGACTTATGTTGCTTAAAATTGAACTTCTCACACAAAGTCCTAATGAGCTTATTATTGAAGGGTGTTCCATTATCAGTAACTATGTATCTTGGTATTCCATACCTAAAGATGATGTTTGACTTGATAAAATCAACATTTTCCTTTTTCACCTCTTTTAGCGGCACGGCTTCAGCCTATCTGGAGAAATAATCGGTAGCAGCTAAGATGTACATCTACCCTTTTGATGACTTTGGGAGAGGTTCAACAACATCAAGTCCCCACGCATCGAAAGGCCATGATGCTATAGTTGGATGAAGATGCTCTGGAGCATAATGTATATAATTAGCATGAAATTTACATGTTTTACACCTTTTGGCATGCTCTAGATAGTCCATCACCATTGTTGTCCAGTAGTAGCTCATCCTTTTGATGCGAAAATAAAGTTTAGACCCTGATTGGTGTGCTCCACATGTGCCAGAATGTGCTTCCTCCATTTTTTGTTGAGCTTCTTCTTTGTTAAGACATCACAAGATTAACCCCTTATAAGAACGACGAAATAAAATCCCCTCATGAAAGATAAATCGTGGTGCCCTTCTCCTAATGTCTACTCTTTTCCGCGGTTCCTTGGGCAGCCTTCCATGTTCGAGATACTCAATTAGTGGTTTTCTCCAATCTTCTTATTCAATAACTCAAACAGATGTATGGAGGCTTTCATCTAATTGAAGATCAAGGCAACCAAGAATAACCCACCAATGACTTACTTGCACCTTTGTTGACTCATTTTCTCTGAGTGCCATCGTTGTAGCTAAGTTTGCCAGAGCATCTGCCATGTGATTTTCTTCTCTTGGGACGTGGTTTAAGAATACTTGATCAAACCTTTCAAGCAGACAAGTAGTGTATCGATGCTATGGTATAAGATCTTTCTTCTTCACCTCATAACTGCCTAAGAGTAGATTTATCATCAACTTAGAGTCACCATAGACATCCAATTATGGAATCTTCATATCTGATGCCATTTCAAGTCCAATAATTAAAGTTTGGTACTCTGCAGCGTTATTGGAACATATTTCACCCAGAACAAATGAAAATGGCAAGATTAGTCTTTCCGGTGATATCAACACGATGCCTTCTCCTGCACCATCTTGACGTGCTGATCCATCAAAGAGAATTGTCTATGTTGGCATTTCTTCAGTAAATAATACATCTTCATCAAGAAACTCATCTGAAATCTCCCATTCTGCCGGTAGGGGGTGATCAATAAGGAAATTAGCAAGTGTTTGCCCTTTTACAGCCTTTTGAGGCATATATATGATCTCATATTAGTTAAACAATATAGACCATCTCGCTAGACGTCCTGAGAGAACTGGCCGAGTCATCACAAATTTCATAAGATCAGCTCGAGAAATTAGCTTGATGATGTATGCTTCAAAATAATGCCTTAATTTCTTTATCGCATAAAGCAAATCCAAACACATCTTTTCAATGGGCGTATAATTTAACTCAACTCCTATCAAAGTTTGACTTAGATAGTACAATGCTTGTTCTCTCTTAGCTTCATTATCTTGAGCCAGAAGTGCTCCAAGTGATCGCTCTTGTGATGTAATGTAGAGTATCAATGGCCTACCAGGAGTTGGTGCCCCCAATACAGGTGGATTCAACAAGTATCTTTTGATGCTTTTAAAAGCATTTTGACATGATTGATCCCAGTGAAAAGGGGCATCTTTCTTTATTGGATAGCTGAAGGGTTGACATCGTCCAACCAAGTTAGAGATGAACCTCCGAATGAATATCGAATTTCCTTGCAGACTGTGGAGGTCTCTCAAGTTCCTTGGCTCCGGTATTTTCTGAATGGCATCAATATTTGTGGGATCAACTTCAATTCTGCGGTGACGCATAATAAAGCCAAGAAACTTTCCCGAAGTAACTCCAAATGCACATTTGAGTGGATTCATTTTCAAGTCAAATTTTCTTAACCTCTCAAAAATAATACGAAGATCATCAAGATGGTCATCCCTACACTTTGTCTTCACCACCAAGTCGTCGGCGTAGAATTCCACCCTCTTATGCAACATGCCATCAAAAATATTTTGCATTAGACATTGGTAGGTGGCACCCACATTCTTTAGACCAAAAGGCATCACCTTGTAGCAGTATATCCCTTTTGGAGTTCGGAAAGCAGTGCATTCTTCGTCTCTTGGGGACATTCTGATTTGGTTATATCTGGAAGACCCATCCATAAATGACATAGCTTCATGTCCAGTCGTCGCATCAACCATGAGCTCTATGAATGGTATCAAAAAATCATCCTTAGGACACGCCTTGTTCAAGTTTCAAAAATCAACGCACACACGTATTTATCCATTTTTCTTTTTGACAGGTACAATATTTGAGATCCATGATGGGTATTTCACCTCTCGAATAAATCCGGATTCAATGATCTTATTAACCTCTACTTCAATTTGTGTTACTAACTCAGGGCGAAACACTCGTTGTGACTGCTTTACAGGACGGGCCCCTTTTTTTATCCCCAAATGATGAATAGCTACCTTAGGACTAAGGCCAGACATTTCTTTGTATGACCAGTCAAAGACATATTTATACTTGACTAATAACTTGAAGTAGCCCCTCTCTTCTTGCGGTGTAAGAAGTGTACTAACAAAGGTTAGGCGCAGATTCTCCAATGTACCTAGGTTTATCTCCTTGAGTTCATCTACAGTCAATTGTACTCCATCCTCTAGTTGAGGGGGTGCTTCTTAAACATCATCATCAATTTCATCATGGCACAGATTGTCCTCCACTATTATATGATATGATGCACTCTGGCTTCCTCTGGATCCTCTTTTGTTTCTCCAAGATGTTGGCTGGTAAAAATAATAGTTTTTTTTCTTACCTTCAGTGGTCCATCTGTGGTAATTGATAAAATATACTTTTTTTTATACACGATGGGAAAGCACTATGAATTTCCTTATCATCAATGTCCTCAGATAAATAATGTTGTTCGTGCCCCAACAACGTCTTTTCTAGATGATGGCTTTTCCATGGTTCCCAAGCGAAGAAAAATAGAGGCATTCGCGGTAGTGAGACGTCCTTCTACACAGTTAGAAGCTCCACTTTCATATTTGCCTCCTAATCTATCTAATACAGAGACACGGGGTGTTGATTTTCCTATGCGATTAAATACTGAGGTTCGTTATGGTGTTTTCTCGACCTCACCCTTCTTTCCCCTTTCTACTGAGATGTGGTGAGATGAAGTCGTTTTCTTCACCTTCCTAGCTGAAATTCTAAGAGGCTCTGGCAATTTAAATCCTAGCCCAAACTTAGGAGTGGCGACGTAATGTCCTTACTTTCTCAACTTTATTTGGGATGTTGTAAGGCCATGTATTTTTTGCAGTGACTTCATCCTTGAGCTCTCCTAGTCTTGTTGGATTGGAGAAGTCTTAACCTGATTTTTCAAGTAATGTGAAATCCTTTTGATCAAAGTGACCTTTTATATTTTCAACTAAGGTGTCATTTCTTGAGGACTCAGTTGTAATAGGTTGGATTTGTACGACTGGTATAGTCATACTATTCTTCAAATCTTGCAACATTTTGTGGCTCATTTTTTATCTTGGATGGAGAACTTATTGATTACATGCCTCTAGAAAGGGTTGTCCCTCTCTTCGACGCTCACGTGGAATGTAGCAAAAGACTAAATGTTCATTATCTATCTTTACTTTCATGTCTCCTTCAGATGATGAGAACTTAATGGTGATTCCTTCATTTCTTTCCTTAGACATCTTAGCAACACCCGTTTGTACTCCTACCTCTACTTTTGAATTAACCCTGATTGGGTTGGAGGGTGTTGGTTTCTTTACATCTAACTCACAAGAGTCCAAGTAGAATTTTACATCTGCAAAGTACGACTCTGTTTCTATGAATGGATGAATATCCGCATCAACTTTGACTACCTCACCATCTTTCATATACTTCATGCACTGATGCAAAGTAGATGTCACCACTCCATTTTCATGCAACTAGGGGCGTCCAAGAAACAAGTTGTATGATGTCATGGTGTTTATGAAGTGAATCAAAATGTTTGATTTCATATTTGTCATGACTCGAACTAGGGCCTGGCCGTGACAGACATCCCGAACCATGAAGGTCCGGATGCCCTACTCTATCTGGTAGCCATGTACAACATTCATATAATAAAATAAAATGTAGAATTACGATCTAATACGTAAACATGGTCATACTCTGGATTAAGTTTAACAATAAGGAATGGAATCCGAAAATCACTAACAACATCTGGAACAGTCTGTGAAATCTCTACTACATGAAAATCTGACAACTATCTGAAAACTGGGACAAGGCCCCCAGTGGACTAAAACTGTAATAGATGATATAATTTAAAAGGACAGGCCGTCTGAAATAGAGAAGGCTTACCATGCACAATCTGATCTGTTGTCTGAATTATCTACTACTTATCTGGACCCCTAGACTGAGCCTCAAAATCAGAGAGGTATGGGAGGGGGGTCAATATAGATGTACTGGTACGCAGAGAAAATCTAAAATAATCATTTATATTCAACATATATAAGAGCAATTTGAAGCAGTTCATAAGCATATCATATAGTAAGAAATCACATGGGCATTTTAAAAGACTTTGTGAAAACATCTGAAATCTGTGAAACTCTCTGTCTTACTTCTGCGCTAGGTGGTGTACCCTATAATCTGTAATCCCATGGGCTATATGGGATCTTCCATTAACTCGGCAGCCAAGCCCCCAACCAAAGTGTGCCGCAAGGGTCGGAGTCTCTGAATCTACTACGCCACACGGTCATTGCCAGCGTACAATAATAATCTACCCGTATCGGCAAATACGATTTCAGGCTAAGAGTTACTTGAACTCATGCCTTCTTCGGGTAACCACCTAACCCTCTTTATTCCCATTTTTAGTTCTTTAAACATGCATGCTTTGAAAACATACTCTGAAATCTTTATCTCTGGCATGGCATATACACATAAATGGTATCGTTATACCATTGAATTGCAAGTCACATTCTCTAATCCATTTATAGCAATTTATATCTCTGTTTTCAAATCATGAAATTCAGGACCACCATAAAAACAATTCGTTCAAGGAACTCATGCTTTAAAATTTATGTAAAACCATGCAAGCAATTCTCTTTATCAACAATTTAACAAACAATGGTGGTCATGTCCAAAGTCTCCATCTCATGCAATTCTTCTCTTTAACACAAAACATAGTTATCTCAAGACACCCTTTCAATAATTCTAAATCAATGTTTCAAATACTATGACATTGAGAAAACATCTTTCAAATCACATATATGTATTTCAACTCTTTTCCAACAAAATCAAAATCTTTAATTTATCACAAGAGATGGAGTCCATAATTTATGCTCTCAAACAATCTTAAACCTCAAATTTTATACATATATGTATACACGTAAATCAAATTAGGGGGAAAGGCCTAAGGGCCAAATCAACAATGCATTTAAACATTCATAATGCATAATAAAATCATGTATTTCAAAATCCCTTTCTAAAATCATGCTTGAAAATTTTTAAATCATGTTCTAGTGTTTCCAAGCCCATGTAGTTTTTAGGATAAACCCCACGTACCTTAAATTATAAGATCTGAAATATGGAACCTAGATCTTGATAGATGAAACTCGGATCTTGATTTGTTTCTTGGAGATATTGAACTTAAGGCTTGATTTTCTTGAATTTCTTGTTCTTGGAGAAAACCCTAGTTTGATCTTATTTTGAGAGTGAAGAGGAAGTTTTTTTGATGTTGTAAAACTGATAGTAATTGATTAATAACGCTTAAGGGGTGATTTAATTCGTGTGAAAGGTTTTTGGAGTGAGGGAAAGACCAAAATACCCCTCACGAACCCAAAAAATCGCATATTTGCATCAGTTGACGACCAGGGTTGACGGGTCGTCACTCAGGTGATAAGTCATCACCAGGTCATCACTTTTGGGTTGGTTTTCACCATTCACTGCCTTAGGCTGATGACCAGGTCTGACAGGCCGTCACACAGCTGATAAGTCATCAGCCTCGTCATCACGTTTTGGCAGACAGATACTTCAAAGTAAAATGAGCATAACTTTCTACTTCGATATCGGATTAAAGCAAAACCAATGGCGTTGGAAAGAGGACTCAAAGAAATTTCATTTGATATATAGTAGGCCTCCTAATTCATTATATACAAAGAGTTATGGTTGATTTAAGTTGACCTAAGTTTCGACGCTCACTCAAACTCGAACGATAGGAAATCTTTCAGCTCGTCCTTGAGTTAGGGGACCTCTGTGATCTCAATTCATGCTCAAATAGGCTCCCACACAACATAATTGATTAACATAACAAATTTTCATAGGATTTATGGCTTTTGGAACATCTACGCGTAGGAAAGATGGTTTTTATTCTAGCCCAAAATACGGGGTATTACATTATCTCCCCCTTGGGATCATTCGTCCCCGAATGATGGGTAGAAATGTTGAATCTTAAAGGTATGGAATAACGCAGAAATGATGTTTCTTCTAATAAAGGATACAACTGATCTGAAATATTTAAACTTTTATCATGAAACTGAATTCTGAGTTGACTTGACTTTACTTGCTTCAAGGAGCTGATTCATGCTGAGAGTTTAGGATTTCCTTGGAGTGTTCATGATCTAATCATACATATTGAATTGAGGAGTGATAACTTATGCAAGTATGAATCATGAGACAACTAGACTTAGATCAGATCAGGGATTACACTGTCTGAGCTAAAATACTTGGGAAAATTTGGGATTATGCGTTGAACTCTTATGAACTGAGTCATGACTAAATAGCTGAATCTGAAACATGATGCTTGAACTGAACTGGATTCACAATTTACATGGATGGAATAGATTGTCTCTCAACACTCTTTCTAAAGATGTTCCAATAGCATTAGGGGGCAATGGATTTGGGCACAAATTACACCAAGCATCCAACTACGGAATCACAACATTGATACTACTCTATAGCACGAAATATAGATATTTAACTCATAAACTAGGATAGAATTACCAAACCTTAGGCAATGCAACTTCTTACTTTCAAGGTTAGCCATACTTCTAAAATACTCTCTCAACTATACTTTCCCCTTAAACACCATGCTCATTGATTCCACTTATTTTTCTTACATGGAAGCTGATATTTCCATCTACTAGTGTCTAAAATGAACTAAATCCCCTCACCATCTTCAAGCCTAACTCAAAATCACAAGACACACCACATAATAATGTAGTAATAGTTTGAATCATGAATTCAGTACACCCTGCATTTCATAATTCCTCATCTCATGCATAATTCTTATTGCCACTCGAGGAATCACCTTCAACTTCGCATTAGACATTCACAAACACTCAAAGCATCCATCGTATGTATACAAACATGACATTCATAACTTACGGAAAGTGATTCTGACTGCTGAACAAACTGGGAACTCATCATACTAGGAACTAGGAGAGTACATGATTCTTTATCATATGCATGAACACGGACTATGATCATGAAGCTGAAACATAAAGCATGAGTATGTATTGGAATAACTAAAGTAAACTGCTGAAATAAGAATAGATTGAGCATCGTTCTTTCTCACGGCCAATTCCACAACTTACTGGCACAACTATTAGCATCTGAAAACTTGACTTGGTTACTCGTTCTATCATCTCCCCCTTGGATTTAAGCCATTACTCTAAGTTTGTGAACCACTATATACACTCTGGTATAAACTGAAATCACTTTACTCTAGAGTCGGGGATATAACAATATACATAAAACTAAACTTACCCTGTAAGGAGGTATCTTCATGTATAACAACCAATGCTAATACCTCCTTCTAAGATTCAACTCTTAGGTTTCTATAGCCCCAAAAGTCATCATATAACAGCTTAAACATACACCAACTTAGATTCTTCTAACACTAAACATGGATATCTCCAAACCTTTTATGGACCACACCACTTCTGTCATAGTCTACTAGCATCATGACTGCAAACTTATATTTCTAAACCATGAGACTCAAGATTATGAAAAAAAAAAAAGCTCAACATCATTAATCATAACTCCATAACTTAGCTATCAAGAACATCACATATTATCTAACTAGTCTTTCTCCACCTAGCCCCATAGCACCTTGGGCGTACTTTTACAGCATACTTACAACATCAGACTTGATTACGAATCAAATAAACTTAAGATCTTGTATACACTGTTCAAGCCTACTAGATCACTCTCACACAACTAACACCCACCACAACAATGATTATATCCACCTTGATCACCATCTACTATTCCAACTTAGTGTCTAGTTATAGCTATGATGAACCACAACTTCACATAATTTCCTTACATGCCAAACATCTGAAAATATTAATCCGCCAAAACTTCATAACAGTAAGGATCAATCATAATCCTATGACCTATCTTATTTAAAATCCATGAACACATCCTCCTTCTACACATCATTACTATCTACCCTTTTATACAACTAAACTTAGTTCATAGCTCTATAAGTCTCAACTAAACTCCCTCTTGAAACCTCAGGGGCATCTAAATTAACAACACTCATCCACCAAGTACCTTCATCAATAACCTATACGGACCACCCGAACGAAGGCCTAGCCGTGACGGACATCCCGAACCATGAAAGTCCGGATGTCCTACTATATCTGGTAGTCATGCACAACATTCATATAATAAAAGAAAATGCAAAATTATGATCTAATATGGAAACATGGTCATACTCTGGATTAAGTTTAACAATAAGGAATGAAAATCGAAAATCACTAACAACATCTGGAACAGTCTGCGAAATCTCTACCACATGAAAATCTGACAACTATCTGAAAACTGGGACAAGGCCCTCAGTAGACCAAAACTGTAATAGATGAATAATTGAAAAGGACAGGCCTTCTGAAATAGAGAAGGCTCACCACTGCACAATCTGATCTGTTGTCTGAATTATCTACTACTTATCTGGACCCCTAGACTGAGCCTCAAAACCTGAGAGGTAGGGGGGTCAATATAGATGTACTAGTACGCAGAGCAAATTTAAAATAATCATTTATATTTAACATAAATGAGAGAAATTTAAAGCAGTTCATAAACATATCATATAGTAAGAAATCACATGGGCATTTTAAGAGACTCTGTGAAAACATCTGAAATCTGTGAAACTCTGTCTTACTTCTGCGCTAGGTGGTGTACCCTATAATCTGTAATCCCATGGGCTATATGGGATCTTCCATTAACTCGGAATTTAAGCACCCAACCCAAGTGTGCCGCAAGGGTCAGAGTCTCTGAATCTACTACGCCACATGGTCGTCGCCAGCGTACAATAATAATCTACCCGTATCGGCAAATACGATTTCAGGCTAAGGGTTACTTGAACTCATGCCTTCTTCGGGTAACCACCTAACCCTCTTTATTCCCATTTTTAGTTCTTTAAACATGCATGCTTTGAAAACATACTCTGAAATCTTTATCTCTGGCATGGCATATACACATAAATGGTATCGTTATACCATTGACTTGCAAGTCACATTCTCTAATCCATTTATAGCAATTTATATCTCTGTTTTCAAATCATGAAATTTAGGACCACCATAAAAACAATTCGTTCAAGGAACTCATGCTTTAAAATTTATGTAAAACCATGCAAACAATTCTCTTTATCAATAATTTAACAAACAATGATGGTCATGTCCAAAGTCTCTATCTCATGCAATTCTTCTCTTTAACACAAAACATAGTTATCTCAAGACACCCTTTCAATAATTCTAAATCAATGTTTCAAATACTATGACATTGAGAAAACATCTTTCAAATCACATATATGTATTTCAACTCTTTTCCAACAAAACCAAAATCTTTAATTTATCACAAGAGAGGGAGTCCATAATTTATGCTCTCAAACAATCTTAAACCTCAAATTTTATACATATATGTATACACGTAAATCAACTTAGGGGGAAAGGCCTAAGGGCCAAATCAACAATGCATTTAAACATTCATAATGCATAATAAAATCATGTATTTCAAAATCCCTTTCTAAAATCATGCTTGAAAATCTTTAAATCATGTTCTAGTGTTTCCAAGCCCATGTAGTTTTTAGGATAAACCCCACGTACCTTAAATTATAAGATCTGAAATATGGAACCTAGATCTTGATAGATGAAACTCGGATCTTGATTAGTTTCTTGGAGATATTGAACTTATGGCTTGATTTTCTTGAATTTCTTGTTCTTGGAGAAAATCCTAGTTTGATCTTATTTTGAGAGTGAAGAGGAAGTTTTTTTGATGTTGTAAAACTGATAGTAATTGATTAATAAAGCATAAGGGGTGATTTAATTCGTGTGAAAGGTTTTTGGAGTGATAAGTCGTCAGCCTCGTCGTCACGTTTTGGCAGACAGACACTTCGAAGTAAAATGAGCATAACTTTCTACTCTGATATCGGATTAAAGCAAAACCAGTGGCGTTGGAAATAGGACTCAAAGAACTTTCATTTGATATATAGTAGTCCTCCTAATTCATTATATACAAAGATTTATGGTCGATTTAAGTTGACCTAAGTTTCGACGCTCACTCAAACTCGAACGATAGGAAAGCTTTTAGGTCGTCCTTAAGTTAGGGGACCTCTATGATCTCAATTCATGCTCAAATAGGTTCTCACACTACATAATTTATTAACATACCAAATTTGCATATGATTTATGGCTTTTGGAACATCTACGCGTAGGAAAGACGATTTTTGTTCTAGCCCAAAATGCGGGGTGTTACAATATTACCAATGGATAATTCTATGGAGATTTTTCCCATGGCTCACTGCCCTCCTTAATTGAAGCCTTGTATTGTTATATTGCTTTTGGACAGTTCATCAATAGATATTCCAAGCCTTTTTAGCACTGTCCTTGGCATGATCTTAACCGCTGAACCATCATCGATCAGTGTGCAATTGAGATGTTGTTCTCGAATAGATCCTACGACAAACAAAGGCTTGTTATTCAGTTTGGACCCTAACAACAAGTCATCATCGGTGAAGGAAATTACAGTAAAACATTGTGCCACTGCTGGCTTAACATGACATTCTTGTGCTATTGTTAGATGATGCTCTTGTTTGCTTTCCTTAGGTTCTTCTATGCTGGAAATTACATGTGTCTCCCTAACTTAGCTATCTTAAAGGAATTTTTTCAAAAAAAATTCATGCAACGTGATAGGCCTTTGGGCCTTCTGTGACAAGAAACCACTAGTCCTCTTACTAGCATTAAACTTGACACTTTTGATGGTCGTAGCTGATCCACATTATGCCCCATCACTTTCATCTCAGAAAGTCATATCCTTGGAACCGCTCGATGTCTTCTTTTCTTATGAGAAACAAGAGTCCAACCGTCATCCTCATCATTTTCAGAATTATCATCTACCTCTATTGCAACTTCAGAAGTTCTTCTTGGGGCATCAACTTTAACCGGCCTGATGCTCCTAAATTGCAATAAGATGGTGCTTCGCATAGTCTGCAGCATGGAGCATTTTCATCGATCGACAACACTAACATAATTTGCATTCATGGTTTCATCTATGTCGATGATGATTTTCCTTTCACTTACTAGTGTCATGATTTTCTCCTTCAAAATGAAGCATTTCCCCGTCTGGTGGCCAATGATGCGATGAAACTTGTAATACTTGGGATCATTAACCCTATTAATTTCCTTAGGCCTCTTTGATTCCGGAAGATCAATGTCTTTTTTGGCCAATAATTCATCAAGGATCGTAGGTACGTCTGAATCTGGAAATGGGTAAACTTTTTCTTCCAACTCTTTCAAAGTTGGGCGACGTTTTTCCTCCCTCGGTTGTTGCTTGGAGGTTTCGTCTTCCTTTACTTTTTGCTTTTTCGTGACCATTACTGAAGTTGTTTTCACCGCCATGGATTCTTTAGTATGGATCTTTGGGGTCGTACCCTTCTTGAACTCCTTCTTTTCTTTAGTAAGATCAACAAAAGGAGACGTCTTCCCATGACTTACGATGCTTAACTCCATGTCATGTGCTCGTGTAGCAAGTTCTTCAAATGTTCACGGTTTGATTCCTTGCAGTATGTATAGAAGGCCCCAATGCATCCCTTGAGTGCACATTTCTACAACAGATATTTTAGAAAGGCGATCTTTGCAGTCCAAACTCAATAACCTCTAACGATTGATGTAATCCACTACGGTCTCATCTTTTCTTTGCTTAGTGCCAGTCATCTCTATCGTACTTATAGTTCGTCGAGTTTTGTAAAACCGATTGAGAAATTCCTTCTCGAGCTGCTCCCAACTATCAATTGACTCATGATCCAAGTCGATATACCAGTCAAATGCATTCTCTTTTAACGAACGAATAAACTGCTTCACCAGGAGATCGCCGTTTGTTCCAGCATTGCTGCAAGTTTTGACAAAGTGGGTGATGTGTTGCCTCGGGTTTCCCTTGCCATCAAATTATTGCAACTTTGGTGGTTGATAGTTAGTTGTCATGGATAGACAGTCAATTCGCCTTGTGTAAGGCTTGGAGTAAGACAACAAACTTTGTGGTGCTCCGTCAAATTGAGCCTTGATAGAGTTAGTTATCATTCTTGCAACTGTTGAACAGACAGAGCTCCAACCGAAGTAGACTGTTTCTCTTTTTGAGATTTAGTCTTGCTAGGTGACTCGTCGACACTCTTATTTTGCATAGTAAAGCCGGGTGGATAAGCAGGGTCGTGGCTCGATTCTCCAGGGGTGAAGGACTCCAACTTGTTCATCAGTTGAGCGATTTGAAAATCTTTATCCTCAACAGATTTCTTTAAAACTTCAATGGTTTGTTCCATTATTGCGAACTTCTCATCCATATCAGTTGTATCAGCCATTAAGGTGTTGACCTTTGTTGAAACTGGAGAATCAGTCGAATCTTCAGATCCACTAAAATTGATGCCAATCTGAGAGAGTTCATCATATAGCAAGGATGTCAAGTTGCCCCAGGAGTTGCGATTCCAGCCGCCATAAGAGATTTGCTCTTTTTGCCTTCTTCAAAGAAGGGAAGTATTCAGATCCATCCCAACCACTAGTCTTCAATTTGCGCTGAGTGAGTGGACCAACATGGCTGGCTCATCAGATGTGGCAGTAGCAGAGTTCTTGCATGAGACAACTTTAGTATTTGCGAAGTTCATAGCAGTAGTTGAATTTGATTTTACAGGAAGAAGAGATGGAGAGTAGAACCGGTCCCACTGGGCGTGCCAATTTCAACATAATTTAATTCATGGAAAATAAACTTCGACCACAAATATAAAAATATGAATAAACAATAATTTTATTGATAAATGATATGGGTACAAATCTGTTTTTCCCTTGATTCTTCTCTCTTGATTTTCTCCATAATTCGAGGGTTGTCAGTAGCGTATTTCTCGAACGTAAGAATATTTGGATTTGATATGAATTTCTCCGTAATTTGAGGGTCATTAATGGAGTATTTCTCGAATATAGGATGATCTCTTTATGAATATCCCATTATTTTATGGGATATTGGAGATCCCGATCTTTTTACGAATACTCATCAGTTTATGGGATGGGATATTCAAGATACTTGTTTTAGGAAATATGTTACCCTTTAAATAGGCAGAATTTAGGGTAAAGTATCCTCCTAGAACTCTAACAAAATTTGGATTCTTCTTGAAGAGTCCCACAAATTTTAGATGTCTACAAATGCCCCTACTTCAAGGCTTATCGAAGTGTAGATTTGATAACAAGTCTTGAAGTACCAATAGAGTTTCCATCTTTATGCACCAATAGAGCTTCCATTTTTATGTGGCGGCTACAGATTTGCTTTATGAACCAATAGAGCTTCCATCTTTATACGGTGACTACAGATTTACACATCTGATTTATGAGAGAAGAGATAAAGGGCAGATTTGGTCCCACTGGGCGTGCCAAAATTTGTTCGCAATAAATTTTCGTTGTGCGAAAAATTAACTGCAAGAAAAAATAAAAATAAACAAAAAGAATAATTTTATTTAAAGTAATTTTGCGGGTACAATTCCGTTATTCTCTCGATTTCTCTCTCCTAAGTTTTTCCGTAATTTGAGGGCCTTTGTAGCATAATTCTCAAACTTTCGAATGATTTGAGCCTCCCAGAAATTTGTTTGGATCTCTAGGAATTGTTTGACAGCACTTCGTCTTATCGAGTTGACCTCCGGGCAGAGCTCCGTTAGTCGATTCGTTGAAGAGTTGTGTAGTCAACGCAGAAGCTTCCTCCAATACTTGCAGAATGACCTCATAAATTGTGTAACCCTCCTATTTATAGTTGTAGAGGGTAGGCAGTCCAAGTGTAAATAACCTCTTTTGCCTCATTCTGATTTTTCCATTCAATTTTCAAGTTTATAATAAATGTTATGTGACAAGGTTGCTTGTGATTGATCAAAAACATGTCATTTGGGGCACTTGGCGATGTTTTATTGGCTCTTGAACTTGACTTGGATTGCCACATCATTTGATGAGTGTGGTCTTGCTTCATTGGTCTTTAATTTGACTGGGATGCCACGTCATTTGACACATGGCATAAGTTTGGGCCTCAAGGTGAGATGGACCTTGAAGTCCTTGATGAGGAATAAAATGGGCTTATTATTTTTATAGCCTAAAATAATTTTAGACCCAATAAAATATGGGTCAAATCCAATTTTTATATGAATTTGACCCAATAAATTTTACGTGTTTACAACATCTTAGGCATAAAGTTTCTTCAAGGACTTCAATTGAAGATCCGACGGTATAAACATGAAATTAGAGTCATTTCACTTTAATTTCAAACACAACTCTAATTTACATTAATGATCCAACACAATGTCAATTCCAATTTCAACTCTAACTTCATCTTTACTTTTTATTTTCATGGCCAAACGAGGCCTACGAGATTGGGTTTAAGCTATTTAAATAATTTTTATAGAAATATAAAGTAAAAATATGTATAATAGACTCTTATGATTCGATCTTTTTCAAATCTTCACGTAATGAAGGAAATGTTTGAATTAATTTTTTCTAAGTGATTTATAAGCTAAAAGTTAAAAAGTCAAAAATGATAGCAATCAACTTTTGACTTCTTACCTTTTTTAATCTTTTATCTTTATCTAACACCTCCAACATTAAAAAATACTTAAAAATTAACACTACCTAAAAAAAAAATTAATCAAACAAGTTCGTTTTTGTAAACCAGAGAAAATGATGGGGTTTTAGGGTAGGTGGAGGGGTTGGGGGGGGGGGAGTTTTGGCTATAACCTTTTCTTAACTGAATTCCATGGTTTATGATAAAAAAGGAATTATCTTTCTTGATTAAAAAATAACATATATTTGGATTATACGTATGTTACAATTTATCTATTTGATTTTAATTTGAAATGATTTTTTTATGAAAGTAAAGAAAAAAAATTAATTTGTGATCTTAATCTAAGTATAGCTCGATGCACTTTCACTATATGTGGGCTCGGAGAAAGGCTGCACAAGAAGGTTTCATTATAAACAGACAAACCTTGCATTTTTATAAAATTATTTTATTTAAGTCACACGATAATAACTTTATCATTTAATTCAAGGCTCTCCTTTTGTGTTCTTGAACTAGCGAAGCATTTGGTGTAGAGGAAATATTTTCCAGAACAACAAGAACTGTGATGGAGTGATAAGTACCCTTTGAGATGGACTAAAAAGAAAAAAAAAAGACAAACGAATTAAAATCTAGAAAATATTACTAGTCATAATTTTTTAATATTTACTTATTAATATAATTTATCTGAATTTAATTTTGTAAGCTTGCTCCTAGATTTTTGTTGAACTGCTGAACTTGACTGGTATAGAACAAGATTCTGTGTGAATGTGAAAAGGGGAGATCAGTGGTTGGAATATAATTAAGGACGTGAGAGAGGAATATCTCTACATTAATGTTCGTTTAGTTCGTGCACTAGTATTTCGAGAATATAATACAAGAATTTTAATTTTTAAATTAATTTGTTTTATTTGCAAGGTGAAAAAAAAATAACATCAAATTTAATGAAATATAATTAAGGACATGAGAGTGAAATATCGAGATGAAATATAATTAAGGTGTTTTTGATTCACGGATTAAAAGTTATCTCGAGATTATATTTATTAAATTAATTTATTTCATTTGTGAGGTGACAAAAGTATTCTCTCCATTTGTTTTTACTTGTCATTAATTTTCTAATTGAATTTTTATTTTTACTTATCATTTTTGATATATTAAGAGAAGACAACTTTTTATTTCTATTTTACCCTTAACATTAATTAGTTTTTTTCCCAATTAATTTCAAGATACAATATAAACATTATTTAATAGGGGTACTATGATAAAATAGTTATGTTATTAATTATTTTTCTTAATAAATGTGACGAGTAAAATCAAACGAAGAAAGTATTTATTATTCTTCCTTTTTCCCCACATATAAATTAATTATTGATGTATACTCAATCGACTAATTCATATTTCTGTCACATACGACCCATTACAGTAAGTGTTTGTAATTAAATTTTACTCCCTATTAGTGATGTTATGGCATGTAAGTTCGTGGCAAATAAATATTTATCTTTTATTAGTGTCTCGTATATACTTTTACCACTTAGATTCATTCTAATTTTTTGTTTGGTTGTTTTTTTAACAACCTCGTTCTAATTTTGGTGACTTTAGAATTTTGTGGGGAAAATCTCGAATAAGTCAATATTTCTCTCTTTATATTTCTTTTTTGCCGGACCAAGTCTATGCCTTCTAAATAAAGAAAGTAGATATACTAGTACAAAAAATTACTTTCACTTCCTAAATTGTATTTTTCAACTGGTTTTTGAATGAAATATTCATACTTCCCAAGTTTCATTTATTTATGCTGGTATTAGACTAATAATTAGTTCAAGATATTTATTTAATTATTTTTTAATGATAGTCCAAGAAAATCTTTAAAATAAAGTTAAAAAAAATTAGTATGACTAGAAAATATCTTAAGATTTGAATTGCTTAATTTAATTTTGAAAGTCATGAAAACTGAAAAACATATACTAGTATGTCAGTTGTTTTAAATTACTTTGAATTATCATATAATATTAACAAAAAAAGAATACCATTAATTTAATGGTGGAGTTTGTTTGACCACTTCTTTAAATACTAAACAGAAATCTTTGCGAAAAAATATTTCAAGAATATGTTTATTAATTAATGGAAATTATATTGGATAACAATTACTTTCTTCGTTCATTTTTACTTGTGATTTTTTGACATGACAAAAACATTTAAAAAAAATTATCAATATGACTATTTTGTTATCCTACCATTATTAATTGATATTTAGAGTAATATGTATTGAAAATGGTTTGGAGAATAAACAATTAATGTTGAAGGTAAAAGAGGATAAATTCTTTTGTCTTTTCTTGATACAATTCAATTACTCCCTCCGTTCGTTTTTATTTGTCACTCATTTCTCAATTAGATTTCTGTTCTTACTTGTCATTTTTAACATATCAAGAGAAGACAATTTCTTTTTTCCTATTTTATCCTTAATATTAATTTTTTTTCCCAAATTAATTTCAAAATATAAAGTAAGCATCATTTTATAGGGATACTGTGATAAAAGAGTCATGTTAATAATTAGTTTTCTTAATAGGTGTGTCAACTCAAAATTTGACAAGTAAAATTGAACGAAGGAACTAGAAAAATAGCAACAAGTAAAAGGGAAGGGAGTAATTGTTGCAATTACTTTCAATCTCAAATGTATCTCGTAATCAAGCAAAGATTATGTGAAAATTTAATACCAAAAGTTCTCCCCTTGAAATAATTTTTTTTTTTTCTAAAAAATGGAATTTAGTAGATTTTTATTTTCATATCATAAACGAATCGGATAGAGATTTCTAATAAAAAAAAAATCATGTTAATCTTTCAATTGATATATACGATCAAGATATCAATTAATCAACAGATTAAAGCATAGAGTATGTCTAAAACATAAAGTATGGATAACTATGGTAATTATTCGATGGTGTATGGACAGATATAGTCTAAAATACACTTCATATTAAATAATGTCGAAGCGATAAATATTAAGAATTGATTTTTAGATGATCACCCAACTATATCTATTACCTAAGGCTCCTTTCTCATAAATGACTCTTCTCCTGAATTTCATATGAATTTTTTTCTTAAACTTCAACCCCCCAAAAAAAACTATATCTATTACCTCAAAGAAATAAAGTTTTTAAAAAAGTGACTTTATGAGATAATTGCATAAAGTATAAGTTTTGAACTCATCCAGATTTAGTATTTGCTTTCAAAATAGACAGATGTAGACAACTAAATTTTATTAAATTACAATTCGTATAAAATTCAAATTATATTAAATTCAAAATATATTAGTCCTAAATAAATATTGCGGATTAATATAATTGGAGTAATTATTTAAGTCCAAACATATATGGATTTAAATAAAGTTCAATCTTTATTGGGCTAGTCTATTAATTTAGGCTACAAATAATGAGTCCACTTTACTAAGCTCAAGATATTGTCATATTCTAGAGGCCCAAATAAGCGTCACGTGTCAAATGACGTGGCATGCCAAGTCAAGGGAAGGATCCAATAGGATCATGCCACGTGTCAAAATGTTGCAGCAGACCCATGAAATCAAAGCCCATAAAAGGTGTCACGTCACTCAAATCTGATTGGTCAAAGAAGTTCATTTTCATCATGACTCTTCCCCTTTCCACAACTATAAATAGGGGTCTCGTAATTCAGAAAAAGAACCACTCAAAACGCTAACAAGAAGAGAAAGCCCGTGGATCAAACGTCGTAATTTTTCTACAAAGCTCGAGCATTCAAATCAAATTCATGAAGATTCAAGATCAAGACCGCAATATTCAAGAGAAAGCTTGAAAGCCCTTGAATTCAAGCACAAGTCAAGATCAAGTCCCTAAAATTAGGGCTGCATATCGGACGATTCGATTCGGTTTTGAAAATTATCGATTTTACTTATTCATTATTGGTTTGTATATATGCTAAACCGTTAAAGAACCGTTAAGATATCGGTTAATAGGTTATCGGTTTATCAATTTTTAATTGTTATCGGTTCGGTTATCAAGTTAACCGTTAACATTAAACATATATAATTTAAAGTCCAAAACTAGTAAGGTACTACGGACTGCCTAGTGCTCTTTTTATGCACAAAGCCACAAATATAAATTAGAATATAAAACATTCAAACTAAAGTCATAAATTAAAAACAGTCTACTGGTCTAGCACAAACAGTCTACTTGAATACCTCTTCTTGGTGTGAATACTGAGACTTGAGAGAGAGAGACGACTGAGTAGTGAGTACTGAAGAGGATTCACAATTGTGAAGTAGGCAAGTAGGCAACTGGATTCTTTTGAACTTACTGCAAGAGGAGCCTTGTTGTGAACCAGATGAGGATTCAATGTCAAACCAACAGCTCTAGTTGATGGATCAATAAATAGTATCCAAGCATTAACCTACACCACGAAAATAAAGTGCCCATTGGAATTAAAGAGATGATTTTTAACTGGAACAAAGAAAAAGCAGAAGAAAACTTAATATAAACCCTAAATTTTTTAAATATACAACCCAGGATAGACAGATTTGGCAACTCATTCATTTTCTATTACCAAAAAAAAACTTTACTGAAAAAGAGGAAGAGTAAAATGAGGATGGACGTCTATCAATCTCACTCTCCCGAAACCCCATTACTTAGGGTATGTTGTTGTTGACTAGTTCTTCAATAATCAGTCACTACAAAATTTGTTCTTTATGGTCCCTGTTTTTTAGTCTTAGAGGTCCTGTTTTTTAGTCTTAGTGGAGTTATGTTTTACTTGGTCAATGTTTTTTTAATTTTCTGTTTTTCAGTAGTGGGAATGTTGGTGTTTATGTCATGTTACACCACTAGTTGTTAGTTCTTATATTTTAGCTTAAGTTGTTGAATTGTAAGCCTATAAAAGGGCAGTAGATCTTTTATTTTTTCTGCAGTTGAATGAAGAAGTAAAAGCAACGTTTTTCTTTCTCACTTTGCCTACTTTCTTTTCTAACATTTTTGGTATCAGAGAAGCCAGGTTTCTTTACCTGGGAGCCAAAGAGAGGGTGAGAAAGAGAGATTTAAAAGCGTAAGAGGGAAATCCATCATCTTCAGATAAGAAAAAATGGCTGTAAACACCAATTCAAATTCTCAACCTCTTCCAATCTTTAAAGAGGTAAATTATCAGTTTTGGAGTCTTAAGATGAAGACTCTTTTTAAGTCTCAAGAGCTATGGGACTTGGTGGAGAATGGATTTCCAGGCCTGGATGAAGGCCACGCACAATAGCTTCGGGAAAACCGTAGGAAGGATTCAAAGGCACTGTTCTTAATTCAACAAGCCCTTCATGATGATATCTTTCCCAGAATTTCAGCAGCAGAGACATCCAATGAAGCTTGGGAAATTTTGCAGCAGGAGTATATGGGAGATAAAAAGATAATTGTAGTTAAATTGCAAACTCTACGTCATGATTTTGAAACTTTAAGCATGAGAAAGGGTGAATCTGTGCAAGATTATATGTCTCAAGTCTCTGCAATTGTTAATCTGATGAAGTCTTATGGAGAAAAAATTACTAATGAAACTGTTGTAGAAAAGGTTTTGAGGTCTTTAACCAGTAAGTTTGAGCATGTGGCTGTTGCTATCGAAGCATCCAAGAACTTATCTAACTATACGTTTGATGAATTAATGGGTTCTTTGTTAGCTCAAGAAGATAGGCTAAACAGGTCTTATGAGAAGGTTGAAGAAAAAAGCATTCCAGGTGAAAGAGGAGTCTTCCTTCTCCAAAGAAAAATCCTCAAATTTTCCTGGTAGAGGTAGGGGAAGAGGTGGATTTCGTGGCCGAGGTCGAGGCCGCGGCAGAGGTAGAGGGCAATTTAATGAGTCACTCAACCCAAGAGTGACTTGAAATATTGGTATTGCAAGAAGCCCGGCCACACTGAAGCATATTGTTGGACCAAACAAAGAGATGAAGAGAAGCATGCCAATCTCTCTGAGAAAGTTGAGGATGAAAGTAAGTTGTTCATGGCTCATTCTTCAATTACTGACAATTCCAATGGTGTTTAGATTATTGATAGTGGATGCTCAAATCATATGTCTGGTATAAAGTCTCTATTTAGGGATCTTGATGAGTCGAGAAAAAGTGAAGTTTGATTCGGTGATGACAAGCAAGTACGAGTAGAAGGAAGGGGTACCATAGCCATCAAAACAATGCAGGATCAATCTAAAATCATCTGTGATATGCAATTTGTTCCTAGTTTGGCTTACAATTTGCTAAGTGTTGGACAATTGATGGTTAATGGTTACTCTGTTCTGTTTGATAATGATTCGTGCATTGTTGGTGACAAAAAATCTGGTCAAACTATTGCAATTGTACCTATGACTCAGAACAATATGTTTCCCCTTAATGTTTCAAATATTGTTAAAAATGCGTTAGTTGCTAAAGGTGTTAATGAAACTCAACTTTGGCATCTTCGGTATGGTCATTTGAACATTAATGGATTGAAATTGTTGACTAGAAAGAACATGGTGGTTGGTTTACCAAAATTGGGTGATCTTGAGTTATGTGAAGGGTGCATATTTGGAAAACAAAGGAGAAAATATTTCCCCGTAGGAAAATCTTGGAGGGCTAGTAGTTGTCTTGAGCTTGTGCACACTGACTTGTGTGGGCTGATGAAAACTAAGTCACTAGCTGGGAGTCGGTATTTTCTTCTTTTTACTGATGACTGCAGTCGTATGAGCTGGGCTTATTTTCTAAAGTTCAAATTTGAAGCATTTGAGAATTTCAAAAAATTCAAGGCCATCGTGGAGAAGCAATCAGGTTACAACATAAAAGCTCTTCACACATATTGTGGTGGTGAATTTTTATCTGATGATTTTAATTTATTTTGAGAATGGAATTCGCAGGGAGCTTATAACACCATACTCACCGCAGCAAAATGGAATCGTTGAGCGAAAAATTCGCACAGTGGTTGAGATGGCCAGAAGCCTACTTAATGCAAGGGGACTTCCAGTTCACTTTGGGGGAGAAGCAGTGGCTGCAATTGTGAATATCTCTCTAACAAAAGCCATTTTAGATCGAACTCCATATGAAGCATGGACGGGACGTAAACCACGAGTAAGCCACTTGAAAGTCTTTGGTTGTATAGCTTATGCTTTGGTAAATATGTTCTAAACTAGATGAAAAATCAAATAAATGCATTTTCATTGGTTATAGTCCTCAATCCAAAGCATATAGACTATATAATCCTACTAGTGGCAAAGTGATTATCAACAGGAATGTTATTTTTCACGAAGAAGCAACTTGGGAGTGGAATGGCGAAAAAGAAGATTTAGGCGTCCATATTCCGCTCCAATTAGAAGCAGAGCATACTACGATTCTTAAATCTTCAGGTTATGATCCTTCCTCTCCTTCCAACAGTGATACTAATCATTATTCTCATGGCAGTAGCAACAACAATTCTATTCCAACGAGCTCCCACTCTCCATCTTCGGCGTCATGTAGCGAAACGCCACCAATAAAGTTTCGGTCGCTAGAAGATATTTATGCATCTTGAATTTTTTCCTTGTTAGCTGTTGAACCAGCATGTTATGAAAAAGTTGCAAAGCAACCTGAGTGGCATAATGCAATGATTGAAGAAATCCAGTCTATTGAGAAAAAACAAACCTGGGAGTTGGTTGATTTTCCTGAAGGAAAGAATGTTATTGGGCTAAAATAGATTTTCAAAGTGAAATAAAATGTTGATGGAAGTGTCAAAGGGCATAAATCTTGACTTTTTTCAAAAGGATATTGCCATAAACAAGGCATCAACTTTGAAGAGACATTCTCACCGGTAGCTCGCTTTGAAATGGTTAGAACTACTCTAGCCTTGGCTT
This sequence comes from Capsicum pubescens, assembly GCA_030864215.1. Classification (NCBI taxonomy): domain Eukaryota; kingdom Viridiplantae; phylum Streptophyta; class Magnoliopsida; order Solanales; family Solanaceae; genus Capsicum; species Capsicum pubescens. The sequence goes on from CM061541.1 coordinate 25,283,889, forward strand.
CTCAACTTGGATGGCCTGTGTACCAATTTGATGTTAAGTCTGCCTTTCTAAATGCCAACTTACATTAAGAAGTATACGTCTCTCAACCTGAAGGTTTCATCTCTAGTGGAGGAAAGAGCAAAGTATACATACTAAAGAAGGCATTGTATGGTCTAAAGCAATCTCCACGGGCATGGTATAGCAAAATTGATACCTTTTTTCAAGAGCAACAGTTCAAAAAAAAGCAAGAATGAACCCACACTTTATGTGAAGAAGCGAGGTAATGGTGACTTTCTAGTTGTTTGTCTTTATGTCGATGATATTATATATATGGGCTCTTGTGAATCTATTCTTTCTGAATTTAAGAGTTGCATGATGTGTAAATTTGAAATGTCCGACTTGGGTATGCTGCATTATTTTCTTGGGCTTGAGGTGAGACAAGGTTCGGATGGAATCTTTATTTCACAAAGAAAATATGCCACTGAACTTTTACAGAAGTTCAACATGCTGAATTATAATCCATCTCCTATTTCCATGAATATGAATGAGAAACTGGTACTTGATAATGGTACAGGCGCAACAAATGCTTCTTATTTTAGAAGCTTGGTTGGTGGTCTAAACAACTTATCACACACAAGGCCTGATATAGCATTCTCTGTCAGTTTGATTTCAAGGTCCATGCATAGTCCTTTGAAGCAACACTTGGGTGCAGTCAAAAGGATCTTGCGATATGTTGCTGGCACAATAAGTTACGGAATTTGGTACTCAAAAGTATCAGATTTCAGATTAATTGGTTTTGTTGATAGTGATTGGGCAGGTAGCTTGGAAAATTGCAGGAGCGCATCTGGGAATGTCTTTAGTCTTGGTTCTGGAGTAATCTCATGGAGTTCAAAGAAACAATATACAATCGCCTTTTCATCTACGGAAACAGAATACATGGCTGCAACTTCTGTCGGTTGCCAAGCTGTTTGGTTAAGAAAATTATTAGTGGATCTTCAACAAGAGCAGATTGGTCCAACTGAAATATGGTATGACAACAAGGTGGTGATTTCTATGAAAAAAAAATCCTGCATTTCACAGTAGGACAAAGCACATCAACCTCCGTTATCACTTCATTCGCGATCTAGTTGTTGGTGGAATAATCTCCTTGAAATTTTGTGGCACAAATAATTAGGTTGTTGATGTTCTTACGAAATCACTTCCACGCAACAAGCATGACTTCTTCAGGCTACAAATGAGAGTATGTGATTTTGAAGAAAGGGGGAGTGTTGACTAGTTCTTCAATAATCAGTCACTGCAAAATCTGTTCTTTATGGTTCCTGTTTTTTAGTCTTAGAGGTCCTGTTTTTTAGTCTTAGTGGAGTTATGTTTTACTTGGTCAATGTTTTTTTAATTTTTTGTTTTCCAGTAAGGAATGTTGGTGTTTATGTCATGTTACACCACTAGTTGTTAGTTCCTATATTTTAGCTTAAGTTGTTGAGTTGTAAGCCTATAAAAGGGTAGTAGATCTTTTATTTTTTCTGCAGTTGAATGAAGAAATAAAAGCAACGTTTTTCTTTCTCACTTTGCCTACTTTCTTTTCTAACAGTTGTTGTTTAACATCAAGCTCTACAACCTCACTAAAGATCAATAACGAGTATATCATGAAAGGCTAATTGACTTACACCATATGAGGGACAGGAAAACACTCTATCCTATATAGTGTTCTAGATCTGACCAAATACACCCCAGTGCACATTAAGGCAGTAAGCATCTCAATGATCTTGCCATTTTTGCTGAGACCAAACTGAAAAGTGAACAATGAAAACACACCAACTGTAGTCAAGAGCAACTATGGGATGCAACTGAACGGTTGGGTTCCTAAACTCGAAGCTAACACCGTTGTTTAAGTTCCTAAAATTAATCTTGGGTATATATTTCCTCCTTTCTTCTTGTTCACTATAAGAGGCAAGTAGGCAACTGGAGTGTTTCTGTGTTTGTATATTCAGAATTGTGAAGAAATCCTAAGACCTAAGTGGCTAATTGCTTAATTCACTTATTATTTCACTGATAGAAGAAAAGAAATGGGTATTGGGCCTTTAGGCCAGACGGATTACTAATGGGAATAAATGGGCTGAGGCACTTAGCAGTGTAATCGTGTATACTGTATTGTTACTCTATCGGGTTGTCGGCCCACCCGATAAGAAGGGTTAATTAACCAAGTTCCGAACCAATAATTCGATTTCGAAAAACTTTGTCCCAAAAACTGACCCGACAGATTAAAAAACTGAACCGTTAATCCGATAAATATATTATCGGTTCGGGTTAACAGTTTGAACCAAAATTTGTACAGCCTTACCTCAAATCAACAAATCAAGTTCAAATTCAAGATCAAGCTTTAAGCCCCTGAATTTATATTTGAAAAGGCGAATCAGAGGATTCATAGAGATTGTAACACTCACATATTGAAATTAATAAATTGATTGTTGCAATATTTTTCTTGTCTCGAATTATTAATTTTTCGACCACTAAAATTTTATTGTCCAACAAATTCTGGCATTGTTTCCAACAATTTTTTACAGTGATAGAAATAAATTGCAATAACAATTAAAAATATGAAGAAACAAGAATTTTTATTGATAAACGATGTGGGTACAAATCTGTTGCTCCCTTGATTCTTCTCTCTTGATTTTCTCTGTAATTCGAGCATCGTTAGTAGTGTATTTCTCGAACGCAGACATATTTGGACTTGATATGAATTTCTCCATAATTCGAGGCCGTTAGTGGCGTTTTTCTCTAACGTAGGCATATTTGAATTTGATATGGATTCCTCCATAATTCGAGGGCCGTTATTGGCGTATTTCACGAACGTAGAAATATTTGGATTTGATTTCCATGAAAGGAGGATTTGTGAATCTTCTTGATGTATTTGATTATCAAGAAGAGAGGGTTTTGATCTCTTTATGAATGTCTCATGAATTTATTGGGATTTTCAAGATCGTTGACCTCTTTGTGAATATCCCGTGAATTTGTGGGATACTGGAGATGCCTCTTTAAAGGGATATTTGCCCCCTTTATATAGGCGTAATTTAGGGTTTAGGTAGAGTATCCACCAAGCTAGATTTAGGGTAAATTAGCCCCAAGAAATCTAATAAAAATTGAACTCTTTTTGTAGAGTCCAAGAAATTTCAATGTCTACAAATGCTCCCTACTTCAAGGCTTGTCGGAGTCTAGATTTGATGAAACTCAAAGACGATTCTTAAAGTACCGCTTCCATCTTTACGATCCTACGGCTACAGATTTGCATATATGATTTATGAAAGATTAGATGAAGGACAGATTTGGTCTCACTGGGCGTGCCAATTTATTTCCAACAAATTTTTACAGTGATAGAAATAAATTGCAATCACAATAAAAAATATGAAGAAACAAGAATTTTATTGATAAACGATGTGGGTACAAATCTGTAGCTTCCTTGATTCTTCTCTCTTGATTTTCTCTGTGATTCGAGGATCGTTAGTAGTGTATTTCTCGAACGCAGACATATTTGGACTTGATATGAATTTCTCCATAATTCGAGGCCGTTAGTGGCGTATTTCTCGAACGTAGACATATTTGAACTTGATATGGATTCCTCCATAATTCGAGGGTCGTTATTGGCATATTTCTCGAACGTAGGAATATTTGGATTTGATCTCCATGAAAGGAGGATTTGTGAATCTTCTTGATGTATTTGATTATCAAGAAGAGAGAGTTTTGATCTCTTTAGGAATATCCGATGAATTTATTGGGATTTTCAAGATCGTTGACCTCTTTGTGAATATCTCGTGAATTTGTGGGATACTGGAGATGCTTCTTTAAAGGGATATTTGCTCCCTTTATATAGGCGTAATTTAAGATTTAGGTAGAGTAGCCACCAAACTAGATTTAGGGTAAATTAGTCCCAAAAAATCTAACAAAAATTAAACTCTTTTTATAGAGTCCAAGAAATTTCAATGTCTACAACAGGTATATGGTATGTAACAATTTAGAGGAGCACTAGTTACAAATTGAGTTATTAAATTAATAATAAAAATGTATAAGGTTCAAATTTGCCTCAACACTTCACGAATTTATTTAAATTTTCTCTCTTTCTCTGTTAATTATTCATGTCGCTCGAAAGGACATGATTGAATGATTGGAAGGTGAGTTTCTCGTGTGAAAGATCACGAATTGAATTCAATTTCTATTTTCTACTCAAAAATTTAACATATATATATATAAACCTTGTAAGAAAAGACCATGTAGTTAAAAACTATATACATTATTAGTGAATAAGGACATGTTTAAACTAATTTTATAATAACTAGAATATATTTAACTCAATTATTAACAGATGACAATATAAACCTCCTCCCCGATAAAACACACAGTAGACAAAAACAACAACATATTTGATATTAAACAAAAATATATTTAACTCAATTATTAACTGATGACAAATTTAAACTTCTTACCTGATAAAAAGAGTAAATTTCATGGATGGTCATTCAACTTTATGTTCATTATCAAAAAGTCATTATTCTATGATTTGTTCCATGAAAGTCATTTAATTTTGTCTCACCTTTCACAAAAGTCACTTTGACAAAACTTGATTAAAATATGTTTTAAAGAAATATAAAAAAGATATCTTGTATTTGAAGGTAGGTTCAAAATGACCTCTCAAATATACTTTTAAGTAGTTTTGATACTTTAAGCTTGCTAAATGTAAGTATATTTGAGCTTCATAAAATACTTAACAAATTCTGGTTGTTAAATTTTACAAAATTATAAAAAAATATTGAATTTAATATTGAATCACATTTAGAGATATATTCTTTGCGATTTTCGTTTTTTTTCCCCTTGATTTATTGGAGAATTTGGTGTTGCTTTCTAGGTTAATTTATTTATTTATAGAATAATTTCATAGATCCCTTTACAAGTTTCATTTCATAACGTTGATCTCTCATGTTACATATAATACCATACTTTCTTTGATTGTTTTAATTTCTTTAGACCAATTCCTTCGCCGTATTTATCACTAATACAAAAATGTATACTTGAAATTAATTCTTTTATAAAATAATTGAAATATTAAAGAGTCAGATACTAGTATAAATTTATAATTTTCATCATATCTTCATTTTCAACTAATTTCAACAAATCTTTCAGCTTCCTCCCTAACCCCTCAAAAAAATCTATCATCCAAAACCTTTAAACTTTTTCATTTCATAATAAGTAACATTATTTTATTTTTAGATTTCTTTTAGTAGCAGTTTACTCCGCATATCCAACGTATTGATAATAATAATATTCATAGAAACTATTATGAAATAACTTAAAAATTGTATTTATTTACTTAATAATCTACTAAAAATATGTTACAAAAGTAAAGAAAAAATGTCTATAAATTAATCAAAAAAATATTGTAATAGTAAAATAAAAATATTATTTTTGCAAATTTATGATAAAAAAAATTTAAGATTTTTTGGTTTTACTTTTTTTCAATTTTTAAATTTGATCGGTAGACTTTGTCAAATATATGTAGATAAAAAGGCTCATTTTTAGCAATATAGTGAATCAAAATTGTTCAAAAGTATATTTGAGGGATCATTTTGAACCTACCCTCAAACACAAGAGGTCTTCTTTTATTTCAACCCACATTTTAGGTAGTTTTTTAATCAAATTTTGTCAAAGTGACTTTTGTGAAAAATGAAGTAAAATTAAATGACTTTTGTGTAACAAAATAAGGAATAATGACTTTTAGATAATGAACACAAAGTTAAATGACCACCTATGAAATTTAAGACAATAACAAAAACATACCCGATATTGAATTAAGTAGGCAACACTTAAACAATTACTTGGTTTGTTTCCTAGCCAACGCAAGACAAAGAAGCAACAATAGTTTGTTTACTTACTTGCTGTCCTCGCGGCCCAAGCAGTGTTTATGCACGTTGTAACAGCTTACAAATTACTATTAATTAATATGCATATGGAGTTTTCTGGCATATTTTCCTGCAAATCTAACTTTATAGTAGATGGTTGACTTTAACTTATATCAACTTTTGCTTTCCAAGTGAATGTTGGATCCTCCACCTTATGATCCCTCCCTCATTTCTCCTTTCTTTATCCAAATTTGAAATAATAATAGTTAATAGTTGACAGACAATACCAGGTGATTTTTTTTTATTTATCTTAATATTAGTGGATAGAGTTACTTGATACCTATTGCTATTGAGAGTTGACAGATTTCTCGTATAATTAGTCGAGGTGTACTCATGCATATCATGGTTATAAAAAGAAGTTAATAATCAAAATTCTTAAAATATTTTCATTTTTTAAATCTCATACCTAAATAATAGGTGTTCGAGTTTACTATCTGAATTATTACTGACTATTTATAAAAAACTTAGCCATTAATTGTTCAGGTAGCAAACTCATATATTTTATATATAATTGAGATATGAATCTCAAAAAATTGTGATACTTAGATATAGTTTTTACTATAACTCTAATAAGGACCGGATCGCTTCAAATGATATTTCAGGAACATTTACAAGCAAAGCATAAACTCATAGAAATAGTTTTAGATTCAAAATGGGTCCTAAACACAATTCTTAACATCATTTGGATGATTTGATTCTCATTTTGATAAAATATGTCATTTCATACAGGTAACTTAGTCTGCCATAGTTCAACACAAGTATTTAGCCTATAATTAGGCTAAGAATAAATTGGCGGGAAAAGGGGGTGAATCTCAAAAATAGACCCAAATTAGGGTGACTTTCAAATTTTAACCCCAAATAAAAAATCTTCCTTAAAATAGTCTTTACCTATTCACTAGTATTTTTTTGGACAAAATTGTCCCTGATTAATGGAATAAATTACATAAATGAACCTCATAATGAATAACAACTCCATATTTATATCTTTCAACTTTTATGTTTTTTCTCTTTTTAATTTTACTTTGACTTTTTATTTTTTATTTTCTCTTTTTATTTTTAATTTTCTCAACCCTTACTTTTTTCCTCTCAACTTCTTTTTTTTTTCTTTTTTATTTTATATTATTTTTATTTTCTGTTTTCTCTTCTTTTTTTTCGGTTCTTTTTAGTTTTTCTCAACCCTTACTTTTTTTCTTTACACCTTTCAATGTCTACTTTTATAAAAGAAAAAACTTTTTTTTTACTTTTCTTTGATTTTTTATTTTTAAATTTTTTTATTTTTAAATTTTTATCGACCTTTATTTTTATTTAATCTTTCTTTTTTTTTATCAACCTTTATTTTTTTCCTATTCTCTCTAAACTTCTACATTTTCTTTGAATTTTATTTTTTAATATTTTTCTTCTTTTTTTGCAATTTTTATTATTTTTGTTCTTTTCTTCAATTTTTCCTTTCAAATTACATCTCCTGAGTAAGAGTTGACAATATCATACTATAAAGATAAGATTTACGACTTTCGAACAATAAGCTACGTTTCATGGGCAAGAGTTGACACTACTACATTGTAGAGGCAAGACTTATGACTTTCAAATAACAAGTTATGTTTCATGGGAAAGAGTTGACACTATCACATTATATTTTGATTTATGAGATGTTCTACCACTATTGCCTTAGAGGCAAGACTTGGCTTAAGGACTTTCAAGCAACAAATTATGCCCCACGGGCAAGAGTTGACTCTACCACGTTATGTTTTCATTTATGAGATTTCTACAACTATTACCTTAGAGGCAACACTTAGCTCAAGGACTTTCAAACTACAAATTATGCCCCACGGGCAAGAGTTGACTCTACCGCATTATGTTTTCATTTATGAGATATTCTACAACTATTGTCTTAGAGGCAAGACTTGGCTGGAGGACTTTCAAACAACAAATTATGCCCCACGGGCAAGAGTTGACTCTACCACGTTATGTTTTCATTTGTGAGATATTCTACAACTATTGCCTTAGAGGCAAGACTTAGCTCAAGGACTTTGAAACTACAAATTATTCCCCCCGGGCAAGAGTTGACTCTACCACGTTATATTTTCATTTCTGAGATATTCTACAACTATTGTCTTAGAGGCAAAACTTGTCTCAAGGACTTTCAAACAACAAATTATACCCCACGGGCAAGAGTTGACTCTACTATGTTATGTTTTCATTTATGAGATATTCTACGACTATTATCTTAGAGGCAAGACTTGACTCATGGATTTTCAAACTACAAATTTTGCCCCACGGGCAAGAGTTTACTCTACCACGTTAAGTTTTCATTTATAAGATGTTCTACAACTATTGTCTTAGAGGCAAGACTTAGCTCATGACTTTCAAACAACAAATTATGTCTCACGGACAAGAGTTGACTCTACCACGTTATATTTTCATTTATGAGATGTTTTACAACTATTGCCTTAGAGACAAGACTTAGCTCAAGGACCTTCAAACAACAAATTATGCCCCACGGAAAAGAATTGACTCTACCACATTATGTTTTCATTTATGAGATATTCTACAACTATTGTCTTAGAGGCAAGACTTGACTCATGGATTTTCAAACTACAAATTATGCCCCACGGGCAAGAGTTAACTCTATCACATTATATTTTCATTTATGAGATGTCCTACAACTATTTCCTTAGAGGCAAGACTTGACTCAAGGACTTTCAAACTACAAATTATGCCCCACGGGCAAGAGTTGACTTTACCACGTTATGTTTTCATTTATGAGATATTCTACAACTATTGTCTTAGAGGCAAGACTTAATTAGCTCAAGGACTTTCGAACTACAAATTATGCCCCACGGGCAAGAGTTGACGCTACCACGTTATGTTTTCATTTATGAGATGTTCTACAACTATTGCCTTAGAGAAAAGACTTAGCTCAAGGACTTTCAAACTACTAATTATGTCTCACGGGCAAGAGTTGACACTACCATGTTATGTTTTTATTTATGAAATGTTCTACAACTCTTGCCTTAGAGGCAAGACTTAGTTCAAGGACTTTCAAATAATAAATTATGTCCCACGGGCAAGAGTTGACACTACCAGTTATATCTTCATTTATGGGATGTTCTACAACTCTTGCCTTAGAGGCAAGACTTTGCTCAAGGACTTTCAAATAATAAATTATGCCCCACGGGAAAGAGTTGACACTACCACATTATGTCTTTATTTATGAGATATTCTACAACTCTCGCCTTAGAGACACGACTTATCTCAAGAATTTTCAAAGAATTTCGTAACAACAATTCATGCCCTTAAATTTGCTTTGATGTCGAAAAAAGAAAATCCCTTTGTGGATTATCCAATTTTTTATTTATTAGCAAAATATAATAGAAGTTGAGAAAACAGAAAAAAAAGCGATCAAACAAAACAGAGAAATAAAAAAAAAGATTGAGAAAAAAAAAGGAAAGAAAAAACATAAAGATCAAGAAAAAAGTGAAGAATTAAAAAAATTAAGAAAAATAAAAATAAAGTTTGAAAGAAATGAGGAAAAAAAGAGAACTGAAAAAAGAAAAAAGTGATCAAACAAAATAGAGAAATAAAAAAAAAGTGACAAAAAAAAGGCAAGAAATGAGGAAAAAAAGAGAACTAAAAATTAAGAAAAAAGCAAAAAATCAAAAAAATTGAGAAAATAAAAAATGAGAGGAAAAAATAAAAATAAGTTTTAGAAAAATGAGGGAAAAAAAGAACTGAAAAAAATCAAAAATAAAAGAAAAATAAAGGTTAAAGACAAATGAATTAAAAAAAAATAGATAATGCTTTAGAAAAAAAGAAAAAAGAAAAAAAATAAAGGTTGAGACAAATGAATTAAAGCATGAAAATAAAAATAAAGGAAAAAATAAAAAGTGAAAAATAATAGAAAATAAAATTTGAGAGACAAATAAGTATGGAAAGTTTTAAAAGTATATTTGAGGTGTAGAGGGGTAAAATGGTACTTGTACTATACTTAAAAAGTAAGGAAGGTTATTCTTTAAAGAAATTTCTTATTGGAGTTAAATATCTAAAGTCACCTATATTTGGGTCTATGACATGCAATTTCTCGGGAAAAAGGTGGTTTATTTGGGCTGAAATGGTTGGGCTATTGGCATTGTGGCTTACTGGGCTTACTGGGCCAAGTGAGAAAGGGGGGAAGTGACACACATAGCCCATTTTGGTATTCTATTTAAATAATGGGAAAAGACACTTTATAACACTTTTTAAAACAAATAGCCCAAGTTTGAAAACTTTTCAAAAAATGGTCAGTCGAATATACTATTTTTACTTTATAGCCATTCCTAATTTGGGTCATTTTGGTCTACGTAGTCCATATGCAGTACATATACAACACGGATACAGTCTATATACAATACTGATACAATATTCAACTTGGGCAATTCAGCCCTTTTAAAAATATTTCAACTTATTTTTGCTATAAAATTTTTAACTGATCAAATATTCTTCTTTTTTTTATTGTTTAGAAATAATAATTAAATTATATAAAAAACGATATAATTGTTATATAGAATATTTATCTATATAAGATATATGCATAGAAATTGTATAGTTCTACGAAATATGTATATGTATAAAATATATATTAAAAATATATAGAAAGTGTATGAAAATTATATAATTGTTGTATAAAACATGTAAAAAAATATATATAGTTGTTGTATAAATTGTGTAACAAAACTGTTTAATTTTCGTATAAAATATTTATATGTATAAGATTTGTATAGAAACTGTATAGAAGGTGTGTAGAAACGATATAGAACAAGCCAATAAATTGAAATGGCTAGAAAGTGGAATTTAAATTTCATGGTCATTTTCATGAAAATAGTTTAATTTGAAGTGTCGTTTCTGTCCTTTCCCCAATAATAATAGCTCATGTTTAGTCATTTTGAAATCAATTTTAAATACATGCGACAAAAAAATTAAATAAAATCTCATCAACAATATTACATAAGGGGTTTATCGTTCTTTTTTAATACGTAAAGGGGTATTATTTCTCAACCCTTAAATGTTAGGGGTATCTTCCATGATATGACAGTTCAAAATTGAACCGTAACCCATTCAATCGTAGATATAGACTTACTAGCTTATACGCAAATCTTACTCCTACATTAGAATGATTTCAAAATAGTAATAAGGTCCGCATACTTTATATTTTTCAAACTTTATTTAAGGATTACATTGAACGTACTATATGTTATGGTAACATTAACTTAAACATGATAATAGTAAGTATTATTTTTTAGTCTTAAGAGAAACTCATAAACACATTGCATGCTTATCTTCTTCCGCAATATAAAATCAACCAAGACATCAATTTGTCAATCATGTTGGGATGCCAACTTGTCTCTTTCTTTGTCAAAAAATCTTACCGATGCTAACCCAAGTAGTATAAAATAAATCCAAGTATATCCTTGATCCTCTATAAAAGAAAACCCCATTAGTTGGCGTATTGTATTAACTAACTTTGGTCATTCTATATTTATTAGTAGTATATATATGTGCTTACGTTATAACTATATATTTACATAAAATAAAAGTTGTTAGCCATTGATGTGCCTCCTTGCTGAGCTTTGAATGGAGGAGAGCAACACCATGTTTATTCTTGTCACTTAATAGGTGAATTTACCTTTAACTCATCAAGTGCATTGTTTTTCTTACAATCATTTTGTTTGCTTTGACTATATCAATTTATTTTCGAAAGAAATTGAAGAATTTCTTGAGAATCATATAAGATTCGTTAGTTTTTATTTTGGATAGACGGATAGAATTTCATCTGGTTTAAATTCTACTGATAGATTCGTTAGAGATTAGAATTTATTGAAGAAACATAAGATATTTTCTTTATTCCTTTTCATAAAAAATAATTAAATATTCATAAAAATTATTATGTATTTTACAAAATATTATTTCGATTCAGCATATTTGTGATGCGATGTGGTTTGAAAGATGAAACAGATATTGATAGTTCAAAAAAGGGTTTGTACACTAAAGTTTTTTTTAATTCTCTCAATAAGTAGACTATGTCTATCCAAGATAATGTTTACTAAAATGATCTTTCAGCACCATTTTATCTTATGTTATTTCTGAACATGTTATGACTTGCTTGATATATATATTAAGAGTTTCCAAAAGCAACCCGTTAAGAGAAAAATAGAACCCATGTACAAAGTAAATTTTATAATTAGGGCAAAATTCAGAAATAGCATATTTATCCCCTTAATTATGAGTTTCATAGCAACAGTTTCATAATTACATAATATAGCAAGTTGTAATTTGTATTTTTGCAAACTGTTGCTACAAAAATACAAATACATATGATTTTTACTGCCCTTATGATCGATATGTATTTTGTATTTTTGCAAATTGTTGCTACAAAAATACAAATACATTCAAATACATATGCTACAAAATGTAATTTGATAAAAGTGTTGTTATTTTTTGTAATTTAATACTTAAGTATGCTACTTTATGTATTTTTTCCTTTTATAATTGAGTATAGACGTTTTATTTCTCTTTATGTAGTTAGAAAGAAATAAAAAGGAATTATTTATAATAAAGTTCCTGGTGTTATGAAATATAAAAGTAAGAACAAGAAAATATAAAGGAAGAACAAGAATAAATAAAGAGAAGAGGGAGACTTCTTTATTTCTGAGTGATGAGAGATCATAAGATGATTGATTATACAATGAACAAAACCACTCTATTTATAGGGGAAATTACTCCTAGTTTCTGACTAAAAGACAGATACTTCAAATCCTTATAGATATCAACTTGATCTTATTAGATCTTGATAGACATTCACTATAATGTAAATATATTTATAACACTCCCCTTAATGTCTAGATAGATAATGTGCCTCGTTAAAACCTTACTAGAAAAAACCCAGTGGGAAAAAAATCTAGTGAAGGAAAAACAGTATACATCTCTAATAATACGCATATAGGTTGCCTAATTAAAAATCTTACAAGAAAAATTCAGTGGGACAAAAGCTCATAAGGGAAAAAGAGTACAGCGCGTATTAACTCCCCCTAATGAGAACATCCTTGAACCTTTGCATCCCGATCTTGTGCACCGTCTTCTTGAAAGTTGCAATTGGAGGAGGCTTGGTGAATAAATCAGTCACATTGTCACTTGAATGAATCTGTTGCACGTTAATATCACCATTCTTCTGTAGCTCGTGTATGTAGAAACACTTTGATGAAGTGTGTTTCGTTCTATCTCCTTTTATGAATCCTTCATTAAGATGTGTTATGCATGTTGCATTATCTCCGTATAAAATTGAGGTACATTGTCACATTTCACACCATATTTTTCTCGAATGAGATGTATCATGGACCTCAATCATACACATTCTCGGCTTGCTTCATGAATAGCTACTATCTCTGCATGATTCGATGAAGTGGCTATGATAGGATGCTTTGTATATCTCCAAGATATGGCCGTATCCCCACATATGAACACATAGCCTGTTTGAGATCAAAATTTATGCGGATTAATTAAATATCCAATATCAGCATAATCAATAAGATCGAGACTGCAATCTTTAGAATAAAATAAGCTCATGTGTTTTATCTCATTCTGATGTCTCCTAGTAGGAGCAAAATATACCTTGCTAATAAATTAACTGAAAAGGCTATATCAGGTCTCGTAGTATTTGTAAGATACATGAGTGTATCAATTGCACTAAGCTATGGTACTTCACAACCAATCTAATTCGGTATATTTCTCATTTCAGTAAATAATCTATTGCTTTTGAAAACTCTCCAAGAGTTTCAACAATATCCATACCATCAATTTATCCCTCATAAGGATAATAAACAAGTTTTCCAGAAACTTTATATGCTTCAGGTATTTTGAATTTTTTAGGGATTTTGATATGAATTTTTTTCAAGTGACAATATCAATATGTGTGACATCTTCAAGTGTTTGGACTGCAAATCAAATAAGTGTTATGCTTACCAAGATGCATCATTTAATGTCACTTGATAAATGTTTCTACGTCAGCATGCTTAAATTAACGTAGAATTCAAATCCTCATAATCTTTCACAATATTACGTCAATATTGTATCAAAAATATCATCGACGGTTTTTCATTTTGTATTGGTTCGCAATGTGACATAACATTTTGAGATCTCATCACTTCATTATTTTCAGGTACCTGAATCTATCATAAGGTTTCATGAAGTGTTATGTCGTAGGCTCTTCAAGAGCACATTGACTTCTTATTATGATTATTCGCTCCTTGTTTCATTTGGAACTGATTAGTCTACCATGTTTTATGCATGCATAGACTTTGTCCTTCAAGGACACAAAATAGGAGCACTTGCAGCTTAAATATGAGATGCTTTCGGCATATGACTTGAATTATCTTATGAATAAGGATCTTATGATAATTCCTCACATATTTCATAGCTGCTTATAACCTCCCCCTTATTTAGGAAAACTAACATACATCCTCCACCTTCTTTGAGGAATCCATCTTTGTGCATCATGGTATATTATTTAATCATATACCACACATCAAAACTATTAGATGGAATAGTTGGTTCCTGACCTTGAACCAATTGAGAGTGAAGAACTAATTATAATTTATTGGTCTAATGCATATTTCGGACCAACACATGAAGCTTTGTTCTCATAGAAATGGTTTAATTATTTATCGAAGGCATTTAATGTCAAACCATCATCATTAATGTAAGATGAATTGTCTTGATTACACAATTTGAAAGTTATGTTCTTAACTCAATTTTATTGAGCAAGCAACTTTATGAATGACAAACTGCAGGTTGACAATAAACATATAAGTGATCATCTTATATCGATGCATCTTAATTGATCACATGACTGGTGAACGAACCCATATTCACCTTTTATATTTTTCAAACTTTAAGGGATCCAATCTCAAAATTAGTTGGTCCAACCAACGTATCATGAGAACAAGCAACATTAAAGTTCATGAAGAATTTTTGAATTCTTCAATATATGTTTAATTCTTAATATGCACATCTTTAAGATGTCCTAATCGTTTATGTCAATTTATGAACTTTTATACTAGTAAACTCCAAGTTTACCATGACATGTATTTTTCACTTTAGTAAATTTCAGATTTACTAATGCATGAATAAATTTCAGATTTACTACTTTAGAAGCAGATTTCACAATAACTCTTCTCAGTTATTCAGCCTCTTTTGGAGGTGAGTTGTGATACCATCACAACAAGTGCACGTTAGCATCAATAAACTTCTCATTCCCCAGGAATGAAATATAATCATGCCTTAAGCGTATCAAATTATGATAGCTACTACAAAAGCAAGAAAATTGAGGCATACATATGATTGCTACCGCATTCAATTCAAGGAATGGAGAATATTTAATGGGGTATATTTCACCAAATACTCATTAATTTGCCTTAGCCATCATAATATCATCAATATGGTGCATTGAGATTTAAACTCAATGTCTTACCCATATAAAGGCGTCTTAGGCATAAATCGATGGGACTTAAACCTAACATATTATCATCTCTTTTGATAATATTGTTCTTCAGGAAAAAATTTAAAACATAAATGATTCCAAATCAATTACTTTTTCTCAAATCCAACAATAATTATATTATTAGTAGCAATCATTCTAACCAACTGAAAACAAATTGGTAAAATAAATTTTAATTTATACATAATTTTTTTTTCTTACAGGCCTGGATAGTTAGTTCCAAATATTTGAGTCACTTAGCAAACTGTTAAGTGCTTATGGTATCATGATGATAGTGAATAAGGAAAAGCAAACCAATAGAGAATAATTAATATTAGTGTAATATGCTACCTTTTGTTGACAATATGATTCACTCCAAAAGCTCACAGTAAGGAAGATTTTTACGGAATAGGCATTATAATATAGATTCAAATATTTAAAGTTTTCCAACTCACCTTAAAAACATACCCACATTAACTCTTGATGAGATCTCAATTGATTAGAGACTTATACCAAGCTTACCGTCGGACTCATTGAAGCAGAGATCGATTAGAGATTTCGTGCTGATAACGTGTTATGAAATATAAAAGCAAGAACAAGAAAATATAAAGAAAGAACAAGAATAAGTAAAGAGAAGAGGGAGACTTCTTTATTTCTCATGAGTGATGGGAGATCATAAGATGATTGATTATACAATGAACAAAACCCCTCTAATCATAGGGAAAAATACTCTTAGTTTCTGACTTAAAGACAGATACTTTAAATCCTGATAGATATCAACTAGATCTTATTAGATCTTGATAGACATTCATTATAATGTAAATATATTTATAACACCTGTCGTGTACAAACTAAATTTTATGATTGAGTGTAGACGTTTCGCTCCTCTTCACGTGGTTAGAAAAAAATAAACAGGAATTAATTATAATAAATTCATGACGTGTACAAATTAAATTTTATAGTTGAGTATAGATGTTTCATTCCCCTCCACGTAGTTTAAAAAATAAACAACAATTAATTACAATAATCCCAGTCGTGTACAAACTAAATTTTATAGTTAAGTACAGATGCTCCATTCTGTTCCTCTCCACATGGTTACAAAAAAATAAACATGAATTAATTATGGTAAATCGTTATCGTGTCCAAACTAACTTTCATAGTTGAGTACGGACGTTCCATTCCTCTCCATGTGGTTAGTCAGAAATAAACATGAATTAATTATAGTAAATTGTTGTCGTGTACAAACCAAACATATAGTTGAGAATAAACGTTTCATTCCTCTCCACGTGATTAGTAAGAAATAAACCGTAATTAATTATAATAAACCCCTGTTGTGTACAAACCAAAGTATATAGTTGAGTACAGACGTTTCAATCCTCTCCACGTGGTTAGAAAGAAATAACATGAATTAATTAAAGTAAACTTTTGTCGTTTACAAAAATAAATCTCAGTGTTGAGTACTAGCGTTTTCTTCCTCTCCACGTGGTTAGTAAGAAATAATCAAGAATTAATTATAATAAATCCTTGTCGTGTACAAACTAGATTTTACAGTTGAGTGCACACGTTTCGTTCCTCTCCACGTATTAAAAACAAGCAAGAATTAACTATAATTAACCCCTATTGTGTACAAACTAAATTTTATAATTGAGTATAGACGTTTTGTTCCTCTCCACGTGTTTAGAAAAAAATAAATCAAAATTAATTATAATTTCCACTTGATGAAAAAAAAAGTAAAAGGTCTCAACTCAAAAATGATTGGTGACTTGAGTTTATTTGATCTTCTTATATATAATTTTGGACCATTTTTTTAATCACATGAGCCGCTTTTGAGATTGAGGTTCAAGATCCATTTCTTATCATGATATTAGAATTAGACTCATGCTAAATTATTATTATTTAATTTAAATCTAAGTTCCATTGCTTATCAATATAGATGTGAACATTTTTATGAACCAAGAAACTATGAAATGACTATTAATTAGTACCTAACCCTGGCCCAGGATCGACTCAGAACCCAATCCTAACCCTAAAATAGGTATTGATCCCGACTCGGATCAAACTCATGAACTCAACTTTGACTCGGGCCCTGACGTGGGAATCGACCTTAGACTCGATCCAAAATCCTACCATACCTAAACTGGGGACTAGAGACCAAACTCAAAACCAAACATCAACCCCAACCCTCAATCTAAGACTCAATCCCATCTTGAGACCTAACTCAAAATCCAATTCTCGACCTTGATTCATGTATTATCTCTTGATTTTGATTCGGGACTCGAAACCCAACTCCCTATCTCAACTCGTGGTCCTGACTTAAGATTTGACTCCCGAACCTAACTCGAATCCGTACTTCCGACTCAACTTAAACTCCGCCTTTAATCTGAGACTTAATATAGACTTGACCCTAAAAAACTCTGAGGTCTTAATTTAATGTATCAACTCAAAAAACAACCTCAAACCCAGTTCAAGACTTGATTCAACCCTCTTGATCTCAAAGTTGGTTCCTCGAGTTGGGGTTGATTCCTTGTTCGAATCACATCGAATTCCTACTAAATAATAAAGGAAAAAAGTACACAAAACAAAAGAAAAGGCAAATGAAAAAACCAATACTTGACCTCTATCTCCACCATCTAGCTAGGTACCATCCAAAAATAAACAAAATTAAAAACACCCCCACGTTATCAACGTAACCGCACCTCACCTTTTTGGCCTTAAAAAACACAAATACAATTGCGTAACAAAACGCAGGCGGCTCACGCCACCACTTTAATATTACGCTCTCCAACAATCAATGCCCCTCTAATCATTATTCTTCACCCAACACAATTCTCCCTACTGCTTTTTCCTCCAAATTTAATAAAGATCGTGTTCGAGCCAGTTTTCCCTCACCTCAATAACTATTACCACGAACCACGTAACTCTATTTATCTTCACCTTTTCTTTCATCTCCTTTATAGAACCAGTTTTTCTTTTCTTTTTCCTTTTTTTTTTTTGTGTGTGTGTGTGTTTGAATAGCTTGGTAGGAGGATGGAGGTGGTGGAGGTGGCAGGTACAAAGCCGATCCAGTTGGTTAGAGCTAAATCGGATCAGGATCGGATAAAGGTGAAGAGAAAAACGCTAGAAGCTGTGTTACAGGAATGCCAAAGAGCTCTGGAATTGCTTAGTACTACTGGTTCTACTGAGGATGATGCGGATGCATCGAATTCTAGCAGTGATGTTGATCGGGATGCTATTGATGAGTCCGGTGGTCAAGGTTCATCATCATCTACTCCGTCGGCTGCTGATACCGAGACCGATGAGGTCGGTTTAATTGTTAAGTTTGCTCGTAGTTGTGAAAAATAGTTCTTGTTGATTTTTTGTTCAGCTGATTTGCGGTGGAATATTGTGTGTATATGTTAAAAAGTGTTTGAAGTGATTTCGTTTGCGTTAAAAGACGTAATATGAGCTGAGCTAGAAAGAAATGTGTAGAGGAATTAACTGTAGCTGAGAAATCTGAAAAGTCATCTAGTTGATAGAAGAAAGTATCAAAGTAGAGCATAGATGTAACATGGAAGGGTGTGGCCTAATGGTCAATGAAGTGGTTGAGTTGAGTACCTTAGGTCTCAGTTCAAATCCAACAAAAACCCTAGGTGGTTGCTTCCCATGTGTTCTAGCCTTGGGAGACAAAGTTACCTAGTACCTGGATTAGTCGAGGTGTGCACAAGCTCGCCTGGACACCTGTTGCTGGTGGGGGTGTCAGGTGGTATCTCATGATACTAGTCGAGGTGTGTGCAAGCTACGCCGAACACCACGGTTATCAAAAATAGAGCATAGATGCGAAGCATTTGGTTGCACCTGTACATAGGATCTCAAGTGAGGGAAACAGCAGTTACGCTTACCAATTTTTAAAAAAAAAAGCGAGGGAAACAGAAATTACGGTTTCCAGTTTCACCAAAAAAAAACCCGAAGGAAACTGAAGTCTCTGATTAAGTTTTACTAGTTTCAAGTGGAAATTCAATTTAGCTTGAGAGTTGTGCTTATGTGATTCAGAACAGTTGGAAAGTATTATGTTACTTCACGAGACTGAGAGAGGAAGAAAGTATAAAACAAAAGAGAAGGCAAATGATTTTTTTAATTGTTGATTCTGTCCATAGTTGTGAAATACAACTTGAGATTTTTTGTTTAACTGTACTCTCAGTGAAATGCTTTGTACATGGTAAGAAGTGTTTGAATTGATTTAGTTGCATCTTTTAGCATAATCTTGGGTGAGCTAGAAAGGAACAGTATATAGCAATTAACTGTAGCTGAGAAATCTGAAAATGCATTTACTTCGAATAAAGAAAGAATTAAAAAAGAGGAGATGTAAAGCCTATGGTTTGCACCTGTACAGAGCTAAGCGATGGAAACAATAATCACAGATTGATTAAGTCTTAGTAGTTTCAACTGGAAATTCGGTTTAGCTTGAGAGTTATGCTTATGTTAGCCAGAACAGTCCAATTGGCAAGTATTAGGTTATATCAGGAGAGTTGTAGAAATCATGCTGTATGTAATTCCGTACACTCATCATAGTCGGAGAACTAGAAGGTGCTTTTGAATACCACTGTATAATTATCATAATTGCATTTATTTTGTGGTTCTAATTTGAGACAGCTTTTGGTGCTTTACTGCTTCCTTAACCTCTAAAAGGTTTTATTTTCAGATTTTGAGTTGATGGGCAACATTAATTGCATAGTAGGAGAATTGGCATATACTATGTTAGTTTATTTGAGTTGGTCATTATGTTTTTATAAGTTATTTGAGTTGGTCATTATGTTTTTATAAGTTATTTGAGTTGGTCATTATGTTTTTATAAGTTTACATACAATATTTGCTTTGAAGATGAGACTGGAAGATGCATTAATTTCACTTGTATGGTGCATTGATTGACTATTAGTGATTCAAGCAGACCAATGCCACTGTTCTACTCTATTGTTTGGATAGATGGATTTAGGGAAACCATTTATTAAATTTAATATCTGTGAACCAACCACTTCAGAAAGTCTTAAATTGTGTTTTGTGTGTCTCTTTTGTTGTGCAGCTGCGAGATCTCCTGAAATCTAGAGTTGAATGCGCAGATTTCCTTATAAAGCTAGAAAATGCTCAAGCATCTGTTCCACAAAACTTAGCTGGTATGTTTTCCAGAATGTTGGTAATTATATAACTTATGAGGTTTTATCAGTTTCCTTCTCAAGTGGTATCATGGTAGTAATAGCTGCCTTTTTAGTTTGTGTTGTAGAAGAAGGAAGTTCGTGGGACATGGTCAATGAGAATGACCTTTGGGAAGGTGGAGATCCTGAGTTAGACGGAGAAGACTATGTTTTAGTTAGGCAAGAAGATATAGTGGATGGTATAGCTTGCTTTATGGCTGCATACCTGTTGTCTCTTAAGCAGACTAAGGTATGTATGATTCCTTAGAAAAAAAAGATCTGATCTTTGTGTTCCTTAAACTGTTGGTTCTTTCCTTGGTTTCCTCAAGTTAAGTGTAGAAAGGTAGCTCAATGCAACATCCAGTGTTTTGGTTTTGTTCCTTGTAAATGTGTTCATTTCAATTCATTAAATTGCTATGTTCTGACTTCATAAAGAAAGTTTATCTAGTTTTAATCACCTTTGTTATTTTCTTGCGTTTTTATCCTTATCTTAACAGTTTGTTTGTACTTTGTAGCCCTCTAGACACACAATTAAAGAGAATGATGTATAGCTGTTACTTCACTCATTTAATGTACTTCTCTCAAAAGTAGAAACTAATTGAAATTAAAAAGTCGACTTTGTGGAGTGGGTCACGGCAATCTTAGCGGAGAAGTCCTAGTTGATAAACCATTCTGCTGTAAATAATGTTAGATCACTCTCCTGATTCTCCCAATAGTCAAGGCTTTTGCTTTCTGCAGCCTGAAGAAATTCCTTCAATGTAGTAAGCCACTAAGCCTGCAAAGCTTCGGTCCTATGTCCTTAGCCCCAATATTATGACAATAGTGTTTTATATTTACTTGAACAAACTTCCAAGATTTTTTCATTTAACTGTTCAAATTAAAATTTGATATGATGTTTTTCCTATTAAGTAAACTTTTCTCTAACCATCTTAATGTTGTTTGCACCAATAGTGATATAAACTCAAATTAACATCTTTGATTCTCTACCTTACCAATGTTACATAAGATGAAACAGAGGGAGTGTCTCTTCCTCCAAAATCTGCCCACTTGACTTGCTGAAGGTCATTTCACATCTTTGTGTTTTGGTCAGAAAGGACCTTGATATAAGAGTATTAGTTGATATTTGATAAATTGTCAAGAAAAGATGTTAGTTGACTAATTGATCAATTTTGGTGCCAATTGTGTTTGAGTTTGCTGGGATGGATGATTCATGATAAATAGTTCCATGGCACTCGTACCATTATAGAGGATGAAACATAATCTCAGTTACGGTTCAAAGGTACTTTGGTGTTTCTTCCTCTCTAGGAGATTTAATTCTTTGCACTAATTTGTGCAGGATTTGACACCAAACCAACTCCAAGATGGTCAGTTGAATTTCTTGCAACATTTCTTTCTATGGATACTTATTAAAACGAAAACACTTGTGTTCATTCACACTGCTTCAATTCATTTTGAAAAGTTGGATTGAGAAAAGTGACATTAGATTTTCTTCACAGCCCTCAGCAAGACATTCTCTTTGAAAAAGAAGAAAGGAAAGCTCCGAAAGGCATGGGATGGAAGCAAAGTTATTTACAATGTAGCATCTTGGGGGGCTACAGCTATTGGGTAAGTCAAACTATTTGATTCAGCAAAGTAGTTCTGTCATCTCTTTATTCAAAATGGGTAAGGTAGTTATGCTCTCTTCTATTTCCATGCACTCAGGGATGACAATATTCTGTGTAAAATGTTTTTTGAGAAAAGACGTTTCTTTCCTGGTCTACACTTGTACTTACAATAACAACTTCAAAGCATGTTTTGCTGATTGTAAGGTGGAAACAAAATACAAAGACAGCTGAACATACTCCCTCCATTTCAAAATAGTTGGCCTTGTTGACTTGACACTTCCATTAAGAAAATATTTATTAGGAGTTCATTTTACCAAATTAGCTTTATTAATTATGCTTTGAAAATATAAATTTGAGTATATACATTTTATAGTTATTTAATGATAGGGGTACAACAACAACAACATACCCAGTGTATTCCCACATAGTGGGGTCTGGGGAGAGTAGAATGTACGCAGACCATACCACTACCTCAGGTGAAGTAGAGAGGCTGTTTCCTATAGACCTCCGGCTTAGGATCGATAACAGTATACCAAACACAAAAGATAAGTGCATATAAACTAGTACGGTACGCAAAATAAACTAACAGTATAACAAACACCAAAGATAAGTGCATATAAACTAGTACGGTATGCAAAATAGCAACACGATAATACTACAACCACAACACCACGAACAAGAAACTCCAAAAACAAAAGAACGCTCCCCTACTATTACCGACGCACTCCCACCTCCTAACCCTCTACCCTAATTCGCGTCCTCCACACCTTCCTATCAGGGGTCATGTTCTCCGTAAGATGTAACTATTCCATATCATGTCTAATCACCTCCCTCCAATATTTCTTCGGTCTACCTCTCCCCCGCCTAAAATCATCCATAGCCAGTGTCTCGCACCTCCGCACTGGGGCATCAAAGCCCCTCCTCATCACATGCCCGAACCAACGTAACCTTACTTCTCGCATTTTGTCCTCCACCGAGGCAACTCCTACCTTTTCCCGGATAATCTCATTCCTCATCCTATCTTTCCTGGTATGTCCACACATCTATCGCAACATTCGCATCTCCGCCACCTTCAACTTTCGGGAGTGGGAGTTCTTAACTGGCCAACACTCCGTTCCATACAACATAGCCTACCGGACTACTACTCTGTAGAACTTACCTTTAATCTTCGGGGGTATCTTCTTATCACATAGAACTCCTGAAGCGAGCCTCCATTTCAACCACCCTGCTCCAATACGATGCGTGACATCCTCGTCAATCTCACCATTGCCCTGAATCATAAACCCTAGATACTTGAAACTCTCCCTCTTCTGAATGGCCTGAGAGTCCAGACTCACAATCACTCCAGCCTCTTGCGACACATTCACTGAACTTACACTCCAAGTACTCCGTCTTGGTCCTACTTAGCCGAAATCCTATAGACTCAAGCATCTGTCTCCAAATCTCCAACTTATCATTAACACCATCCCGTCTCGTCAATCAGTTCCGCATCATTGCAAATAACATACACCAAGTTACCTCCCCTTGAATATGTCGCATCAAAACATGCATCACCAAGGCAAATAAAAACGGGCTAAGAGTCGATCCCTGGTGCAACCCTATCAAAGCTGGGAAGTGCTCTGAATCTCCACCTACTGAGGCATTTAATGATAGAGGTAATATTGAAAAAACATAGTAAAATTCTCTTGATTTCATAAATGGGACAACTAAATTAAAACAAATATTTTTAGCCAGAGGACCAACTAAAACGAAACAGAGAGAGTAATTTTCTTCACACCATCCCTTACAAATAAAATCTCCTTTATGCATATCCTGCGGACTATAGCAATGGCTGAACTAGTGATTATAGCTTAAGAAGTGCAAAACAATGTCAAAACACTTGAGCAAGGAAATCTATTAGCGTTCATGAATGAGCCCCTAGTCTTTCAGCCCCATGTATTCTTTCGCTTTTCTTGGCCAGATGCTCTCCAACTAAAGTTCTTGCCATATCATCATAATGGTTTATCACTAGGTTTCCCAAACCAAAACACCAAATAGTTGGAGAAACCGTAAAAGGGATATAAGCATGCTACACTTTAAGCTGTACCCAACAACATACCTAGTATAATCCACAACACTTTAAGCTGTATTTTTGTCAAACCGTGCTCATTGCCAGATTATTACAAGTTTATATTCCATGGATGTGGAGAAGGGCAAAAAGCAGTTTCAAATTTCAATTGTCTTTAAAACTGATTGTATGGTTTAAGCTAATGATGAATGTGAACCGGAAAGAAACAAGGGACTGAGTGGTCAATTAGAATCTACATTGTTCTCTAATCTTGGTCTAGTTTGCATAATGTGATACATCAGTTGCCGAATCGGAATGTTAATAGACTAATCTGAATTCTATCTTTGGCAAATGCTCGATTTACTTGTTTAGTATGATCTTAATGCCTCCTTGTAAGATTGAAGGATGCTAGCATATCCCAATGAATGCAAGTCTTATTGATAGCATTTGCCTAAATATGTGTGCTGTAAATCAGGATATACCAAAATCCAGCTATTCTCAGAGCTGCATCAGCAGCGTTCTGGACTTCCTGCCGTGTAATATCAAAGCTCTTATAAGCAGCAGTTCTGGCTTAGCTGAAACCCCAAGGCATCACCTGCACGTTGTATCGGTTAGGTTGTTGGTTCTTTAATTTGTAATATAAATGCCATTCGGTTGTCTAATCATGTAAATATTTCGCCAATTGAATAGGCTGTGTGCAGAATGATTGGGTTTAATCTGATGATCTTGTATGATTATTGATTCTAATCATTCTATACTGACTGCAATTGATCAATGCCTTCTGAATTAGTTAGTAGTTAACTCCTTCGCGTTGTGGAGTATGAGTACTGATTATTTATTTCATTTGCCCTGGTGCTTCGTCCAAGGTAGTGGTATGGACTGCGTACACGTTACACTCTCCAGACTGCACTTTGTGGGGATACACTAGGTATGTCGTTGCTAGTGCTTGGTTGCTTAATTCAAACAGGCAGGTCGAAAGTTGCGACTCCAAATTGAAAACACACACAAATGCTAGAATATTGATTGGCCGATTGCTTCTTCTACTTGTAAAGCACAAGCCGCTCTACTCAGAGGAAAAAGGTTCGCTTCAGGTCTTCAACTCATCCAATTCAATGATATCTAGCAGATATTAGGACAATACATAAGTTGGAATTAAAATGAAAAATAAAACCCTTTTTGTTAAAAAATTAATGGTTTTACCGTTTTTGTTTTGCAAATCTTAGCTCAAAAGCTAGCCAATAAGTATATAAATATAACTTGTGTTATACTCTGCCATTTAAAACAGTAGGTACGGCTAAAGATTCTTTGAAGGCTTGTTTTTTTGGTTTTGATCAAGTTATTGTAATCACTACAACATCGCTTCTATTGTAATCCCTGCGTGTATTAATAATTGTCTATATAGTTTTGGACAATCTTCACTACGTCAACTAGGAGTGAAACATCTCCAATTGGAAATTTTTCTTATGTGATCTTGGATAATCCATGCCCCGGGTGGGTCAAGTCTAATCTGTCTTTCCGGAACCGCAGTCATAATGAATTCTTTCATTTGAAAAGAAGCCTTTCAAGAAAAGTCAATATAGTTGCAAGTTGCTCGAGCAGTGGGTTGAAGCCTGGAACCCTTATGGGTATGGAACCTTTTTTTCAGTGAATGATTCGCCGCAACAACTATTGGTATTTGGCTTTCCGTTTGTTCTATAAAAGAATGAAAGTGGGGTAAGCCAACCGGCTTCATAGCTAAACTTGAGGGGAGGAATCCCCTTAGCTAAAGTTCTTTGTATGGTACTCGTAACTCCCTTTCTTAAGCAAGACAAGCAGTGTAACTATCAAAGCTCTTCCAACTTGCCATGTTTTCGGATAAATGTTGTGATTAAGACAAGTTAACAAAGTGAGAATCTTTCTAGTGCAAAGATAAGCAGTACAACTATTGAAGCTCTTCCAACTATCATGTCTTCTGATAAGTATTGCGATTAAGTCAGTTAACAAAATGAGAGTCGACAAATTGGAATAAAACACAAACTTGATCTAGATATCTGGCAAGTGTGAATTACGAGCAATACGTCTTTTATAGAAGGGTATTAATACAGCTGGAGCAGTAGAGTCACCTGCCCCCACAACAAAAATGACACTGTGAGAGATACTATTTCCTATTCTTCTGTAGCAGGCCTAAAAAACACAAGGTGAGTCATTGCATTCCTCCCTGCGAATCCACCTGTAGACTATAGGCTATAGGCTATAGGCTATGGCTACGAAACCATTCTTTCTCTTTTCGTTTCCAGAACCAAAAAGAAACAAAAGAATGAAATTGAATAGGACATCTATACATTAATTACATCTAGTAATAATAAGTTGATCCTTTGTTAT
This sequence comes from Capsicum pubescens, assembly GCA_030864215.1. Taxonomy (NCBI): domain Eukaryota; kingdom Viridiplantae; phylum Streptophyta; class Magnoliopsida; order Solanales; family Solanaceae; genus Capsicum; species Capsicum pubescens. Next base: position 25,310,495 of record CM061541.1, read on the forward strand.
TCGAAGCATCTCGACAAAGCATTGATCGCACTTCAAGAATGGACCTAGGAGGCTCGAGGTCTTTCTCTTGAAGCGAATTGCCTAACAGCTGCTGCATCTGAGAGGCAAATGTATCGTCGAGGATCTGCAAATGCCAAGTACATAAAATGATGAAACATATAGTAATTAGATGCACTTTGTACCAAAACAAGAAGTTGCTACTTACAGAGACTGCAATTCGCGAGCCCTTGTACCAAGACCGATTCTCTTTCCTGCTCTCTAAGAAACTTAGCACGTCCTGCAGCAGAGAGAAATTAGTAATAATTTTCACACGAAAATGAACAATAAGCTATCAACCATAAGGTCAACCAAGACTAACCTGTCCCATCCTGTCCCAGTAGCCTCGACAACTTGCAATGAATACGTTAGGCTCAAATATGGTGTAAAGGTGATTTATGGAACTCGTAAGCTGCTCCTTCAATGGCTGCATCTTACATCTTATGTCTGATTCTGTGACATTCTCCTTGGAATCTTGTAAAATTTTCTTCAACTTTGTGTTGTTCTGCAGCTTCGTCTGAAGCGGGACAAGTGGTATTTGTTTCAGTTGAATCAAGTAATCAGTTGAAAAGTTTCAGTAAGCAGTGACCAATGAATATATATAGAACAAATGGATTCCTTTTAATTTTAGATTTAACCAAAATGCCGCGCAAACTCACATTTTCTGCAAGCTTTTCAATGACTGCTTGCACATAATTCCTGAATTTAGATCGAAGCATCACTGTCACTTCACTCAGGCGCTCTCCAGGAGCGGTGTTTCCTCCTTCAGGGATACATGAGCCCCAGGACTTAAACTGCTGCTCAATCTTTGGGCGCAGAACATCTAGCATCCTCTTCATTGAATTCAAAAGAATTCCCAACTGAAAGAAGGAACATGTCGAAGGCCTAAATATATGATGTTACATGTGATGAAGGATAGAAAAAGGATACTTACATCTTCTGGCACAATATATGGGCAAACTGATCTTTTGGCAAGTTTTTGCACATATTTGAGGCCAAATTTCTTGGGTGTCAAATTCTCCTTTAACGGCGACAAGACATCTGCATATTGCCTTTCCAGTGCATCCAAAATTGCCTTCTCAATATCAGCAATGGCCTTTATACATCAAGAGAAATAGGAAAGTGTCAACTATAAACAAAATAGTAGTTTCAAATGGCCAAAAAATGAATAGAACGTAAGAACAAAGCGCAACAGCAGCCCGTATGTTACTGCTCATTTGATTCCTTCTAATCTCAAGTTTTCTTCACTTCCAGGAGAAAAGAAAAATGAAGCGAGAAAGGAGAAAAATGAAAAGAAATAAAATCCTAATGTAATTAAGTATCTTTCCTTTTCATACAATGTTTCAAGGGAGAAGTCTAAATAGATCAGTCCTCTTCAGCAAATAAATAGATCTAACTTTGGCAGAGACTATATACTGGTATGCCCACACTGGGCACAATTTCTAGGTTTTAGTAAGAGTGGCAGAAATAGAAGAACGATAATGAGGGTATTGAACTGATGTTCAATTACTACCATTTCACTGTCAATTTAGTCAGTTAATGAATCCTTTTGATGGTTTATAATACTGCCATTAAAAAAATGCAACACGAGCTTTTCAGCAAATGTTGGGCACAATACCACCCTCCCCCCTCCCCCTCATCCTCTTTTTATACAATAGTATATTTTCATGCACAGAGTAGTAAAACAGAAACAAGAATAATCAGGGCATACATTCTCCAATACAAATGTGTATTCTGGCCAGCGGCAGATGATGATGACGTAGTCATTTAGAGTTTCTTTCAGGCGCCCGTACATCTCATCAACAAAAGGGGTTGTTGAATGCTGTGTTTTCACTCCCGACCATTTCACCTGTGAGATAATCGAGATTATTCAGCACCAACCAGGAAAAATGAAGGATAGAGCAGATCAGCAGAAAGTGAAAACCAATGATAACCGAACTCCTAAATTAACTTGGAGCAGAGCTAAGAGAGCTGTTAGTGGCGCAAAAGTTAAATTTCCTTTCCATCTAAGCAAGCAAAAAATTGGCCCATCTTTAAAAATAGTAAGCATTGATCTGCAAAAATTGGCCCATATTGAAAAATTATTTCCAACCCCATTGCTAATGTAAGAAAGGGTCCATCTTAAAAATTAAACAAATCGAAGACCTTAGTTGTTATCAATTACAAGGTCTGTTTAGTTGCTAACATTTTTGCATTGCATCTGGAAAGCAGCAAGTTGACATTTCAACACGAAGAAATTTTTCTCCAAATAAAACCTGCAAAGAGTGCATGATTCTTACACACTCTCTTATTTCAAAATTTTATTTTCCCTTCAAACACATACATGCAAAAAAATAATCTGATCTTTCTTACATCATTGCAAAATTTACAAAAAAAAAATAGCTTTCTAGCAACTATCCTGACATCCAAAAGAAGACTCAATGTTTTCAAGTCCTCCTACGCTTCTGTTAGGCTACTGAAAATCAAGAAACCTAATCTAGATTTTAACATCTCATCCATTTGAAATCTACCCATCCAGCCTCTGCCTACATTGCAAGTTTCCACGCAAAACACAGCATAATAGAGAAGCGACAAGCATGTTTATGAAAAAGGCACTGACCAGCTTAATCCAAAATATTACAAGCAAATAATAACTACTAACAGAAAGAATATAGCACAGTGCAAGATTATGCAAGTGGGATGCTAAGTTTGATGCAAACAAATTGCTGTCTGGAAAAGTTATCACACCAAATACATAGATCCTATGAACCACATAATAGAGGGATATTAGAGCCAGAAGTAGAGAGTAGATACATGTGCTTCACCAAGGGTTTAAAAGTGCCTGTGTGAGCTTCCGTTAGTACCTTATCCAGCTTGCAAGATTCCAGCAAAGAGAGCCGCCTATCCTGGATCCACAGGATGATATACAAATGGAACAATTCTTTTGCATCCACTCCTCCTTTGACGGGTCTGCACAGGTCGTTTCACCAAAAATTACACCATTTTGCATATAGATCTAATGCATTAAATAGTAAACCTATGAGGCAAGACTTACTTGATATTCCAGCAGGCAAGATCCCTCTGAAAATCTGCTGTTGCAATGACAAGAGCAGTCACATGGGGAGAAGGACCAGCTGGGGGGCAAGCGATCAGGAATGCCCGCAATCTACAGCAAAGTTCTGCACTATATATGGCTGAAGAGAGGTTCGGCAAGTCAATGAAGCTGTACACAGAATTGAAAACATTGAAGCAATTAGGAATGTTGCAAGAAATGACGACTAATAGGAAAAAAACTTGGAATTGGACTCATCTATAAGATATTGCTTAGCAGTTTTGTGCATGAAAAGAGAATTGCCATGTAACACATAAGCACAACAGGGAAAGGGGTTAGAACTTAGTCGCGGGGGGTGGGGGATGGGGGATGGGGGGTGGGGGGTGGGGGGTGGGGAGTATGTCTGTTAAGAAAAGACTTCAGGCTTAGCTCAACCTCAAAACTTAGATCATTAATTGAGGATTACCATAGAGAGAAAACAGTCCATTCCTCAATCAACATTAAATACACTCCTGCAACCCAGGACTAAGCATCTTATGCATGGACAACATGGCATCCAGCATTAGGTAAAATAAGAAACAGGGATATTCGAGCACTGATACCATGTCAAGAAAATAGACTCTAAGCCTAACACAACCTCAAAAGCTAGCATAGGAGGTGAAGAATTTTCAAAACCATACAAGAAAACAACACATCCCTTAACCAATGCAGGACAGTTAACAATATACATGTTTGTCTTGTCAAAGAAGTTAATTCACTTTACCGTCTTCACATATATATTTTGAGTGATGTGAGTAACAGCCTGTGCTAATACTAATTAATCTTAAAATGTTTACTTAGACAAAAAATTACCTCATTATAGTTAGAAATTAGGAATACCTTGGAAGTATGTTTTGATTGTGGATTTCTATGTCAGTAAAAATTTCATTTCTGATGTTCATACAGAGGGACTTCATTTTTTGATAAGCCGTAGATACGGTAACAGCATCCATCAAGAGTCCTTCATTATTGCCGCTGACATATTCATCCGTCTCTGTCAAGTGCCGTCTTGATCTTTTCTTAGCAGCAGCCTGTGCAATCAAATATTTATGCCAAACTGAAGATAAAAACAGATGATTTGTAGAGATATGTGCCAGCTTCCAGACCTGAAAATAGCTGTATAGCGTGTTCTGTGTTTCAGGAGACAATATATCATGAAGTAGAGAAAATAGTTTAACAGCAGGCTCCAATGCAGGTGGTACAACCCCAGTAGCTGGTTTGAAGACATCCATTATCCCTGATGGTGATGACTCATCCAAAGACTTGTAGTTTTCAAAAACCAACGCAAAGATCTGTTCAATCTGGTCCTCAATTTCCCCCAAAATACGATTCTGTAAGAAGCAAGAAAACACTGTGCAATGTCAGTACTTATGAGAGAGATGTGAGAAAATTGTAGACCATTTCTTTTATAAAGAAACACACATGTAGAATTCAACTTTTTTGAAGACAATGAAGTCACAAAATAACTTGGAATCTAAAAGCCACAAAACAGCATCAATGTCCAATCTGCAATATGGAATATATCAGATTCAATTTGTTTACAAGTGTTACCTCTTGATGACTAAGGGTGCTCTTAGAACGGCCCTTCATTATTACAGGTAACAAAAGTTCATGCACAACTGTAAGACAATCAGCAGTTGGTGTTGCCACATCCATAACATAGGAAAGGTACCTGCACAATTAATGTTGCAAAATAATTATGTACATAAGCGGAAAATTCCTACAGCACCTAAAACAAGAAAATGCAAGTATAGTGTACCTTAATCTAGTGTACGCATCAGAAACCCCATAGTATGATGCAAATTCAGTAAGTAACCATTTCCATGGACCATGTAATGTCAAATTTCTTTGTTGGAATTGCTGAATCTTCATTGCAACTTCAAGTACCAGGTCATAAGCAACAGTTTCTGCAACTGAACCACACTATGATGGGAAGAAACCAAAAAAGTGTCAGATTACAGAAATTCATTATTATGCTTTCATTCTCTCCCAATACTTTTTGAGTGGTGGATGTCACAGCAAATCATTTAATGGCCAGACAATAAAAGCTCACAAAAAATTTCCACAATAATTATAAGAGGATTGCATTATAAATCATGAGTTCAACGACCACAAGGTCCCGAAAATAACAAGTCAGCTTCATATCATCATAATTAAAAGAGCGGGAGGAATGAATGACAAAAAAGACACGCCCAATTTCCATGGAAGTCCACAAATACTGATTCCACACTAAGCTTATCTTGCATTCTTATTGGCTCTTTCCTCCTCTCCAAAAAAAATAATTCAGAAACAATTCTTTATTCTTCCTTCAGCTGTCAAAATGCTTGTAAAGATGACAAAACTCACCTTAAGATGACTATTTTCATCAAATGTTGTTGAGTAATTAATAAAGAGTTGCACTTTGCCGACAAGCTCGTGTTCTGGTTCACGATACACAGACCACCACCGAAGTTTCTCACCCTGAATGAAACTTTACTGTAAGCATCATGAGCTAACTGAAGCAATAATTATAGTTGATAACTAAAGTTAATTCAGACAGGTTTACCGGTTCTTCAGCAATGGTGGCAACTTGAGCAAGGACTCGGCCATAATGCTTTCCCGAGGAATCCAGGACTTCAACAATTAGGTCATCTCCAAGACTATCTGGAAAGCTGTAAAGATGTTCACATCACAATCCAAAAATTATAGCAGTTCTTCAAAGACAAAATATGCATTTAAGAAACTCCAATAGAAGGAAAATAGGATGATGTATGGACGAAACACACTTACAAAATGTGGGTCTCGCCTGATCCAGGTTGCATTTTAATAGCATCCTCTTCCATTGAACTTTTTAGTCGTAAGAAACAACAGTATGTCTCTGAACACATATTAGGTTTCTTGGGTGAGATAACATATAGCAAATAGAACCATTATATTATATAAGTTCTAGTGAAAATAAAGTGCCTCTATGGTCAAAGAAATTGTGTTACTTATGCCCTTGTAAAGAGAGTATGAAAGGCGAACGAGAATTAAAGAATCGCCAAGAACATACAATTTTCTCATAAGACCAATTATTATAAGCCCGCTGTTCACTGAGAAAAATGTAGAAACTTTAACTACAATTTTTTTAATTTTTTTTTGCATTTTTAGTCTTGTTAGCTTGCTCAGATCAATTAACATTGTAAAATATCTGCAGGCAAGAAATAGAATCAGAAACAATCTCCAATATAATTTTGCACTGTAACTTGCAAGGGTGTAACTCAAATATGGCAGCTATTTTTTAACATCACCGGGGTTCAGTGGGTTATGTGAGGCAATTTCCACTCCTTAGAACCTTCAAAACTATTGTAACAGCCCAGGAATGAACCAAAAAATAAGCAAAATGGTGGAATACCATGCCTGCTGGCGTTTTGAAGATAACATGTGAAGAGAGAATTCAAGATTGTTTTGAAGACAAAAATAGTTTCACTTACAAAAGACTAAGAATGTATATCTGGTAGTTGATGATTAAGGAGAACTAACATGTCCATATTGTAAGTGAAACAACTATTACAATGGATGGATTATTGATAATATATCCAGGTGATAAATGAAGATGCTGATAATTTAGTTCAGGAAAAGCTGAAACTAAATGGTTAGAACAATAAGTTGTTAATGTATCTCCAATGGGTCAAAAGTGACTAGGAGCTACGCAATCAGTGATACCTAAACTAACAATACAAGAACCAACATTCAAGAGCAACGAAATAGAGATGAACTTCTTTACCTTGAACAATATCATAAGACGATGGACTGCTGCGCAGAGATGTCACACCAATTTTCAGGAGTCCAGATACTTGCTTTATATATTGGGTGCTCGCCTGCATGTATGCCAAACTCTGGCGCGAGAAGGAACCATTTGCAGGCACACGAGGAGCAAAATGGACTTTGCGAATCGCTCGCCATCCAGAAGATATTGATGACCGCATATTGGATAGGTGATATCTAACAGATTCAAGCTTTATTTTTGGTGTTTTTAGGGAAGAAAAACTGCAGCCAGTAGGCGGGTCGAGGCCCATTTTAACCTTCCTAACTGCAAAATCATAAAAGGTCAACAAGAGAATCTTCAGTAGTATTACTATTACCCATTTACCTTTGATATATTACAAGTAAATATCATGGATTACCTTGGATCTTCATCTTTCCAACCATTTGCTTAGGTTTTGGGGCAGCTGCTTCCTTAGGAAGCTCGGAAGAGCGATTTGCCATTAATTCTTCCTCTGATTGTAACAGAACTTGCTGTAACCTGTAAAATCCATATAGGAGATGAGAGTTTTTAGCCATGAAAGTAAAAAGCAGACAATATTAATCGAGTTCATTTACGGCACAAAACGCCTACATGCCTACATGCACACAAGTTATAACTTAAAGACTTAAACACTTCCATCCAGATTTTGTGCTAGAATTTAGTCAAATCAGTCAGAGTTAGGTGGTGGCCATAAAATTTTCTCAACCGTTGTCCGTTTTCCTTCTCCATCTTCCTGGCTCTGTTGAAATTATAACTTTCTGAAATGAGTATTATCTGGTTCAATTTCCTGAAGGAACTCTGCATCCCAAATGCTTCTCTTTACTACATTTCCTAAAATGTGGTAGTGATACATTGGACAAAAAGAAAGCATTAGGTACTAGAGGTCCCAAACACTCTAAATATTTTCCCATAATGAGGTAGTAATAGTTTCCTTAGCATTATTTGATATCAAGCATGCTAACACATTTCCATTGCAGTAAACTAAGATGAAGCCTCATAAAGGAAAAGAAAAATACTTTTCTTGCATGCATTTGTTTTAAAAGGAAAATTTAGAAAAACAACCATTTTCCTTTAAGTATCCTTCTTTGCAGGAGGGAAGTCTTTTATGTGGGACATTAAACCGCTTCTCTCACCGTCTCACAACATTCCTGCTAATTAAAGGACAAAAAACACCAAAAAAATAGAATTTACCAAAGCTTTCACTTCCTGTTTCAGCCAACCCAGCGCTGCCTTAACATATTTCATCTTCTAAATGCTTTGTCCTAGCTAAATGATTTGAAAATACAACAAATAAAAGTAATTAGGTTGTTACTAATCTTTAAGAAGGAAAAGTGAACTGTCCCAAACAGAATGGGTGGTTGAGGGACAGAAGTAAAAATCTGGCGATCCCATTATATAAGAAAAAGGGTAAAGTGAACTATTGACTATAGAGGGCCTTTTATTTTGCCAAAGTTAACATTGATATAAACGGACTTTCTTATCCCCCAACCCCACCCCACCCACCCACACACAAACGGGAAAAAAAGGTTGACTACTGAGGGTCCTCAAAATAAAGATAGAGATCTGGTTACACATCAAATGACCTGAAAAGTTGTGATGCATATATCACCAGTAATCAACTGGCCCAAGAGAACAGAGTGGAACTGGATCCAATATGTAGAACTATTTAATCCTCCTCCTTCAACTAACTTCCCTTTCTGAAATGTTCAATAAATTTCTAGATAAAAGCAAGCATCATTCACAACTTCCCTTCCAAGTTCTATTTTTCTACAAGATGAGCTCATACTTGTGATCAACAAGCATTTGTAAATTACCCAGCTGCTTCCTTAAGACTCCAGAAAGATTCTTTAATTTTAAAATAAGAATAACTGTGACACAACAAGATGGAGCTAGAAAAAGCTAAAACTATCATCTCTAACGTGATTAATGTAAGAAAAAAAATAGGATGCTACAAATCGTATCAGTGTTTGTTATAGACTTCTTCTCAAAATGACACTAAAGCCAGAAAGATACAGCAACTGCTCAATAGCGTGGAACAAGAGAAAAGACTGACCTAAATGAATTCCTTAAGAGAGCACATTCACTTTCCAAAAACATCGGAGCTTCCATGCAACCCCTAGCCCAAGCATGCAGGCAAAGCCGAACACACGCATCATAGGCAAGCACGCGATGCCATGGGCCCAATGCACTGTATTGGACAGAAAATCATCATTAATAATACTGGAAGAGTAACTATACGTTGTAAAATTGTTTCTGTTACCAGTAAGGATACCTGGCATGAAAAGTTGGAAGGCGAGCGGGATAAGAACCCGACGGCCCTCCACTTTCTGCAGCAGCAGCAGTCGTCCTGAAAAACAGGTGTATGCAGATATAAGCTGACATTCAGGAAGTATTCTTCTTTCAAAGAAGAAAGGCACTAAGGACGCGCAAAAGATATAGCTTTAGGTTTTGTAACTGGTTCATGAACAAACCTTACAGGTGAGTCAGAATGATTTGGAACTTTGACCTGGTGGTTTATGCCAGATGAAATGTTACTATCTGCCATAGTTGAGAGACCACTATCTTCTGCCACAGATTGCACATTAGCAGTTCTAGAGGCAGGGATCCGATCATCAACTTCTTTGATTTCAGCAGCAGAGCTGCAAAATGGAGGTGCACTGGGAACATCTTCATCAGAAGCGACCTTCTTCTGTAAATTCCCAGAGGTCATATCCTGAAAGTGATTGAATTAGCTTCACAAGAGTGTCTACGTTCTCTAGAAAACATGAGTAACCACATAGTACATGAGAAAAAATCCATTGCACAAGTAGATCAATTTAAACTCAACTTGGGAACATTCTGCAAAGAGGAAAAGGCAACTGTAGCCATCAATAATAGCTAATCAGCCTTGGTGATCATTTTAGTAGTCATATTATCATCATCTCTTGGTGAGGGAGGAATCGAACTATTCACATTTCTCAGTTTGAAAAGTGTGCTCTTTTTTTTTGTCTAGCAACACCTGACAGCTGAACATTTGAGAAAAAAAGGATTACATATGTCGACTGGTGCTTCATGTGGATGTGACCACCTCCATTTACATTGTCAGGTGACAACTCGTGCTGTATGATTTTGCGATGGTTCAGGCTGCAATGGACAATGTCCAGGAGGCCCAGAAGAAGGAAAAGAAGTTGAAGAGCGAGGGATCTCTCAACCTTGGCACTCATGTGAGTCCCATGAAAGGAAAGAAATCGGACAGCTATTGAAGATATACAGAAAAACATGTATATTTGAGGAATAGCCTGTCATTCCTAAATCCTTTTTGGTGCACCTACTAAATCCCTGTTTGTATAGAAGAATGGGTGTCATTCGGCCGAACAAAGACAATCATATTTTGTAGTAGATTCTCTATGGTATACTGCTTGTACACATGATTTTTCCATTATTAATGTAATTATCATCTTTATTAAGAAAAGGATTGAACACATTCATACATACAATGTTTGGATTTTTTGTCCCCACAAATTTTCATCTTCAAGACAATGTCTGAATGTAGAAAGCATTCATAACCATTGGTATACATAATTAGTTCACCAGTAAATCTTAGTTTTAAGTCAATTGAAAACTTTGCAAATAAAAAACTCAGAACTACAATACCTAGTTGAGGAATTCTAAGTCATATATATGTGAAACAGTTATTTTCCTAGATAGCTACAACAACAACATACACAGTGTATCCCCACAAAGTGGAATCTAAGGAGGGTAACGTGTATGCAGTCCATACCACTACCTCAGACGAAGTAGAGAAGCTGTTTCCAGTAGACCCCCGGCTCAGGACAAATAACAGTATAAAAATCATAAAACAACAAACAAAATGGGATAACACAGCACTAGATAATAAAGAAATAAACAAAATGGGATAACACACAACTAGATAATAAAAGAAACAAGACACCCACAGAGTAAAACTATACACAATCTATCCAGAAATCACACACATCACCAAAACACCACGAACAAGAAACTACAAGACACGCATAATAAGACGACTACAGGCACAAATACAAACAACGCACACCTTCCTACTAGCAAGGACGTACTCCTACCCACTAACCCTCTACCCTAATTCGCACACTCCTACCCACTAACCCTCTACCCTGATTTGCATCCTCCACACCTTCCTATTTAGGGTCAAGTCCTTAGTAAGTTGTAACTGCTTCATGTCATGTCTAATCACCTTCCTATCTAGATCTCAGGTCGCTAATGATCTTTTTTTGTATGTTGTCAATAATTCCTTATCAGGAAAAAAAGTAAAAAGTCACATAATCTCTCTTTTTTTATAACCATGGTGTCCCGGACAGTCTGCACGCATCTTGACTAACTTCATGAGGTACCTCCTACCAATACAGGTACCCTTTGTCCACTGAGGGGCTTGGACAGATGGGACGAAATCACTTAGTATTTTTGTCTCCGGTAGAGATTTGAACTTGAGACCTCACGGTTCTTAACCACTTAATTGACCATTAGGCCACACCCTTTATTGCTAAATAGTCCCATAATCTCAAGTCATGGAAGATAAAATCAAGATTTATAATTCTTAGAAATAGCAATGCACAAATCTAAAGTAAGAGTGCAGGCATCATATATTCCTTAAAGGATATCTTTGATAACTGCTTCATTTTTGGATAATAGCATAATTCAATATAACCAAGTTCTAAAGCTAATTCCATTTTCAAAGAATGCATTAATTTAACAATTGGAAACTCAATTCGAAAAATAACCAAAGCAAATTAATACCTTCTGAGTCTTGTTTCCTGTATTCAGTTTAGACGGAATGCTGGACACATACCCTTCAGATGCATAATTTGTTGATCGTGGAACTGTTCCATTATTTGTCCCCACTTGGGTGGAGGAGAACTCAGAGCTTGCAGCAGAATCAGAAGATTCCTCCTCAGTATACACACTACTTCCAATTGGATATCTACTAGCACCTCTCATCAATCTATCGACCACATGTCCATGACCTCTCCCCAATGTCTCCATCGACGAACCAACATCATCAGAGTACATACTGTCACTTGCATACTGAGCAGCACCACGCCTTGGTGGGAGATTGTAGTATCTCTGAGTGGCTGCAGTAGTACTAGGAACTCTGTCATCATGTGGTGATGAATCCAGTGAGAATCTCCCCCCGTAAACCTCCTCTTCCGAATCAGTGATCATGTCATTCTCAGAAACTGATGCACTTTCGTCTAAATCTCTAGATACAGGAATGACCCCCGACAGATGACCACTCCTGAATTTCGAAGGCGGAGGAAGTCCAACATTATGCCCACCATTTCTCATGCTGCCAATTGGATCAATTCTTGATCTTTCGCTTAAAATAGAGTAAGGAACTTCCTTTTTCTGTTGCCCAGTACCCTGAATTTCAAGTTCAATTCTCATATGAGACACAAAAATCAAGAGTCTACCACTTCATAAACATCACATCATTTGCTGACTTCCAAGTTCAAATTTTCAAATAAGACAACAAAATTCAAGAATCAACCACTCCATAAACATCACATCATTTGCTAAATTTAAAAATCAAAAATCAAAATCACTCCCACAACAGGACCAAAAAGAAAAAGTCTGACGTCACAAAATTCAAAATTTCAAGATTATGGGGAAACCCAACATAGATAAAGACCCTAAAAACAAACCCATATACAATCAGAAGATAAATATCAGAAAATTTCAAATTTCAAGAATATGGGCAAACCCCACATAGACAAAAGATCCTAATACAACAGGCAAAACAAACCCATACACAATCAAAAGACAAATATCATTAAAAAAATGCAGAAATGAGACCTCTCTAACCCACTTGAGGGCGTTGTTATCGAGACCCTCAGTGAACATCTGCTTCTTTAATAACCTGTATAATCAAAGAAACAAAAACCCATTAAGAGAAAATCACAATGCATCAACTTAACTAAAAGCAAAACAACAAAAGAATACACATAATACCAAAATGTGATAGTAGTAGTAAACAAAAAAATAATGAATACCCAGAAGAAGCAAAGATTAACAACCCAATGTCACTGAGTCACTACTAAAACGCTGTCGTTTTTACTTCATCACTGTCTTCGAATTACAACATTTTTATTTTTATTTTTTGTTATTACTGGGGAAAACAAAAATGGGGGAATTTGTTAGGCCAAAAAGTACTGAGCACGTACAAATGGTGAAAGAGAAGCAATGACGAAAATGAAAATGGTGTTGGGGTGGGTGAGTGGGGGGGGGGGGGAGTGGGAGAGTGGGGGAGGAAAACAGAAGAGAAGTCGAACGTTGTAATGTGAACAACCTTTACTGCGCTGGTTTTCTTTCTTTCTCTTCGCTTTAATACTCTGTTTGGATGCTTCTTAATACTCTTTTGCTTTAGCAACTTCATGTAAAATTAGGGGTCCTTTGGTCGGAAAATAAGTTATGTTAAGATAAGTTATGCTAAAATTAGTTATATTTTTTAGTGGTTGTTTGATTTGTGGTATTAAAAATAATATGCATGGAATTCTTTTTAAGAATAGATTGTGTGTTTACAAAAAATAATCCTTACCTTGTTTAGTTTAATAATTATTTTTATGAAAATTGTATTGATAAAAATAATTATTAACTAGCTTTTTATGAAAATTGTATTGGTAAGAGTATTGATAAGTTTTTACAATGTCGTTTGACGTAGAATTACCTTTTTTGGTTGTTCCTTTTAATATTTTTTTAACAAAATATATTTGACAATAATTACTACATTTAACTTCTAAATTTATTTATTGTCAAATAAGATGGGGAATTTACCAGCCTTGTTCATAGAAAACAAATAAGAGAATTTTTTATAAACAACATAGTTTTGAAACATATTTATCATACATTTTTATATTTTTTATAATTACTAAATATAATAAAAACTTTTTTTTGAAGTGGGATACACTAAAGGCCACAGTACAGGTTGAATTGTGATAGTAAATGAAGAAAATTGCGATAATTTTTTTTTAAAAAAAAGTAACACATTTTACAGGATAAAAATAACGCGATACGCTTAATTCAATATCTCAAACGTTGATAAAGTGTTTCAATTATACATTTTTCATTCAATTTTTTTTTACATGTGTTCTCATTCATCTATTAAGTAGTTAAGTTAACCACATAAAATGTGTCATTTCTTTTAATTATACACATTTGTCTAGTAAGCCGTAAAATCCTAGATAATTTCTATTATGTGAGACAAAGAATTTGGGATAATTCTGTCCTATTATAATTTTATTCCAAGAATAAATAATGATGGGATTGTTATCCCCACCAAAATGTATGAATAACTTATTTCGTACTATTTATTAGTATCGGGATAAGTTATTCCGAATATTATCAACCAAACATGTATTAAAATTTTTATCCCAAAATCATTTACTTTTGTACCTCACACCAAACGACCCTTAGTGTCTTGTCATTTGTTAACCATATTCTTTACCTCATCTGCTTAACCTTCCATCCATCTATCTTGTCCATTGTATTAAAAATAGACATTCAATAGTATTTATTTAATTTAAGTCAATAGATAATTACATTGTTGTATCTATTTTACTCATGTTATTATTATTCACTATCTAAAGCATTTTTTAAAGCATGAAATTTATTCTATTTAAAGGGTAACATAATAAATTTATCACTATTATTTATTATTTATTAAGGTATGTGTCAAGTCAACAATTGACAACTGTTGCAGGACAGAAGGAGTAGTGCTTAATAAATCGATAAAGTTATTTTTATGTGATTCAAAAGTCACTGATTCAAACTATGAGAACGATCTCTTGACAAAAAATTAGGATAAAGTTGTGTATTCTCATCTTAGTAGTTTTATCAGGGAATTTCTCATCTTAGTAGGAGCTTTTCAAAGAAATAGCTTAGTAGTCACATTAGCAGCGCTTGGGATGATTTTAGGCGCGGCCTATTCCCTTTGGCAATATAATTGTACTGTTTCTGGAAATTTAAAACCCGATTTCCTCCATAAATTCTCCGATTCAAATGATAGAGAAGTTTCCATATTTATACCTTTTCTTGTTGGAGGGGCGATCGTACGTTAAACTAACAAAGAAATTAGGGTAAACCAATGTGATCATGACATTCTAGGTGCTTGCGATGGGACAAATTGGACCTCCCTCGTCTGTAAATAGCGAAAACTTTAATGCATTTAACTGTCCCTTTTAAAGGATAATTTAGTAGATTTCCCATCGTATTACATTGTATTTTTATAATTACATAATATCAAACATTAATAATTTTAAAAATATACTTATAAGAATAGTGTTGTACAAGATAAAACTATTATAAAAAGACAAACAAAAGATAAAGACGGAATTTATAAAATAATAACTAAAAATAAAATGAATTCAAACGAAAGTGCCAAACCAAAACAATTGTTACACATAATTAAACTTTTTTTTAATGATTAGCTAAACATAAATTTAATACTAATAATTTAAGCGACAACATAACAACCATCCAAACAAGCCGTAAGTTTCCCGCTTGCTTAAACGAGTAGAGAAAAACACTCACATGGGGATAGTGGATTAGGGGGCCCACAGCTTAGTACTTTTTTAGTTTCTCTCGCTTTCTGGTTTGTTTCAAATTTCTAAATTTGGACTCTTTTATTAAAAGGTTTCATTTCCACATTTGCCCCTCCCTTCTCAATTAAAATTTGTAAATATTCTCTTGTTCACATCTCAATGAGGACTCTTATCAAAGAAGAATAGTCTAAATTAATATTTTTTTACTTGCTTTGTTTGTATTTTTTTTTATTTTAAGAAATAATGTCTATTTTTATAATTCACTTACTTTTAATTTTAGCAAATAATTAAAGGACATTTTATTGTATTTAATATATATTTTTAATTTAAGATTACAAAATTAATTAATTTTTTTTTATTTTAATAAACTTCGTGGCAAATTAAAATTGATCAAATAAATTAAAATAAAAAAAATAATAAATTAAATCATATTAAAATTAACTTCACTCTTGAATTCTCAAAAAAACTTCTATCACTCCATTTTCGAGAGGCATAGAATTCATCGGTATACTACCAAAAGAATTGACATGTCATTAAGCCACATGTATTTATGAATTTGAAGTTAAGGCTTGACATGTATTACTTGTGCAGTTCGAATATAAATATTTAGGTTTAAGTTAGGGTTGGTTTGGGTTGAAAATAAGTTATTTCAGAATTAGTTATACTGGGATAAGTTATGATGGAATAAGTTATATTGAAATTACTTATGCTGGGATTATTTTTTATTGAGTGTTTGGTTTGTTATATTCAAAGTAATATGCATGGTATAATTTCTATGAATAAATTAATTGATTACCAAAATACCCTCATCTTATTTAACTTTATATATATATATATATATATATATATTTCTTTTTAATCCTTAAATATTCATTCTTAATTTTTATTTTTATTTTCTAGAGAAATTAAAATATATAAATAAACATAATTTATATATTTTACAATCATTTTGAACGGTAAACTGTTCAAAATTTATTTATTTATGAATATATTATACATTAATTAAACAAAATTTATGTGTGTGTGAGAATATATTACGTTATATATTATGTTATATATAATTAAATTATATATAATTAAACATAATTAAACATAATATATTATAATTAATTATATTAACATAATATATACATAATTAAACATAATTAACGTATATATATTCATAATACTATATGTTATATATTACGTAATATATTATATTCATAATTAATGAATATATTATACGTTAATTAAACATAATTTATGAATATATAATTTATATATATTTATAAATATATTAAACGTTATTCATAATATATTATATTGTTCACAATATATATTATACGTTCAAAACATAATTTATTATTTATGAATATATATATATATATATATATATGTGTGTGTGTGTGAGAGAGAGAGAGAGAGAGAGAGAGAGAGAGAAATGAAAATAATAGAGTTTGAGGGTATTTTTGTCCTTCAAACATTTATCCCAAAGATAAATTATGGTGGGATTGTTATCCCACCAATTGAGTGGATAACTTATCCCATCACTATTTATTAGTTCCAGAATAAGTTATCTCGAATATTGCCAACCAAATTTGCAATAAAGTTTTTTATCCCGAGATTATTATTTTATCTCGAGATTATTTACTTCAGCACCTCAAACCAAACGACCCCTAAGTATTAGGCAATTCCAATTTTGAATCTATATATAAATTTTAAATTACCAAGTTTATTTTTATTATAATGAAATTTGAAATTGGTTCAATAAGCAATAAAACAACTTATCACTTACCACCAAACAATGTGGTGCAGCGGATGAGGTTGTTTCTCCCTTAATCATAGATATCGGGTTCGAGCTCTGAGAATAAAAAAATCCTTAGCAGAGAACGCTTCCTCCAAATGAGCCCTACGCGGTGTGAATTCGAATTAATCGAGCTTCAATGCAGATATCGGACACCGAATAACAAAAACAACAACTTATCACTTGCTCTAATATAAAAAGGGTGGAAATTTGCCACCATATGAAAGTTTTACCTTTAAAAGAAAAGTTTTACGTGAAGTTTTTCTATTTTCAGAGTTTGAAATTGAAAAATGTAATTATCAACAAAAATGTCACATTCATCTCCTTATTGTCTTCTGTTATAGTTGTTCTTCCTCTCATGTATTATCACACTTGTGTTTGAGTTCAAATTTTTGTATGTTATTTTTTTTTCAACTATGTTATTTTTCTATAGTTAGTTATTTAAATAGTTAATTATATAGTCATTTAAAAATGATTAACAATATTAAGTACAACCTCACAAATAAAATTTGAATATATATTTTTATTTTTACTTAATAAAAATTAGAGAGATTGTTTGCAAAGATCCTCGACTTAAGTAAAAAAAATTAAAATGATAATCAAAATTGGCACCAATTTTCAATTTTCTTTTATTCTTTTGTTAAGAATATTGGTACTTCCAAATTTTATCCTTAAAAAATGATTTACATAATCGTGTACTAATGCTTATTTTAAACAAAAACAAATAGTAAATTATTTTGTTGACTTGAGTGGAGCCTCATCGATTGCACCAATCTTTATCATGCTCGTAGTATTTTGTAACTATATAATATAATTTATAATATAATATATCAACAATATAATTAGTTTGTGGAAAATTTGAAATTGCCCTGGAATATGGGCAATTTGGGTAATTGAATATGCAAAAGTACTTTGATGACCAATAATTCTTATGGAAAGAACAAAACATACAAGATCATGAGAATATTGGTAGTAGAAGTCTATGACAAAAACTAATAATTTCGAAATAATAAAATAGAACATCGCTAAATATTTATGCGGATTAAAATTTTTAATATTTATGAGTTTTTATAATAATTTAAGATTAATTAATTGAGTTTATGATTAAATATTTATACATAGTTAATAAATATTTTAAAGCACAACTTGGGATACTGAGATTATTAAAATATGTAGAAGATTTGAATTTTAAAGCAATTTGTTGTCAAGATGACGGATTTTGACACAATAATTTAAAACAATGTACAATATATTTAATTTGCCCTTATTAGTGACACATTAAATTACTCATAGTAAAAATATACAAGAGCAATAATTGAGGTAAATTAATAACGCTGTAGGAATATAAAATGCAAACGGATGAGGATACTTCTTATAGATATTTCGATTTGAGTTTTGGACAAGGACGTCTCGATAAAATTAGTGGTCTAAAACCAAATTTTAATTCGGGACCTCAAAAATGTAAATATACATAATAAATAAAAAATTAATGTTGCTTTTTCTTGTTTTTCCATAATTGTTATTTTTAGTGTAGTATTATATTTCATATAATAATATTATTATTTATAATAGTAATGATTGATTCAAGTTTAATATGTTAGCCATGTATTTTCAATACATTACCTTGGATGTTATTGTAAATATATTATTATAAAGATTTGAGTAGTTTAATTTAAAGTTTTAAATTTTTTCTATTGAAATGATGATAGTTTTTTTTAAAAAATATATTCAATATAGCCAATTTTTTTAAAATAAAATTAACAATTTTTGAGGCTTTGAAAATTTGGGGCCTAAAGCAAAGACTTTAGTGGCCCCACCCTTGAGCCATCCCTGATTTTGGATAGGAAAAAAATTCTTGGCAGAGCATGCCTATGCGACATGAATCTAAATTAGTTGGACTTTAGTATGAATATCAAACACTTAATGAAAAAAATTAAAGCGGATAACATAAATTAAATCTGCTTAATTATAGTAGTAGTCTATTCTACTATTTAGCATTATAGTGTTGACCCCTTCGACATTAAACAAAATCAATGAAGAATCAACTTTAATTTGAAATTCGAAAAGCAGCAGCAGATTTTATTTATTAGTGGAGCTAAAACTTTGATTATTTTTTATTAATTGAAACCATAAAGTGCATGTACCCTACATATATAAAAAGGTTTAGAACACAAACAAAATCAATCATTAATCTTTTCCCATGATGATACAAACTCTTTTGTTGTTGTTTTTTGAAGTACAAGTAACCTAATCTTTGTTTATCCAACTTTAACGTTATTTTGTTTTCCTTTTTGTAAGCTTTATAACATAAACATTAAACATTCAATTAATACATAGTAGTTAAAGGTTAATGGAATTCAAATTAGTGATAATGACATACCAACATAATCATAATAACAAATTGTTTGTTAATTTATTTATAAAAGCCAACAGGTTAAATTTGATTATCTGCTATTCATATGATACCTAGTATTGCCAACAGCCTAATACCAATAAACTTGTGTGTTTAAATTAAAGTTTCCTTAGTCATTTTACAACATGAACAGAAACAATTAATTAACAACTTAATTGAGCAACATCACCCGATCGTTTTAATAAAATTAATGGCCTACAATCAAAATTTAATAAAAGACCTTACACACACACATATATATCTATATCTATATCTATCTATCTATCTATCTATCTATCTATCTATCTATCTATCTATCTATCTATCTATCTATCTATCTATATATATATATATATATATATATATATATATATAAATAATGTTGTAATAATTTAATGTTATCTTTTTTTTTCTTGCATATTACATGTTGTATTTTTAAATGACACATAACATTTAATTTCACATATTAATATGATTATTAATAAAAGTAATGATTAATTCTAGCGAATAAAATGTTAGACATTTATTGGCGATACATTAACTTGGATGTTGTTGTTAAAACTTTATTTATTAATATAAAGTTTGAGTTGTTGAATTCAAATTTCTAAAATATTTTTGGTAAAAATTAGATAGTTTTTTCTTTCTTTTTTTCCAAACGTATTTCATAATCTTCATTATTATTTCAAGTGAAGTTGAAAATCATAAAATATACTATTAAAATTGTTGAGGCCTCGCTAACGCAAACGTTTTACTAATCTTACCCTTAAGCCACCCCCGATCACCCCACAAGAAGAGGTACAGTGAAATGTGAGCCACCCCTGATCACCCCACAAGAGGTAGAATGAATTGTCAGTAATGCGTCATACTTTAAGTAGAAGTTTCGACTTCAAACTCTCGATATTAAAAAGAATTTTCAAAAGGAACTTCAATACCTGCTTTTTAGTGGGTATTTGCATTGCAAATTCAAACTAATCGAGTCAGCATATTTTGAATCACCAGGAGGGAAGAAATCATGTATACTTATAATAAGTAACTTATTATCTATGATATCTGATTAAACTGGATTTGATCTCTACAACTACAAGTAATTGGATATTGTGATGTAACTTGGTAGTTAGGCTACTACCAGTATGAAAAAGACACATTCAATCACTCTCAATACAAACTTGTCTATGGAAGCTATGTTGCTCGAAGTCTTCAAAATGTCGTCAGGAACATCTCAGATCCTCCAACAATAGTGCATTTTTGAAGAATTCGATACAAGTGCAGTAGCATTTTTAGGAAGTCCGAGTAACCTAGGTTGGAAGTACTATGTTACATCATATTATCAATTACTTTTAGAACTGTAATTTTCAAGGATACTAACTTCAACTTTCTTGCAATTGACTCTCCTTGTGGATCAACCAGTTCCCTACTTGAGTATATTTCACAGCATTGAAATATATTTATTGTTTCTTTTTGTTGGTTTTGTTGGAATTGTGGGTCTTTTTCTAACAAATATTTGGTGTCCCAGGGCAGAATCTCAGGACAAATTGGTCTCTTTCTCTAGCAGGTGCATTAATATTGTCAAAACACATTTTGAAATATGCAAAAACAACAACATTAGCTAACACATTTTGAAACCACAACTAACAGGTTAATGAACTTAATAATAATAAAAGGTTGTAGCATGACATCCAGAAAACAAAAAAAGGGTGACTTGATCAAACATAAGCTAATATTCCTAAATAAGTAATTTCGGGAGATCAACTTTTCGTATAAACGAATCCTTGTAGAAACTCAGGATATACAAACAACCATTCATATGGTCGACCGGATGTCCTAAACCCCTGATTTAACCCCTCATTTTGGTACATACTGAAGTAGAGTAGCACTTCACCATCTGCAAACCAATATTTTGGTACGACAAATTAAATGTAGATCGGGATCTCGAATGCTTAATAATTCAGTCCAAGATTCCTTGACACTATAGTCTTTCATTACCCATAACTTAAAAGTGCAGTCCCTTGGCGATAGGTGAGTACGATAAGCACAAAGCATTCCTTGTAATACAGAAATGTCACGCTCTAAGCATATCTGACTGCCGTGAATATTGCATATTCCCTCCGGCAACGATATCTCCCCATACACCTCATTTGATATATTAAGTAAAATCATAAAATGCCTAGATAAATTATCCTTACCGATCCAATGAAATGCACCACGAACAAACGCCAAAGAGTCTTCTTCACCACACACATTATTCACAAAGCCACGAGGATGGTTATCAATATTTCTCCAACAACCACTCCTTAGTGCAAAGATTTTATTGAATGATGTCGAACTTCCCTTGTTGTCAATCTTAAGAATCTTATAGTCATCATTAATCGAGTCAAACTCCAATCGATAAGTGCTAGGAGTTGCGCGAGTTGCGTATGGATATCCATGTTCAGTAAGTTGTACTGTTTCATTTGTGGATGGGTTCCACAGTAAATAGCCAGCACCACCATAAGACCAAAGAAGACACAAGCCATCGCAACAACATAATATCACGTAACGTGTGGTTTATGGTTTGAAGGGATACAGAGCTTTTGTAATGGTTGAGCCGATAATGAAGATAAAGAACAACAATAATATGATATACAAGCATAGGGACGTCTTGTGCAATAAGAATTTTTTTTATTCTTGGCATGATTGTTATGCTTCACTTTAAAGTATGGATCCGAGGTCACTGTCTTCCAAAAGTTTGAAGCACATTTAAATCGAAGAAGAGACTGGACAGGCAACCTGATAAGGATGTCCATAATTATTTCCTCTGAGAAGTAGATTTCCATGGCCTAGATAGGACAAAGCAAGTGATTTAGTAGTTCACTATAAATATTTGTGTGTGCATAAAATCCAGGAACAACTGTCAAAGAACAACTTACCTTGATTTGGTTGATACATATTCCAGAGAAAGTATACTAATGGATTTTCAACAGAGAGTTTCAGTATTGATCTAGTGATAGTAATGTTGTCAAAGCACTTGAGATTGGTGGTCCTTTGACAATGTGTTTTATTTGGTGAATGGGAAACTAACAACCAACGGGCTATATTTATGAAGCAACAGATAGAGCCAACGAAGCTATTGAATGTGCTTTTAATGGAGTTCGGAAACAATATGAGAGAAAGTGTTCGATATCATTGATGCAAGTTGCAAGGTGGTCTGACCAACTTCATTGAATTTTGCATGCAGCATGCCATATTTTTAACCCGGGAATTCCAATGAAAATGGCACTTTCTGTTCACAAGTGTGGATGGATTATGATACAAGTGTAGCAGGTTAAGAAGAGGCAAAAACAGTTAGGACTCAAAGTTAGTTAAGTCTGTTAAGTACTATAGCAGTTGTTTGTTTTTACTGTTGTAACAGAATCACTGTAGTAGAGTTCAAGAGTTAGTTAGGCGGTTATTGTTCAATGATTAGCTATAAATACTCATGTGTAATGATTCATAACTATTCAAAAATCATAATACAACTCATCTTCTCTCTTATTCTTCTCAATTTAGCTATTTTTCTCGGTTAATACCCTGATCTTAGCTCTCTCCTTCCTCGAGGTTAACCTCCTGGATTGATTTAGTTCTTCGAGGTGTATCAATTGGTATCAGAGCTCGTGATTCTCGGCTGAATAATCATGGTTGTGCGTGATAAAAATATCGATAAATCAACAGAAGAGGTCGATGGGAAATTGTCACAAATTCAAGATCAATTGCAGAAATTGATGGATGGAATGTTGACCATGAATGATCGAAATGCGTGTACAAATAAGGAATTAATGAAGATTAAATAAGCTTTGGGAAATTGGAATCAGAAGGAAAGAAATGTAAATGAAGGTAGGGCTGAATCTTCAGTAGGTGGTGATGAACCAAGAGGGCAAGGTTGTTCCCAGCAGAACAGAGAATTTCAAGATTCTAATGGTAAATTTCCTACTCGTTGTTCTAAGCTTGAATTCCCTCGATTTTCTGGCCACGATTTGCGAACCTGGTTGTATAAGATGAACCAGTTTTTTTCCATGGATGAGGTTCCACCTGATCAAATGGTTAGAGTAGCTTCAATTCATCTAGATGGTGATACTATAGCCTGGCATAGGTTATATATAAGATCTAGAACTACTGCAAAAGATTCTTATTGGTCTGAGTATGTACTAGCCATTAATGATAGATTTGGTGATAGTTTTGAAGACCTAATGAAAGCTATTAAGAATTTACAACAGACTGGTAGTGTGATGACTTATCAAGCTGAGTTTGACAGGTTGTTATGTGGGGTTAACTTGTCTGATGAAAATGCCTTGAGTTGTTACTTAGGAGGGTTGAAACCTGAACTTAACAAAGCTATTAGGATTCAGATTCCAAGAACACTTCGCCAAGCCTACAAAATCACTAGATTGTAAGAAGAGGTTTTTGAAGCTCAAGTTCAATCTTGGGGTTTGAAGATGCCAGGCCTATTACCTACCCCTAAACCTCTCTTTCAACCAAGATCCTCTAATAACACACCTGTACTTAAGAAGAACGTTGGGACTAATCAGATGGTACATCAAAATGTTGTTAGTAAAATTCCAGGTAGAAGACTTTTCGCTGCTGAAATAAATGAGAAAAAGGCAAAAGGCCTTTATTTTTTTTGTGATGAACCTTATGTGCAAGGACATAACTATATAAGTAAGAAGCAACTGTATATGGTAGAGACATTGTAAGATAAAAATACTGCAGAGATAAGTGATGGTGATGTAGTGCAAGAATTGTTGAATAAACCTGAAGACTATATGACTATATCACTTCAAGCTTTTACTGGCGTTTCTGGTTATCAAACTATTAGAGTCACAGGGTATCATGAGAAAAATCCCTTACAGGTGTTAATTGACACTGGGAGTACACATAATTTCATTGATCAATCTATAGCCATAAGATTGGGTTGTCAGGCTGATCCTATAGTGGAACAATCTATCAGTATTGCAGATGATAGAAAAGTGCAGACTGTTGTTGTGTGTAAAAATCTTCACTTCATACTTTTTGTTATTACCTTTAGGAAATATGGATATTGTGTTGGGATTTCAGTGGTTAAGCATATTGGGAAAAATACTATTTGATTTTAAGAACAAGACAATTGAATTTATTTACAAGGGAAAGAACCATGTGTTGAGAGGAGCTAGTGATAAACTTAAGCCTACTAAGGCAAATAAGGTGATTAAACAAGAAGCACAAGCTGCTCAATTGTTTATATTATCACTGGTGGATAGTACAACAATTGACACTAGTTGCTACAACATCCAAGATACTTTATCTACTGCTATAGATCCTGCTTTAGATGCTCTAGTTAAGCAGTACTCTTATTTGTTTGAAATACCTAGAACACTCCCTTCACACAGAGGTGCATTTGATCACAAAATTCTATTGATTGAGTCTGCTAGTCCAGTCAGTAAAAGACCTTACAAATATCCTGCTTTCAAGAAGGACATCATTGAGAAACTTGTGCAAGAATTGATGGAACAAAGGGGAAATACAATATAGTACATAAGGCTTTGTGTAGATTATAGAAACTTGAATCAGTTGACTATCAAAGATAAGTACCCTATACCAATGATTGAAGCCTTGCTTGATGAATTAGGGGGTGCTGTGTTGTTTTCCAAAATAGACTTGAGGGCAGGGTATCATCGGTTGAGAATGGACAAGAATGATACTTATAAAACTACTTTTAAGACTCATGAAGGCCACTATGAGTTTTTAGTTATGCCTTTTGGCTTAACTAATGCACCCTCCTCCTTTCAAGGGTTGATGAATATTGTTTTTAAACCTTTACTGAGTAAATTAGTTCTTGTGTTCTTTGATGACATACTCATCTATAGTAAGACTTTGAATGATCATGTTGCACATGATAAGGCTGTATTTGAATTGATGAAGCAATATCAGTTGTATGCAAAAATGTCCAAGTGTGCATTTGGGGTGGATAGTAGAATACTTAGGCCATTACATAAGTGTTGAAGGTGTTTCAACTAATCCTAAAAAGATCAGTGTTGTGCAACAATGGCCACTTCCAAGCAACATCAAGCAATTGAGGGATTTCTTAGTTCTTGTTGGATACTATAGGAGATTTATTCAAGGCTTTGGTGCCATTTGTAGACCACTACATGGCCTGTTAAAGAAGGAAGGATTTAATTGGTCTGACCAGGTACTACAACATTCCATACACTCAAACAGGCCTTAGTTTCTGTACCTGTGTTGGCTATGCCTAATTATTCCTTGCCTTTTGTGGTTGAGACTGATACAAGTGGAAAAGGGATTGGTGCTGTGTTAATGCAACAGGGTCACCCCATTGCATATATCAGTAAAGCCTTGGCTCCAAAACACCAAGCCATGTCTGTGTATGACAGGGAATTGTTGGCTGTTATATTTGCTGTTACAAGGTGGTCTCATTACTTTCTGGGAAGACACTTTGTTGTTAAGACTAATCAGAAGTCCTTAAAATATTTGTTAGATCAGCAAATACATACTGACTTTTAAGTTGCAGGAATTTCTAAACTTATGGCTTTTGATTTCTCTATTGAGTACAAAAAGGGGCCTGAGAACAAGGCTGCTGATGCCTTGTCTAGAATGCCGGATGCTGAACTCTTGGTTGTTTCCATTTTGTCTCCATATGATGTTCTATACGATGAAATTAAAGAGAGTTGAATACAAGATCCTAAGCTGCAGAAAATTATTACAAGATTACAGGTTCAACCTTTTAAGCACTATACTTGGTGTCATGAACAACTGAAATATAAAGGTAGATTGGTGGTGGGTGATAATCCATAATTGAAAAGAAATATCATGGAATTATGGCATAACACTACTCAAGGAGGGCACTCAGGGATGGATGCTACTACTTGGAGATCACAATCACTATTCTATTGGAAATCCCTTTTGCAGGATGTTAGAGCTTTTACACAATAATGTGACATATGCCAAAGAAACAAGTATGATGCAGCTGCTTATCCTGGTTATCTGCAACCTCTTCCTATTCTTGAAGGTATATGGACTGATGTGTGCTTAGAATTTCATTGAAGGTCTTCCTAAATCTAATGGGAAGGATGTCATATTGGTTGACAGACTGAGCAAGTATGGTTATTTCTTATGCTTGCACCATCCTTATACTGCTCAATTAGTAGCTCAGTATTATTTGGACCATAGTTTTAAGCTTCATGGTATGCCAGTGACCATGAAAAGTGAAAGAGATCCTGTGTTCTTAAGATCCTTTTGGCAAAAGCTTTTTACACTTTAAGGAGTGCAATTGCAGAGATCCACAGCTTACCATCCTCAGACTGATGGTCAAACTGAGGTGCTCAACAAAACTCTAGAGACTTACTTGAGATTTTTTTTCTCTGACAAACCTAAGGAGTGGTCTACCTATATACCCTTAGCTGAGTGGAGGTACAATACCACTTACCATTCCACCATTAAGTGCACCCCTTATGAGGTGTTGTATGGTCAGAAACCTCCTATCTATTTGCCTTACTTGGTAGGCGAGAGTGCTTCTGAGATGTTTGATAGGTCACTAGAAGCTAGATAATCCATTATTCAACTACTGAAATTTCACATGGCTAGAGCTCAACAACTAATGAAAGACATTGCTGATAAACACAGAACTGATAGATCATTTTCAGTAGGTGATTGGGTGTACTTAAAACTTCAACCTTATAGGCAAGTTACAGTAGATACTAGACCATTTAACAAGCTGGCAGCCAAGTATTATGGTCCTTATATAGTGGAGGTTAGGATTGGAGCTGTTGCTTATTGGTTGTTGTTGCCCAAGGATGTTTTTATTCATCCTACTTTCCATGTCTCTCATATCAAGAAGTGTTATGCAGTTCCCATGAGCTTCAACCATCCACCTGTTTTGCACTTATCTAGTCCCTTTTGTCCTGAGCCTAAGTCAGTTCCAGATAGGAGGATGGTCAAGCGCGACAATAAGGCAGTAGATCAGGTCCTAGTCAAATGGACTGATCTTGATGTAGTTCAAGCTACTTGGGAGTTTGTTTCAGAGTTACACACTAGGTTTACTAGTTTCAATCCTTGAAGACAAGGATGTTCTTCACGGAGGGGTATTGATACAAGTGTATCAGGTTAAGAATAGGCAAAAATAGTTAAGACTCAAAGTTAGTTAAGTCTGTTAAGTACTATAGCAGTTGTTTGTTTTTACTGTTGTAATAGAATCACTGTAGCAGAGTCCAAGAGTTAGTTAGGCGGTTATTGTTCAATGATTAGCTATAAATACTCATGTTTAATGATTCACAGCTATTCAGAAATCATAATACAACTCATCTTCTCTCTTATTCTTCTCAATTTAGTTATTTTTCTTGGTTAATACCCTTATCTTAGCTCTCTCCTTCCTTGAGGTTAACCTCTTGGATTGATTTAGTTCTTCGAACTGCATTAAATTACCATAAATATGTTGAGAACATGGTCTCAATGAAGTAACACAAGATCTACTAGTAGTTGAGCTTCCAAAGTGCAAAATAACAGATGCTATGTTTGGTTGCGGTCAGGCTAGTAGAGCCAGAGACAAAGGGTCGTCGGGTAAGTGAGTTGGTTTAGTTGTCTGTATAGATTTACTTAAGCTATTAAGACTTCTTTATAAAACGGTCTGGTTAATGCTTGGAGTATATGAATATCTGTATAAATACAGCTCGCACAAAGACAACGTTAACTGCCTGGAATTTTTTTGATTCATTATTGGATTAAATTAAAACGTATCCTACACCGGTAAGTACACCCTAACACAATATGGACAAAGCTTTTGACCTGAGAAGGGCTATGATCCGTCATTGAGATCGGGGTTATTGAGTTTTGCATTTCTTGTCCATGCTATTAGTTTTTATATTTTCCTTAGTTGATTTGTTGTTTCTCTTCTATTTCAATGGAGAGCTAAACTTCTATTTCTAGTGTTACAAATCTTTTCTGATTGTTGTTATTCAATTTAATAAATAAGTTCATTTATTTAATCCCGAGCTTAATTATTTGAATGTCAGACCAACTATAGAATATTATCGCTATGAAGTGAGAATTTAAGACACCTGCTAGGATGGACATATAGCTAGATTACAAATTCATTCGCATAAAGGTTCATGATCAAAGAAAATTAACTAAAAATGACTAAAACAAGAAGTAACTTGTGAGAGTCGTGAAATTAAAACTCACCGGATCAATATCTTTCACAATTGTCTCGTCTTCAATTATATTATTCGATGGTTTCACAATTGTCTTGTCTTTAATTATATTCTTTGATGGCTTCACCCCAACTATCTTTTGTTCAGGCATATTCTTTGACGACTTCACTAATCTCTTCTCTTCAATACAAATGCAGGTCATAATTTGAAGTAGTGATTTGAAAAGACTAGCTATTTTCCCCATCTTTTAGAGCTTCCCTTTTTCTCTATTTGCTCTGATTATTATTAGGGTTATAAGATATTGGTCAAGAAACAGAGTTTCACACGAATGGGTTTCTTGTTATTAGGCCATTCTGAAAGACTTGTTTTTATTTTTATTTTTGGGTAAAGAAAGATTTTTATTATCAAGTAAACAATAGACGTATAAGAGTAGAAAACAAAAGGCAATCCCATCATCACAAACCGTCCTATACACATCAACCAATGCAACCAAATATCTATGGCATTCTAGGATATGAATTTTGATGCTCCAGCCTTTTGAGCAGTCTAGGCTTTCTTGCACCTCAACAATACATTTCTTGTATAAAATCAACTATTGGTGTAGTAATATGCCACAATAATTAAATTACAGTTGAAAAGTAAAATGAACATAATATATATAAAAGTATTTTTAGGTTGAGACATGGATATCTAGCTCTCAACTTAACAACTTCGGTAGTAGTTCATTGAAGGCTTGGAAGATTCTCATTTGTTTCTTGCCAGATTGTATATACAGCACTGGCCATGGCAATCCTACATAACTCAGCTTTAACACTCTTTCCTTTTGCATACACAATAGCCCAAGATATTTAATTTCCCCTTGCCAATTCTAGACTGTTATGGGAATATCTTGCCAACTCGATCAGTTTTGAAAGAAAATTCAAATAGAAAGAAAAGATGATCAGGACATTCATTAAGAATCTGTGACACCTCAATATCTATAGTCAGTAGTCTTCCATAGATAGCCATTTGAAAGATGAAAATCCATTTTGGACATCCACATTTATTACAAATTATTTTAAGTATCTCGGGTCTATGATCCAGGGAATGGAGAGATTGATGAAGATGTATCCTACCATATTTGGGCAGGATGGATGAAGTGGAGGCTCGCTTCTGAAGTGTTGTGCTATATGAAGGTATCGTCCAAGCTTAAAGACAAATTCTACAGAGTGGCAGTTCGTCTGGCCATGTTATATGGAGCGGAGTGTTGACCTATCAAGAACTCCCACATTCAAAAATTGAAAGTAAAATAGATGTTGTGTTGGATGTGCAGGATTACTATGAGTGATAGGGTTAGGAATAAGACTATCCGGGAAAAGGTAGGAGTGGCTTCGATGGAAGACAAGATGCGAGAAGATAGGCTGAGATGGTTCAGACATGTGATGAGGAGGGGCACGAATACACTTGTTAGTAGGTGTAAAATGATAGCTTTAGATGGTTTCAGGAGAGGCAGGGGTAGGCCGAAGAAATGCTGGAGAGAGGTGATTAGACGTGACATGGAGCAATTATAACTTACCGAGGATATGACCCTAGATAGGAAGGTATGAAGGATGCAAATTAGGTTAGAAGGCTAGTGCATGTGGGGGAGTCATAGTCAGTAGTTAGGAGAGCTTTGGGGTAGTCGGGATGGTAGTCTTAGCGCTATGTTTAAGGGTTGGAGCTGATAGTAGGAGGGTAGGGGGTGGTGGGTGCCTTTGGTTCGTCAGTGTAGGGTATTACTTTGTGGGTGTCTTATTTATGTTATTTCTTCTTGTTTCATGCGTTATTTCAACTTTGATTATTATTCTTTGTCTTGAGCCGGGGGTCTACCGGAAACAACCTTTCTACTTCTCCCGAGGTAATGGTATGAACTGCATACATTTTACCCTCCCCAGACCCCACTATGTGGGAATACACTGGGTTTGTTGTTGTTGTGTAACTTTCACAAAGTCACCTCTTATTTTGAAATATAGTTTGTTGGAAAAAGCATGGAGTTGACAGACAGCATCATCATCATACCCAACAACCACTGTCGTTTTCTGGTACACAATCGGTATGTTTTCACAAACACTTTAACTTTTGTTCAAGACAATTTCAATAACACCATTGAAATTTTTAACACCTTCAATATAAGTTCATTAAGAACTATCAAAGAAGTATGTTACTTAAAAGAAACAAGATGAAGTAGGAAACAAAACCAAGTCCTCCGAATTCACGGAGTGTCATTAAGGAATTAATTTTCCTCAAGTACCCGAGGTTGTGGAATTTTTTCTCCCAGGATAAAATTGCTCACAATCAGAATGTAGCGGTACCCCAAACCTTCTAATTCTTCAAACACACTCAACAACAGATGATCACAAAGAGTTTTTAGAAGTAGAAGAGTGTTTTTCAATTCAAAATTTTTTCATACTACCTGAGGAAAAAATTTCAGGTATTTATAGCCATCAAATGCCCCTTCAAAAAAGGAAGTAATGGTTCATGGAATGGTGTATCATTTCGGAACAGTCATGTCTGTCCATTCCAAAATAATATATTTTTTCTGAACAGTCACATTCGATCGAACAGTCACCCCTTTTCCGAAATAGTGTATCTTTTCCTTGAAGGATTGTGTCCCCCTATTTTCCATTCACACCAAGATTGTTGGGTTCAAGTTAAAAGCGTGAATAGAAATGGAGGAAAGTAGTGGAGGGAAAAGAAAAACACACCTAAATGGAAAGTGTACTCACAATAAGGAAAGTCTACTAATTCTCCCACATTGGTGGGAGAAAGGAACTTTCATGTGTCCTTATTAAGAAATACAAACTCCACATGGATAGTGAGGCAAGAACCAAGAGGTGCCTCGCGCCGTCATCGTCGTCGCTCGACTTGGCTTTGAATTTGGATATGGATTTGGAAAACGATCGATGAGATTAATTTTATGCACAAAATTTATTTGAAACTTGGTAAAATCCAAAAGAAAAAATGCAACCGTTTTTCCTCTCCGTTAACGCATGTTTGCAGAAAGTTGCTTCGAAGTGCCATAACCCTTCGAGAAAATAACACACTATTTTGGAAAAAAGGATGAGTGTTCAGATGGTTGTGACTGTTCAGAAAAAGACACAATGATTTGAATGTACAGTCATGACTATTCAAAAGGATACACCTTCCCGAATAAACCATTGCCTCCTTTCCAAAGGGGCATTTCATGGCTATATAAACTTGCATTTTTCCACAGGTTTAGTACGAATTTTTCTGCACTTGAAAAAAAACATTGCTTTGCTTCTAAAATACTCCGTGTAATCATCTCTCGTCGAGTGAGTTCGAAGAACACCAGAACGTTTGCGGTACCACTACTTTATATTTGTGAAGTCATTTTATCCTGGGAAGAAAATTCGGCAACCTCGGGTACTTGGGGGAAATTATTTCTTAAGGACACTTCGTGAATTTGAAGGACTTGACTTATTTTGTTTCATTTTTTTTCTTAATAAAATAACACACTTCTTTGATGGATCATTTTTAATCTTGTGTTGAAGGTGTTGAAAAACTTCATAAGTGTTCTTGAAAAGTCTTTAACTTGTGTTGAAGTTTACTGAACTAACATACAGATTTTGTGTACCCGAAACAACAATCTTAAGGAAATAATTTCATAATATGTATTGTTTGGTTTCTGGAGATTAAAGATTTAAGATTTCTATTCCATTTGATCTTAACAAGTGATTTGAAGAAATAAAAATCTTCATCACAAGTTAAATGTCATTCGGTTAACGATTGAAAGGTATAAAAACTTCATCGTTAAACTAGAAACAAGTGGTATTTATAAGTTTCTACGAACTTGTAATTAGTGTAATTTATACTAAAAGTTGTCTGTATTTATGTAACAGAAAAATGACTATAGAAGGTCATGTTGATGGTGTGATAAGTGTGCCAGCAACTAATGTTACCATAACCAGTAGCACAAATGCGCCACCAGCTATGGCACTAGCGGAAAAGCCTGAAATTTTTTCTAGAGTTGATTTTAAGAGGTGGAAACGGAAGATGTTCTTCTATGTGAGTACCTTATGTCTTCAAAAGTTTATTTTAGAAGATTTCCAGAAGTGCCCGAAGGAACTTCGAATCAGGAACGATTCGTTGTAACAGAGGCATGGAAACATTCTGATTTCCTATGTAGGAATTTCATCCTAAGTGGCCTCCAAGATGACTTATACAACGTCTACAACGTAATGAAGACATCTAAAAAATTATAAAATGTGTTGGAAAATAAATATAAGACTGAGGATGCGGGAACCAAAAAGTTCTATGTTGCGCGATTCCTAGAGTACAAAATGATAGATAGTAAGACCGTCGTTTCTCAAGTACAGGAGTTGCAAGTCATCATCCATGATCTCCTTGCAAAAGGTATGAATTTAATGGATACCTTATTTGAACAAGCTAAAACTATTTGTAATATTCACATAAACTTTCTTGTAGGTTTGATTGTGAACGAGGCATTTCAAGTTGCTGCGTTTATTGAGAAGCTGTCACCTTTGTGGAAAGACTTCATGAATTACTTAAAACATAATGAAATAAGATGACAGTCAAAGACCTCATTATGAGGTTGATCCTTAAAGAAGACAATACAGTGGCAGAGATGAGGTCTTAAGGAGATTCTGCAATGTATGGAGCTAACATTATAGAAGACGATCCCAACAACTCAAAGAAGTGGAAGAAAGCTGGACAACAAAGAAATCAGCCTAAGAAGAAATTCAAAGGCAAATGCTTTAATTATGGCAAGATTGGCCATAAGTTTGAAGATTGTCGTGCCCTAAAGAAAGGCAAAAAAAAGGACCAAGAAAATATGTCTGAATCCAAGAACGAAATGGATAATCTATGTGCCATGCTTTTGGAATGTAACTTGGTGGGAAAAATCTTCGGGAATGGTGGATGGATTCTGGTGCCACCCGTCACGTTTGTGCAAATAAAAAGTTATTTTCTATGTTTGCTCCGGTTCAAGGCGAAGAGAAAATTTACATGGCAAACTCCGCAACTGCAAAAATTGAAGGGACAGGAAAAGTATGCTTGAAAATGACTTTAGGCAAAGTGTTGACTCTCAACAATGTCCTGTATGTACTGGATTTAAGAAAGAGCTTGATTTCTGTATCACCTCTTGATAAAAATGGATTCAAATATGTATTTGTTTTCGAAAAAATTATATTTAGTAAAGGAGAAGCGTACGTAGGAAATGATACCTCACCGAGGGCCTATTTAAGATGAATGTAATGAATGTTAAAATCAATAAAAGTTTTGTTTCTTCTTACTTGCTTGAGTTTAATTATTTGTGGCATTAACGATTAGGACATGTCAATTATAAAACTTTGCAAAAACTAATTAACTTAGAAGTATTGTTAAACTTTGAATGCAATAAATCAAAATGTCAAATGTGTGTGGAATCAAAATATGCTAAGCATCCGTATAAGTCCGTTGAAAGGAATTCAAATTTCTTAGACTTAATACGCACTGATATTTGTGATATGAAGTCAACACCATCTCGTGGTGGAAAAAATATTTTATAACTTTTATTGATAATAGCACTAGATATTTTTATGTCTATTTGCTAAACAGTAAGGATGAAGCAATAGATGTGTTTAGGCAATACAAAACTGAAGTTGAAAATCAATTAGAGAAAAAGATCAAAACGATAAAAAATGATAAGGGTGAAGAATATGAATCTTCCTTTGCGGAAATATGTGTAGAGGATGGAATTGTCCATCAAACTACGACCCTGTATTAACTTCAATCTAATTAAATTGCTGAAAGGAAAAACTGAATATTAAGGAAAATGATGAATGACTTACTAATAAGTTTAGGTTTACCGCAAAACTTGTGGGGAAAGCTATCCTTACAGCTAACTGAATACTCAATAGAGTGCCCCACAGTAAGACACAATCAATTCCATATGAAAAATAGAAAGGAAGGAAACTCAAGTTGAAATATTTCAAAATGCGGGAGTGTCTAGAGAAAGTCCAAGTTCCTATGCCTAAAAATGTGAAGATAAGACCTACGACAGTAGACTGCGTGTTCACAGGATATGCTAAAAGTAGTAAAGCATGTCAGTTTTTGGTTCATAAATTCGAACATCCGAATATCACTGAAAATACGGTAATTAAATTAGATAATGCAGAATTTTTTGAATACATTTATTCGTATAAAACTAGACCTGAAAAGTCTAGTGGAGGGTCTTAATGAACTCGAGATGAACCAAGTGAGGATGTACATAATGATGAGAATCCAAAATGTAGTACATGTCAAAGAAAGTTAACTTCGTTTGGATTAGATTTTGTATCATTTCTCTTAGAAAATGTGCCTTAAATATTTAAAGAAGCGATGTCATATTCAGACTCATCTTTTTGGAAAGAGGAAGTCAATTATTGAGATTGGTTCAATCTTAAGCAACCGTACGTGGGAGTTGGTTAATCTTCCCCCAGAAAATAAACCTTTAGGTTTTAAATGGATCTTCAAAAGAAAAATGAAAACGGATGGTATTCTTGGCAAATACAAGGCAAGATTTGTAGTAAAAAACTTTAAACAGAAGGAAGACCTTGATAACTTTGATACATACTCACCTATAACGAGGATAATGTCTATCGGATGTTAATTGCCTTGGCGACGGTATATGGTATTGAAATCCATCAAATGGATGTGAAAACAACATTCCTAAATGGAGAATTGGAGGAAAAAATTTACATGGAACAACCCAAGGGTTTTGTGGTTCCTGGTAAAGAAAAGAAATGTGCAAACTAGTTAAGTCACTTTATGGACTAAAACAAGCACCTAACAATGGCATGCGAAGTTTGACCAAACTATGTTGGAAAACGGGTCCAAGATAAATGAATGTGATAAATGTGTTTACATTAAAGACACTTCAAATGACCAGGTCATTTTTTGTTTGTATGTGGATGAGATGTTGATCATTTGTAGAGACATTTCTGACATAAATGCTATGAAATGAATGCTTGAGAACAAGTTTGATATGAAAGACCTTGGAGTTGTGGATGTGATCTTAGGAATAAGAATTCATAGAACTTCACAAGGATTGGCATTATCACAGTCTTATTACATCGAAAAGGCACTTAATAAATTCAAGTATTTGAAATTTGGTATTGTTGACACCCAATTTTGACCTCCTGATACTATATGTAGGCTGCTATTTTAGCAAAATTATTAATTTCTAAATGTTAGTATTTTTTGCATATTTTTTCTTGTATCAAACAGATTTTTGACGTGTCACATTCATGTTTTAAAATCTACAAATTATGTTATTAATTTTTGATGACATTTTTATAATTTATTAATTCAGATACAACATTTTACATAATTTTATTAATATTTATTAAATATGCACACTTGCAATTTACAAATATATTGCCTATTATTATTATTATTATTATTATTATTATTATTATTAACTATAATCTTATATGACTATTTTTACATAACCTCGACAACCTATTATCTTTTTCGTTATTATTACATTTGTTAAATAGTAGCCTAATTAAATTCAATTTCCTAATTCATGTAAATGCTAGTCTTTTTCTATTCGATTAACGACAATTCTAGCCACATTTATATATTCCTATCACAATCTTAACCTAATTTTATCCAACTTATTACAATTCTAGCCATATTTAACCCAATTTTAAAAATTCCAATTCATCTTCTTATCCTTTTAATCTCAGCAATAGATCAAGATCGATCCAATGACTGAGATCAGATACACCCTTTCTTTCTTTTTTAATCCAAAACCTAACCCTAATCTCCCCATTTCATCCAAAACAACCTCCCTATTCTTTCTCTCTATCTCTCTCCTCACAAATCCTATGACAAAATCAACACCACCACCAACAAGCCACTGCCCCTCTCCTCTTGTCCTCCACCGGCGAACAACGCCACTATCCCGCTTCCCGCTTCCCGCCATCATTGACATCACTGGCGAGAAACCAACCAGCACACCGGCGCCGCTCCAATCCCGCCATCGCGACCAGCCCCAACGCCGTCAACCGACAAAACCCCATCGCCGCTAGAGAAGGCAGCAAGACCAGCAGCTGCCGTCCGCTCCCGTCACCATCCTCTGAAGAGCTCCATAAACAACGACGACCAGCCCGTCCCCCAGTCCACGCACTTCCGCCTCATCATCTCCACCACCTACGATAGCAACAACAAACAACGGCCAGCACCCCAACCCAAGCGTCGATACCGCCTCCTTTCTCCTCCTTCCGGCGAATCCATTGCCACTGCCCCAGTGCCCTCTCTCCGATCAGCATCTCAACACCGTCACCGACCCTTCTTCATCGAAATTGATGGGTTTTTGAAACCCATCACCGGTTTGGTTTCATTTTGTAAAAAAAAAGGGCAGTTCGGTGCACTAAAGCTGCCGCTATACGCGGTGTTCGGAGAAGGGCCCCACCACAAGTGGTGTATCGTATGTAGCCTTACCTTGCATTTCTGCCAGAGCTATTTCCAAGGCTTGAACCCGTGACCTCTTGGTCACATGACAACAACTTTACCAGTTACTCCAAGGTTTGGTTTCATTTTGTGTTTAATTTATATGATTTTAATGATCTCCGATTGAGATTTTTCATTCACTTTTTCATAATTCGTGTTTACTGACTTGATTAGAGCGACATAGGTTAGAAGCCTCAACTTTGTTTACTAAAATATTTGTTCCGATTTATTGATTGACTGTTCGGATCACTGCGTTATGCGATCCCTTGAACATAATGCACTATTGTGATTAATTAGTATTTTAATTTAATTAGTTGTTAATTATTTGATTATACAGTGCTTTGATTAATTAGTATTTTAATTTAATTAACTGTTAATTATTTTCTTATTCGGGTAGATTTTGTTTTGACTAATTTACTCCATTATATTTACAAACTTTTTGATCCCCCACCCTTAATTAGGTTAAGTATGATTGATTCTGATTGATATTTCATTCCTCTTTAGTTTAAATTATGGTTTCTAATTATGGTAAATTGTGATTTGATTGGTATTTTTCCTTTCCTTTATTAAATTTGACTGACTATATTAATAAGTGTGATATTTATATTTAAGGCAATTTTGTTGAAAGACTACATCACATATTATGTTGATTGATACTTTTTTTTCTTTTATTTGTTTAGACTGATTTTTAAATTATTTAATTAATACAATTGTGATTGATTGATTAGATAACATATCCTCTTTCCCTTTTTATGGCTTGGCCACAGTATCCCTTGCATTATATAAACAACCTTTCTCTTTGTTCAAAGGGGACAACTTACACTCTCTAATATTCACACTCACCCTACTCTCTATACTCTGCCTATTCTTTGTGATAAACAAGAACTTACAACTCACACGATCACAAGAAAGCTTTAAGCGAGCAAGAAACAATCTGACTTTATTACTCTTTGTATTCACTGTTGGAGCATTGATTTCGACCTTCCTGTGATCCTGTGCTGCTTGGGTATTCTTATTCTTATTACTTGTTGCTATCTTCAACCAGTAAATTTTCTGACGACGTAATTTTAATACCCTATATGATGATGCTAGAAAACATGTCTTTAGGAATTACATGGACTTTTGTGTGTTGTATCGTTGTTGTGTCATTTTGTATTCGTAATTATATCAAGATTTTTGGTTAGAATCTTTGTGCTTGCCATGCTATGCCACTATGTTTAACATGTTTGAGGGAATTGAAGAGTTGATCGACGATTTGAGAGGGATTATGTTTTTTCCCTTTTAGTTTAGTCGATTCTTCTTTTTATTGGTGTGTAATATTGTATAAACGCTACACTGATGTAATAATAAATTAGGGACTGCTTGGGGGCGGGGATTTATGTACTTTACGTGCAATATGTAAAAATAATTTTTGATTATTTTTGGTGACATAAAAACTAGTCTTGATATTATAACAATCCTTTGCCTATATGCTTCATGACCTTTTTTTTTACAAATTTTCAACATACTTGTGAAGTTTCAGCTTTAACACTATTTTTAGGCAAATAGAAAAGGGTCATTTTGCTTTAGCACTTTAAAACAACTTTTCAGCAAATAAATATCAGTTTTTTTTACATTTTAAGTAGTTTTTCAGCAACCTAAATTAATGATAGTCTTTTAAGATAAACTTTCAACAATACAAGAATCGTCTTAAACATTAAACACAATGTCCCACATTTTTGAATGAAGCACAACTTGCGACTTCTTTTAAGAATTCTCACGAATTTTAGTAGTATATTTTCAGCAATCATAATTACAAATCTGATTAACTATTTTAATACAGTAATTCTTAACGCCTTTTATTTACAATTTGATTAATTATCTTTTGCATAATAAATTAATGGGTATCATTTCCAACATATTTACTCAAATTTGACATACTTTATTTTAATAACTTAACAACAATTTTTTTAACGGTTTAACAATCACTTTCTATCAATAAATAGTTACTTTCCACTTAGACATGATGTAACTATCTTTCACACAATAAATTAACGTTCCTATTCTATCACGTTGCTTGACATATCCTTTTTATGAATTCTTACCGCATTGTTTACATGTTACTTTTTAACAATTGTTAAACACTTAGATATCATGTCTATAGGTTAATGACATCAAAACAATTAATTATTTGTCTTTGCATGCTTACCACATTAATCAACTCTTTAATAACTAAGAGGCTAACGTGAGACATTACTTGCTACTTGACGTCCTTCGTGTTTTACACGCTTTGAGTCCTATGCAACATAACTTTCTTTTTGTCTAGAACACAAATCCAAAATAGTAAAGTCCAATGCTTCTTGGACAGGTGGGACGTTAAGTATTACTAAAACGTTAGTTTTATCCTTGTCCTAAAACTCACTTAGACTTGACATCCAGCCTAGGTGGGACGAGTAGTCATTCAAAAGTGATGATCCCAACGGATTTTAACGGCGAGACTAATGACATTATTACTTGTCTAAGAGTTCGGCCCTTGGGTCAAATGATGATTAAACAAGTTGGGTTTCTGATCCGAATAAAACCAAAACATTTCTTTGTTTGATTTGGATGATGTCTTTATTTACTTTACATACATATTATTTGGGGAAATTAATTTATTATAGAAGCAGTCCCCTTTTGTTGCAAATTATGGCATTTCTTTCTCCTCGCTTATCTTATTTACATGTTTTATTTATTCACTTAGATAATCAACAATTTGAAATAACAAAATGACATGTGTTTTATTTATTAATTACTTTCTCACTTTGTTAAATATTAAATTAATGATAAAATAAGAGACTTCATTTGATCACGTAGAATCCCCATGTAAAGTATGAATTCGGCCGGGAACCACCATTGTCGACGTCGAAAGGTGTCTAACACCTTCCTTTTGAGGTAATTTGAACCATTACCCAAACTCTGGTGAACTAATAATAAACAACAAAATAGGTTTGTAGTAGCCTAGACTAGTGCCCTAACGTAACTTAATACGTTAGGTGGCAACTCGTCACACCCTTTCAACGCATCTCAGAAAGAGTTTGTCACGTCGAATCCCTCCTTCCGCGAGGAAATTGGTGCGCGATAGAATGGCGACTCTGCTGGGGATCTTAGGTTCTAAACCTTATGAGTTTGTGTTTTATATGGGATTTTATTATGTGTTTGAATTTTATTTTTGATTGTGACTTTTCATGATTATCGTTTGTTTTGACACCTTGATTTATTTTTCTACTTGTTAACCCTTCTTCTTCCCTTTTTATGTGTTTTCATATTTTTTCATGCCTATCCTTTCCCCTCTTCTCCCTTTTATTGGTTATATGTTTTGATAGTTATTGGTTTTTATGTTGCTAAGCATGTTATTATATTTTTCTATGTGCTACGTGTTACTGCTTTTTAAAACTGGCATCCCGCTCATACTTTCCTCCACTTGAAAACCTCTTTTGTTTTTTTTATGAACAGTTGTGTGAATACACGGACGTTCTTTCCTAAACACCCTTCGGGAAATGTCTTGTGGATTGGTCGATCATCGGTGCATTGACAGCCACAAGCTTTCCTATTCTCGAGTTGTCCACTCGAGGGAACCATGTCATAAACCCACTCTTGCCCTGTAGGTCCTGGCTACATATTTCTTTTATTAAGGAATATGCATCCCATTCAACATAGGATTCCATGGCATTCTTGACGCGTTGAATGCTAGTCTTATTCAAAGTCCAAAGAGATTCACAACCCCAAAAGGACTCACAATTATTTGCTATGTGTTGCATTTCTATGTATGTATTGACATCTTGCCTATCTTGTTGTTTCCGTTCTTGCCTGAGTCACTCCTTTTATTTAGTGTTCCTCACTTTAGAGCTCTTTACTCTTAGAATTCATACCATGTTTGGACCCTACAATACACTCTTAGGACCTATTCAATACCTACCTTCAATTTATCCTCCTGACTCATCCGTTAGCATATTGATCATCTCTAGGATCAACTCTTACTTCGATAAAAGTTTTAGTCTTATTCACAATCTCTTAGTGCAACTTATTATTTTAGGATATCCTCTTCCTAATGTTTCCAACGTTTACATACTATTGTCCTACCAAGATTCTCGGACATTAATATCTTCGTACTCATGTCGTGCTTTAGCTTTCACAACCCCTAAGTCACATATAGCTCTCATAACGTCTATTCACTCTGAATGAGCATAACTCACTATTTTTAAATGAGTAGAATATTCATTCTACACTCCCGTGCGTACTCTTTATTTCTAATCATAAGTCTTTTCTTCTAAGGTCGACTAAAGTTGAACATCAAGGATGGCTAGTCAAGCAATGTTTTTCAATTTTGTCAATAGCGACGATGAACATGAGAATTTGGGATTGCATCAAAATAAAGTTATTTCGAACGTCAGAAGGATAGAAGGGAAAATCGAGAGAATTAGGGGATAATGACTAATCTCTGAGGTTCGGTTGAAATACCACCAGATTTTCTGAAGCCACTATCCAAAGCTGACTTCATTGCTCCCACCTACACTATGTCGTCTCTTATATCAACGATCTTACCCATGCCTGATTGTAGGGAACAAGTGTCTTCAAGTCGGTATTCAGTTGCACTGCTGAAGGCACCCAATGGGTTGACCACTATGGGCAAGGGAGAAGAAACGGAAGGACAAATTCCTAACCATGAGGCAGGGTCGTCTCATCAGCTTAAGACGAATAAGTTGCCCAAATCTAAGAAAGGAGACAATAATAAAATTGTGGACTTGAACCTCCCATTTTATGACGGGTCTGGAAACCCCGATTCCCACTTGAAGGAGTACGTAGACAAGCTATTG
Organism: Capsicum pubescens; assembly: GCA_030864215.1. Classification (NCBI taxonomy): domain Eukaryota; kingdom Viridiplantae; phylum Streptophyta; class Magnoliopsida; order Solanales; family Solanaceae; genus Capsicum; species Capsicum pubescens. Next base: position 25,352,577 of record CM061541.1, read on the forward strand.
GTTATAGGGCAAAGTGATAGCCTTAAGACAAAACTCTTTTTTAGTTCACTCAAGGGTCCAGTATTGATGTGGTACGCCAAAAAAGATTCTATCAAGTGGATCTCTTAGGAAGATTTGGCAATTGACTTTATTAGTCAATTCGACAACAAACTTAAGAGAAAGCTCATAGCTGAGGCAAATTTGGTTAAGCCGCAATCCACAAAAAAAGGGAAAGACGATCATCAAAGAGACATTCAAACCTCCAAAGACTGAGGAGCGCATACCCCAACCTCAACTGATACCCAGCTCCAGAAATCATCCCAACCTCTAATCATGTCCAAGCCTATTATCCCCATTCTTTCACAAAACCTCCTCCACAGACTTTTTGGTACCCATCTCCATTTGTTGCTCTAACATCAAACTACCCTCCAATGTCTTACCAAAATCCACCAATAAATCAACAATCCACCAAACATCAACATGAGTTCCCAAAAAATCCACCAAAACAATACACTCCTCTGGGCGAATCCATAGAACAGTTGTATGAACGACTCAAGGAGGTAGGCTACATCATGCCTATTGCTGCCGTACCTTGTGATCCTAAGTCTCGATGCTATCGTCTTGACCAAATTTGCACCTATCACTCTGGGATGAGAGGACATCCTACTAAGGCGTTCTTTGCTTCTAAGAACATGATCCAAAAGTTGATCGACACCAAAATGATAAACGTAATGGGGATAACTTCTGACGCTGATTGATTTCTCAAGATTGACTGGTACTTGTTGACATTGGTTAAGAAGATCATATTGATTATCCGCTCCAGACTTCCAAACATTCAAAATTCCTTTAAGTTTCACGATTTTCAGTTTCTTTTATGTTTTTCTCCTTATGTAATTTGAACTACGATCGACCTGATTCCCTTGTGGATATGTAGGCGCTCATTTAATGAGTTCGGTCTCACCATAATAAAACTTCTTTTCCCCTACTTTATCATTTTCCTGTACGGAGTTGGATGAATCGACAATATAATGTGAATCAACAAATCTGATGTTCAACAAAAGTCGACCTTATTCCTTCCTTATATTTTCATCTTCTTTACAATTGCAATTGCAAATTCGACATCACGTTACATCACTGTCTTGTTTCATGCGTTAGGAGCTCAAATCTTTATGCCTAGGCCAATTAGTAAGCCCTAGTCTTCACACTAGGATGCATTTGTTTTATGTTTATTATGTTTTGAACTTATATGTGCTATGTGATAACTTTCATTTGGGATTGTTTATTTCCTTTTAAGGTTTTCTAGCATTTGAACATCGAACTCAAGTGACAATCTGCAAAATGACAAATACGCTCAACATCCAAAAAGTTTTTAGTCCTCCTTCTCACGAACTACGTTGGACCTGACTTCCATTTGGATATGTAGACAGTCCACTTTGGGTTCGGTCTTAATCTAATAAAACATTTTCTTTCCCTTCCTTTCAATTACACTTCCAAAATGTCGGGCTAATTAGCCCAACTTCTGAGCATATTAAGGGCAGATTACGGCTACGATATTCAAATGTAGGACAACCATTTCTCTTGAACTAATATTTTCTTTGAGTGGTACAGGAACATAAGGTTCCACCCATTATAGAACGCTTAATTTTATTAACATGTTTATTCTTTCCCTATGTGTTCCTTTTACCTTACTAACTTGATTCTTTTTTTATTTTATTTTTCATTATTTATTTATTTTCTCCCACACCTCAAGGATTGTGTCATGCATTCTCTTGCCCACTACACCAACTGAAAAAGGCTCGGTCTCCTTCTCTTAAGGCTCAGTCATCAAGACAAAGAAATGGGTGATAACAACGAAACTAGAAATGAGCATGGTGAGATGATCGTACAAATGGAACAAAGAATTCTTCAACTACAAAGGGAATTGTCACAAGCCCGTAACTTGTCTAATTTACCCCTTGCTTTGAATGCTCCTCTCGAACCACAAGTTGAGGGTAACACTATTGTCAAATCTAATGCCATATTCACAAGCCATCCCTTACCACCACTTTCTTTTTCACAACCCCCAAATAATTCAAGCCACATATACACGTTGCCTAAATATAACTCACATCCACATTCTTGTCCACCGCAATGTCACACATATCTAGCTCCACTAAATTATCAAATAACATCATATGCCCATAATACACCGACAATGTTTACCACAAATATTCCTCATCCAAACAACCATACTTTAGATCCAAGTTATGTCAAAACGACCCCATTTACCCACCATCAATATAAATCCAAACCTCCAGCAAACGCCGCTCTTATGCAATCTATGGTTGAAAGGTTGGAACAACTTGAAGGAAATAAGGGGTTGAACGGGCTAAGTTAGGAGGATTTGTGCATATACCCTGATGTTGAACTGTCGGAGGGGTACAAACCTCCTAGATTTGAATTATACAATGGGACTGGAGATCCGAAAGTCTACTTGAAATTATACTGTGACAAATTGGCAGGAGTCAGTAAAAACGAATAGATTCTTATGAAGTTATTCATGAGGAGCCTCACTGGAGATGCCTTATCATGGTATGTCACACAAGATGCAACAAAATGGTCAAAATAGACCGACATGGCCTCTGCTTTTATAAAAAGATTTGAGTTTAATGCCGAGAATGCGCCTGATTGGTTCTATATTCAGAAGTTAAGGAAGAAACCTACAAAATAATTTCGAGAATACGGAATGAGATGGATACGTGAAGCTTTTAAGGTGCGTCCCCCTTTAGAGGAAGGTCAAATGAAAGAATTTTTCATACGTGCCCAAGAGCCATAATATTATGAAAGGATGATTCTTGTAGAGGATCAAAAGCTTGTTGACATCATCAAATTGGGCGAGAGATTTGAAGAAGGCATTAAAAATGGCATGATAATAAATCTGGAAGCACTGTTAAGCGATTAAGACTCCAAAGGTCGATGAGAACAATGACATGAAGGAAGTAAATACTGTCTTGACTATGCAAAATCCTAAAAACCAAACACCTCCTCCACTTCAATACCAAACACCCATATATCAAGCACCTTCATATCCATTTCAACAACCTCCTTACTCCTAAATACCTCCAACTACCTTTCAACAACCATTAGCTTATCAAAACCCACCAACGACTCTACGACCCAATCAATTCATCGAACTTTGAGCCAAGCATCCAAAAAATCAGTCAAGACAGTACACTTCTTTGGATGAGCCTCTAGACCATCTTTACGAGAGATTAAGGGTTGATGGCTACATTACTCCAATTCCTGCAATTGTAATTAATACATGTGCGAAATGGATTGATCATTCCAAAGTTTGTGCTTATCATTCAGAGATGACAGGCCACACTACAGAGGAATGTCGTGCTTTAAAAGAAAAAATTCAAGAACTGATTGATACCAAAGTGATAAATGTGATAAATCCAAATCTTGATGTTACTTAATGTCTAAACATGGTTGGCATCTATCTAACGTTGATGAAGGAGTGTCATGTTGTTTCTTCATTTCGATATTTGAAACACTTGAAATTACTTTAGTCATTACATGCACTTGAAACGATATGATTCTTTTTATGTAATTTGAACTACGTTCGACCTGATTCCCATTTAAGAGGGATACGTAGGCGCTCCTGTGGAGTTCAGTCTTATCATAATGAAATTTTCATATTCTCCTGAAGCATGTAACTGGGGCAGAATTTTTGAAAAGAATTCAAAAATTCTACGAGTTTAAGATGGACCAGACATATAACTGGGGCAGAATTTTTGAGAGAGTCTTAAAAATTCTATCAAGAAGTATTTTAACAAATTCAAGGCTACCAAAATTGATGCCATGAACTGGGGCAGGAATTTTTGAGGATCCTCAAAAATTTCATCAAGGATTACATCTCAAGAAAACGATGGATTCAAGACCTAAATAAAGGAGCCGACAGAGACACGAATCAATCTTTCCCTCTTTTTAAAACTAATAATTTTTCTTTGAGTGCAGGAATAGAGTGACGAGTACAAATCTTGAGTATGCTATACACCATCAGAAAATATAAGTTTAAGTATTGATGTTCTGTATTCTGATCGGGTTAAGCACTACCCTATCGAGAGAAATTGCTTGAGGCTAAGCACTGTCCTTGAAAATTAGTTGGGTTAAGCACTACCCTCTCTAGAGAAATCATTCGAACTAAGCATTATTTTGAAAACTCGATAGAGTTAAGCACTATCAAGAACTCTCTGAGGCTAAGCATTGTCCATGGAATGTTAAGTGGGTTAAGCACTATCCTCTTTAGAGAATCTAACTGGGGCTAAGCACTGTCCTTGAAAGTTGGTTGGGTTAACCACTACCCTCTCTCAAAATTCATCCGAACTAAGCATTGTTTCGGAAACTCGATGGAGTTAAGCACTACTCTATCAAAAACTTTCTAAGGCTAAGCATTGTCTTTGGAAAGTTAAGTGGGTTAAGCGCTACCCTCTTTCGAGAAGCTGACTAAGGCTAAGCATTGTCCTTGAAAGTTAGTTGGGTTAAGCATTACCTTCTTCGAGAAATCATCTGAACTAAGCATTATTTTGGAAACTCGATGGAGTTAAGCACTACTCTATCAAAACTCTCTAAGGATAAGTATTTTCCTTGGAAAGTTAAGTGGGTTAAGCACTACCCTCTTTAGAGAATCTAACTGAGGCTAAACACAGTCCTTGAAAGTTAGTTGGGTCAAGCACTACCCTCTCTCGAGAAATTATTTGAACTAAGCATTTTTTCGGAAACTCGATGGAGTTAAGTACTACTCTATCAAAAACTCTCTAAGGCTAAGTATTGTTCTTGGAAAGTTAAGTGGGTTAAGCACTACCCTCTTTTGAGAAACTGACTAAGGCTAAGCACTGTTCTTGAAAGTTAGTTGGGTTAAGCACTACCCTTTCTCGGGAAATTTTCTGAAGCTAAGCATTTCCCTTTGGAAGTCAATGAGGTTACTTAAAGACGAATATTTTTTTTAATACTAAGGACAACCTCCTAAGCATTATTAAATGCTACTACTTTACTGGATATGGTGAGGATTAAGTACAATATCTTCAAATCTATATGAACAAAGCACCGCTCTATCATAACAGATATGCTTTCTTATCTCCTCTTGCTATATTTATTTTTACTATATTGCTCAAATCTTATATACATACATATATATCTGTGCTAACCATTTTATCCAGTTGAGATAAAAATGGCAGCACTCACAGGTATAGATTACCCCATCACGAGCAGCCAAGTAGCTGATCACACGATTTAACGACGCATGGAGAAGCCCAAAAACTGATCCCATAATGAGAAGTCAAGTAACTAATCACATAATTTCACGATGCATGGAGGAACCCAAAAGATGATACCACGATGAGAAGCCAAGTAGCTGATCACACGATTTCACGATGCATGGAGAGGCCCAAAACTTGATCCCACGATGAGAAGCCAAACAGTTGATCACACGATTCCACGATACAACAAATATGCTTTCTTTATTATCGCATTCACGTTACATTTATCAATTGATTATTTCTTACATATCTAACCTTTGCGATGTAAAGACGCGGGTAACAGAGAAGGAATAACAAATAGAGACAATTTTCGTTTCTGTTCTCGAAGCATTACCCCATCTATTCATGCATCACCTCACCTACCTCGACATTTTCAAACTTCTCCATACATCATTATTCCAAATCCTACCGTCTCACCGACCCACGATATCATTGTTAATGCCCCTATCTTCTAACTTTAACATTCTTAAGGAATATTTTTCATTCCTAAATCTAGAACTACACAAGGCCTGATTCTCGTAAAACCAGAGATATGTAGGCGACTTAAGACCAAAGTCTCAGCCACATTATTTTTAAAACCACCTCCTGTTGCTTCGACTTCAATGAATCACTTTGGTCGGACAAAATTGGCTACTACGTCAACTTTCGTTTCTTGACAATTCTTTCATCATTCTCAAACAACGAAGGGGCAGCTGTTGACACCCAATTTTGACCTCCCGATACTATATTTAGGCTGCTATTTTAGCAAAATTATTAATTTCCAAATGTTAGTATTTTTTGCACATTTTTTCTTGCATCAAACAGATTTTTGACGTGTCACATTCATGTTTTAAAATCTACAAATTATGTTATTAATTTTTGATGACATTTTTATAATTTATTAATTCAGATACAACATTTTACATAATTTTATTAATATTTATTAAATATGCACACTTACAATTTACAAATACATTGCCTATTATTATTATTATTATTATTATTAACTATAATCTTATATGATAATTTTTACATAACCTCGACAATCTATTATCTTTTTTGTTATTATTACATTTGTTAAATAGTAGCCTAATTCAATTTAATTTCCTAATTCATTTAAATGCTAGTCTTTTTCTATTTGATTAACGACAATTCTAGCCATATTTATATATGCCTATCACAATCTTAACCTAATTTTATCCAACTTATTACAATTCTATCCATATTTAACCCAATTTTAAAAATCTCAATTCATCTTCTTATCCTTTTAATCTCAGACATAGATCAAGATCGATCCAACGACTGAGATCAGATGCACCCTTTCTTTCCTTTTTAATCCAAAACCTAACCCTAATCTCCCCATTTCATCCAAAGAAGACTCCCTATCCTCTCTCTCTATCTCCCTCCTCTTAAACCCTATGACAAAATCAACAACATCACCAACAAGCCATCGCCCCTCTCCTCTTGTCCTCCACCGGCGAACAACGCCACCAGCCCGCTCTCTGCCACGTCGTCGTCGCCATCACCGACGAGAAACAAACCATCACATCGGATCCGCTCCAACCCCTCCATCGCGACCAGCCCCAACACCGTCAACCGGCGAAACTCCATCGCCGCTAGAGAAGGCAGCAATACCAGCAGCTGTCGTCCGCTCCCGTCACCATCCTCTGAAGAGCTCTATCAACAGTGACGACCAGCCCATCCCCCAGTCCACGTTCCGCCACCTCATCATCTCCGCCACCCACAGCAGCAACAACAAACAACGGCCAACACCCTAACCCCAGCGCCGATGCCGCCTCCTTTCTCCTCCCTCTAGCGAATCCATTGCCACTGCCCCAGTGCCCTCTCTCTGATCAGTAACTCAACACCATCACTGAACTATCTTCGTCAAAATTGATGGGTTTTTGAGAACCCATCACCGATTTGGTTTCATTTTGTGTTTAATTTATATGATTTTAATGATCTTCAATTGGAATTTTTCATTCACTTTTTCATAATTCGTGTTTACTGACTTGATTAGAGTGATATAGGTTAGAAACCTCAACTTTATTTACTAAAATATTTGTTCCAATTTGTTGATTGACTGTTCGGATCACTGCGTTATGCGATCCCTTGAACATAATTATTTGCTTATTCGGGTAGATTTTCTTTTTGACTAATTTACTCCATTATATTTACAAACTTTTTGATCCCCCACCCTTAATTAGGTTAAGTATGATTGATTCTGATTGATATTTCATTCCTCTTTAGTTTAAATTATGGTTTCTAATTATGGTAAATTATGATTTGATTGGTATTTTTCCTTTCCTTTATTTAATTTGACTGACTATATTAATAAGTGTGATATTTATATTTAAGGCAATTTTGTTGAATGATTACATCACATATTATGTTGATTGATGCTTCTTTTCCTTTTATTTGTTTTGACTGATTTTTAAATTATTTGATTGATACAATTGTGATTGATTGATTAGATAACATATCCTTTTTCCCCTTTTATGGCTTGGCCACAGTATCCCTTGCATTATATAAACAACCTTTCTCTTCCTTCAAAGGGGACAACTTACACTCTCTAATATTTACTCTCTCCCTACTCTCTATACTCTGCCTATTCTTTGTGATAAACAAGAACTTACAACTCACACGATCACAAGAAAGCTTTAAGCGAACAAGAAACAATCTGACTTTATTACTCTTTGTACTCACTATTGGAGCATTGATTTCGACCTTCCTGTGATCCTGTGCTGCTTGGGTATTCTTATTATTATTACTTGTTACTATCTTCAACCAGTAAATTTTCTGACGACGTAATTTTAATACCTTATATGATGATGCTAAAAAACATGTCTTTAGGAATTACATGGACTTTTGTGTGTTGTATTGTTGTTGTGTCATTTTGTATTCGTAATTATATCATTATATTTTCGTTAGCCTCTTTGTGTTTGCCATGCTATGCCACTATGTTTAACACGTTTGGGGGAATTGAAGAGTTGATTGAGGATTTGAGAGGGATTATGTTTTTCCCTTATAGTTTAGTCGATTCTTCTTTTTATTGGTGTGTAATATTGTATAAACGCTACACTGATGTAATAATAAATTGGGGACTGCTTGGGGGCGGGGATTTATTTATTTTTCGTGCTACATGAATTACTTAGGCCAACGTAATTTAGGATTTACTAATTTACTTGTTCGCCGCCTTGAAAGCATGTATTAGGATTAACAACTAGCTTTAAAATTAGAATCAACTTTTCGATTGTAACACTTTATTTTTGGACATCGTAAATAATAATATTTGATACCTTACATGTGATTATTTTTGGTGACATAAATACTAGTCTTGATATTAAAACAATCCTTTGCCTATCTCCTTCATGACCTTCTTTTTACAAATTTTCAACATACTTGTGAAGTTTCAGCTCTAACACTATTTTTAGGCAAATAAAAAAGGGTCATTTTGCTTTAGCACTTTAAAACAACTTTTCAGCAAATAAATATCAGTTTTTTTACATTTTAAGTAGTTTTTCAGCAACCTAAATTAATGACAGTCTTTTAAGATAAACTTTCAACAATACAAGAATCGTCTTTAACATTAAAAACAATGTCCCACATTTTTGAATTAAACACAACTTGAGACTTCTTTTAAGAATTCTCACGAATTTTAGTAGTATATTTTCAGCAATCATAATTACAAATCTGATTAACTATTTTAATACAGTAATTCTTAAGACCTTTTATTTACAATTTGATTAATTATCTTTTGCATAAAAAATTAAGGGGTATCATTTCCAATATATTTACTCAAATTTGACATACTTTATTTAAATAACTTTACGATATTTTTTTTTAACGGTTTAACAATCACTTTCTATCAATAAATAGTTACTTTCCACTTAGACATGATGTAACTATCTTTCACACAATAAATTAACGTTCCTATTCTATCACGTTGCTTGACATATCCCTTTTATGAATTCTTACCACCTTGCTTACATGTTACTTTTTAACAATTGTTAAACACTTAGATATCATGTCTATAAGTTAATGACATTAAAACAATTAATTATTTGTCTTTGCATGCTTACCATATTAATCAACTCTTTAATAACCAAGAGGCTAACGTGAGACATTACTTACTACTTGACGTCCTTCGTGTTTTACGCGCTTCGAGTCCTATGCAACATAACATTCTTTTCATCTAGAACACAAATCCAAAATAGTAAAGTCCAATGCTTCTTGGACGATTGGTGGGACGTTAAGTATTACTAAAACGTTAGTTTTATCCTTGTCATAAAACTCCCTTAGACTTGACATCCAGCCTAAGTGGGTTGGGTAGTCATTCGGAAGTGATGATCCTAATGGATATTAACGGCGAGGCTAATGATATTATTACTTGTCTAAGAGTTCGGCCCTTGGGTCGAATGATGATTAAACAAGTTGGGTTTTTGATCCGAATAAAATCAAAATATTTCTTTGTTTGATTTGGACGATGTCTTTATTTACTTTACATATATATTATTTGGGGTAATTAATTTATTATAGAACAATCCCCTTTTGTTGCAAATTATGGCATTTCTTTCTCCTCGCTTATCTTATTTATATGTTTTATTTATTCACTTAGATAATCAACAATTAGAAATAACAAAATGACATGTGTTTTGTTTATTAATTACTTTCTCACTTAGTTAAATATTAAATTAATGATAAAATAAGAGACTTTGTTTGATCACATAGAATCCCCATGTAAAGTATGAATTCGGCTGGGAACCACCATTGTGGACCTCAAAAGGTGCCTATCACCTTCCTTTTGAGGTAATTTGAACCCTTATCCGAACTCTGATGAACTAATAATAAACAACAAAATAGGTTTGTAGTAGCCTAGATCGGAGCCCTAACGCACCTTAATACGTTAGGTGGCGACTCGTCATACCCTTTCAACGCATCTCAAAAAGAGTTTGTCACGTCGAATCCCACCTATCGCGAGAAAAATGAGGCGCGACAGGTATTGCCAAGACTCCATTGGACGTGAACTTTGCACTTCAAAAGAATAAAGGTGAAATTGACTCACAGTTGAAGTATGCAAGAGTATTGGGATGTTTAATGTATATAATGAATTGTACATGATTAGACATAGCATGTGCTATTAGTAAGGTGAGTCGGTATACAAGTAATCCCAAAAAAACTTATTGAATGGCAATGAAAAGAGTTTTAGGGTATCTTAAATACACTCAAGACTATGCTTTGGATTATAATAAATATCCCGCGGTACTTGAGGATATAGTTATGCAAATTGTATCACCGTATCGAATGAAGTAAAACCCATGAGTGGATATGTATTTAATATTGGTGGAGGAGCAGTCTCTTGAAAATCATCTAAAAAGACATGTATTGCTCGCTCTATAATGAAATCTGAATTTATCGCATTAGATAAAGCCGACAAAGAAGCAGAATGGCTCCGAAATTTCTTGGAAGTTATTCCTTATTGGCCCAAACCATTGACACCAGTATGTATACACTGTGATAGTCAAGCGGCAATAGGTAGGGTAGGGAGCATGATGTACAACGGTAAATCTCGTCACATAAGATAGAGACATAATACCGTTAGAAAACTTCTCTCTAGTGGAATTATCACTGTTGACTATGTGAAGTCAAAGAATAATGTGTCGAATCCATTTACAAAAGACCTATATAGAGAGGGAGTTGAGAGAACATCCAAGGGAATGGATTTATGGCCTAGGAGAAGTCAGCATAGCGGTAACTCTACCTAGCAGATTGGAGATCCCAAGAGCTAGGTTCAAAGAGATCAAACAAAGTTGCACCTGACAGGTTCAATATTGTCAATATACCCAATCCATTCTCATGATGTAGACAATGTTTAATAAACAAGGATACGACTTATGGTGAGAAGTTTTTTAATGATTATCTAAATTTGGCAGATTTGACCAAATAGTTTAATGTATAGGATTGAACATTTAGAAATCACCTATGTGAGGAAGAAGTGGAATCCACTTCAAGGAGAATGTTAGTAAAGACCTATTTTCTAAGGTCTCATGAGACCGGAACGTGTTCATGGCTGAAATAAACAAAATCATGAGAACCATAAAAGGTAAAAAGCTGGTTGCGTGACACGTGTTGTTTAGGAGTACATTAAAGCTCAAAGGTTCAAAGATATCAAATCTACCGATTGACCGAGTGCATCCGATGCATGTTCACTAGGGAAAGTTCAAAGAGAAACCCATTTATCCAGATGCAATCAGTCTTTGCTTGATGATCACATACTTGTCCATACAGTTTTACAAAGAATAACCATTTCCCATCCATGTGGAGGATTGTTGGGTTCAATTGGTGTGAATGGAAAATAGAGGGACACAACTCTTTAAGAAAATGATACACTATTTTTAAAAAGGGGTGACTGTTCGGTCGGATGTGACTATTCAGAAAAGACACGGTGTTTCGAAATGGACACACATGACTGTTCTAAAATGATACACCCTTCCATGAACCATTATTTCCTTTATAAAGGGGAATTTGATGGCTATAAATACCTGAACTTTTTTCTTCAGGTAGTATGAAAAATTTTTGCTTTGAAAAACACTTTTCTACTTCTAAAATCTCTTTGTAATCATCTGCCATTGAGTGTGTTCGAAGAATCAGAAGGTTTGAGGTACCACTACATTCTGATTATGAGTCATTTTATCCTGGGAGAAAAAATTCCACAACCTCGGGTATTTTAGGAAAATTAATTCCTTAAGGACACTCCGTGAATTCAGAGGACTTGGTTCTTGTTTTCTACTTCATCTTGTTTCTTTTAAATAACATACTTCTTTGATAGTTATTAATGAACTTGTGTTGAAGGTGTTAAAAATTTCATTGGTGTTCTTGAAACTGTCTTGAACAAAAGTTAAAGTATTTGTGCAAACATACAGATTGTGTACCCGAAAACAACAACCACTACATATTTCTTGGCCCAAAAGATTTTATGAACGGTCCATGAAACATTATTTGTTTTGACTATCCAGATAGAACATGATTTGATGTAGTATCCATCCAGTGTACTTTATTTTTATTGTACTTTCTTCTAAATATCCCTATTGATCATTATGATATTTACATATTAAATTATATTTTATCTAATAAAATATACTAATAAAAAGCTTAATAGAACCGATTAAAAGCCATAAACAAATTGAGGGTAGAGTATGTGAGTCATCCATCCCCGTTCTTTAGATTATCCAACCTCAACAAATGTTAAAGAAAATAAGATAATTTTGTTTTTATATTTTTCTTAATTTATTATTTTGAATGACAATGAAAATAAAGATATATGTATTTACCTTTATAACATAGGAATTTATTATTAAAAAAAAAATCAACCATTCACAAGATATTATCCTACAAAGACATTTAAATTTTTAGGTTGTTGCCCTCCCGTTTATATGAAATAAAATCAACTCATATCAGAGTTCTTCAACTAAAAAACAATGTAATTTAAGAAGCAATCAACTCTTTTTTTTAAAACTGGTAAATGTCGCAATCAACTTAATTTGTTATGGTATTCAGATCTCTATATATCCTGATATATACTGTTATTAAAAAGCTGGGGTAAATGCAATTTAAAGAGAGCAATTATTTTCCCAATTTGGACAATAGATTACAAACTCTTTCATTATTGGACAATAGAATAAAGGAGTTGACAACCTCTAAAAAGAGATAGGATTAGCCTTTATTATAGAGTTTGCAGTTGATGCCCGCCCAAGCCCCAGGACACGCCCTCTCCCCGCTTCCCAAGCTCGGGACCATGATCGAGCCCAGAACCTGCCCCCTTCCCTTCCCAGGACCACACCCGAGCCCAGGAACCCCCTTCCCTCTTCCCAAGCTCGAGACCATGCCTGAGCTCAGGATCCCTCTCTCTCTAAGGTTCGAGACTAAGACTTCCCTCCTTCTCAAGCTCAGGACCATGCCCGAGCCCAGGACCTCTCCTTCCAGGCTAGAGACCACGCTCGAGACGACCATGCCTCCACTTCACCCTCACAGTTTTGGGACCACGCCCGAGTCTAAGACCCAACTCCCACCCCTGCCCACCTACCAGGATCAGGACCACGATCGAGTCCATGACTCGGCCCGCTTCCGCTCGTCATTTTGGTATTTTTGATGAAATTTTGATATATAGTTCTTCTTGGAATGTCCACTTGACACACTTAACCTTGACTTTTGATATTTCGAAGACACACTATTTGTTTTTCAAGTTGAGCAAGTTCTTTTTTGAAAAAACTAAAGTGGATTATCTAGGATATGTCATCATCCAACAAGGAGATCATGTTGATTTTGATAAAATTAAAGTGATGTTGGAGTGGCCTATTCTTAAAACTATTAAAGAGCTTAGAGGTTTTTCGGGGCTGACTGGTTATTATAGAAGATTTGAGAAAGGCTATGGGAAGATAGCTAAGTCTTTTGCTGACTTATTGAAGAAACACTTGCATGATAGTGCCATAGGAGGACACTAAGGTATATATGCTACACTCTGTAGAGTGAGTCAGTAAAAATTGAAGAAAGATGTTTATTAATATGTGAGGAAGTGTGAGATGTGTACCGATGTAAAAGAGAAAATGTCAAAGTTCCTGGATTTCTATAGCCCCTGCCAGCACCAAAAAAAGTGTGGCAAGACATCATCTTGGACTTTATTGAGGGACCGCCAAACGCTTACAATAAATCGATGATCTTGGTTGTTGTGGACCGACTAAGCAAATATGCTTACTTTATGAGATTGACCTATCCTTATACAGCTACCTCTGTTGCTCAGTTATTTTTGGATAACATTTATAGGTTGCATGGATTACCACAAACTATAGTCAGTGATAGAGATATGTTTTTTCTAAGCAAATTCTGGCAAGCCTTATTTGCAGCTCAGGGTGAGCAACTTTTTTATTCCACAGCCTATCGCCCATAATCAGACGGCCATACTGAAGCTGTGAACTAGTGTATGGAGGGATATCTTAGGTGTATGTGTTGTGACAGACCTAAAGAATGGGTCAAGTGGCTACCCTTGGCTAAATGGTGGTATAATACCTCCTTCCACTTTGTCATCAAGATGACTCCCTTTGAGGTAGTTTATAGTCAGAAATCCCCCACTCATTTACCATATCTAGTTTATGATTCTATGGTTGACATGGTTGATAGAAGCCTTCAATCTAGGGAATATACTATCCAGCTCTTGAATCACTATTTGTTGTTGGCCCAATCTCGGATGAAAGCTAATGCTGACAAAAAGAGATCTCCTCGAGTATTTGAAGTTGGAGATAAAGTGTTTGTTAAACTACAACCTTACAGGAAGGCACTGTTGAGGGGTCATGCATATCACAAGCTAAATCCCAAGTATTTTGGACCTTTTGTTATCCTTATAAGGGTGGGCACCGTAGCCTACTAACTACAGCTTCCTCCTCAAGCCAAGATCCATAATGCTTTTCATGTGTCCCAACAAAAGAAATTCATTAGGGACAAACCTGTTCACCCTTCTTTGCCTATTACTCTCTCCTCCCATGGCTATGTTATTTTGGTTCCTAAGGCTGTGCTAGACACAAGATCTATTTCCAAAGGTGGTCGACTGGTGACTCAACATTGGGTCAAATGGTTCAACTGTTCTTCTGAGGATAGCACATGGATGGATGCCTATTCTTTACTTCAACAGTTTCCTCAGTTCAGTCTTTGAGGTCAAGAAATTCTGCAGGGGAGGGTATTGTTATGTACTAATTTAGAAGAGAGGTCATTTTAGTCATTTCAAAAGTCGGTTAGGTAGTTAATATCTGTTAAGATGTGGTTAGGATTCAGTTAGGAGCTACCGCTGGCAGCTCATTGGGGATTACCCTATAACTACAAGAATTACAATATAAATGAGCATTTAATTCAGATATTCAAGATACTTCTCTCTCAATTGATTCTCTCTTAATCTCTATTTTATTGTTCAGAGATCATTGTCTCATTTGTTGCTTAGGTGACAAAATTGTGCTTGTCAATTAGCACGTTACAATAACACTTGGAATTTTGCTTCTCTCCCTTTTGTCCTCCCCGAGTCCATTACAAGTCTAATAGCGGCAACATAATTCCCATATACATAAATACTTATGAATGTATCAAATGGAGTCTTACTACCACGGGTAGTTTCACAGTACGTACTTGCTACAATAATATAATCACGGGCATCATAGAATCTAGGGGGTTTGGGCCACAAGTGACAAAAGAGTTTTAAAATGAGGTGTAGGTGACACAAGTCTTAATTATTAGTTGGAGGTGAAAATTTCTTTATTATGGATTAAGAAAGTTGGGGAAATTTGAAAATAATCCACAAGTTTTTAAATTTACACTTTGATCCCAATGTATACCTAAAATAATGGGAAATGGAGGAAAAAAATGCCTTTCTCTCTCTTCTCATCCATTGTTGTTTTCTCGCTCTTAGCAATTTTTGTTGTTAATTGTTTCTATTTCTGCTGCTTTATTCATCATCTTCTGCTTCATTATCATTATCTTCTACTTCATTATCATCTTCATCTTCTTCTTGTCGATCATTTGTTATTTTTGTTGTTGTTGTTGGTACAAAGCTACTGCTGCGATTTGACCAATTTCTTAGGTCAAATTTTGTTTACTGCATCACTTTGCACTTTGTCATTACTTCATAGGTGACTTTGGTAAGTAAAATTATGATTTTTATTCTTATTTGTCATCTGGGTACACTTCTGTTTTTCCAACAATGAATAGAACCCCGATTATAAATCCAGCATAAGCGCCCATAATTTAAACAGATCAATCATCTGGTGCATCAGATGAGTAATTTATTGCATCAGAAGATTTATTTGTTGCATCATCGTATTATCTATTACATCAGACGTATTATCTGTTGTATCAGGATGTTTATCTGTTGCACCAAACTAATTATCTATTGCATCAGAATGTTTATCTGTTGCACCAGACTAATTATCTGTTGCAACAAATGATTAATCTGTTTGAAACAACACAAATCAACCCCTGCCATAAACCCAACAAATAACCAATATGTTTTCAACACTTGCTATTGCTACTGCGTTCAAATTTATTCCTTACGTCCAATTACCCATCCCAAATTTTCTAATTCGATTTCTCATTTTACTTGTCTTTTTCATTAATCATGAAAAGATTAAAAAAAATCCATGTCTTACCCTTTGCATTAATAACTTTTTCTTCAAATTAAAATGGAAACATCATTTAATAGGGGAACTATATGCCGACCGATGTTAAAAGCTTTCTTCTCTTATGAAATTTCGATTTAATAACAAACAATGATTATTTCAAAAACGTCTAATGTCCCACCAACTGATCAGTGGGTTATGGTAAACTAGACATGTTATTAATTATTTTTCTTAATCAATGTGCCATCTCAATTTGGGATGGGTAATTTGAGACGGAGGGAGTACGAATTAAAACGTTAGAGCCAAGCAAAGCAACAAACTAGTCATCTGTTGAAACAAACTATTTATCTGTTGCATCAACTTCTTATCTGTTGCAACATGAGTAATCTGTTTTGAACAAAACATCAACCCTGCCACAAACCTAACAGATAAATCTTGCTATTGCTACTGGATTCTAAATTATTCCTTTTTACGTCAAATCGTCGACATGTTTGTTGAGAAGATAATAGACAGAATGAAAATTAATTATGGAATAAAACGTCAAAGATCAAACATAATTTATTTATTAAACAAAAACAAATAAAAATACATATAATAGACTAAAAGAAAAATAAGTCTAATTATTATTATTTTTATCAGCATCATCATTGCCAGCCGGCCAATCTTCAACTGGAAGTAGCAAGGTCCTCCTCAGCCTGCGTATCTCGCGGAGCATTCTTGATCTAACTCCTCCCAGTTCCCATTGCAGATCACGAACTTGATTCCGAAGTTCATTCACGACGTCTTGCAAAAAATCAACGTCCCACACTGGGTCAGCCATAATCTTGTCTTCTAGAGTGTAATATGAAAGACGAGATGCAATAAATAAATAGAGTGTATTTGAATGAACGATTGAGTAAGGAGGGACCTATTTATAGAGGATTGAATTTGAATGAAAGACAAAAAGACACGACTATTCACCTCCATACATTAATTACATTTTTGATTAAATTAAGAAAATAAATATTGTGATATAAGTCATAACTTTTCAGATTATTATTATTAATTAGTTCTTTCGAAGAACCATTTTTATTGAGTTGTGGAACCAGATTCTATATCTGTTGTATCAGATAACACATATGTGACAACAAATATATTATCTGTTGCAACAAATATAAAATATGTTGCATCAGATAACATATCTGTTGCAACATATAATCTAACTGTTCACCTCTATTTATTAATTATATTTTTTATTAATGTAAAAAGTAATGAATTAATTAAATTAAGAAATATTGTGATAAGTCATGACTTTTCAGATTATTATTATTAATTAGTTCTTTCCAAGAACCGTTTTTATTGAGTTGTGACTCGATATAGGTTGCATCAGATAAATCATCTGTGACAACAGATATATCATCTGTTGCAATCATAGTGAACCTGTTGCATCAGATAATTTAATTGTTGCAACATATAATCTACTTTTTTTAAAAAAAAAATAACTATCATCATATCATTAATCCAAATTTTCTTACTTTTTTATTTTATAAATAAAAAAAATACCTTTTCAAATTTCTTAATAAAATAATAACCATTTTATTATATAATAAATTATTTTAAAAACAAATTCAAAAACAAAAATGGTGAAAAGTCACAATCAGTTATTAAAATTATGGTTATAAATTGTGTTTATCATTTATTTCCTTATTATTTATTTACGAAACATTTTTCATATTGAATAATCGGAACGAAAAGTCATGTCTTTTTTTTTTCACCCTCTCAATAACAATAATCCTTTTTTATTAATAACCGCCAGGTGCAACATATGATCGATCTGTCGTAGCACATTAACCTCTAACTGTTGACACAAATTGCTGCTCAATCCCTACCACCAACCATCGACATGTTGAAAACAAGGAATAAGCATAATGATTATTATTAAATACTAAATAAGAATTAAAAATTTAAAGTCGACAGCAAAATGAAATGAATGTTCATAGATTTTTGAATCCCTTGGGTAGATTTGATATACAAAAGGAGGAAAATAATTGCTAAAATAAAAAAACATTACCTAATTATTATTATTGTCAATCAAACATTTTTCATCCGGCAGCCTTACTTCGAAGTCAGTCAAATCTCTCTGGAGTTCATCAAACTGCCTTTGAAGTTCACGCAAGGACTCAATATGAATATTCTTGTACTAATCTGGATCATCTATATTTGTAAGGAGGGACCTATTTATAAATTATTGTATCTCGAAAAGAAAAGAAAATTGCTTTAAAATAAATCTAATAGATGGGTAATCTGTTGCAAAAATATATTCTTTCTGTTAGATAACGTATAACATACTGGCAATGTTTTGCAAAATATGTATATATCTGTTTGATTTCTGCAACTGGTTGATCAACTGTCGTAACAGATGTCTCCAATTGTTTGACAATATAAACAGATGCGTCATTCGTTGCAACAAGCTAGCCATCTGTTTATTCAATTTAAGCCATAGATGGGCTAGGAAGAATAAGGTGCGTGCAGATGAATCCACTATCATATGTGTGGGAGTTAAGTATGTATTACTGATAAGGTTATCGGGACAACACACGCAACGTACAATGTTTTTGTGAATGCAATTTTTAACCGATTAGGCATTGATCATTCAAAAAAGATCCTGTATTGTACCGTTAAGTTTAATGGGTTTGAAATTGATAAGGCTGAGGACCACATGAAGATGGTGCAGATACCCTGTTATGAATTACTGACGGTTGGTGCTCGTGTTTATGCGTGTCAAGTTTTGAGGAGGGATCAATATTTGTCGTCACTGCAGAGAACCAATAGCGATTGGACTTAACTTTAAGTGTGAATTGGACACTTAAAGGTCCCTCGAAGCCTCGCACTGCATCAAACAAAAATGGAAAACCAATATTGTTATTGCCCTGGCCAAAATTTATATGGTTGGGTTGCTCGCTCGGGGTGATGATTATATGCAGAAGGTGCGGTAGAAGAATGCTTTCGAGGGAAAATGGGTGGTTGATGGAAGACTATATCATCTGAGAGCTAATTGAAGAAGAGACATAGGGTAGAAAGTAACTTCTAATGAATCTGGCCGATGGAATTATCTTAACAGATGCGAAATCTAAATCAAGTGCAAATATGAAAGTGTATCCGGTAATGTAATTTCGTTTGTTGTGTCTCTTAAAGAAAAACAAAGCATCTGAACACTTTGCTAGGGAGATGGGTGGCCCAGATTATCACCTAGGTAGAAAATAGGAGAAGACCAACAAAGCAGCCTCACGGGCATCGAGGGTAGAAATGATGTTCAGCAAGTCTAGAAAACTTATGCCAAGAACAACTGAAGTTAAAATAAGGAAACTAAGCGAAGGCAGCAATTTATGAATTTTAAATTTCATCCCATGCCTTCTTCTTTGTGTTTTCGATCAGGTCCACTACCGTTGACCTGATCGGAACCACAAACGAGTTTGAAAGGCAAATAGAGTATAATTACTTCCTTAGCAATATGGATTAATTGATTGTGTTTTCTTGCCTTAGCATGCTTTCAACATTCCTTGGAGAAGATCAGATGCTTGCTATAGTATGTGAATCCCGATAATTTTCAAGCTTGCCTCCAGCTTGTTGATTCCGTATTCAACCTGGTCGTTGTCGTTTTCGAAGTTGGTAAGGAGTTCCTCGTCTCTTGTGAGTTCGATCAGGAACACTACTTTCAAAGTTGTGGCATTCTAGAAGCCCTTCAGAACACTTTCTTCAGAAGCCTTAAAGGATACATGGAGGGTCGCTGTGTTTGTTTTAGGTAAAAATATGTTGATGCACGTTGAAGATGTGGTCCCAACAGTTGAACAACACACTTTTATCGAGTGTTTCTCCATGCATATTGCTCAACCAATTTGATAAATTAGTAAGCATGGAGTTACGTAGCATGTGATTTAAATCGGCTCTACCAAGCCTATCAAATGTTACGTAACTCCGAGATCTTTACCCTATCAAAAAAATATGCCCAAGTTAGTGCACAAATAAAAAAAGCACAATCTATCAACCTTTCTGCTGATCACTCTTCTCCAATATAGATGACAAGATATCTACTATGCAAAAGTCTACACCATCGCCAGACATGGTTTCCTGGGAGCAATTCTTCAGATGACATCAACAGATATTTTCAGAAGAATTGCTCCCAGGCAAACATGTCTGGAGATGGTGTAGACTTTTGCATAGCAGATATCTTGTCATCTATATTGGAGAAGAGAGATCAACAGAAAGGCTGAGAGATTGAGCTCGTTCGATTTGTGCACTAACTCGATCATATTTTTTTGATAGAGTAATGAGCTTAGAGTTACGTAACATTTGATAGGCTTGGTACAACTAGTTTAGATCACACGCCACGTAACTCCATGCTTACTAATTTATCAAATTGGTTAAGAAAGATGCATGGAGCAACGCTCGATAAAAGTGTGTTGTTCAACTATTTGGACCACATCTTCAACGTGCATCAACACATTTTGACCTAAAACAAACACAAAGACCCTCTATGTATCCTTTAAGGCTTCTGAAGAAAGTGTTCTGAAGGGATTCTAGAATGCCACAACTTTGAAGGTAGTGTTCCTGATCGTGCTCACAAGAGACGAGGAACTCCTTAACAACTTCGAAGACGGCAACGACCAGCTTGAATACAGAATCAACAAGCTGGAGGCAAGCTTGAAAATTATCGGGATTCACATACTATAGCAATTATCTGATCTTCTCTAAGGAATGTTGAAAGCATGTCAAGGCAAGAAAACACAATCAATTATAACCATATTGCTAAGGAAGCAATGATACTCTATTTGCCTTTCAATCTCGTTTGTGGTTCCGATCAGGTCAACGACAGTGGGCCTGATCGGAAACACAAACAAGAAAGCATGGGATGAAATTTAAAATTCAGAAATTTTCCGCCTTTGCTTAGATTCCTTATTTTAACTGCAGTTGTTGTTGGCATAAATTTTCTAGACTTGCTGTACATCATTTCAACCCTCGATGCCCGTGAGGCTTCTTTGTTGGTCTTCTCCTATTTTCTATTTAGGTGATTATCCCGACCACGCAGCTCTCTAGCAAAGTGTTCAGATGCATTGTTTTTCTTTAAGAGACACAACAGATGAAATTACATTACCGGATACGCTTTCATATTTGCACTTGATTCATATCTCGCATCTGTTAAGATAATTCCACCGGCCAGATTCGTTAGAAGTTGTATCTACCCTATGCCTCTTCTTCAATTAGCTCTCAGATGATATAGTCTTCCATCAACCACCCATTTTTATTCGAAAGCATTCTCCTACGTCACATTCTGGCATATAATCATCACCCGAACGAGCAACCCAGCCATATAAATTTTGGCCAGGGCAATAACTATACTGGTTTTTCGTTCTTGTTAGATGCAGTGCTAAGCTTCGAAGGCCCTCTAAGGGTCCAATGCACCCTAAAAGTTAGTCCAATCGCTATTGAATCTCTTTACAATGACACAAAAACTAGATCCCTTCATAATGCTTGACAAATAAACATGAGCAACAACCGACATTAAATCTTAACAAGCTATCAGAACCATATTCATGGTCCCTCAGCCTTATCAGTTCAGGCCTACCAAACTTAATTGTAAAATTACAGACATCTTGTTTGAACGATCTATGACTAATCAGTAAAAACATTATTCACAAAATCAGTGCACTCTGTGTGTTTCCACGATAACATTATCAGTAATACATACCTCCCACATATGAAGTGGTTCCATCTACAAGCAGCTTATTTCTTCGATCCCATCTTTACTGCAGCCTCTTGCGATAGTACGTCAAAAGTTGATCAACTGTCTGTTCCTTATATCTACAAAGAAGAGAAAAAAATTAACGTCACAAAAAGAACATTATCCATCTGTTGCAATAGATGTGGAGTCTGTTGCAACAAATGTGGAGTCTATTGCAAAAGATGTGGAGTCTGTTGTAACAGATGTGGAGTCTGTTGCAACAAATGTGGAGTCTGATGGAATACATCAAACCAGCCTTTCTGGTGGTTTTATTTGTTCCAACAGTTTCTCTATCTGTTGCAACATCAACAACAACATAAACATCAACAAAAACAAATAATAACATTTGTTCCAACAACATCATCAACAACAAAGAAGCAATATCCTTTGTTCTAGAACCATTAACAACACCACACCACAAGTTCCAACAACACCAACCCCACTAATAACATCAATAACTGCATCAACAATAATGAAACAAATAAAATACATACAAAAAAAATGATACTGCCAACAAGGCTTTTAAACTTCTCCTAATAGATGACTTTTTTCTCATATTGTAATAAAAATTCTCGGATTGTTTATTCAACACTTACAAGTTCCTTAATTTTTTTAATAAATATGATATGGGTAAATAGTAATTAAATAAAAAACAGATGTAAATAACTTGCAAAGAAGAAAATGAGAATAAAAGAGCAATAATGAACCATGCCTTAATATAAAAAAAGGGATCAAAATAGAAATTTAAGTCGAGGAAAGATATGGATGGGTTTAGATCCAAAAAGATATTTATGAGAAGAGAAGAGAAAAGAGAGAAAAAAGGTTGTGACCCTAAAGAGGAGAGAGAAAAAAATGAGAGTTGAATTAAATAAACTGCAGCTGAAGAAAGAGATGAGATAATTTCTATAGATGTATTGTGTACGTAGACGTGGTGGTTTTCAATATTCATTAATTAATATTCATTAATTTCATTAATAATTTGAGGGGCACGAGGAAGACTAAGACTACTGACATTGAAAAAACAAGACAAGAATGCTCAATGAACTCACTTTTGAGATATCCAAGAAATATTTTTTACCACCTTTAGTAGTAAGTACTACTACTTGATATTATCTACTCGGACCAGAAGCTTCTTGCTTTAAAATTAAAAGAGAAAAAAAGATTTTCAAATAGATATGTCATCTGTTGCAACATATATAAATATCTGTTTAGAAATTCGAACAACTCAGTCATCTGTTAGAACAGATATAAATATTTGTTTAAAATCCCAATAGCTCAGTCATCTGTGACAACAGATGAAAATGTTCATTCGATAATTAATAAAATCAGATATGTCATCTGTTACAAGAGATATAAATATCTGTTTGAAAATTTTCAACAGCTCAGTCATCTGTCACAATAGATGCAAATATCTATTTGATAAATAAATTAGATATGTCATCTGTTACAACATATATGTACCTGTTTGAAAATTTTTAATAGCTTAGTCGTTTGTTGCAACAGATTTTATTGCAATTGATTTAGGTAGAACTAAGGATGAATGAATGAGCTCGCAGGGTCAACTACAAATTCAATCGAGTCTTTGTAATTGCATGGCGTTGGTATTGCATTCATCCTGACCCGAGTCATCGATCGATCACTCTGAGTTGAAAGGAGTTCTCATCAACTCAATGTTAGGATAGTGATAGTACCTAAGTTGATTTAGGTGGAACTAGGGATGAATGACTGAACTCAAAGGGTCAACTACAAATCCAATCGAGTCTTTGCAATTGCATGGCATTGGTATTGTGTTTATACCGACCCGAGTCGTCGATCGATCACTCTGAGTTGAAATAAGTTCTCATCAACTCAATGTTAGGATAATGATAGTACCTAAGTTGATTTAGGTGGAACTAGGGATGAATTAATGAGCTTGCAGGGTCAACTATAAATCCAATTGAGTCTTTGCAATTGCATGGCGTTGGTATTACGTTCATCCCGACCTGAGTCATCGATCGATCACTCTGAGTTGAAATGAGTTCTCATCAACTCAATGTTAGGATAGTGATAGTACCTAAGTTGATTTAAGTGGAACTAGAGATGAATGAATAAGCTCGCAGGGTCAACTACAAATCCAATCGAGTTTTTGCAATTGCATAGCGCTGGTATTGCGTTCATCCCAACCCGAGTCGTCGATCGATCACTCTGAGTTGAAATGAGTTCTCATCAACTCAATGTTAGGATAGTGATAGTACCTAAGTTGATTTAGGTGGAACTAGGGATGAATGAATGAGCTCGCAGGGTCAACTACAAAACCAATCGAGTCTTTGCAATTGCATGGCATTGGTATTGTGTTCATATCGACCGGAGTCGTCGATCGATCACTCTGAGTTGAAATGAGTTCTCATCAACTCAATTTTTTAAAAACTATATCTTTTAAAATTTTTACAATTAATTAAGATCAATTCGGACCAAATTAGCAATTTCAAAACTTGTCATTCTTTTCTAAAATTACAAATCAACCCATACAAATCATCCATTTGCGCGAAAATCTTTTCATTTCAAATCTTAAGTTCTCGCTCTTCTTTGTATCTCTCTCTCTCTCTAGGGGTGTCCTCTCCCTCTCAACAATACAAACAATAACTACTCAACATATTGCTCAACCCTTCAAAACAGGTCGATTTTCTTCCCATTTACGACTACATATAGTTATTTTTTTGACTTCATTCCCGCTTGTATCCATTGTTTTCTCTATCTTCACATGTAACAGAGTTTGAGAAGAGTTCTACATTTGTTCTTTATTCTAAAAAATAGGGATTTTTAGTTAATGATAAAAAAGAAGACTTTTAGTTGTATTATCTTCGAGAATGGGTTAACAATTTTGAGTTTTGATGCTAAAAAAAGTAGGAAGCACCCGAGAAAACCCTAGTTTTTCTCTCAGTATTTTGTTGACTGTCGTGGTATTGTTGGATGGTGTTTGTGGTGGCTGTTGTTGGTGGTGTTGGTATTTGTGTTTTTTGGCGGTGGTGTCGGTGGTCTAGGTATTGGTATTGGTATTGGTGGCATTGGTGGTTGTCTTGGTGGCATTTGTTGTGGCATTGGTTGTGGTGGTGGTGGTCCATCTATTTCAATGGGTGGAAGATCTGTTGGGAGATATTAAATAGGTCTTCAAACAGATTCTCCATCTGTTCCAACTGATGGGTTATCCATTGGAGTATTTTCTTGTAATGTGGCATAGACTAATTTATTGAAATTTCTCCACCTGTTGCAACAGGTGGAATATCTGTGGGGAGATATTAAATAGGTCTTCAAACAGATTCGGGTTCCCCATCTGTTCCAACTAATGGGTTGTGCGTTGGAGTATTTTTTTTGGTTATGTGGTAAGAATAATTTATTGAAATTTGTCTCACCTTTTTTTTAAAATATGCAGACATCAAATGCAATGTATTTTTTTATTTTTCATTTGTTTGTAGTTAAAAGATGTCTCCCAAAAGAAAAGAAACTGAAAGTGGAGAAAGTGGATCAACTTCCGATCACCAAACAAAAAAGGCTAGAGTACAGTAGATTCGGAGGAACTTCTAGAACAATCTCAGTCAAGGCAAAATGAAGCCGAGGAAAGTGATAACTCCTCCTCACCAATGGGGCATGAAATAATATCGAAATTCCAGCATGATTCTGTCAAAACCATTAGTATTGACAAGTTTTGAGTTGTGATGCCGATGAATAACCTTAATGCAGTATTTGGTGATTTGGTGATCTTGTACTTAAATGTCAATTGGGGAAACCTTTTGACAAACTTAGGAGTATTATGAAGAAGCAAAACATAGATGGAATTTTTAAGAAGAGCTGCTTTGCACACTTTCTTGAGCTGTCTGGGCCTCGCCCTCTCCGTTTCCCAATGATCATGGTAAATGGCCTTCTCAAGCATAGGATCATGTATGCGGGGGATGATGGAGGTACGAAGGAGGGAGGAAATAAGATGGATGAAGTCTGGATCAACTACTGTGGCATGCCGGTTTGTTTTGGATTGAAAGAGTTTGCTATTGTGACGGGCTTGAGATACGATCTTCCAGAAGAACCTGCCATCAAGAAAACACCCCACAAAGGGTCCAACAAATGCAAGGTAAAAAAAGATGGGTTGTTGGGCATTTTTGGACCTAGCTACAAAGTGAAGGATTTGATAGCGGATCTCAAGAATAAGGACATACTAAAGCACTACAGGGAGAAATTATGCTTAGTTTGGTTTGTCCATTCCGTTTTATTGGCAAGAGACGTCAAGAAAGTCATAGAACATGATTTTTTAGTGCTTGCTGATGATTTTTGGAAATTCAATGATTATCCCTTGGGCTACGACAGCTACTACTTGACTGTCAAGTATTTACTGAAAGAGCTAAAGCCAAAGACGACCACATTATACGGCTTTCCTTGGGCTTTCATGGTAAAATTGATCACTATTTTTACTCATTCATTAATTTATATTGAATTTACTTATGACTTTTTTTTTTGCTTTTTTCCTGTTTACAATTTTTAGGCTTGGGAATGTGAAGCCATTTCTCCCCTTCGAAAGCATTTCACGGATTACCCGGATAAGGTTTCTCATCCAAAGATCCTTAGGTGGTTGGCTGCAGTAGAGAGCAGCAAAAAAAATATTAATGAGGCTGATCTCTTTAACCCTCCGGATGATACAGTACGTCTTTTTTCAACTAAAATAATTTGCCTCAAAGAAAGATATTGAAACAGATGTTCCATCTGTTGCAACAGATTATCCATCAACTGCAACTGGTGCAACAGATGGAATCTGTTGCAATAGATGATCCATATTTCGCAACAGATTAACCATATGTTGCTCTATTCTCTGAACCCTACTCAGAAGATTACCCATCTACTGTAAATTATGCAAAATATGGGTATTCTGATGCAACATATTATCAATCTGTTTCAACATACAGATCAACTGTTGTAGTAGTTAGATCGTCTGTTGCATAAGTTGGATGTGTTAACATAACCCGAGCCCCATGTAATCCAACTGACTACAGATTATTATTATATGATTAAAATTCTCCTGTCATTTTTTATAGGTTGTGCATCCTTGGATCGTGCCTACCATTGATGAGCTGGGGATGACTTCTTTTCTTACTCTAGGTCTTGTTGATACAAAAGAAGACCCAACGGTGGATTTAATAAAGAAGGAATTGGATGGAGCAATATCCATAAGTAGAGTAGTTAGGCAAGGTCAGTTTAATGTTGAAGCTCTTCACGACCAAACTCAAACTGCAACAGATCCGAGTGCTTCTTCTGGGGGTGTTGCTGGTGGAGTTGTTTGTGATGGTGGCAGCCATCCTGCTACTGCTTCTGCTTCCAGTAGTGATTATGAGAATGTTGGTGCTCAGTAAAAAATAAATATGTTTAAAAATACCCCTTGCACAGGTCCTCCCTCTCACCCCTACACCGGTCCCTTCCACCCTTACAGTGGTCTCTTTCACCCCTCCTCACCCTCATGTTCTCATTGCAAATGCAAAGTGTGCAAGGACAGAGAGGATAAACTCCTCGACAAGCTAGAGGCTATTGCTGAAGCTGCTGAGGAGTTGAAATCCAGGAGGGGTGTCATACCATCCAACAAGGTGAGGGATCCATACACTCCTACAGTAGAGGTTAGGAGGAAAAGAAGAAAAAATAGACAAATTCTCTCCATTCTGAAATCAGCTAATATTGCAACTCCCCCCGCTCTAATAGTTGTTGAAGTTCAGGGGCCGCCGAAGAAGGTGGACATATTCGCGGCGCTTGGCAAACAGAAGAAGAAGGAATTGGAAGAATTCATCAAGATGAAGGTTCAAAAAGAATACACCATGCCTTCATTTTCCGCCAAAGACTTCTCGAATATGACAAATATGTGCGTGTGGTACGAGGACAAGGTAAGTTTACTTTTTCTAACCTACCCTTCCAATCTACTCCATGAAGAAGAATCTACGCAGGAGATGTGTAATCTGTTGCGAAAACTTGGTATTCTATTACAACATAATACACATCTGTTGCATAAGTTGCGTTGGCTGGGTAATCTGTGAACTGATTCAGAGAACCCTCTGCATCGAATTCTTTCGACTTTGTTTTTATTCTTTACAATTACTAACCTATTTAAAAATGATCTTCTTATACCACAGTATGTTGATGAAATTCTCTGCCTTATGAGGGGAAGGCAATTAACGTAACCGGATGCTTATGATGCTGCCGATAGGATAATGGACCTCAACTTCTACAACAATTTCAAGGATAGGTACGCTAAAATTTGTAAGATAGCTGATTCCAGTGGCTCAGGATTTGATCAGTTAGTTTCTACGTTCCAATGGGATGAGAAAGCGATTAAATATGTTAGAGGGAAGAGGCCATATCCACACGGCAAGAGCTGGACCAAGGAAAAGAGAATCATTGCAATCATGAACATAGATGTCACCCATTTTCTCACTGTTGAGATACTACTATATGAGGAAAAGATTAAGGTTTATGACTGCAATATACCTGTGTTCAGTGAGAAGACGTTTTTAACCCACATGAAGCCACTCTTGAAGTTGTTGCCCAAGTTATTGACGCAGAGTAAGTTGATGGATCATTTGCCGGCTGAAGTCTTAGCAAAGGAATCATGAGTTTTTGAAGGTCAAAATAAGAATATCCAGCTCCCAAAAAATACAACTGGTGCAGCGTGCGGGCCGTACTCGCTTGCATACATCGAGTGTTTGTTGACCGGCACACAAATGACCGGTGTGTGTGACACCGTTATGGGAAAGATGCAATGAGTCTGGGAATATGGGGTACTAACTAAATGGTTTGAGCCCGTGTATAAAAAATAACATGTACAAAGATAGAGACGAACACTATTACAAATTTTCATTTCAAGCCAATTCACTATACATGTAGGGGCAATAGTTTTTATGTTTGGCAAAGTTGAATTTTTATAATGCAACAGATTTTATATCTGTCATAACAGATATAGTACCTGTTGTGAAAGATTGATTATCTTTTGGAATAGGTTGGTCATCTGTTGCGTTATGTACATGTTCCCCGTCTTTCTGTCGCAACAGATTTATGATATGTTGCAACAAATAACTTATTTGTTGCAACTGATCGATAATCTGTTAGAGCAAATAAAAAAAGTAGGAAGACCTGTTATATAATTTCCAGCAGATGACCTACGTGTTGCATCTCATGTTGCAACATATGTCTAAATCTGTCTGATAAGATATGTCGTCTGTTGCAGCAGATGTATTATCTGTTGCTTTGAATCTAGTACAACATTTTAATTAACATGTTCAAAACTCAGAATTAATTATATTCATAGATAGAATAAAATAAATCAAAGCCTTCAGAAATTACATGAAATTACTCAACAAATAAATGAAATGTAAAAAAAATCATTATGGGTACAAACGATCTACTCTACAAATAAATCAACAAGTTAAACCAAGGAGGATAGGTTACTACATTGATGGACTCAAGCTATAAAGATCTAATCAATATGGACAAGTTGTTCTTCATCCAGTGCTATGGAATTCAGCTTTGGTCGTCGTGGATCTTGTAGACACCTAATTTGGTCCCTCCCCGATATCACTTCTACTCATTTTTACCTTATCCTACCGTGTGCCCTCGATCATGTAATAATCCCTCCACAAAATGATAAAAATAACAAACCCCTAGCTAATTTGATCTTATCCTAACAACCTACCCAATCAAAATAAACCACATCACACCCTACCACTACCCCATCCACGTGAGCCCTTCACATTTCTTCTTCACAAAAAAAGACTACAACTAAAATAGAATGGGGACCCACAGAATTATTCCATTTTTCCATTCTTGAATAGAATTCAATACATACGGGTCCACCAATTCACACAAAGAAAACCTCACCATATATATACATATACTCATTCACAGATAGGCAAAAAAAGAGAGAAACCAAGAGAGGATCGGGGAGAGAAATCAGCTCACGCCACTCCAATTTTTCGCCAGGTCATCACCGGATACAGTGCCTCCATTGAAATCGGTACACCCATCACCCACCGGAATATACCAAAGCCACCAACTCACCATCGCCGGAATGCACACACACGCACCAAGGAAAGGTTATTCTTTTTTCCCTTTTCTTTACTGACCTCACAGAAAACACACAGAGAACACGTAATTTTTTTTCTTCTTCTTTTCTTCTTCACGATTTCGCACACACAGAGAGAAATGGAGTAGATCTGGAGAGAGATCGAAAATGGGTGAGTGGACAGTAAATCGAGAGAGAGAGACGGACAAGGGTTGGATAAAAAAGGTGAATGAAAATTGATAAGAATCTGGTGCGTTCAAGTTTTCCGGCGATCTCTTCGCCGAAACTGACTGTT
The DNA here is from genome assembly GCA_030864215.1 of Capsicum pubescens. Lineage (NCBI taxonomy): Eukaryota > Viridiplantae > Streptophyta > Magnoliopsida > Solanales > Solanaceae > Capsicum > Capsicum pubescens. Next base: position 25,383,103 of record CM061541.1, read on the forward strand.
CCTAGTCGTTTCCAAGCGATTCCGAATAGAAAACCTTAAAATTTGCTGAAATCCGATCCTTTTCCAGCTATTCGTGCTGCTGTTTGCGTTCGCTAAAGTTCTGACCACGCAATTTCTGCTGGTTTTCTCATAATTTTGATCTCGGAATTCATCTGTGCTTAGTAGACTTTTTGTTCAAATTGAAATTCGGGTTATCGTGTTTTTTGGACTGTTTCTCGACTGATTTAGAGAGTCAAGATTTCTTTGGTATTCTTTGAGGTTCTCAGGAAGGCTCTTATTCTCTATTAAGTCAATCGAAAGCTCTTGAGGTCCAATTCTACCTTTTCTTCTTCTAATTTTTATGTGATTATGAATAATTTGTGTGATTGGCATGCTTGAATCCCCGTTTGTTGTTGTTTGATTTCGATTGGTGATGAATTGCTACTTTGATATTGATTTGTTTCTTAATTTCGTTGAAAAGTGATTGTGGATTGTTGAAATAGAAATTATGAATTGTGGAAATTTACCATTAAAAGGGAATTTAAGGCAGAATTGAGAAATTGGTAAAAATGGGTGAATTTAGATTAACTTTGGTTTAGTGTTGTCTCGTTCAATTCGGAATGAGCATAAGGATTGTTGGAACGTGATAGAATTATGATATGTTGAAATGGATAGACAGATGTAGGTTCGGGTAGGCAAATTTAGAACTTGTGTTTTGGTTGAATGTTTGAAAGTGCGTGTGAATGTTTCTTTCTAGCTTATCGCATTGGATTCAAGTGTATTCATTTGGCCGGGGAATTCCCTGAGGGAGTTGTATTGATTTATCCGGGGAATGCCCCGAAGTATCATGTACTTAAAAACAGTGCACGATCAAGTCCCGGAACGTCGGGTGGAGAAAGAAATCGAGCGTAGTTAGGATTAGCCTAGAATAGAGTAGGTTTATTTTTCCGTATTTTTTTTATTTCTGGACTGTATAATTGGACTAAACGCTATATTTTGGATTTGTTTTAATTCGTGTGTTTGATTGATTGTTTTATGTGTTTTTGTGTGGTTTATACATTCATAATATCAAATTAGCTGATACACTCCACCAAGCGACCGTGGTTGAACCACGGGATGAAGGGGTGCCTAACACCTTCCCCTCGGTCAACAGAATTCCTTAGCTGGAATCTCTATTCGCGGATCAGTTTCTAGAGTCAAACTGTTTTAAAAAGGATTTTCAAAGGTGACTTGGCACACCGGATTATATCAAGTAGCAACTCTGTATAAAAAAATGTAAATAATCCTTTTCTGAAACAAAGTTTCATTTTTGTCACTTTAACAATAAAAACGCTTTCAAACTTTAAAATTCAATCCTTTGGTAAAAAAGGGTTGTGATAGCTCTGGCGACTCTGCTGGGGATCTTTTCAGAATTTGAGCTTATTTTTTGGAGTCGTATCGTCTTTGTTTCGCATTATGAGTGTATAAGCATTATTTGTGATTTTGTTTGTGTTATTGTTATCACTTTTGTGCGTTTTCGCCCTCTTTGTTTACAGTATTTATCCTATGTGTTACTGCTTTTATATCTGTCATCACGTGCTTTGCAACAAGTCCATAGTACATGTGTTGTACACGACCTCTAGTTGAGTCACCCTTATTTTAAGGGGGAGCCATCGGTGTTATGGAGTAGGTTGAAAGCAAAGCTGCCACTATTGACCATACACTCCCCCGAACAGCCTTGTTAGTGAACCCCAACGTAGGTCAGCCTTTAGGTCATGCTTATGTGCATCATATTGAGACCTAGCGGGGCCCACTTGGTCCTTTGTAGGAGGCTTGACTTTAAAGCATCCCTACGTGCTAAATGTTGCATCTTTAAGGGTAACATGGTCATTTGACGGACTGATTCGGGGAAAGTATGTGTTAGAAGTAAAGTGTGTAGGCAATGGAATACCAAAAAAAAAAAAAGAAAAAAAAGAGAGTTTCGTAGTTTTTTTTTTAGAGTTTTTTTTATGGCTTTTGTTCTTCACAATCCAAAAATTCAAAATGATTTTTACCTTTTGCAATCATTTGTCAAAATAAAAAACATCAATAAGATTTTCTTTTGTTTCCTTTAGCTAGTCTTCACAATTCGAAAACTTTAAAAAGATTTTTCATTAATAGGAGTTTTTATAAAAGAAAATGCAAAAATGGTAGAAGTTTTGTACATTTCATATAACAAAAATATCAAAAGATTTTTCTTTTATTCCTTTACCATGCATTCATAATTCGAAAATTTCAAAAAAATATTTTTCTTTATAGTTGTTGGTGTCATTTTGGTTGAAGTATCAAATTAAAAACCTAAAAAGATTTTATTTTTATCGTGCAGTCGCGTCTCTCAAGTCAAGGTTTTATTTGTTCTATAATCCTTAATTGTCCAATCTGGACGAACTAAGCATACCTGATTCCCTTCCCTCGGGTTGAGATATGTAGGCAATCCGTGGTGGGTCCGGTAATCTTTATTTTTTGACCTTTGTCTTTGTCTTAGCTTAGGTTTTGCTCTTCGTCATCTAGTGTCGTTAGCTTGTCCTAGCCAAGTATGCTGATTTTATTCAGTGGTACTTTTCGGCAATTTGGAGTCATAAAGTGGCCTGTCCCTTCGACATGTCCGCGTCAAAGTCCCAAGGGTTGGGAATCTTTTGCTCCTATCAAATTTTTGAAATAACGTCTTATGTGTTATTACAGGATGAATTTGTCTGCCAAGTCTAGAGTCCTGATAGTTTTCAAGGTGCCCAAAAAGTTAATCAACTGGTGGGGCATGTTTAACTATGTTGACCAGCAGAAATTGATTAAATTATTAGGTGATCTTACAGAACTTCTGCATATTACCCCTCGTCCAGATCTAATAGAGGCTTTGTTGACCTTTTGGGATCTGAGTAGTTTGGTGTTCAGGTTTGGAAAGTGTGAAATGACTCCTACTTTGGCAGAAATATCTGGTCTATTGCATTTGCCCTATATCGATAAAGGTATGATTTCAGCTCGAAATCATACTGGCATGAGGTTTTTGCAATGTTGTGGGTTAAAAAGTAAAGATACGTATTTGGGTTGTTTGAATGATTCGTGGGTTTCCTTAGATTTTTTGTTCGCTAGATTCGGGCCCTTGGAAGGTTTTGATTGCTCTTGGGATGAATTTTATATGACTAAGGAGAAGTGGGAGAGAAAGCGTCTTGAAGTCTTCACCCTTGCTTTGTTAGGTACTTTAGTGTTTCCACTAGAAGAAAGAAGCATCAATACACGTTTCCAATCTATAGTGATGGCCTTATTTCATGAGGAACAAGGGGACAAGGTTACTATCATACCTATGATCTTAACAGAAATATATAAGGCTTTAACCGAAGTGAAGGGAGGGATGAGATTTTTTTAGGGAAGTAACCTGATGTTGCAACTATGGTTGATGGAGCATTTGCATGCACCTTTTCTAATTAGACCGGATGTGATTAACCGTTGTATGCCCAATCGAGTAAAAGCCATGGGACAAAGAATGCACGTTGCCAAATTCTCGCTACCCGTGGGAATCGAGGCTTGGATTGAATTTCTAGAGTCAAGAACTGAGGGTAACATTCTATGGAGATGTCTATGGCTTCGTCCAAAAACAATCTTATCTGGGTGTTAGATGCAACTCCTTTTGGTTATGATAGGACTTAATTGCACTCGACCATACACTCCCGCTAGGGTAATGCGCCAATTGGGTAGATTGCAAGATGTTCCACCAGTGGCGGATCTTCTAAAAGATGTCGCGTACTTTAAGAACCAAGCCTTAGGTGAGAGAAAATACGAGCAATTCTGGAATCACGCGACAGAGATGGGTGAGGACACTTTCAAAGAAGGTTTGGATAATCTGGGGTACACTCCGAGATATGAGATCTGGCTACAAACCATACCTCGAGCTGTAAGTAAGCCGTTACCAGTGCAACTTAAAGGGAGGATACAAGAAACAAGCATATGTGATGACAGGGGAAACGTGAACTTGGGGGGAAAATAGAGTTATTGAGAGTTCAGTTATCATGCTTGCTCAGGAATGTACAAGGGTTTCAGAAAATTCTTTTCAGGTGTACCCGCCAAGAGGCAGGATTACGTGCTAGAAACTTCTTCCTCAGTATCACAATGTCCTTGCAAGATATGCTGTAAATTTTGAATGTGAGAAAGAGAACTTCACAAATAGGTTCATCTCAGCCAAGGTCATCAGATAGAGCACCAGTCTGAAGGGGGCATTTCTTATCCTTTATTTTGAGTCCTTTATTTTGAGTCCTTTATTTTTCTGTCATTGTATTGTTGTGTCTTTGTTAAAGTTCGTGTCAAGTTTGTTTTGAACTCTAGGGTCTTCATTAGGAATGTCACACATGTTGTCCTGTGGGTCTAGAGTGTTGTTTAGTCTTGGTTGATTAGTTTTAAGGTTGTGTTAAATTCGAAGTCGATTTTAGTTGGCTTTTTATGAAATGTAGTAACCTGCGTTGTTCTTTCTTTTATTTTTCATCGAAAAAAATAAAAAAAATCAATCATCATAAAAATCTTCTACTATGTGATTTTATGCACATGCCCCCGAACTATGCACGATCTGATTCATGTACAATATGATATGTAGGCAACCTACTTTTGGGGTTCGATCTAATCATTTTGTTTCTTGGTTTTTCATTATTTTTATTTTAAGAAAAACAAAATCCATAAAGAATAATAAAAAAGAGACAACGAGAGAGGAAAAGAAAGAAAGAATAATGAGAGAAGGAAAAGAAGGATAAAAAAAGGACTAACGCGAGAGATGAGAGAAGTAATGGTAAAAGAAAAAAAAGAAGAAAAAAAAAAAGAGAAAAAAAAAAGGTGTGATTGGAGTAAAGAAGCAAATGGGTGTAGGAAGAGATGGGATGATGTTAAAATGACCTTGCTACCCTCAAAGGCTTGTAGAAATACGCATGAATCTAGGACAATTTGACAGATGTGATTCCCATGCTTGTTGTGTGACCTAATCCTAACGGGTTTTGTCTTTGATGAGCATGTTCTTTTAGATAAGTGGTTAGTTTGCAGCACTCTGGCTAGTCACCCGTACTTTACTAGATCAAAAGCGAAGCTTGCCATGGCTAGTAGGGAGATTGAAAATTTACTCATTGACCTATATCAGGATCCCAGGGAAGAAAGTTCAGAACGCAATGATGAGGTATTGAGACTTAGACAACAATTGTTAGATCTGCACCGAGCATGGGCTAGTGGCATGCCTCCTCCTCCACTCCCTGAAGATCTTGGGAATATCCCCAATTGCCCACCACTCTCTCAGGCGCAATTCTCTGTTCCCATTGAGTCACCGAAGCACGCACCAGGATTCACTCCACGGCAATATTACCCTGGCATTTCTAGTGTGCCCCTGACAGTTCCTAAACCAAGGCCCGCGACTCAGCCGGCGCCACCGGCAGCGTCTGTGTTCATGGCTCCCGCCTATACTGTGACCTGAAGCTCCCACCTATACTGTGCATCCGACAATGGTACTCCCTCGGTCTGCTAGTGAACAAGTATTAAAGGTTTTAGATAATCAGTATTATGACCCGGAACCTACTTTGAAGATGAATGAACCGTATAGGTACACTCAACCACTTGCATTTCCATTTAATACAAAGAAGCCTGTTGCAACAGAGGAACAAGAAATCATGGCGCGGAAGTTAAAGAGTTTAGAACAGGCTATGAGGAATTTGTAGGGAGTCGGGGGTTATAAGAGTGTTTCCTATACAGATCTTTGCATGCTCCCAGACGTTAACCTTCCCCTTGGTTTTAAAATGCCCAAATTTGAGAAGTAAGCGGGGCACGGTGATCCCATGGCGCATTTGAGACATTATTGCAACCAATTGAGGGCTGTAGAGGGAAAATAAGAGTTGCTTATGGCTTTCTTTGGTGAGAGACTTTCCGGTCTGGCTTCAGAATGGTTCGTCGATCAGGATATTGACAATTAGAACAACTGGGATGACCTAGCTAATGAATTTGTGCAACATTTTCAATATAACGTCGATCTGGTTCCTGATGAGGAATCCCTGGTCAACATGAAGAAGAAAAGTACTGAAGTCTTTCAGGAATACGCGATAAGATGGTGTGAACAGGCCGCAAGGGTAATACCTCTAATGAAGGAGAGTAAGTTGGTAGAGGTCTTCATTCAGGCATAGGATGAGACCTATTTTCAACATTTACTTCCGGCGATGGGAAAGTCATTTATTGAAGTCCTAAAGATGGGAGAGATGATAGAGGACGAAATGCAAACCAGACGAGTTGTGAGTTTTTCCGCATTAAAGGCCACCACCCAAGCAATTCAAGGTGGCGCTGAAATTTTTAGAGGTAAAAAGAAGAAAGAGGACGTGACGACCGTTGTAGTTGGATCCCATTCCTATCCTAAAAGACCGCCTCACCCCTATCACCAACCCCAGGCCCAAGTCTACGCCCAAACTTCATATATTCCCCCCCACCATTACTACCCTCCACAAAATCCATTATATATTCTATTCCACCACCCCCGTACCCAGTATATAGCACACAACCATATGCTCAAACCCCTTTTTACCCTCAATGGCACGCGCAAGCTCCACAAAATCATCCATCAGCTCCACCAAATTACCAAAACCCCTCCAAACCCAATTTCAAACCCAGGCCCGAGTACAAGAAAGAGAAGGTGATCAAAAATCAGTTCACTTCTCTTGGAGAGTCATATGCTAGCTTGTTTGATAGATTGAAAAAGATGAAGGTCTTAAGCCCAATTCAAGGAAGGCTTTCGAATCCACCTTCGAGAAATCTAGATTATTCGTTAAGATGTGCGTATTGTTCTAATATGCCAGGGCATGATGTCGAGAAATACTGGCATTTGAAGAGAGCTGTCCAAGATTTAATTGATGCAAATCAAATTCTGGTCCAGGCCCCGGAAGCTCCAAACATTAACCAGAATCTGTTACCAACCCATGCTGAAATCAATATGTTAGAACTGATATATAATGGAAAAGAGTCATCAAGGTGTTATAAGCCTATTGTCAGAATACAGACCAATGAGGAAAAATCGGTGAATGCGGCAGATTCTTTGAAAGCAATGTCATTAAGCAAGGAAAGAATGAGAGAAGATAAAGCCCAAGAAAGCACAAAGAAACCTGTGATCACAGTGCAAGGTGCCAGAAGATATGTTGATTTAAGTCAGGATAAACCTAAGTTGACAGTGGTAGGAGCTCTAGGTAAGCCTATCTTGACGGTGAAAGAAGCACTGACAGCGCCTATTATTCTCAAACCGGTGATCCAACCTCCGATAGTTGATACAAAAAAAGTTCCTTGGAACTATAAGCAGACTGTAATAACCTATCAGGGGAAAGAAGTAGTGAAAGATGTAGATGAGATAGGGTGTTTGACTCGGCCAGAAAGATGCTTCGTGCCTGAAAGTTTAAGGAAGTCCAAGCCAATTGTGAGTGGACCTTCATCTATTAAAAAGCCTGTCACCGAAGAAGAAGCTGAGGAATTTTTAAAAAAGATGAAGTTTCCAGAGTATTCAATAATAGATCAATTAAAGAAATCCCCTGCTCAAATTTCCCTCTTATCTTAGTTGTTGCATTCCAAGGAACATCGTGATATTATATTGAAGGTATTAAATGAAGCATATGTTCCTAGGGAGATTACAGTAAATCATCTTGAGAAAATGGTTGGAAAAATCTTTGAGGTCAATCGGATCAGCTTCTCTAACGATGAATTGCCTGTTGATGGTACGGGGCATAACCGGTGGTTTTATATTATGGTGAAGTGCGAAGATTTCTACGTCACTCATGTCATGATTGACGGAGGTTTAGGTGCAAATATCTGCCCTATTTCTACTTTGCAAAAGTTGAATATTGGTGTTGAGAGGATCAGGCCCAACAATGTATGTGTCAGGGATTTCGATGGTGCAAAATCAAACTCCATTAGAGAAATAGAACTAATGTTGATTATAGGGCCTGTTGAGTTCTCCATAAAGTTTCAAGTATTGAATATAGACTTCTCTTACAATCTTTTGTTGGGAAGACCGTGGATCCACAAGGCCAAGGCGGTTGCATCACCATTGCACCAAATTATCAAGTTTTAGCATGACAGGCAAGAAGTGGTTATTCATGGTAAAGGGGATTTGTCCGCCTACGAAGATTCTCCCTTGTCCCTTATTGAAGCAAAAAATGTAGAGGAGACATTTGTCTATCAAACTTTTGATACAGTCTCGATAAATCGTATCGTTGAAGGGCAGGTTATTCCAGGGCCACAATTGTCTCCTTCTTATGTCATGATGATTAATGAAATTTAATAAATATGGATTCAAGCTAGGAAGGGGTTTGGGAGTGTCTATGCACGGTATGGTTCATCCCATATGTTCGAATGAGAACATGGGCACTTTTGGTTTGGGATTTGAACCTACGGTTGAAGATCTGAAGAAGGCCAAGGGAAGGAAAAAGTAAACATGGTCACTCCCTTGCCCAGTGCCTCCACTCACTAATTCATTCATCAAGAGTAGTGTCGTGGCACCTATAGAGTTTGGAACTGAATCGGTTGATGACTTATAGAACCTGTTGATCGAAGTTGACATAGTTGAAGCAGGAGAAGGTACCAGTAAGGAAAACGTGCAATTCATAGGTCCAACTGTCCGGCTCAATAATTGGGAAGTCACTCCTCTCCCCGTCAGGTGGGAGTTTTGGTAGTTTATTTTATTTTTCTTTCTGTTTATCTGAGTTATTTCAGGGATGTAATTTAGATTTTAGTTTGTTTATGTTATGTTGTCATTTGTGTTTAAACCCTCTTATCTTTCCCTTTTAATAAAATGCAATGTCCCCTTATTTTGTGTCTAATATATTTTGATTTTGTCTTTTTCTTTATACAGTTCTCTTTATGATGATTCTAATGACATAACATACATGCGGAATTTTTAGCCTACTCTTAATATCCAAGATAATCAAGATATAATAAAGCAATAGGGGGAATATGATGAAGAAGAGGCACTATAGGAAATAAGCAAAGAATTGGAACAATTTGAAGACAAGTCGAATCCTAATTTGAATGAAACTGAGCCAATCAATCTAGGGAATCAAGAAGATGTTAGGGAAACTAAAATCAGTGTACATGCTTGCCGCAACTAAAAGTTGGAATGATTCAGAATCACAGTTTTAGTGATTATGAATGATTTGTGTGATTGGCAAAAAAGGGTTGTGATAGCTCTGGCGATTCAAGCATGCCAATCACACAAATCATTCATAATCACAAATCGTTATCCCCCCTGTGAAACAGAAGTTGAGGAAGTTTAAAACTGATGTAAGTATCAAAATCAAACAAGAGATCATGAAACAACTTGAAGCCAAAGTCATTCGAGTGGCTCGTTATCCTACGTGGTTATCCAATGTTGTTCCTATCCCAAAGAAAGATGGCAAAATTCGAGTATGTGTTGATTACCGTGATTTGAACAGAGCAAGTCCAAAGGATGATTTTTCATTGCCCAACATCCATATTTTACTGGACAATTGTTCTAAACGTGAGGTTGCCTCTTTTGTGGATTGTTATGCCGGATACCACCAGATCATTATGGATGATGAAGATGCGGAAAAGACATATTTTATCACACCACGGGGGACTTATTGCTATCGAGTGATGCCGTTCAATTTGAAGAATGCTGGAGCAACATATATGAGCCATGACCACTATGTTTCATAATATGATGCATAAGGAGATTGGGGTCTATGTAGATGATGTGATTATTAAGTCAAAAAGTCAGGCATTAAGTCAAAAAGTCAGGCTGACCATGTTAAAGATTTAAGAAAATTCTTTGAAAGGCTTCGCAGGTATAATCTCAAGCTCAACCCGGCAAAATGTGTGTTTGGAGTTTCGTCTGGAAAACTGTTGGGGTTTGTAGTCAGCCGTTGGGGAATTAAATTGGATCCTTCAAAAATCAAAGCCATTCAGGATTTCCTCCGCCCAAGAATAGGACAGAGGTGATGAGTTTGCTTGGTAGACTGAACTACATTAGCAGGTTTATTGCTCAACTCACAACCACGTGTGAGCCCATTTTCAAGTTGCTGAAAAAGAGTGCTGCGGTAGAGTGGACTAAAGAATGTCAGGAAGCATTCGACAAAATCAAAAGATATCTATCAAATCCGCCCGTGCTGGTACCAACGGAGCCTGGTAGGCCTTTGATTTTATATTTATCAGTCATGGAAAATTCCTTCGGTTGTATCTTGGGTCAGCATGATGTCACGGGCAAAAGGGAGCAAGCTATTTATTACCTTAGCAAGAAGTTCACAACATATGAATCCAAGTACACTCTTCTTGAAGGGATGTGTTGTGCCCTGACTTAGGTAGCACAAAAGTTGAAGAATTATCTTTCGTCCTATACTACTTATCTCATCTCCCGCATGGATCCGTTGAAGTATATATTTTAGAAGCCTATGCCAACGGGTCGATTAGCAAAGTGGAAAATATTGCTTACCGAGTTCGACATTGTATATGTAACTCAAACCTCCATGAAAGCCCAAGACTTAGCAGATCATCTTGCTGAGAATCCCATTGATAAAGAGTATGTGCCATTAAAGACATATTTTCTTGATGAAGAGGTATTGTGTGTCGATGAAATCATTATAGATGTTGATCCAAGTTGGAAGCTATTCTTTGATGGAGCTGTTAACATGAAGGGAGTCGGAATAAGTGCAGTTCTTATCTCTGAGGCGGGGAAACATTTCCCTGTAACAACACAACTTTAATTTTATTGTACCAATAACATGGCAGAATATGAAGCGTGTATTCTTGGTTTGAGGCTAACTGTTGATGTGGGAGTCTAGGAACTATTAGTGTTGGGGGATTCAGATTTGCTCGTCCATCAGATTCAGGGCGATTGGGAGACGCAAGATTTGTAGCTCATACCATATCGACAATGTTTGCAAGAGCTATGTCAACGGTTTGTGTCAGTAAAATTTAGGCACATTCCAAGAATTCACAATGAGATTACTGATGCTTTAGCCACTCTGTCTTCAATGCTCCAACATCCTGATAACTCCTACATCGATCCAGTGCATATACAGAGTCGTGATCAACATGCTTACTGTAATGCAGTTGAAGAAGAGCTCGATCGCGAACCTTGGTTCTTTGATATCAAGTGATACATTCAGTCAGGAGAATACCCAACACATGGCACCAGTGATCAAAAGAGGACTATTAGGCGTTTGGCTAGCGGATTTTTCTTAAGTGGGCGAATCTTATATAAGAGAACCCCGGATCTGGGACTTTTAAGGTGTGTATATGCGAAAGAAGACTCGAAAATCATGGTTGAAATACACTCTGGAGTATGCGGTACGCATATGAACGGTTATGTCTTATCAAAGAATATTCTTCGAGCAGGCGATTACTGGCTTACTATGGAGAGGGATTCTATTCGATTTGTTCGAAAGTGTCATCAATGTCAAGTACACAGTGATTTGATACATTCTCCTCCTACTGAGTTGCACGCAATGGCTGCTCCGTGGCCATTTATAGCTTGGGGAATGGACGTGATCGGGCTAATTGAGCCAAAAACGTCGAATGAGCATAGGTTTATTTTGGTGACCATCGATTACTTCACAAAGTAGGTAGAAACAGTAACTTTCAAGTCAGTAACAAAGAAGGCGGTGGTAGATTTTGTTCATGCCAACATCATTTGTAGGTTTGGAATTCCAAAGATGTTTATTACAAACAATGTTGCCAATCTCAATAGTCACTTGGTGCAGGAAGTGTGTCAACAGTTTAAGATCGCACATCGAAATTCCACTCCATATCGTCTGAAGGCAAATGGCGCCATGGAAGCTGCCAATAAGAATATCAAGAAGATACTACGAAAAATGGTACAAGGGTCTAGACAATGGCATGAGAAGTTGCCGTTTGTATTGCTAGGTTATCGCACTGCTGTTCGTACTTCAACAGGGGAAACTCCATATTTATTGGTGTATGGGACAGAAGCAGTCATTCCTGCAGAAGTTGAAATTCCCTCTATTTGAGTCATTGTGGAAGCAGAGATTGATGATGACGAGTGGATCAAAACCCGGCTGGAACAATTGAGTTTGATTGAGGAAAAAAAGGCTAACATCGGCATGTCATGGTCAATTGTACCAGAAGAGAATGGCTTGAGCGTATAACAAAAAGGTACGACCTAGGAATTTTGAAGTTGGTCAGTTGTAATTGAAGCGTATCCTTCCTCACCAGGTTGAAGCAAAAGGAAAGTTCTCCCCAAATTGGCAAGGTCCTTTTATTATGAAGAAAGTGTTGCCCAATGGAGCCTTATATTTGACAGCTATTGAAGGGAAAATAACAGAGATTGCTATCAATGCTAATGCATTCAAAAGATATTATGTATGATATTTTATCCTTTGTTGGTCCTATTGCATGTTTAGTACTTGCATTTTTGAAGATTGATATGATGAAAGCATTTTATTCTTCTATCCCAAACATTGTGTCATCCTTTGTTTACCCGTTTGAGCTTAGTTTTATTTTTCTTTCATATCCCTCTTTTGGAATCAAAATAGAGTCAAAGGTAAATGTCAGGAAAATAAGAATAAAAGAAAGAGTTCAAAAATAAAAATAAAAAAATCAAATCAAATCAAAACAAAGAACAAGCTGATGGAACTACGTGCGACCTGATTCTCCTCTCTTAGGAGTGAGATATGTAGGTTGTCCTATTCAGGGCTCGGTCCAACCAAATAAAGATTTTAGAGTCACCTAGTCAACAAAAATTGGGGCATGAGTTAACGTATTGTTTGAGTCGATTCCAAAAATTGTAAGTCCCACCCCCACTTCAAGTGTCGTTTGAGCCTCTTGCCATCCTTTTCTAACCTTATCCAAAAGCCAAGCTACAACTAAAGAAAGTCCTTCAGATCAATCTTTGATAATGTTAAGGCTAAGCATGCAATGGATATGATGATACATTGTGGGGTACTACTTGTCTTCCTCAGCATAAGAAATCAGGAAAGAAATAAAAATAAGAGAGTCTTATTGGTGAAAACCCTCGCGGGCACCATAATGCGATGGTGAGTCAAGAGAAATAAAAATGAGAGATTCTTACTGGTGAAAACCCTCACGGGCACCATAAGACGATGGGGAGTTGAGAGAAATAAAATGAGAGAGTCTTATTGGTGAAAGCCCTCATGGGCACCGTAAGGCGATGGCGAGTTCGAAAAAAAGGTGAAAAGGAAAGAGATTTATTGACGAAAATCTTTTAAGATGTTGTCAATTGAATGAGATGTGTGAGTCCACTGAGTTTGAAGAAGCGGCTCAGCGGCAAAGGCATGAACTCAACAAAAAATGGAAGTTTATGGACAAGGATCATGCAGCCTAATCCAACATGCATGTCATAGTCATTGGAGTTGGTTGTCATGTTCAGATAAGTTTTGTTGGTTGTCATGTTCAGATAAGTTTTCTTCTTTGTTTAAAAAGAGGGACATTGGCCTTTTCCTTTCATCTACACATTTACATTTTTCTTCTTTAATGTTTTTTATTAAAAGAAAAGTCACCATCATTTTTTTTACATTTTTGAGTCTTTTCTGTGTCAAAACAAGCGAGAAGGGATTTCAAAACTTGCTATCAATCTCCCCAATTGTATGAGAAAAAGCCAAGGACCAGCACATGAAAGAAATATGATCTTAATTCAACACAAAGCAAAGGAAGTTTATCAACCAACAGACTGCTGGGTTCGTGAGAGTATTCAGATTTGAAAAAGGGTGCATCTCAGAGGCATGGTAAATTGGAAATTCGTTGTTTGAGTCAGAACTCATTTCTCGATCTGGTCTGGGTCTATGATGTGACAAGACAGGGGCAAATGTCAGCAATTTGAAACAAAGATGAAAGGAACAACTGCTGGAGCAGATGCCTGGAAAGCCAAGTGCTGCAAACCACCACTAAGTTTTCAACTGAAAAGTTTTCTTTGATGAAACAGGGGAAAAGTTTTGCTGTCATTGGAAAGCAAGTCCAAGGGATTTTACTTTATGTTCAGGACCCTCCTGAAAATGGATTTTACTTTATGTTCAGGACCCTCCTGAAAAATGGGACTTTACTTTATGTTCAGGACCCTCCTGAAAAATGGGACTTTACTTTATGTTCAGGACCCTCCTGAAAAATGGGATTTTACTTTATGTTCAGGACCCTCCTGAAAAATGAGATTTTACTTGTTGTTCAGGACCCTCCAAAAAAATGGGATTTTACTTTATGTTCAGGACCCTCCTGAAAAATGGAATTTACTTTCTGTTCAAGACCCTCCTGAAAAATGAGATTTTACTTCTATTCAGGACCCTCCTGAAAAATGGGGTTTTACTTTTTGATCAGGACCCTCCTGAAAAATGGGAATCTACTTTCTGTTCAAGACCCTCCTGGAAAATGGGAATTTACTTTCTGTTCAGGACCCTTCTGAAAAATGAGATTTTACTCTATGTTCAGGACCCTCTTGGAAAATGGGAATTTACTTTCTGTTCAGGACCCTCGTGAAAAATGGGATTTTACTTTCTGTTCAGGACCCTCCTGAAAAATGAGATTTTACTTTCTGTTCAGGACCCTCCTGAAAAATGGGATTTTACTTTATGTTCAGGACCCTCCTAAAAAATAGATTTTACTTTATGTTCAGGACCCTCTTGAAAAATGAGATTTTACTTTCTGTTCAGGACCCTCCTGAAAAATGGGATTTTACTTTTTGTTCAGGACCCTCCTAGAAAATGGGAATTTACTTTTTATTCAGGATCCTCCTAGAAAATGGGAATTTACTTTTTTTTCAGGACCCTCCTGAAAAATGGGATTTTACTTTCAGAAAATGAAATCTTTCTTTATCATAATCTTTGTTGGGAATAATTTTTGTTCTAGTTTTGATTTTGGTTTCAGGAGTCCGCTTGAAGAATAGGGTGAGAAAATTGCAAGTCAGTAGCCCGCTTGAAGAATAGGGTGATGAAACCGAAAGTCAGGATCCCGCCTGAAGAGTAGGGAAAATAAGTTGAAAGTAACCAGATTGAAAAATAGCAAGTCAGGAGCCCGCCTGAAGAATAGGGTGATGAAACTCAAGTCAAGACTTCAAAAGAAGATGCATGATAGGTTTTTGTAATTTCATTTATGTTTTAACTTGTAATTTTCATTTTTGATGTAATGACAGAGCCGCAGATCGGAACCTCGACAGGGCCTCATTCGACTCTCCAACTCGGTATAGTCTCTCTTCTTTCAGTCCTTGGGGATACCTGTGACTTGATTCCCTCATAACTAAGGATGAGTATGATGTCCAAAGTCAAGACTTGGTTTCCCTCCTTTCTTCTGTTTCATTCTTTTTTAATAATGGTCGGGACAAATTTTGTCTCGTTGTCTACTTTTTTGTCTGAAAACACTTCGTGTTTACATTCAAAGGGGGAATGATGTAGACACCTAATTTTGTCCCTCCCCGATATCACTTCTACTCATTTTTACCTTATCCTACCGTGTACCCTCGACCATGTAATAATCCCTCCACAAAATGACAAAAATAACAAACCCCTAGCTAATTTGATCTTATCCTAACAACCTACCCAATCAAAATAAACTACATCACACCCTACCACTACCCCATCCACGTGAGCCCCTCACATTTCTTCTTCACAAAGAAAGACTACAATAAAAATAGAATGGGGACCCATAGAATTATTCCATTTTTCCATTCTTGAATAGAATTCAATACATACAGGTCCACCAATTCACACAAAGAAAACCTCACCATATATATACATATACACATTCACAGATAGGCAAAAAAAAGAGAAACCAAGAGAGGATCAGGGAGAGAAATCAGCTCACGCCACTCCAATTTTTTGCCGGGTCATCACCGGAATCCAGTGCCA
This sequence comes from Capsicum pubescens, assembly GCA_030864215.1. Classification (NCBI taxonomy): domain Eukaryota; kingdom Viridiplantae; phylum Streptophyta; class Magnoliopsida; order Solanales; family Solanaceae; genus Capsicum; species Capsicum pubescens. The sequence continues at coordinate 25,398,912 of CM061541.1, forward strand.
CCATTGAACTCGGTACACCCATCACCCGCCGGAATATACCAAAGCCACCAGCTCACCATCGTCGGAACGTACACACATGCACCGGGGACAGGCTATTCTTTTTTCTTTTTTCCTTTTTCTTTACTGACCTCACAGAAAACACACAGAGAACACGCCATTTTTTTTCTTCTTCTTTTCTTTTTTACGATTTCGCACACACACAGAGAGAAATGGAGTAGATCGGGAGAGAAATCAGAAATGGGTGAGTGGACAGTAGATCGAGAGAGGGAGAGAGACAAACAAGGGTTGGATGAAAAAGGTGAATGAAAATTGATAAGAATCTGGTGCGTTAGAGTTTTTCGGCGATCTCTTCACCGGAACTGACTGTTCCTGGTCGTTTCTAAGCGATTCCGGCTAGAAAACCTTAAAATTCGCCGAAATCCGATCCTTTTCCAGCTATTTGTGCTGCTGTTTGCATTCGCTGAAGTTTTGACCATGCAATTTCTACTGGTTTTCTTATTATTTTGGTCTCGGTATTCATCTATGCTTAGTAGACTTTTCGTTCGAATCAAAATTTGGGTTATTGTGTTTTTTGGACTGTTTCTCGACTGATTTAGAGAGTTAAGATTTCGTTGGTATTCTTCGAGGTTCTTGGGAAGGCTCTTATTCTCTATTAAGTCAATCAAAAGCTCTTAAGGTCCAATTCTACCTTTTCTTCTTCTAATTTTTACGTGATTATGAATGATTTGTGTGATTGACATGCTTGAATCCCCGTTTGTTGTTGTTTGATTTCGATTGGTGATGAATTGCTACTTTGATATTGGTTTGTTGCTTAATTTTGTTGAAAAGTGATTGTGGATTGTTGAAATAGAAATCATGAATTGTGGAAATTTTGCATTAAAAGGGAATTTATGGCGGAATTGAGAAATTGGTAAAAATGGGTGAATTTAGATTAACTTTGGTTTAGTGTTGTCTCGTTCAATTCGGAATGAGCATAAGGATTGTTGGAATATGATAGAATTATGATATGTTGAAATGAATAGGCAGATGTAGGTTCGGGTAGGCAAATTTAGAACTTGTGTTTTGGTTGAATGTTTGAATGTGCGTGTGAATGTTTCTTTCTAGCTTATCACATTGGATTCAAGCGTATTCATTTGGATGGGGAATGCCCCGAGGGATTTGTATTGATTTATCTGGGGAATGCCCTGAAGTATCATGTACTTAAAGACGACACACGATCTAGGCCCGGAACGTCGGGTGGAGAAAGAAATGGAGCGTAGTTAGGATTAGCCTAGAATAGAGTAGGTTTATATTTCCGTATTTTTTTTATTTTGGGACTGTATAATTGGACTAAATGCTATATTTTGGATTTTTTTTGATTCGTGTGTTTGATTGATTGTTTTATGTGTTTTTGTGTGGTTTATACATTCATAATGTCAAATTAGTTAATATACTCCACCAAGTGACCATGGTTGAACCACGGGATCAAGGGGTTCCTAACACCTTCTCCTCGGTCAACAGAATTCCTTAGCCGAAATCTCTATTTGCGGATCAGTTTCTAGAGTCAAACTGTTTTGAGAAGGATTTTCAAAGGTGACTTGGCACACCGGGTTATGTCAAGTGGCGACTCTGAATAAAAAAAATGTAAATAATCCTTTTCCGAGACAAAATTTCATTTTTGTCACTTTAACAATAAAAACCCTTTCAAACTTTAAAATTCAATCCTTTGGTAAAAAAGGGGTGTGACAGATCTTTAGCGTCTGTTGCGTACAGCTTCTGAGCTTTCGCTTCTCCATATTTTCATAAAAGAGCAGCATATATTTTGCAGAGTAATCCGACATCAAGTCCATCATTTGGCACTTGTAATCCATCGCTCAAATACTCGGCATAGGCGGCAACAAAAGGACCGCAATCCCTGCGTTATAAAAAAATAGATAATCCATATCTTGCAGTTCATGCAAGCGTTGTGAAATTTGTGAAATGAAACTAAATCATGACACTTAAACTTACAGGATACCAATGGTTTGTTGAGCAATTCCGTCAACATATTGTTCATCAAATGGATTAGCCATTTTATCCCGGTATGCTTCAATCGTCGACCAATCAGTACGAACCTTTTGATCCAAAAATCCACTCATATCAAGGTAAGTAGGCAATATTTTGGCGAGCTTTTGTATCTCAGACGACGGTCCGGAACGTCTCCTTCGCGACATCAAGTCATAAACTCGGATGCGCCTCTCTTTTAGAACGACGACAACGAACACCCAATGGAATTCATCACCACAATTGATTGGGATGTACACTTTGTCGACCAAATGCCAAGGTAAGCCAGCCAGAATGCTAAAACCTTTGATGATGTTGATTAAGCATTCCTCATTTCGGGAAACTTTCGGCTACTGTTGACAATACCTATTGTAGGCATTATTGATGTAACTTTGTACAAACAATTGCCTATTGTGTATCTGTATCGTTCTTGTGTTTGCAACTTGGCCTTCTTTCGGAGTTAGTAAAAATGACATCGATGTGTTACATATATTATCAAACATTTTGGATTACGTGTCAAAAATTCAATATGCAGATGCAATTAAATAAAGTATTAATTAATAGTAATATGTATGGCATTTAAACCTCATCATTCCAGCAAGTTTGGGGTTGTGACATCAAATAGAACCAATACTTCATTTCGGGATGTGCAACAACAAAGTCGAACATATCAAAACCAAGACTCGATTCGTTCACTTTGTAGTGCTCGTCATTTTGTTTTCTACATGATGATTTATATATGTTAATGTCAGGTTCTTACAACAAGAATTGTGTAAACCAATATCCATAAAATTGATTTATGTACCTGCCGGCATGATGCTTTAACAGCCCATCGGCAATCCATTCTGAATAGTCGTTGATCAACTGTGTTAGTTTTTTTGGAGCCTCGTCTGAGATGTTGAACCCTTCAAACGAGTAATTCTTTCGTTCTCCCAAATTGACAGGCTTCACTTTTTCTTCATCTTTGGAAGCAGTTGATGGATTATCAACTGTCATATTATGCTCTTCGGCAGTAGCTGTGACATCCACCTGGAAAGCCAGAATTATCAATGCTAAGTAGAGATATACAATAAATTTTCCATCTGTTACAACAGATAAGTCTTATGTTGCATCAGATGGATTATCTGTTGGGACAAATTTGAATAGGTAAATCAGAGCAGTATGATAATTTCGAACAGATGCCCTATCTGTTGCAACATAAGACTCATCTGTTGAAATAGATAACGAATCTGATGCAACATGTTAGACAACAATTGCAACAGATGTATATATCTGTTTGATAATTTTCAGCAGATGTATCATCTGTTGAAACAGATATGTGCCTGTTTGTTTTTTGGAACAAATGATGTACATTCACTTTCTTCAGCCCATGCTGCTCTTTTGTGGCCCTTGCACACTGAACATCGGTGCAAGACAAAGATAGAGGCGTTGTAATCTTGCTTTTTTTGATGATTGATAATGCCTTGGAAGTGTCTTTCCTTCTTCTCTTAGCCGACTTGATCTCTAGTGGAGTGTCTGGATATGAAATCCTCTTTGATGGAATGACACCCCTCTTAGATGTCATTTCCTTTACAGAAGCAGTTAGTGCATTAATAACATTAATCACTCCATCGTGTTTCACCTTGCAGTCTTAACATTTGCATGAAGAACATTCGCTAGATGCGGCAAAATCTGGAGAAAAATCTGTATAACCATTATGATCATAATCATAATGGCTTGTTGTTTCAAAAACTATAAGAGGAGCATCATTAGCCCTACCCTCCAAAATTATTTTTCTTCTGATGGTTGTTGCTCCAAAGAATTCCATTTTTATTCCATCAATGACCTTAGGGTCCGATAAAGTTTTCACAGACCGCAAAGTAAGAAAAAATGGCATCTTCAACTCTCGGTTGATCGAAACAAGCCACGGATGGACAATCTAAAATAAATCGGTACATATATTAAGAATGATGATGAAATCATTTAATCATTAATTAAAACAAAAACTTGATTAGAATTGGACTTACTGCTTCCTTGGGGGAGTTGAAAAGATAAAATTTTTTTGCATTTTTATCAGTTTTGGCCGACAACCATCTCAGAATTCTTGGACAGGAAACTTCTTCTTGGTAGTTCACTTGTTGTCTCAAATAAGGAATGACTTCAAATGCCCAAGCCTATAACATAACGCCAATAAATCAAAAGAATTATCGAATAAAAAAATGATGAATCATATCATGATAAAAGAAATATTTACCATGAAGGCCCATGAAAAACCATATAAGTTGACTGTTTTTGGCGTTAACGGAGTCAACAAATATTCGACAGTCATTTTGAAGCTTTCATAACGCCAAGGATAGCTGTTAAATACCTCAAGATCCTCAAAGAGATTTATTAAATCGAGGCTTATGTTGTTGTTAACGTCTCTCGCCCAAAGAACATTATGTACAAACCAAACCAAGCACAATGATTGTTTGTGCTTCTTTGAAAGTCCTTTACCTTTCAAAGCTTCAATCAGATTTTTGTTTTTGAAGCTTGGACCAACAATGGACACCAGGTCATCACGATCACTCGACTTACTTTTTCCTTTTTTGGGTGTGCGGGGTGCTTTTTTTGGGTCAGAGTAGGTATAACTTAAGAAGGAGAAGAAGAATAACATTTTAGTCCGGTAACTATGGCAAACTCCTCCCAACCAAAACAAACAAGCATGCCACAGTAATTTATCCACACCTTATCCATCTTATCTTTGTTTTCATACATAAACCTGCGCTTGAGAAGATCATATACCATTTTCATCTGGAAACGAGCATTATTGTCCTCCGTCAAATCAAGATATTGCCCAAAGTAGCTTTTCCTGAAATAAGAATCCAATTTTTATTCTCGAAGTATTTTTTTGAATGCGTCAAAAGATTTTTCCATGACTGACTTAACCACGAGATCACCTATTAAATCTGTGGCACCATCGCACTGCATTCTCACAGGATAACGATCAATGCAGAATGTTTTGACCAACTCTTCGACGGAAGGGCTATTAGCATTTGGATCATCTCTTTTGAAAGATTCCTCCTCCCCGTGTTCATTACCTTCTACTCCTGATTGAGATAACACTTGTAAAGCAAGCTCATAGAGTGATGGATGTAGCTGAGCTGCTGCACTTGTTCCTTTACTTGGACTTGATTCGATTTCTTTTCTTTTGGGAGCCATGTTATCTTAAATTAACAGGAACATAACATAGATTATAATTGATTAATGCATAATAGTAATATAACAGTTCCAACAGACAACTAATCTGTTGCACCAGGTATGTTATCTATTGCAACATATAACCGACCTCTTACAACGGATGAGTAATCTGTGGGAACCATAAAAACAGCACTATCTGTTGCACCTGATATTTTATCTGATGCAACATATAACTGACTTGTTGCAACGGATGAGTAATCCGTTGGAAACCATAAAAACAAATCACTAATCTGTTGCACCAGGTATTTTATCTGTTGCAACATATAACCGACCTATTGCAACGGATGAGTAAACTGTTGGAAAGAATAAAAATGGATCACTAATCTATTGCACCAGGTATGTTATCTGTTGCAACAGATAACCGACCTGTTGCAACGGATGAGTAAACCATTGGAAAGAATAAAAATAGTCCTAATCTGTTGTAAAATGAAGAGTAAACCGTTGGAAAGAATAAAAACAGATCACTAATCAGTTATCTGTTGGATCAATATTGCTTAGATTTCTTCCAAACAAAAGAGTCGTCTGTCACAACAGATGAATGATCTGTTAGATTGTTCACTTGTTGCATCAGATTTTCATAGTTGCATCAGATTTTTCATCTGTTGCATCAGATTTTCATCTGTTGCATCATATGTTTCATCTATTACATCAGATGTTTCAACTGTTGCAATACCATTTCTACCAAGACAAACAACAAATCAACTCAGCAACACCAACACATCACACACACACACTAAGAACATCAACTGTGACAAAAAATCACCAACAAATTCGAATCAACAGTACGGCAACAAGAAGAAGAAATGCAGAAATGCCAGAAATTAGGGTTTTATTCAGTCCACATTTCAATACCAGAAGAGTAGTTGGCTCAAGTTCCTCTGTTTCTTCATAATTTTTTACTTGTGAAAAAGGAAATGAGAGGACAAAAAACTCGAAGTTGTTGTCTCCGGAGAAGTATTCACGTCGATTGACGGTTGAAAGTTGAAAAAGAACTCGCCCGACTATTTATCGCCGGAGGTTGAAGAGAGAAATTTTGCAGAACTGTTGGTTGGGAGAGAGTTGAGAGAGGCTGGAGAGAGAGGAGAGAGTGGTTGATTTGGATTGAAGAGGGGTGTGGGTTGGGTTGATTTGTATTTTTGAAAAGATTAGAAAGTTTTGAAAATATTAATCAAGTCCACAATTAACTTAATCAAGTATTCTAATGATGTTTGACCCTATCTGTTGGTCAATGTCACCAATACTTCATTCAAGACTTAAAAGACATCTTTCCTTCAATTTTCTCTAGAGTCTATGCCTCCATTGGTTTTTTTACGTGGATTTGGAAGCTAAATACCCCCCCCTAAAAAAAAAATATTAAATAAATAAATTAATTAATTAATTAAGCACTCTATGTGGTTACTAGTGCATAATCGGCTTCCAACATCTTCATACTTAAACCATATATCGTGCCTAGAATCACCTAACTACAAGTTATGCCAGCATGAAGTCTTCGAAATAATATCACATTTTTTCATTCAATGTCCTACTCTTGCTCAGTTTTGGAAAAAACTCAACACTAGCATAGGTTGTTCACTACAACTACCACCACGAGATGTGGACACACCCTTAAACACTTGGCTAAAAAATATTCTTCAAAATCATCATGCGACCTCTATTCCCATGGTACTGTTTAAGGTCCTAGTACCTTATTGTCTTTGGGTCATATGGACCCAACGTAACAAACATCTATTTGAGGGACAAATTTGTGCTCCATTTGCAGCTCTTGCTATAAACCTCGCAACACAATAGTGGTACTTTGCACAAGACTCAAAAACCAAACACAACCCCTTCACCCTTTATGTTATATGGAACGCTCCTAAAAATAATTGTTTAATGTTAAACACTGATGCCACGTTGTCACTAAATTCAAATACTGGGGGTATAGGAGGAGTTTTTCGAAATTGTATGGGGGAGTATGGTTAATGGGTTACACTGCACCCACAATTGCGCAAGATATTCTTCATCTTGAACTCTTGGCTTTATTTAAAGGACTGTAACTTGCAATGGAACACAACCTAAAGCCTCTGGAAATAAATGTGGACGCTGAGCAGCTGATTACTTTGCTTAACAGTATTGATACTAACACTAAGAGCTCTATCCTACTATGTGATTGCAGGTTCCTCTTCCAACAGCGGAGTAATTCGACACTTATCCATATCTACAGAGCAGAATCGATTAGTAGATAGTCTAGCAAGAAGAGTCATCTCTACTGCACACCCATCCGTTATAGCTACTACCTCGGCACGACTACTATTACTTTTGGTTGCCTCCTCAGGACTTGTTAGATATTTTGCAAGCAGACAGAAGAGGAGATATCGTTATGTGTGAAGACCTTAGGAGTCTTGCCGCAAATTACATCTGTAAATATACCTACTACTACTACTAGTCAGGAGCGGCTCCATGCTTTAAGAAATTAGTCATCCGTCTTAGGCCCCCAAATTTGAGGGGCCTCATTTTCTTAGCAATAATAGAATTATTATAAAGTTTATTTTAATTTTTTTTTTATTTTCCATTCGATGTTCGGTGCCCGCATTGGAGCCCCGACTAATCCGGATCGCGAGTTGCAGGGCCCATTAAGGTGGCAGCGGTCTCAACAGAGTTTTCTCCATATCCAGGGTCGAGCCCTCGACCTCTGATTAAGGGTGAAGAAGCCCCATCCACTGCACCATAACCGATGTTAGTTAAAAAAATATTTTATACTATCAGTTTCAATTTGTTTGTTTTTAAAGAAAAAAAATATTTTTAAGCCAATAAGATTAAAGAACATTTTTAGAGTATCTTATATATCAAAAAAAGAAATAATTTTGCATCTCAAAATACTTTTGTAAGAGATATATTAGCAACTTTGCAGTTTAAAAGGTTATAGACTTTAAATTAAGAAAATATTTATTTTCTTAAAAAAAATTAAGGCCTCCAATTTAGTTTTGGCTTTAGGCCACCAACGAGCTTGAGCCGCCGCTGCTACTAGTTTATTTACAACTGCATATTGCACAATGTGAAGATACTATGATGGCAGTGCTACCAAACTCCTCTTTGTAGCTTTTGTTATGATGCTAATATAAATATCCTAAGTACAAAAACAAAAAAAAAAAAAGAAATGCAAAATGCAATAGTTGAAGTAGACATATGACGGGAATCTTAGTAGCTTAGTTGGTTAGTTACTTGAACTCCCATTTTGTTAGTGAAAATTCGATTCCCCATATTATAATCCCTTCCCCCATTCCCCTACCCCAATTAAAAAAAAAAAAAGTAGACATATGACTAGGGGATAAGGATGCTCCTTACATAACATCTTTCGATTTATGTTTTGAATATGAAAAATATTCTTGGCAATGCGCGCTTTTCTTGAGAAGTAATCTATTCTACCATTTAGCATTTTAGTGTTGACCCCATTAACATTAAACAAAATCAATGAAAAATCAACTTAATTTAATTTGAACTTCGAGAAGTAGCAGATTTAATTTATTAGTGAAAAAAAAATTCGATTATTTTTTAATTTAAACCAAAAAATATATGTCCCCTACATAAAAAGGTTATATATAACATAAACAAAATCAATCATTAATCTTTTCCCATATGATGATACAAGCTCCTTTGTTGGTCTTTTTGAAGTACGAGGAAGTCTCATATTTGTTTATCTAACTTTAATGTTATTTTGTAGGCTTTTTAATATAATCAACATTAAAGTAATGAATATTCAATTAATCCATATTAGTTAAAGGGCTGCTGGAATTCAAATTAGTGATAATGACATACCAACATAATCAAAATAACAAATTTGTTTGTTAATTTGACTAAAAAAAGCCAATAGTTTAAATTTGATTATCTGCTTATCATATGACATCTATTGTTGCCAGGAGCCTAACGCCTATAAAATTCTGTGTTTAAAGTAAAGGTTGCTTAATCATTTCTCGAACATGGAAAGAAATAGTTAATTAAGAACTTAATTGAGACAAGAGGTATAGTGAAATGTCAGTAATCCGTCATACTTTAAGCAAAAATTTTGAGTTCAAACTCTAGATATTAAAGACACGCAGAAGGAACTTCAATGCCTACTTTACCTACTTTAAAGTAGGCATTTGTATTGCAAATTCAAATTATTCTTGGCAGTGCGTGCTTTTCTTGAGAAGAAGTCTATTCTACCATTTAGCATTTTAGTGTTGACCCCATTAACATTAAACAAAATCAATGAAGAATCAACTTAATTTAATTTGAACTTCGAGAAGTAGCAGATTTAATTTATTAGTGGAAAAAAACTTCGATTATTTTTTAATTAAACCAGAAAGTGTATGCCCCGTACATAAAAAGGTTATATATTACATAAACAAAATCAATCATTAATCTTTTCCCATGATGATACAAGCTCCTTTGTTGGTCTTTTTGAAGTACGAGGAAGTCTCATATTTGTTTATCTAACTTTAATGTTATTTTGTAGGTTTTTTAATATAATCAACATTAAAGTAATGAATATTCAATTAATCTATATTAGTTAAATGGCTGCTGGAATTCAAATTAGTGATAATGACATACCAACATAATCAAAATAAAAAATTTGTTTGTTAATTTGGCTAAAAAAGCCAATAGTTTAAATTTGATTATTTGCTTATTATATGACATCTATTGTTGTCAGGAGCCTAACGCCTAAGTAAAAGTTGCTTAATCATTTCTCGAACATGGAAAGAAACAGTTAATTAAGAACTTAATTGAGACAAGAGGTATAGTGAAATATCAGCAATCCGTCATACTTTAAGCAAAAGTTTTGAGCTCAAACTCTAGATATTAAAAAGACTCTCAGAAGGGACTTCAATGCCTACTTTAAAGTAGGCATTTGTATTGCAAATTCAAATTAATTGAACCGGTAAATTTTGAATCACCAGGAGAGAAGAGATCATGCCTATATACTTTAAGGCTTTATTTGTTTGCACTTAATGGAGGTCTGAATCTGAATGGTTTAGACTTCAGACCATTAAGTGCATTTATTTTTTATTAAGATTTTAGCTCTTAATAGGTCTGAATAGGTCTTAATCATTCAGATCTAGAACCAAGTCTTAATAGGTCTGAACATATATTCTAGTGTTGGATAATATTCACCACTTTATTCATAATCAACAGTCACCACCACTAACCACCTCTGCCACCGTCACCATTGTCAACCACCACCATCAACCACCTCTACCATCACAACCACCATCGACAACAAATATCGCTACCAACTATTATTGTCAACCGCTACCATACCTACTACCCCAATTATTCTAGTTATATTCACCGTCACCACCGCCGTCAACACCACCACCATTATCAACCACTATCGGCTAATCCCTACTACCGACCAACTCATCTATCATAACTAGCACCACCACTAACTACCACTAATACATCACAGCCTCAACACATTCTTCGGCCGCCACCACCATTGTCACTAGTAACACCACCTCTACCACCACTTCAACAACTACCATCGCTACAATTTATCTCTACTAACAACCATCTCCACCATCGCAACAAACAACATCTCTAACTAGCACCAACACATCGTCAACCATCATGCATTTATGTTTCAGCCAATACAATCAACACCTCAAACTACTAACATCAAGCAACGTCACATCACAACCACCACCACCACCATCAACCGCCACCATCATAACAGTCGCTACAATACCAACTATCACAACTATCACCACGAACATTATTAATCACTAACATCAATCATTGTCACCGCAACCGCCATGATAAATCATCTTCACTATCACTAACAAACATAAATGTTTTTTCTCAATCAAATAATAATTTTATTGTATTAAATTACATACTTTTCTAATATATAATTAATTTTTTATTTGAATTATATTTTTAATTTTATTATATATATACAAATAAAAAAAATTGCACATTCAGATGTTAAAAAAAACAGTCTTAATCATTCAGTTTTCAGATTTAGGGACAACATATTAATCATTCGGATGTTTATTTAGATTCAGACGTCTAAATCTTAAAAAAAAAACAAATGCAGCCTTATTGTCTGTAGTATCTGTTTAAACTGGATTTGATATCTACAACTACAAATAATTGGATATTGTGATGTAACTTGGTAGTTAGGCGGCTATCGATATGAAAAAAAAGACAAATTCAATCACTATCGATTCAACTTGCTGATGGAAGCTATGTTGCTTGAACTCTTCAAAATGTTACCAGGAACATGTCAGATCCTCCAAAAGTGGTACATTTTTGAAGGACCTGACACAGGTGCGTTAATATTTTTAGAGTGTCCGAGCAACCTAAGATGGAAGTACCAAGTTAAATCACAGTATCAATTACTTTTAGAACTGTAATTTTCAAGGATACTGACTTCAACTTTCTTGCAATTGACTCCTTCTAGGTTAATTAGTTTCCTAGTTGAGTATATTTCAAGCATTGCAAGGTATTTATTGTTAATCTTTATTGGTTTGGTTGGAATTGTGGGTCTTTTTGTAACAAATGTTTGGTGACCAGGGCAGAATCTCAGGACAAATTGGTGTCTTTCTCTAGCAGGTGCATTACTATTGGCAAACACATTTTGAAATAAGCAAAACCAACAACATTAGCAAACACATTTTGAAACCACAACTGGGTAATTTGATCAAACAAAAACTAATACTTGTAGACACCTAATTTCGTCCCTTCCCGACATCACTTTTAACCACTTTTACTTTATCCTACCGTGTACCCTCGTCTACATGATAATTCCTCCATAAATTGACAAAATAATGACCAACTCTAAATAAATTTTATCCCAAAGTTTCCACCTCATCTCAATTGATAACAAATTAACAACCCTCCCTATTAAATTAGGCCACCTCACCACTGCCTACCCATTCCCTCAACCCCCTGCACCTTTTCTTTCCTTTAAAGGAAATAATAAAAAGAATCCACATGGACCATCATAAAAAGAGGACACTCTTACAGAATTCTCACTCACCGCTGCACACACACACTCTTTGATTGGAAAAACAGTCCCTCATCCCCTCTTTGACTAATAAATCGCACACCACATACGAGAATGGATGTAGATAGAGAGAGAGAGTCACGAACAGAGTGAGAGAGTGAAACAAGAGAAACGGATGGGGTTTGAATTGGCGAGGGTGGACAGAAATCGCCAAGAATCAGATGGGTCAAGTTTTTCCCGATTACCTGTTTGCCGGAGCTGTCCGTTTCTAAATATTTTCAGGCGGCTCTAGCTAAAGAGCATCGAAAATCGTCGGAGAGCTGACCATTTTGTCAATTTCTACCCATCGTTGCTCTCGCCGGAATCTATTTGTTTCATTTGATTTCGGTTAAGATTCGGTAAGATTTTGGATGCGGGTGTTCTCGGGTTGTTCGTTATTTCTCCCTTCTTAGGATTCAAATCTGACTGGGTCGTTATTCCTCAATATCGGAGTTAGAGTTGGTCACTGTTGAAGCCCTATTCGGAGTTCTAAAGTTTGGGTCTTAAATCTTATTACCAATGAAATCGGTTCTTCAAAGGTCCATCTCTTAACTCTACTTTTGAACTATACCAAGGTGGTTAATATCATGATTTTGTGATGTGGTTTTGAATATTTTGAGCAAAATGTTGATTGTTGTTGTGGATGTGAATGATCGGTATGCTTAAATGTTTGAGTCTTCATTTGGGTATGTGTTCGATATTGATTTTGGATGTTGAAAAAGTAATTTGATAGTTGAATTGATTGTTTGGGAGTCGAGATCGAAAATTGATAATCGAATAAGTCGAAGGTTGTTTATTTTGATTCATTACTGAATATTGTTGAATTGGATAGCATCATGATTAGGCCATTGAATGAATAGGTGAAAGTAGGTTCGGGTAGGCAAAGATTTAAGAATAAGTGTTTGCTCGTTGAATTATTGAATGCTTGAAATGAGTGTTGAATGGTTTGGTTTTATTGCTTTTGGATCGAATGTATCATTTAGCCAGGGAATGCCCCGAGACACATTGTATTTATTCACCGGGGAATGTCCCGCCGTACTATGTTGGCGGAAGACGTTCGTGAGAAAGGCCTAAGGCGTTGGATAAAGTCTGAGAGCGTAGTTAGGATTAGTATAGGTTAGATAGGATTTATTTGTTGCATTTTATTTATTTTGGGTATGTATAATCGGACTGAACACTATACTTTGATTCATTTTGTTTGGTTTGTTTGTTTGCTTTACGTGCTTCTTTGTGGTTTGTACATTCATAGTGTCAAAATTAGCTGATACGCTCTACCAAGCGACCGTGGTCGAACCACGGGATCGAGGGGTGCCTAACACATTCCCTTCGGTCAACAGAATTCCTTAGCCGGAATCTCTGTTCGCAAACCAATTTAAAGAGTCAAATGGTTTTGAAAAGGATTTTCCAATGGTGACTTGGCACACCAGATTATGCCAAGTGGTGACTCTGATTTCGAATGTAAAAACAATCCTTCTTCGAAACAAATCATTTTCTTTTTTCACTTAATAATAAAAACCCTTTCGAACTTAATCATATTCTTTTTGGATGAAAAAGGGGTGTGACAATACTAAATAAGTAATTTTAGGGAGATCAAACTTTTCGTATAAACGAATCCTTGTAGATAGCCAGGATATATAACCAACCATTCATATGGTCGATCGGATGTCCTAAACCCCTGATTTAACCCTAGATTTTGGTACATACTGAAGTAGAGTAGCACTTCACCATCTGCAAACCAATATTTTGTTACGTCAAAATATAGATCGGGATCTTGTAAGCAAAATAATTCAGTCCAAGATTCCTTGACACCATAGTTTTTCATTATCCATAACTTAAAAGTGCAGCTCCTTGGCAATTGGTCAGTACAATAAGCACAAAGCATTCCTTGTGATACGGAAATGCCACGCTTTAAGCATAGCTGACTGCCGGGAATATTGGATATTCCCTCCGGCAACGATATCTCCCTGTACACCTCATTTGATATATTAAATGAAATCATACAATACTTGTATAAATTATCCTTACAAATCCAATGAAATGCACCACAAATAAACGCCAAAGAGTCTTCACCACACACACTATTGACAAAGCTACGAGGATGGTTATCAATACATCTCCAACAACCACTCTTTCGTGTAAAGATTTTATTGAGTGATGTTGAACTTCCCTTGTTGTCAATCTTAAGAATCTTATAGTAATCATTAATCGAGTCAAACGCCAATCCATAAGTGCTACGAGTCGCGGCTGGATATTCATGATCAGGAAGTTCTACTGATTCCTTTGTCGATGGGTTCCACACTAAATGGCCAACACCAGTATAAGACCAAAGAAGACACAAGCCATCACAGAAGCATAATATCATGTAACAGTGTGGTTTATGGTTTGAAGGGAAATAAAGCTTTTGTAATGGTTGAGCCAATAATGAAGATAAAGAACAACAGTAAAATGATTTACCAACCATAGGGACCTGTTGTGCAATAAGAAATTTTTTATTCTTTCTGGCATGATTGTTATTCTTCGCCTTAAAGTATGGATCCGAGATCAATGTCTTCCAAAATTTTGAAGCACATTTGAAACGAAGAAGAGACTAGACAGATAACCTGATAAGGATGTCCACAATTATTTCCTCTGGTAAGTAGATTTCCATGTCCTAGATAGGACAAAGCAAGCGCTAAAGTAGTTCACTATAAATGTTTGTGTGTGCACAAAATCCAGGAACAACTGTCAAAGAAGATAAAGCCACATCAATTAGAGAAAAAAAATAGGTTTTCAAGTGATATTTGAACAACTTACCTTGATTTGGTTGATATATGTTCCAGAGAAAGGATACTAATGGATTTTCAACACAGTTTCATTATTGATCTAGAGATAGTGATGTTCTCCGAGCACTTGAAGTTGGTGGTCCTTTAATCAAAGTGTTTTGTTTGATCAAAGTGAATAGGAAAATAATAGCCAACGGGCTATATTTATGAAGCAACAGATAGGGCCAAAGAAGCGATATTTTGAACCCATGAACTCCAATGAAAATGACACTTTCTGTTCAAAAGTGTGGATGGATTACCATAAATGTGTTGAGAACATGGTCCCAATAAAGTAACACAAGATATATAGTAGTTTAGATTCCTAACTACGAAAAAGAAGATGCTATGTTTGGATACGGTCCGGCTAGTAGATCCAGAGACAAAGGGTCACGGGGTAAGTGAGTTAGTTTAGTTGTCTGTATAGCTTTACTTAAGTTATTTAAACTTATTTATACAAAAGATCAGGTTAATGCTTGGAGTATATAAATATTTGTATAAATACACCTCGCACAAAGACAACGCTATCTGTATAAATTAAAATGTATCCTACACCAGTAAGTACACCCCAACACAATTTGGACAAAGCTTTTGACCCAAAGGAGGGCTATGAGCCGTCATGGAGATCAGAGTTATTGAGTTTTACCTTTCTTGTCCATACTATTAGCTTTTATATTTTCTTTGGTTGGTTTGTTGCTTCTCTGATACAAGAATGACAAGGAAAGGCATAAAACATACACCAAAACAGTCCACAAGTTTGAAGAACCGAGGACCCCTTTGGTGACCACTCTCGGATTCAAGAACAAGAACAAGAAGGAAGAGTTTACAAGGTGTTTAACACCAAAAACAGTCAGCACCAAACTATATTAACAACAATAAAAGGAACAACAATAACAACAACAATCCACACGGCTTCACTACTACAATACAAACTACAATACAAACTACAAAGTTACAATAAGATAAAGATAGAAAGATAGACAAATGGAGGTATAATCTTAAGAACCCAAGAGTCTATTCCACTGTTGGACCCTTAATACTATACACTACAATCACCTATCTCTTACAATGACACAAGATAGGAGTCCACCACTCAAGCACCAACGCATCAAGCAAAATGCAACACACAAATGATTCCACACTTGTGCAATGGCCTAGTTTCGATTTTGGAATCCCTTGCTCTAAGAGAAGTGTTCTTTCAATATATTTAAACAACTGAAAAACTAGAAACCCTATAATGTTTCATTTATATTATATTACAAAATAAGAGACAAAGACTAAAGGGCCCTTTTCATTAAAGGGCCCTTTCATTAATGGGCTCCAAACTGCTCATTAAGTGCACTTTAGGGGCAGATTTGGGCCTTCTTCACACTTGGACTTGTGCACCCTTTTAGGTGATCTTCAAAATACTCAAAAAGTTTCCAAGGTCATGATCATACTCGTATCATCCTCTCCATCTTGAGAGGAATTTGCCCACAAATTCATGACCTCGCCTTTTTTACAAAGGCACTTCACAATCTCCATCACACGGCCACACATCTTCTACAGCTTCCTCGCCTTGCATTTTAACCTCTTCTTTCTCTCTATCTTGAGGCTTTCCATCAACCTTAGTTGATTCAATTACTACTTCTTCTCCAAGATAGGACAATTTTCCCTCCCTTAGGATCACGTTCCTCTGGTTTGGGAACTCACTAGCCTTGTCCCCCGCCCTTGGCATTTGAAGTATTGAAATCCTTTGGAATTGGAAGTGGAAATTGGTTTACCTTCATACCTAGTGGACTATTTTGGGGAAGCCTTGGTGCTCTCGGTTTGAACAACCATGAATGAGCTCTCTTTGAGCTCCCTTTCAACCTCCAATGCCACTTGGAAAATGCCATCAATGGTGTCGAACTTATGAAGTGTCATGTGAGTGGAGATGTCCTTGTTCAACCCGACTTTGAAGAGCACGATTTCATGACTCACTTGTTTTCCCCGGTGATCTAGTTTCAACATCAATTGTTGAAATTCGTCGTAGTAAGCCATGACACTCTTGCTCCCTTGCCTCAAATTGTATAATTTGGCAAGGATCTCATGTTTATAAGTCTCAGAAAGTGTCTTTTCCGAATAAGGTTCTTCAACCGAAACCAAGGAGGAGGTTGTCCCCCAATTATCTCATTCCCAAATAGTTTAACATACTCCCACCATGTATTAGCATACCCTTCGAAGTGAGCTATAGCATAGTAACTTTTTTTTTCTTCGGTGAGATCATTAAGTTGGAAGATCTTGTCACAATATGACTCCCATATAGGTAGGCTTCGGTATCACTCTAACCTTTGAAAATGGGAAGTCTCACTTTGATGGAATTGAGACCTACATCTCGGTTTAGATGATCATCTCTCACCTATTGACCTAACTACCCATGTCTACCCCTCATTCTTTCTTTCCTCAAGTAAACATCATCATATGACCCATAACCATCATGTTGTCCCTCCCTACCATAGCCCTCAACATGGATGGGTCTATTTGGGTTAAGTGGAGCTTATAGTGGCGGAATTGGATTTGTATAGTGAAGTCTTTGGTCAAGTGGAGTTTGGATGAGAGGGTTCAGGTTTAGTGGTGGTATTTGGGTTCCAAGACCTTCTTGTTGGAATTGGTAGAGTGGAGGATGGTTTGGTCTATCTTTTTCTCGTCTTTGGGAATAAAGATTGGTTGAATTTGTGACAATTGGTGGATATAGCATTTGGTGCAAGGTCTCGGGAGTATTAGTTGGGAAATTATTTTGAGGGGTGGAAGGTCGACTCCTTTGGCTTTCCACAAATTCTAATCTCCCACTCATTGATGCCACATCCGTATCTAATTTCTCAAGACCCACATTCAACCAAGCCACATTTCGGGACATAGTTTCAAGGAGAGCCAAAATGAGATTGATGGCATTATTGTCCATTGTTTGAGCATTTAAAGCCTTGGGTTCCATTGTGGTTGTACTGAAAATAACCCTTCAAGTTATGGTCCAACAATATACCCAATCAGTCCACAACGTCACACACAACAATACAATACAAATCCTACAAAACAAAACATACGTTAGTTCAAAACAACCTCCCACAATGAGATCCCACCTTCAAGTTTCTTCAAACTCAAGCTCAACATTAGTGGATGGCTCAAATAACCTCCAATTTATCTCAAATTTGAACCCTATACTCCTATAGTATTAGAGAACACAAATCTAACACTAAAAACACAAGAAAAACACAAAATCAAAAACACAAAATTCGATCTAGGGTAAAAAACGGGTTGAGTATGGGAATTTTCGATTTTGACACTTTTTTTTTGGAATTTTCAATTCCTAGACTCTAATAGTGTTAGGTAACAAGTATCTAAGATTATAAACACACAAAAATCAAGTATTTTTTGAAAAAACCCTAAAAACGTGAACAATAACTTTTTTCTCCTTTTTCACTTTTTTTTTTATTTTCAAGATAACAATCCAAAGATTGATTTTGTTGGAACAAAATCAACCTTTCTCTGATACCAAATGATACAAGAATGACAAGGAAAGGCACAAAACATACACCAAAATAGTCCACATGTTTGAAGAACCGAGGACCCCTTTAGTGACCACTCTCGGATTCAAGAACAAGAACAAGAAGGAAGAGTTTACAAACTGTTTAACACCAAAAACAGCCAACCACCAAACTATATTAACAACAATAAAAGGAACAGCAATAACAACAACAATCCACACGGCTTCACTACTACAATACAAACTACAAAGTTACAACAAGATAAAGATAGAAAGATAGACAAATGGAGGTATAATTTTAAGAACCCAAGAGCCTATTCCACTGTTGGACCCTTAATACTATACACTACAATCACCTATACAATGACATAAGAGAGGATCCCACCACTCAAGAACCAACGTATCAAGCAAAATGCAACACACAAATGATTCCACACTTGTGCAATGCCCTAGTTTCGATTTTGGAATCCCTCGCTCTAAGAGAAGTGTTCTTTCAATATCTTTAAACAACTAAAGAACTAGAAACCCTATAATGTTTCATTTATATTACATTACAAAATAAGAGACAAAAGACTAAAGGGCCCTTTCATTAATGGGCTCCAAACCACCCATTAAGTGCATTTTAGGGGCGGGTTTGGGTCTTCTTCACACTTGGGCTTGTACACCCTTTTAGGTGATCTTCAAAATACTCAAAAAGTGTCCAAGGTCATGATTTTACTCGTACCATTCTCTTTCATTTTAATATGGAGCCAAACTTCTATTTATGATCTTATGATTGTTGTTATTCAATTTATAATCTAGCTTAATTATTTGAATATTAGGCCAACTATGGAATATTAACTTTAGAAAGTGAGAATTTAAGACCCCCGCTAGGATGGACATATTTATAAATTGAATAACAACATCTAAAAATGACTAAAACAAGAAATAACTTGTGAGAGTCGTGAAATTAGAACTCACTGGATCAACATCTATCTGATTTATACTTGTGAGGTATATTATTTAATGGCTTCACTAATCTTTCTCTTCAATACAATAAAGGTCATAAATCGAAGTAGTGATTTGAAAAGACTAGCCATTTTTCCCATCTTCTAGAGCTTTCCTTTTTCTCTATTTACTCTGATTATTATTAGGGTTACAAGATATTGGTCAAAAACATCGAGTTTCACACGAACGGGGGGGTAAACAAAGATATTTATTATCAAGTAAACAATAGACATATATGAGTATAAAACAAACTTCCATATCCCCTGAGCATACATCTCAACCAACCAAATAGCAATGGCATTGTAGGATATGAATTTTGATGCTTCAGCCTTTTCAGTAGTCTAGGCTTCCTTGCACATCGACAATACACTTCTTGTTTAAATTACAGTTGAAAAGTAAAATGAAAAAATATATAAAAGTATCTTTAGGTTGAGGCATGAATATCTCGCTCTCAACTTAACAATTTCTCTAACAGTTCGTTCGTTGCCTAGCATGAAAGATTCTCATGTTTCTTTCTTGCCAGATTGTATATATAGTGTTGGGAAAAATAAAATAATCCCACTCAGGATAATATCCACACAAATAGCAATAACAAGAGAGTAACAACAACACCAAATATTATAACGGGGTAAATAAAATACCCAATGGAGTAATACAATAATACTGATTACAACTTGGCAGTGCCAAAAGACTACTACTCTTTATAAACGAAACAACACTCCTTTTATTTCTCACAACTCACTACAATATTACTCTCACACTATTATCTCACAGACTATAGAATATCTGTGGATTACTCTTTTTTTCTCTCTATTGCTCTCTCAAATTTTTTTTGGTGTACAATCAAATGAGATGAAAAGATCTTTATATAGGCAAAAACAATCCCACGTTGATGTCATTGGTGACATCAACATACTACTCCTTTCTAGCTGCCAAAATTGACAAACAAAAAAATGCAGTAATTTTAGACTAATCTCTAGCAAATAGAATTTGACAAGAAAATAAATTGCATGCAGTAATGTAGGACTAGCCAACAAAATTTGACAAAGAAAAATTTCTGCATGTGAATCGGGCTGGACCTCACAAATCTCTCCCTTAATTTTGATTTTTCTTGTTCATTCCAAGACTTGATCTCAGTCTTTGAAAGTCTTCAAACTTGAGAGGCTTTGTGAAAATATCTGCAACTTGATCATGGGGTTTCACGTACTTGAGATCTACTTCTTTCTTGGCAATGCATTCTCTGATGAAGTAATACCTTGTATCTATGTGCTTACTTCAATCATGATATACTGAATTCTTGGAAAGAGCCTGTCCTGACTTGTTATCAATACAAATCATCGTGGCTGCAGTCTCTGGTAAGTTAAGCTCCTTTAATAATCTTCTCAACCAAATGGCATGGCACGTACAAGACGTTGCTGCCACATACTCAGCTTTGAACATTGAGAGAGTAACAATGGTTTGTTTCTTTGATCTCCAAGAAACAACACAATTACCCAAGAAAAACACAAAACCTGATGTACTTTTCCTATCATCCACATCTCCCGCATAATCACTATCACAAAATCCCACAAGGTTAAAATCATCATCAGAAGAATAAAATAGTTCAAGTTCTATCGTACTTTTTAGGTAACGAAGAGTTCTTCTAGCAACTTTCAAGTGAGTGGAGGTAGGAGCTTCCATGAATCGACTTACTACTCCAACTGCAAAAAGTATATCTAGTCTCGTACAGGTCAAATACCTCAGACTTCCCACGAGACTTTTGAAAAGTGTAGAGTCCACTTTTTCACCATTATCAAACTTTGATAATTTTGTTCCACTTTCATTAGGGTGTTCACAGGATTGCAATCAAACATGTTGAATTTTTTCAAAATCTCCTTTGTATAGCTTTCTTGAGATATGAAGATGCCTTCCTCCATTTACTTAACTTCTAGGCCCAGGTAATATGACATGAGACCTATGTTCGTCATCACAAATTCAAGGGACATAGTTTTCTTGAAAGCTTCAAACAAACATGGATTATTACCCGTCAGAATAAGATCATCAACATAAAGACAAACAATCATAACATCTCCATTAGTATGAGCTTTAATGTAAAAATCATATTCATGGAGACAACGAGTAAACCCATTTTCTTGAAAATACTTGTCAATGCAACTATTCCACACTCGTGGAGCTTGCTTTAATCCATATAAAGCTTTTTTCAATTTCAATACTTTATCTTCGTGATTCTTAACCACAAAGACCAATGGTTTTTCAACATAGACTTCTTCTTCAAGATATTCATTCAAAAATTCTGACTTGACATTTAGTTGATGGATTTTTCACTTTATTTGTGCCGCCAAAGAGATCAGCAGACGTATCGTCTCCATGCGGGCAACAGGTACATAAACTTCTTCATAGTCAATGTCATGTCTTTGCTTGTATCTTTTAGCTACGAGTCTTGCCTTGTATCTCTCTACCTTTCCATGAGCATTCTTGTTTGCCTTGTATACCCATTTGACTCCAATTGCTTGATGATCTTTAGGAAGAGTTGTTAACTCTTAAGTGTTGTTCTTTTTTATCGACTGAATTTCTTCCTTCATGGCTTGTCTCCACCTTTTTTCTGTAATAACTTCATCAAAATTCGTTGGTTCACTGTCAGCATAGAGACAACACAAAAAAAATCAAAATTAGTAACTTTTCTGTGTCATCATAGAGTTCTTGGATACTCCTCATCCTCTGTGGCCTTTCACTTGAACTTTGATCTTGAGATGAAGGAGATGCAACATTTTTTGGTAGGGTTACATCCTGTGCAAGTGTCATGGTATCCTGCTCTTCTTCATCTCCAAAGTATGAAAGAAAATCATATGTTCTTTCTTTCTGAGCCTCCTGGCCTTCCCAATTCCATGATGCTTCTTCATCAAATTCAACATCACGACTAATCACCACTTTGTTATTTCTTGGATTGTATAACTTGTAGCATTTTAAACTAGTGTCATAGCCAATAAACACATACCTAACGCTGCAATCATCAAGTTTAGCTCTCCCTTGATGTGGAACATGAGCATAGGCAATTCTCCCAAAAATTCTCAAGTGCTTTACACTTGGCTTTCTTCTGCTCCATGCTTCTTGAGGTGTTTGATCTTTCACATTTCTTGTTAGAGACCTGTTGCTTAAATAAACTGCACATGAAACAACCTCGGCCCAAAAAAATTTTGGCATATTTTTTAGCTTTCAACATACATCTTGCCATATTAAGAATTGTTCTATTCTTTCTGTCTGCAACTCTATTTTGTTGGGGCGAGTAAGGTACCGTTAGAGGGTGAAGAATTTCATGAGACTGACAAAAGTCATTTCTTTTGAAGTGAATTCACCTCCTCTATCGAACCTTAAGGCTTTTATTTCATAGCCGCTCTCCTTCTCAACAAGTGCTTTGAAATTTGTAAAGGCAACAAAAGCTTCTGGTTTTTGCTTCAAGAAATATATCCAAGTCTTTCTACTGAAATCATTAATAAAGAGTAAGAAGTATTTACTTTTACCAAAAGAAAGTGGGTCGATTGGACCACACATATCGGTGTGAACAAGCTGAAGTGAATTAATTGCTTTTGATGTGGTTTCCTTCGGAAAACTCCTTCTTGCATTATTTTCCAAGAAGACAAGCTTTACACAGCTGATTGGGATGATTGATTGATGAAATTCCATTAACCATGTTCTTGTCTCTCATTGATTTGAGAGCTTCAAAGTTCAAATGTCCAAATCGCATGTGCGAACACCATGACTCATCTTGCACCTTAGCCTTCAAACACTTTGCATTAATGGACTTATGATTCAAAGGAAATAATCTATTTTTTGCTATATGCACTTTGGCAATTAAATTATTACTTGAATCTCTAAGCCAAAGATGCATATTTTTCATATGAATATCATATCCTTTTCAAGAAGTTGGCCAAAACTCAAAATATTACTTTTTAGTTTTGGCACATAGTAAACCTTATTAATCAATTTGTGATCACCATTTTTATAGGATATCAAAATAGTACCTATACCTTCAATTTGAATCTTTGAGGTATCTCCAAAAGACACATTACCTCTCGTCGTCTTTTTGATCTCCACAAACTTGTCTTCATATCCACATAGATGATTATTTACTCAATTATCAAGATACCATAAACTGTAATCATCTGTATCATAATCTGTGAGTGTCATTAACAATGTTGACTCATCTTCTTCTTTATTGTTGTCAACAAGGTTAGCTTTTTGTTCAACATTACTATGACATTCCCAAGAGTAATGTCCAAATTTATGACAGTTGCAGCATTCAATTTTAGATTTGTCATACCTCATTTCATTGGTACCTTGATAAGCTCCACGTCCTCTTCCTCCTCGTTGTCCACGACCACGCCCTCTGAATGTTTGGTGTTTTTTATCTTCATTGTTGAATTTGTTGATACAACTCCTTCCTCTTCCACGACCTCCACGGCATCCACGACCTCGCCATTGTCCATTTCCTCTGTAACTTTTTTTACCTCCAAAATCTTTGAATGATGGTTGAGTTTTAAGAAGTTGCTCCGATGGCTCTTCTTTTCTTCTTTTCATTTTTTCTTTGTGGGCTTGTAAAGAATCTTCTAATTTCTCTACAATCATAGAGTCTAAATCCATAGACTCCTCAACAACACACACCATATAATCAAATTTGGGTGTTAAAGAGCTGAGAATATTTTCTACCACATGCACATCATCTACTTCCTCCCCATACCTTCTTAGTTGATTCACAACAGCCATCACTCTTGAACAAAAATCCAAAATGGATTCAGATTCTTTTATTTTTAAAACTTCAAAATCATCCCTTAGAGTTTGAAGTTTTACCTTCTTCACCTTATCAACTCCTTGGAGAGAATTTTGTAAATCTCTCAAGCTTTCTTCGAGGTGGTTGCATCAGCCACCTTCTCAAACATACCATCATTCAAACATTGGTGGATGAGAGTGAGGGCCTGTTGATCTTTCTTTCTTGTCTTAATCAAGACATCTTTTTCATTTTGAGGCAAAGTCTCCTCATTGGCGGGTTTTGTATACCCTTTGTCTACAATGTCCCAAACATCTTAAGAACCAAGAATAGCTTTCATCCGTAGGCACCATTTTTTATAATTTTCTTTTGTAAGGTGTGGGTACTGAAAAGACAGTAGAGTATTATTTGCCATGGCTCTGATACCATGCTATTGAAAAAAATAAAATAATCCCACCCAGGATAATATCCACATAAATAACAATAGTAAAAGAGTAACAACGACACCAAATATTATAATGGGGTAAATAAAATATCCAATGGAGTAATACAATAATACTGATTACAACTTGGCAGTGTCAAAAAACTACTACTCTTTATAAACGAAACAACACTCCTTTTATTTCTCACAACTCACTACAATATTACTCCCACACTATTATCTCACAGACTATAGAATATCTGTGGATTACTCTCTTTTCTCTCTATGGCTCTCTCAATTTTTTTTGGTGTACAATCAAATAAGCTGAAAAACTCTTTATATAGACAAAAACAAATCCACGTTGATGTCATTGGTGACATCAACATACTACTCTTTTCTAGCCACCAAAATTGACAAACAAAAAAATGCAGTAATTTTAGACTAATCTCTAGCAAACAGAATTTGACAAGAAAACAAATTGCATGCAGTAATGTTGGACTAACCAACACAATTTGACAAAGAAAAATTTCTGCATGTGAATGCAGATGGACCTCACATACAACACTGGCCAAGGCAAATCCCATATAACTCAGATCTAACACTCTTTCATTTCGCCTACACAACAGCCCAAGATATTTCCCCTTGTCAATTCTGGACAGTTGTGGAAAACCCCCAACTCTATTAGTATAGAAAAAAAGATGATCATCACATTCATTAAGAATCTGTGACACCTTACTGACATATCCAACAGTTTTCCACAGATAGCCATTTGAATCCATTTTGGACACCCAAACTTGTTGCAAAATATTTTCCTTCATTCAACTTTCGCAAATACAGTTGCTTTAATTCGCTGGAAAAAGTATGGAGTTGTCATATAGCTGGGGGCGACTCAATCATATTTGTAGCCAAAGACGAAAATCAAATGAGGGCCAGAGGCCTTAAATTTTTAAGAAAAAATAACCCCTTTTAATGAATTCTATTTTTAAAATTATATAATCAATTTTTTTGATTAACCCTTTTTAAATAATAATATAATCAATACATTTAATCTTTCTTGAGACATAACCTATAATCTATATCTATAATAGATATATTAAAAGTGTGAAGACGTTTAGAAAAGTAATTTAAACTTTTTGCCCTTCGTCAAAAAATCCTTCTTTCGACAAAACTGTTTTTTCATTATTTTCTTCAATTTATTATTTAATTATTTTTATTTTATTAACTAGACTCCTAAAATATATGGAACTCCTAAAATATATGGAAGGAGAATCAATTAATATTTTTATTTATACTGATCAATTAGAAAAATACTTCTAAAATAAGATAGAAAAATACTCCTAAAATAGGACTATTAAGGAAATACTTATATAAATATTGAGATGCACGTTAAACTAAAAAAGAAACTGATTTACTTATTGAAAAAATATGATTGATGCTCATCTAACTTGATTCGGTTGCATGTCTAGATTAGTGGATGCTTAATTTTCTAACCCTCAACTTCTTCATTGTTTTTGTCAACATAATAGAATTCAACGTGTGTGTATATCTATATATATCTTCTTTGTTTTCATTCAAGTCATTCTTTAGAGTCAATTTTTTTGCTCAGACAAGAATTATTTTTCATCAAAATTAAAGTTTTGTGATCACTATTATATTATTTTGTTGTAGTTTATAGGCCGTAGATGAATATACAGGTGGGAGATGAATGTCAGTCGGCTTTGAGAAATTTTTTAGATAAATGTTAGGTTTAATTGTATTGTATTTATACTTTGTTTTGAGAATATTTTTGTGTAAAGGTTAAGTTTAGTTGTATTATTTTGATATCTCTATTATCGTATTATTTTGTTATAGTCTTACAGGTGGTAGATGAATGTCGATCGACTTGACAAATTTTTTGGTAAAGATTAGGTTTAATTAAATAAATTCTCCAAAAAATGTTGAATTTAATTATTATATCCATCTTTATTATTTAAACAAATATCCTATTTAGTGTAACGTTTGAACTCAATAAATTGAGGTACACGCGCGAGGTGCGTACACCTAAACTAAACTAGTATTCTAGATATATGAACTTCTAATAATTCTTTCCTTTTATATGAAAAAAATTATTTTTTCTATAAATAATATATATATATATATATATATATATATATTAAATCATAATATATTATAAGTAAAAAATGAGGCCCCTCAAATTTGGAGGCCTAAGGCGGCCGCCTATTCTTGTATGAGGTTGAGCCGCCCACAACCTATTTCTTGGCCTGAAAGATTTTATGAATAGTCCCATGAAGCATTGTTGGTTATGACACATAGAACCTGATTTGTTGTAGTATGCATCCAGTGCCCTTTGTTTTTATTGTACTTTCTTCTAAATATCCCTATCGATCATTATCATATTTACATATTAAATTGTATTTTTATCTAATAAAATATAGTAATACAAAGCTTAATAGAACATATTAAAAGTCATAAACAAACTGAGAGTAGAGTATGTGAGATCCATCCCCGCTATTCAGATTATCCAACCTCATCAAATGATAGAGAAAATAAGATAATTTTGTGTCACGATCCGAATCGAGGCCCTGTCCGTGACAAGCATCCCGAACTATGAAGGCCCGAGCGTTCTTCTCTATCTGGCAATCATGCACACCATTCAAATACTATAAAGAAATGCGGAAAAGATAATAAAGATGGAAACATGGTCAATCACTTAATTCAACTGAACAGTACGAAATTGAGTTCATATCGTTCAAAAGCATACGACACCAGTCTACAAAATCTCTAATAATATGAAAATCAACATCTGTCTAGAAACTGGGATAAAGCCCCAGTTGGACCATGAATCAAATAAACTAACAATGTTCTAGAACAGGCCTTCCGAAATAAAGGAGGCTCACAGTGGTGGACCCAGGATTTAAGGATCGTGGGTGTTTAAAAAATTTAAAAACTGAAAAAAGTAAAAAATCACCTCAATTAGGTTTGAACCCGGGGCCTCCTTCTAATGAAGGACCTTAAAGATCAACCTAAATGTCAATGCACCCAACCAACTTTTTATTATAGTGGATGATTATATATATTTTATACCTATTTTTATATATTTTCTATGTAATTATACCTATTCCGCGTTGAGTTTAGTGGGTGTCGGAGCACTCCAAAATTCTACATAGGTCCGCCCCCGGAGGCTTACCAATCTGCAATCTCTAACAAAATTCAACCTACTGCTTAACGGGATCCTAGGACTGTGTCTCAGATGCTGAAATATAGGGGGTCAATACAGATGTACTGGTACGCAGAGCAATCCAAAATAATGCACTTTTATATAAACATAGGTGAGAGCCTTTCATAAAACATTATACATGAAGTAATTCAAAAATACATGGGCAGTTTCAAACGACTTTAAAACAATTCCGTACATGTAACTTCTGTCTTTATTTTACTTCTGAGCTAGGTGGTAAACCCTACATATCTGAAAGTATCCCACGGGTTATATGCGATCCGCCCTTAACTCGGCGGCCAAGCCCCCAACCCAAGTTTGCCGCAAGGATTGGAGTATCTGAATTTGATACGCCACAGGGCACTAGGCCAGTGTATAATCCTTCTTTGAGGACATAATAAACCCGTATCGACAAAACACGGTTATGGGCAATGAATCGTATGACTCATGCCTACTTCGGGTAACCTGTTCTAAACATACATCTTTCTGAATTCAAAATCTGAAATCTAAAATGAAATCTGTATTCTATTCTGAGTTTATCATGGCCTTATCGTATATGGTATCGTCATACCAAGAGTTGCAAGTCATGTCTCTAAGCCATAAAATATCATGTATAATTCTTTCATTCAAAAATAATGTTCAGACCACCAAAACATTCAAACAGTACAAGAGGATTCATATTTCAAAACATATGTCAAACTATGCAAAAATCCTCTCTTTTCAACATTTCAACAAATGATGGTCAATTTCTCAAAATAATCATTCAATTCTTTCGATTATTACATTCAACACTTATAAACAAGAAAACACTTGAAAAATACAAAAGTACCCTCTCTTCAATTCACAACCAAGATCAAGTTCATAAACGACATTAAAACTCTTATCTCATGCTTTCAATAATGCAATTTCACAACTCACAACATGTAAAGTCAAGAAGTATCATAACAAGAGAGGGAGTACAAATATTCATGCTCTCAATTTAACTTTCAAACTCCAAACACATACATACATTATATACTAACAAAAATTAAATTTTAAGGGATGGCCTCAAGACCAAAACATTATTATCAAAAAGGGTTCACAATGCACAATTGTTAATGTAAATTCAAAACCCTTCATAAATACATGATTTCTCAACCTTAAAAACTTAATCAAAACAATTTCACCATTCCCATGTAGTTTAGGAAAACCCCACATACCTTTTGTTGTTTAGTTTGAAGATTGGGACTCTAATCTTGACCCTTTTCTTGGAAATCTTGGATTGAAAGGCTTGGATTCTTGCCTTAAAGGAAAACCCTAATTTCTTTTGTTCTTTGAGAGTAGAGAGCATTGAGATGTTGTAAAACTGATAAAAGTTGGATTATGATGCTTAGGGTATGATTTAAACTCGTGGGAGAGGTTTGTGGAGTAAAGAAAAGACCAAAATACCCCTAAAGAAGCCAACAACAATGTAGGATTTTCCTCGGCTGATGACTAGGTTAACAAGCCGTCAACTTGGTGACGTCCCGTCACCCTAGTCGTCACTTAAAGGTGGAATTTGATCTTTTCTGGTTAAGGGTGACGACTAGGGTTTATGGGTCGTCACCCAGTTGACGGCTCGTCAACTAAGTCGTCACCTAGTTGACAACTCGTTAACTTCGTCGTCACTTTTTGGCAGTGAGACACTCCGAGGTAAAATGAGCATAACTTTCTACTCCGATATCGAATTAAAGTGAAACTAGTTGCGTTGGAAAGAGGGCTCAAAGACCTTTCATTTGACATATAGTAGGCCTTCTAAATCTTTATATATAAGAAGTTATGGTCGATGAAAGTTAACCCAAGTTGAGATGTTCACCAAAACTTAATCGATAGAAGAGTTTTCAACTCGTCTTTAAGTTAGGGGATATTTGTGATCTCAATTCATATTCAAAGGTATTCACACGCTATAGGATTGATCATTACACATTTATTATCAAAGAATCATTGGGTTCGGATCTATACACGTAGAAAAGAAGGTTAAAACTTTAGCCCGAAAGTTTGGGGTGTCACATTTTGTTTTTATATTTTTCTTAATTTATTATTTTGAACGACAATGAAAATAAAGATATTTGTATTTACCTTTGAAACATAAGATTTTATTATTGAAAAAAAATCAATCATTCACAAAATATTATTCTACAAAAACATTTAAACTTGTAGGTTGTTGCCCTCCCCTTTATATGAAAGAAAATCAACTCATATCGAAGTTCTTCAATAAAAAATAATGTAATTTAAGAAGCAATCAACTTAATTTCTTATGGTATTCAGACCTCTATATATCCTGATGTATACTATTATTGAAAAGCTGGGGTAAATGCACTTTAAAGAGAGCAAATATTCTCCCAATTTTGACAATAGATTACAAACTTTTTCATTATTGGACAATAGAATAAAGGAGTTGACAACCTCTAAAAAGAGATCAGGATTAGCCTTAAATGTAGAGTTTGCAGTTGATGCCCGCCCAAGCCCCAGGACCCGCCCAAGCCCCCCTTCCCAAGCTCGGGACCACGACCGAGCCCAAAACCTGTCCCTTCCCTTCCCAGACGCGAAACCACACCCGATCCTAGGACCCGCCCCCCTCCCAAGGCTCAAGACCATGACCGAGCCTAAGATCCACCCCCTCCCCAAGACCACGGCCGAGCCCAATACCCTTCTTCTCTCTTCCCAGGCTCGAGATCACGCCCGAGCCCAATACCCTCTTTCCCTCTTCCCAGGCTCGAGATCACGCTCGAGCCTAGGACACCCCCCTCCAAGTCTCGAGACCAAGACCTCTCCCCTTCCCAAGCTCAAAACCACGTTCGAGCCCAAGACCCCCCCTCTCCCAGGCTCGAGACCTGGAGTTGACAGACATGCAGCATCATCATACCCAGCAACCTCTACATATTTCTTGGCCTGAAAGATTTTATGAACAGCCCCGTGAAGCATTATTGGTTTTGACTATCCACATAGAACCTGATTTGATGTACAAATCTAGTATGCATCTAGTGTGTTTTATTTTAATTGTACTTTCTTCTTCAAAAGAAATTACTACGAAAGACAAATATCCCTATCATCATTATAATAGTGATTCTTTGTTAAATGACCCTTTCAAGTTTTTTTTTAAATTAAATAGACTATAATTTTTTTTATGAAAATAACCAACTTTTGAAAATTTTAATTTATTTGTGATTTAAAAATTATTTACACGTTCTAAAAGTTATAAATTAATCCAGAAATCACCAACCTACAGAATCTAAACAAAACCCCTCCCACCAAATCTTTTATACTTTTTACAAATTAGTTCAAAACCTGATTTGTGATGGATAAATCTATTATCGATCCGACTGATATATGGACAGATTGATTATCGATTCGATAGATTGATTATCAATCTGAGCGATATATGGACAGATTTCTTATCGATCTGACCGATATATAGACAAATTGAGTATTGATCTAATCGATTACATATATATACACAAACCTTTTTTTTTTAAAGGGTCTAAAATTAAAGGAGAAAAGAAAACTTACAAATTTGGGAGGAGACAGAACATTTAGGAATAAAATATTAGCTTCAACAAGGAGAAAGTTGAAGAAACAATGAATTTTTAGTAAGAATCGAGGGGAGAAAAGTTAGGAAGAGGGAAAAAAGTAATTTGAAATTAAAAAGTTGAAGAAACAATGAGTATCTGTAAGAATGGAGGGGGAAAAAGATGGGGAGAGAGAAAAAAAGTAATTTAAAATTGAAAAAATGAGTTAATTTTATATTTTAAGTATATTTGTAAATACCTCACATAGTTTTTAATGTCATTACAGTCCAATTCTTCCTTAAAGTTATTTTTTTTATTTTGTTTTTAAGTGAGAAATAGAAGTAGGTCATTTTGCTAATTGAAAACTTGAAAATGCTTATTAGCCAAATTCTCTTTATAATATTTACATTGAAATTATAAATTGTATTTTTTATCTAATAAATTATACTATGCAACGCTCAATAGAACCAATTAAAAACTGAAGGTATATATATAGTATTGTGAGTCATCCATCCCCTTTCTCCAGATTATCCAAACTAAAGCTTGGTTTAATGGCATAAGAGGAACCCTTAAATTGCTTATGGCTTCCCACTAAAATGGGATCGATCCCTGATGGAGTTGTCTTTTTTAATATTATTACAAGCTTATTTAATTGAGAACACACAAGTTTAAAACTCTAGATTCGCCTCTACTTCCCTCCCAGGCTTGAGACCACGCCCGAGCCTAGGATCTGCCCCTCCTCTTCCTAGGCTCGGGACGACACTCGATCCCTCTGCTCCCTTCTTCCAGGCTCAGGATCACGCCCGAGCCCAAGACCCGCCTCACATCCCCTTTCCAGGCTCGGGACCACACCCGAGCCTAGGACCTCCGCCCCTCCCCTTCCCAGGCTAGGGAGTGAATCACCTCTCTCTTCCCCCTTCCCCCAGGCTCGGGACCACCTCCCGAACCTAGGACCTACCTACCTCCCCTCCCAGGCACGGGACCACGCCTGAGACTAGGACCTACCCTTCTCTCTCCTCGAGGCTCGGGACCACGCTCGAGCACAGGACCCGCCCCATCCCCTTCTAAGCTTAGGACCCTGCCCGAGACCCCGCCCTCCCCCGTTCCTAAGCTCGGGACCATGCCCGAGCCCAGGACCCCGCCCCTGCCCCTTCCTAGGATCGGGCATGAACCGTCCCTCCCCCAAGGCTCTAGACCATGCCCGAACCTAGGACCCGTCTCCCCCCTTCTAGGATCGGGACCACGCCCGAGCCTAGGACCCGCTCCCTCCTTCTCTAGGCTCAGAACCTCGCCCGAGCATAGGACCCCGCCCCCTCCCCTTCCCAAGCATGGGCCCAAATTCGAGACCCACGCCCCTCCTTTCCTAGGCTCGGGACCATGCCCGAGCCCAGTACTTTCCCTCTTCCCCTCCCAGGCTCGGAAACACGCCCGAGCCTATATGTTTGATATATATTTTAAAGCACAAGTTAGGGATATTCAGAATATTAGAAAACATAGAAGGTTTAAATTTTAAAGCAATTTATTGTCAAGATGATGGATTTATACACAATAACTTTTGGAAAATGTACAATATATTTAATTTGTACACATTAAATTAGATTAATAACTACTAGTAGTAAAAATATACAAGAGCAATAATTGAGGTAAATTGATGATGCGGTAGGAATATGAGATGCAAATGCTAGGTAAATTGATGATGCGGTAGGAATATGAGATGCAAATGCAATAGTTGAAGTAGACATATGACTAGCGGATGAGGATGCTTGTTACTTAACTAGATAGTTTGGTTTGAGTTTGAACGTGAAAAAAATTCTTCACAGGATGCACCTATGTGACATGAATTTAAATTAATTGGATTTTAATATGAACTTAAAACAATGAATGAGGAAAATTAAAACGAACAACATAAATTAAATCTGATTAATTATAGTAATAGCCTATTCTCCTATTTAGCATTATAGTGTTGACCCCTTTGACATTAAACAAAATCAATGAAGAATCAACTTTAATTTTGAACTTGGAAAAGAAGCAACAGATTTAATTTATTAGTGGGGCTAAAACTTTGATTATTTTTTATTAATTCAAACCATAAAGTGTATGTACCCTACATTGTTTTATATACACTCTCTGGCCACTTTTACTTATCAAAAATTTTCTAATCATATTTTTATTTTTATTTGTTATTTTGAACGTATGAAGAAAAAATATTTTTTTCTATTTTATCCTTAGTATTAATTATATTTTCTTCAAATTAATTTCAACAATGTAAACATTATTTAATAGGAGTATTATGATAAAATAGTCATGTTATTAATTACTCCCTCCGCTTCTTTTTAGTTGACTTCTTTCTAAAAAATTTAGAGAAGTTCCTTCAATGCTTACTTTAGTAGGCATTTGTATTATGAATTCAAATTAATTGAAATTTATGTAACTTAGTAGTTAGGCGGCTATGGGTATAAAAAAAAGATACATTCAATCACCACCGATTCAATTTGCTGGTGAAAGCTATGTTGCTTGAACTCTACAAAAATGTCACCAAGAACATGTCAGATCATCCAAAACTAATACATTTTTTTAAGGATCTGACACGGGTGCGGTAACAATTTTAGAGTCTGAGCAGCCTATAATTGACATCACAGAATCAATTACTGTAAGAACTGTAATTTTCAAGGATACCGACTTCAACTTTCTTGCAATTGACTCCTTGTGGGTCAACTAGTTTCCTAGAGTATATTTCACAGCATTGAAAGATATTTATTGTTAATCTTTATTGGTTTGGTTGAAATTGTGGCTCTTTTTCTAACAAATATTTGGTGACTAGGACAGAATCTCAGGACAAATCAAAGTGGATAGACCAACTCACTGGTCTCTGGTTTCAGTTCAGACAGTAGATTAATATTGGCAAACACATTTTGAAATAAGCAAAACCAACAACATTAGCAAACACATTTTGAAAGCACAACTAGGTAATTTGATCAAACATAAGCTAATACTAAATAAGTAATTTGGGGAGATCAAACTTTCCGTATAAACGAATCCTTGTAGATAGCCAGGATATACAACCAACCATTCATATGGTCGATCGGATGTCCTAAACCCATGATGAAGCTCCTGATTTTGGTGCATACTGAAGTAGAGTAGCACTTCACCATCTGCAAACCAATATTTTGGTACGACAAAATATAGATCAGGATCTTCTATGCTAAATAATTCACACCGTAGTCTTTCATTACCCATAACTTAAAAGTGCAGCCCCCCCTTGGCGATTCGTGAGTACAATAAGCACAAAGCATTCCTTGTAATACGGAAATGCCACGCTTTAAGCATATCCAACGGCTACATATTCCCTCTGGCAACGACATCTCCCCGTTCACCTCATTTGATAAATTACGTGAAATCATAAAATACCTGGATAAATTACCCTTACTGATCCAATGAAATGCACCGCCAAAGAGTTGTCACCACGCATACCATTCACAAAGCCACGAGGATGGTTATCAATATTTCTCCAACAACCACTCTTTAGTGCAAAGATTTTATTGGGTGATGTCAAACTTCCCTTGTTGTCAATCTTAAGAATCTTATAGTCATCATTAATCGAGTCAAACGCCAATCCATAAGTGCTACAAGTTGCGTCTGGATATTCATGATCAGGAAATTCTACTGATTCATTTGTGGATGGGTTCCACAGTAAATGGCCAGCACCAGAACAACTATCAAAGAAGATAAAGCTACATCAATTAGAGAAAAGAACAGGTTTTCAAGTGATACTTGAACAACTTACCTTGATTTAGTTGATAGATGTTCCAGATAAAGGATACTAACGGATTTTCAACAGAGTTTCAGTGTTGATTATAGTGATAGTGATTTGTCCGAGCACTTGAAGTTGGTGGTCCTTTGATCAAAGTGTTTTGTTTGGTGGAGAGGAAAATAACAGCCAACGGTCTATATTTATGAAGCAACAGATAGATAGAGCCAAAGAAGCTATTGAGAACGTGCTTTTGATGGAGTTCAGAAACAATATGAGAAAGTGTTCAATAGCATTGATGCAAGTTGCAAACCAACTTCATTTTCCTTTGCATGCAGCATGCCATATTTTTTGAACCCGTGAATTGCAACGAAAATGATACTTTCGATTCAAAAATGTGGATGGATTAGCATAAATGTGTTGAGCACATGGTCCCGATGAAGTAACACGGGATATATATATAGTAGTTTAGCTTCCCAAGTACAAAAAAGCTTTGGATGCGGTCAGGCTAGGGGTTAGTGAGTTGGTTTAGTTGTCTGTATAGCCTTACGTAAGTTATTTAGACTTATTTATATAAAAGGTCAAGCTAATGCTTGGAATATATGAATCGTTGTATAAAGACACCTCGCACAAAGACAGCGCTACCTGCCTGGAATTTTTCCAATTCAATTTTGGATTAAATTAAAATGTATCCTACACCGGTAAATACACCCTAACACAATTTGGACATAGCTTTTGACCTGAGGAGGGCTATGAGCCGTCATGGAGATAGGAGTTATTGAGCTTTAACTTTCTTGTTCATACTATTAGTTATTATATTTTCTTTGGTTGATCTGTGGTTTCTCTTCCATTTCAATGTGGAGCCAAACTTCTATGTCTAGGGTTATGGATCTTTTACGATTGTTGTGATTCAATTTATAAATAAGTTCATTTATTTAATCCCAAACTTAATTATTTGAATGGTAGACCAACCAGGAAGTGAGAATTTAAGACACCCGCTGGGATGGACATATTCCTAGATTATTACAAATCCATTCCCATAAAGGTTCATGATCAAAGAAAATTAACTAAAAAATGACTTAAACAAGAAATAACTCGTGAGAGTCATGAAATTAAAACTCACCGGATTAACATCTATCTGATTTATACTTTTTGACGGCTTCACAACTACCTCCTCTTCAATTATATTCTTTGATGGCTTCTCAACTACGTCCTCTTCAGTTATACTCTTTGAAGGCTTCACAACTACATCCTCTTCAGTTATATTCTTTGACGGCTTCACAACTACATTCTCTTCAATTATATTCTTTGACGAGCTTCACAATTGTCTCGTCTTCAATTATATTATTTGACGAGTTCACTAATCTCCTCTTTCAATACATATGCAGGTCATAATTTGTAGTAGTGATTTGAAAAGACTAGCCATTTTCCCCATCTTTTAGAGCGTCCTTTCTTCTCTATTTACTCTGATTATTAGGGTTACAAGATTTGGCCAAGAAAAATAGTTTCACACGAAAGGGGTTTCTGTTATTAGGCCATTCTGAAAGACTTATAAGAGTAGAATACAAACTCCCATATCCACTGAGCAGTCTAGGCTTTGTAGGATTTGAATTTTGAAGCTCCAGCCTTCTGAGCAGTCTAGGCTTCCTTGCACATCGACAATACACTTCTTGTATTTGAAAAGTAGAATGAACATAATATATATAAAAGTATGTTCAGGTTAATGCATGGATATCTCACTCTCAACTTAACAACTTCGGTTGTATTTCGTTGCTTAGCTTGGAAGATTCTCACGTTTCTTTCTTGCCAAATTGTGTATACAGCACTGGCCAAGGTAATCCTGTATAACACAGCTCTAACACACTTTCCTTTTGCATGCATTGCCGAAGATATTTCCCCTTGCCAATTCTGGACGGTTCTGGGAACCTCTTTCCAACTCGATCAGTACAAAAAGAAAATCAAATAGAAAGAAAAGATGATCATGACATTCATTAAGAATCTGTGACACCCTACTGAGATATCCTATATCTCTAGTCAACAGTCTTCCACAGATAGACATTTGCAAAATGAAAATCCATTTTGGACACCCATACTTGATACAAATTATTTTCCTCCATTCAAATTTTGCAAAGTCACCTCTTAGTTTGAAATACAGTTGCTTTAATTTGCTGGAAAAAGTATGGAGTTGACAGACATGCATCATCATCATACCCAGCAACCTCTACATATTTCTTGGCCCCATGAAGCATTGTTGGTTTTGACTATCCTCACAGAATCTGATTTGATGTAGCATGCATCCAGTGTACTTTATTTTTATTGTACTTTCTTCTTCTAAAGAAGCAACTTGTTTGAACAAGTAGCAACCTTGTTTGAACAAGTAGCAACTTGTTTGAACAAGTAGCAACCTTGTTTGAACAAGTAATAATCTTCCACAAGTATTTGGTAGAAACTTTCTTTGACAAAGCAAGAGTGAATCAAACAAAGGCCACATTACACCCCACATAGATGAAGACCCTAAAAACAACCAAAAACAAGCCCATATAGAATCAGAAGATAAATATCATAAAAATTCAAATTTCAAGAATATGGAGAAACCTCATTTACATAAAGACCCTAAAAAAACAAAACCCATACACAATCAATAGATAAATTATCCGAAATGATTCCTCTCTAACCCACTTGAGAGTTGAGAGCGTTATTGTTATCAAGGCCCTCAGTGAACATCTGCTACCCAAATCACCTGTATGATTAAATAAAGAAGAAAAACCCATGCATCACCTTAACTAAAAGCAAAACAACAAAATACACAGAATGTAAGAAAATGTTGCAGTAAAAAATGAGGAAGAATAGTACTCCTGTTAAACAAAAAAGTAATGAATACCCAGAAGAAGCAAAGCCAAAGATTGATCACTGCAAAAATATAGTGTTACTTCATCATTTATTCGAAAAACGAAACCGGAGTCGAACGATGTAATGTGAAAGACAAGGAAAGACGAAAATGAAAATGGTGTGGGGTTTGCTTGGAGGGGGGGGGGGCCTGGGGGTGGGGGAGAAAACCGTAGTAGTAACGTTATAATGTGCTCTAACACTGTTTGGATGCTGATTTATATCTTTTGATTTAGTAAATGTAAAATTGGTATGTCGTCATTTTTGTACTTCATCTGCTTAATGCTTTCAACCTCTATTTTTACTTATTCATTATACAAAAAAAAATACTTATTTAATAAATAATTATAATATTGTACTTCTTTTTTTCTCTGCTGTTAAATAATTATAACAATATTATCTAATATATTTATGAAAGTATGAAATTTATTATATTTAAATTATAATATAATAAAATTATTTATTATTTCTTAAAATATGTATCAAGTCAACTTATGCACAATTATTATTGTCTGGAGGGTGTAGTATTTACTTTCAATATATTTTTATTAAATAAGGGTAGTTTAGTAACTAGAAAGAGATTATGAAGTAACTTATTTCATATTGGCATAATATATAAATATGTCCTTAAATTTGGACTCAACTTATATCTATGACCTCTAACTTTGAATGTTCATAAGTCGACACTTAAACTTATATAAAATCAAACAAATAGACACATACATCTTATGTAGCACAAGACACGTCGGATGCCCTATAGAACACGGATTGGCCATGTAGGACGCCACAGATAATTCATGTGTTTTCTTGTTCAACTTTATACAAGTTGAAGTATGTACTTGTGCACACCAAAATTAAAGGACGTAAATAACAATTTAAATCAAGATAAAGGAAACATTTATTTATTATGTCTTTCATATAACATCTATATTGTTGCCAAGGAGCCTATAAACATCTGTGTTTAAATTAAAGCTCTCTTAATTATTTTAAGCATGGAAAGAAACAGTTAATTTAACAAGTTAATCGAGTTGCACCACCCCACAGGAGGTAGAGTGAAATGTCAATAATCCATCATATTTTAAGCGAAATTTTCGAGTTCAAACTGGACATTAAAAAATTTCAGAAGGGACTTCTATGCCTACTTTTTAGTAGTCATGTATTGCAAATTCAAATTAATCACGTCGGTAGATTTTGAAACACCAGGAGAGAAGAGAGCATGTATACTTATAATAAGTAACTTATTGTCTATATATCTGTTTAAACTGGATTTGATCTCTGGAACTACAGGTAACTGCATATTGTGATGTAACTTGATAGTTAGGCGACTATCAATTTGAAGAAAAGATACATTCAATCACTATCGATTCAACTTGTTGATGGAAGCTATGTTGCTCGGACTCTTCAAAAATGACATTACGAACGTGTCAAAACCTCCAAAAGTAGTGTATTTTTGAAGAATTTGACATAGATGTGGTAACTTCTTTAGAGTCCGAGCATTGCAAGTTACATCACAGTATATTTACATTTAGAACTGTAATTTTCAAGGATACTGACTTCAATTTTCTTGCAATTGACTACTTGTGGGTCAACTAGTTGCCTAGTTGAGTATATCACAGCATTGCAAGATATTTATTGTTTCTCTTTGTTGGTTTTGTTGGACTTGTGGGTCTTTTTCTAACAAATATTTGGTGACCAGGGCAAAATCTCAGGAGTAACTAAAACACACAAAAAACAAGAACAAAACACTGAAGAAGGCATTTAGTTTGTGAAATAATACTTCATTTTGAAGAGAGATGAAGATTGATTTGGGGCGATTCTATCAGTAGCAAATTCAACAACTTCCGCTGCAACATATTAAGGTACACACTGTTTTTACTCCTAATTTGCTATCATATTTCTTATATTTCAAAATAATTGGCTCTTATTGACTTACATTCTCCTAAAAAATATTTATTAAGAATTTATTTATTATATCAACTTAGTCTTATTAATCATGATATCTTAGTTACACTATGAAAATTTGAAAGCGCGTGATTGAGATGAGGGTGAGGAGTGTGTCCATATTCGAGAATAATTTTGAATTCATATGATCTACTATGGAAAATATCCATTTGGTGAGGAGACCGATAGAGCAGAACAGTGCTGAAGAAAGAAGTGGAACTTACATATGATGTTTATTGACATTGAAAAGGCTTATGATAAAGTTTCAAAAAAGTCCTTTAATTTGAAGATGCATCGAGGCTAAAGGTGTACTGATGACTTATATTAGGGAAATAAAGGACATGTATGATGGAGTTAAGATGTATGTTAAGACGGTAGGAGGAGACTTAGAGCATTTTCTTGTGGAAATGGAGTTGCACCAAGGATCAACTCTTAGTCCTTCTCTTTTTGTCGTGGTGATACATGTATTGACGCAGGACATCCAAGATAAAGTGCATTGGTGCATGTTATTTGCAGATGACATAATACTGATTGATGAGACGTGTAGCAGCGTGAAGGATGGGTTGGAAGTGTGGAGATAAACTCTAGAAGCTAAAGGATTTAAATTGAGTAAGGCCAAAATGGAATATCTATAATGCAAATTCGGTGAGGGGTTGCATGAAGAAGACGTGGAAGTAAATCTGGATACAGAGGCTCTCCCAAGAGTGATCATTTCAAATATCATGGCTTTTTAATCCAAGGTAGTGGGGTCATAGATGGTGATATCAGTCATCGTATTGGTGCGGCGTGAATGAAGTGGAGTCTTGAATCTAGAGTTTAGTGTGATAGAAAGATACCATCAAAATTTAAAGGTAAAATTTATAGAGTGGTGGTTAGACCGACGTTGCTATATGAATAGAGTATTGTCCAGTCAAAAAGTCTCATGTCTAGAAGATGCAAGTCACAGAAATAAGGATGTTGAGATAGATGCGTGGATATATTAGGTGTGATAGAATCAGAAATGAGGTTATTTGAGAGAAAGTGACAGTGGCCTCCGTGCTGATGAGATGAGAGAAGCGAGATTGAGATATTTTGGACATATGATAAAGCGAGGTTCAAATGACTTAGTGAATATGTACGAGAAATCAGATATAGTAGGTGCGAAGAAGGGTAAAGATAGGGCGAAGAAGTACTGAGGTGGGGTGATTAGACAGACATGACACTTATTTAGGTTATCAAGCACATGACCTTAGAGAGGGGGATAAGGGAACATGTATTAGAGTAGAAGGTTAGTTGGGTAGAAGGGAGATGTAGAGGACCCATATTAGAGTAGAAGTTTAGTCGGGTAGGAGTCTTGTCGTTCACTATAGTATGGTAGCCTGGGGTTTAGCCGTGGATATTATAATATTGTTGTTTATTTTATTTTGTCGCACTACTTTATGGTTTATTATTGTTTTCTGTGGGTGATTAATTGTCATATTTTCTTCACCCTTTTTCTATTCTTTATGTTGGTAATTTTAATATTAAAATTAAATTGCATGATAATTTATAACGCCCCAATTCTGGTAACCGAAATGCTACACGGTGCTAACAATCCCGAAGGACCACTAGCTAACCAATGACTGATATTTGTACCTATACACTGCAATAATATAGAATATAAATGCGGAATATGTAAAAACTGTAAGGCCATAAGGATCAAGTCTGAATAAAACATAACATCTGAAGGCGGTATCACAATACCAAAACAAACTGGAAACAACTGAAGTCTGAATCAAATCTGAAATCTAGTCTAAAAGCCTCTAAATACTGTCTTAATAAGGAGTTGAATGGGACATGTCCCCAACTAACTCCGTATAGCAAAACTGAACTGAAATAAATAATAACATAAGATAATGATCATGTCCTCGAAGGATGAGGACTCACTGCTAACTCTGGCTGCGGAAACTGGAAAGCTATTGATGCTCTGGAGCTCGTGCTTCTAGACCTATAGTATAGAATAAAACACCATAGCCCGAATGTGTCAGTACGATTGAATGTACTGGTATGCATGTGAGGTAGGCTAATGCATGGGGTTTATATGCATAAACAATACTAACTGACTGACTACTATGAATGTGAGAATTCATGCATGAAAACATAAAACATAATTACTAATAACTAACATGATAACATGAATGACTGTATCTGACAGTCCTGAATCTGATGGAACTAGCTGAGTTCCGTACTGTATCTGAGTTGACTGTATCTGACAATCCTGAAAACTGAAGAATTATCTGAGTTCTTTTACTGAGACTGTGGGAAATAGTTATCTAACCGACATGCCCCAAAAATGTGCTATAATAGCTGAGTTGTGGTCCAATTTGTGCCCTGATTGGAAGGGTGTCAATACTGAGCCACTAGTAAGGACAACTGTGAATACCCTAATCTGGCAGGTACTCTAATAAGAATGGTGGGAACCCTAATCTAACAGTTTAAGCCACCTCATCTACCCTCAACTAGTAGGTATGATATCTCAATCCTATGCTGGCTACGTAGTTCTAGAACGCAAGGATCGCTACTAAGAATCACACCCTAATCTGACAGGTGAGTTCCCATTCTTGGGTTCACTCGGTGCTAATTACTATTCCCATCTGAATGGACACTGAACATGATTAACTGAACTATACATGGACTGAGTTTACTAAATTTCGTTGACTGACGGGATGTTGTTGAATTCTGATAACTGAATGAGTTCATGAGATTTGCTGAGATTTTCCTGAGTTACATGACTAACTTAGTTCTATGGATCGTGGATTGACTGAAGATATCGTGAAAACATGACTCGGCTCTAGGCACACAACAATTTTTTTTGGGTACAAGTACCCCCAGGAGTCGATGGAAGGAAACTGACACAACATAACACTTCTTGATCATAGGACTACAGTCCACAATTCATAATACCATAAATAGGGAATTTCATACTACACATGGTTCTCATATTTTTGTACATGAATTGGAATGCATATATCAACATGTCATAAGCTCATTAATCTAGTACCATAAGCATCCCATAGACAATCACAACCAACAACAATACCATAGAAGTCATTGTGCTCACAAGGTTAGAGCATGCATTTGTCTATTTGGTCATAATTTAGCTATAATGCATGATTTCTAGTCTTTTGGCCATTTTATCAAACATCTTACATGCACTACTTAGGCATAGGTAAAATCATCAAATTACACAACATTAACAACTAAGTTTACATGTTTTTACTTATATGATATCATAGATTCATAATAACACATAAAGATTCCAACTTCGGAATCATTCAACATCAACAACATGATCATCAACACCCAACAATATAGACATTATACTTTATAATTTAAAAGAGGTTTCTTGAGCTTTATGGACAAAAGAAATCCATAAATCAACACAACACATACCTTATTTTGTAATTTCACGGAGAGAATTCCTTGAAATTGAGTCTTCTATGAAAACCCTAGCTTGTGTTCTTAAGAGGATTTTGAGAAAAACCCAATTTTTTGGCTTCAAAATGCTCAAATCCCGTGTTTATGAATATATATAGGGTAGGAAAAATGACCAAACTACCTCTCAATGCACGGAGGTTGAATGCAGCAAAACCTGGCACAAGACGCCAACCAGGATGGTGCCCTGCTTAGTCCCCTGCTCTAGCCAGGATGGCGCCTTGCTTAGAGCGGTGCTCTAAGCTGGGCGATGCCCTTTTATCGCGGAGAAATACTGTTTTGCATATCCAAACTCGCCCTTATGCTATTCAAAAAATTCTGAAACTTACCCGAGATATACTACGACCTTACCCATCGCAACACAATCTGAAAATCAAAAATCGAATGTCGGGAAGAACGTCAAATAAATCCCCGAAGTTCGGAGGCTTAAAATGAGACTAAGTGTTGAACACTTAACAAAATTTTCTAAGTGTTGGGTCTTTTAAAGAGCCTACGAAGCTGAAATTTAACGCATGAATTTGTGGGATCTTACAATATCTCTCCCTTGGGAACATTCGTCCTAGAATGAGACTAACTGAGAGGGAGGAAAAGATATTAAACATGAACTGAATGACTAAAGTATGAATTCATGACTGGCATAACTGATAAGCTTAATTCATGCATATCTGATGCATGGGTAACTGATTCATGAATGAATGACTAAGTGTTCTGATGAACTGAGTTTCTCAAAATGAGAATGCATATCTGATGCATGATTACGTGACTGATTTGATACATGAATGCATGACTAATTATGCAATGGTAATAGGTACCAAATTTATAATGGAAACATGAACATGAAACTGAATAAGCTTAAGGAGAATTGTTACCTTGAGCTTGATCTGAATTTGCGGAGAAGAGGAGAGGATACTTGGTACACATATCTGTTTCCCAAGTAGCTCCATCAACGGACTGATTTTGCTGAAGAACTTTGACTAGAGGGACTTCTTTGTTCCTCAGTCTATGAATCTGATAGTCAAGAATTTTGACTGGAATTTCTTCATAAGAGAGGTTGTTCTTAACATCTAAGCTCTGCAATAGGGACTACAACTGCTGGGTCACCTATGCACTTCTTGAGCAAAGAGATATGGAAGACTGGATGAACTGAAGCTAGATCTCAAGGAAATTCAAGCTTATAATCTACCTTACCGAAGCGACTAAGAATCTTGAAGGGACCGACGTATCGGGTACTGAGCTTTCCCTTCTTGCCGAATCTTTTCACTACCTTCATGGGAGAGATCTTTAGATAAACATAATCACCAATCTCAAACTCAAGGTCCTTTCTACGTACATCTGCATAGGAATTCTGTTGGCTCTGAGCAGCCTGAAGTCTCGCTCTGATCAATTGAACCTTTTCTAAGGCATCGAACATAAGGTCAGGCCCTATGACTGCAGCCTCACTAACTTCAAACCAACAAACATGAGATCTGCATCTCCTACCATAGAGTG
Organism: Capsicum pubescens; assembly: GCA_030864215.1. Classification (NCBI taxonomy): domain Eukaryota; kingdom Viridiplantae; phylum Streptophyta; class Magnoliopsida; order Solanales; family Solanaceae; genus Capsicum; species Capsicum pubescens. The sequence continues at coordinate 25,443,886 of CM061541.1, forward strand.
CTTTGAATGAAGCCATCTGAATACTGGAATGATAGTTGTTGTTATATGCAAACTCAATCAAAGGCAAGTGGTCATCCCAACTACCCTTGAAATCAATTGCACACGTCCTTAGAATATCTTCTAAAGTCTGAATGGTCCTTTCTTCTTGACCATCTGTCTGAGGATGAAAGGTTGTACTGAGATGGAATTGGGTACCTAGACCGTTTTGGAATGCTTTCCAGAAGTGAGAGGTGAACTGGGTACCTCTGTCTGAGATAATAGATGATGGAACACCGTGCAATCTGACTAACTCTCTGATATAGAGTTTGGCGTAATCCTCGGCTGAATAAGAGGTATGAACAGGAAAAAAATGAGCTGACTTGGTCATTCTGTCTACAATGACCCAAACCGAATCATGCTGATGATAAGTTCGAGGAAAACCCGTCACAAAGTCCATGTTCACAACTTCCCACTTCCAAGTAGGATTAGTGAACTCCTGCATAGAACCATTAGTTTTCTGATGCTCTATCTTAACTTGCTGACATGTAAAGCACTTAGCCACAAACTCTGTAATATCTCTCTTCATCCCGCTCTACCAATAGATCTCCCGTAAGTTACGGTACATCTTTGTGACCCTTGGATGAATAGAGTATCACGCACCATGCGTTTCTGCAAGAATTCGCTGCCTCAAGTTATCTACACCTGGAACACACAGACGACCCTGACAACACAATACACCATTTCCTCCTTGGGAGAAAACCTCTACTTTCTGATCTTTAACTGACTTTTTTAGTTTGACAAGGCTGGGATCTCTATCTTGTTTTTCTTTCACCTCGGAAACTAGAGATGATTCTAAACTACTCTGAACCCATGTATCACCCTCTTCTGTATCGACTAAGAGAATGCCTAGCCTGGAAAGCTGATGAACATCCTAAGCTAACTTCTTCTTATTGTCCTCAACATGAGCAACACTATCCATAGACAGTCTGCTGAGAGCGTCGGCCACTACGTTGGCCTTGCCCGGATGATAAAGGACACTTATGTCATAATCTTTCAAGAGCTCTAACCACCTTCTCTGATGAAGATTGAGATTTTTCTGGAAAAAGACATACTGAAGGCTCTTATGATCTGTGAAGACATCTACATGAACTCCGTACAGATAATGCCTCCAAATCTTTAAAGCGAATACTACGGCTGCTAACTCAAGATCATGAGTAAGATAATTCTTCTCATGGGGTTTAAGTTGTCTGGAGGCGTAGGCTATGACCTTACCATGCTGCATGAGGACACAACCTAAGTCCACCCTGGATGCATCACAATATACGATGAACCCATCTGGACCATCTGGAAGAGTCAAAACTGGAGCTGAGGTGAGTCGAGTCTTCAACTCCTGAAAACTCTTTCGCAAGGATCTGACCAGTGAAACTTGACTTTCTTCTGATTCAGTCTGGACATAGGGGATGTAATAGAAGAAAATCCCTCAACAAACTGTCTGTAATAGCCAGCCAAACCCAAGAAACTCCTGATGTCTGATGGAGAAACAAGGAGAGGCCAGTTTCTTACTGCTTCGGTCTTTTGAGGATCTACTCTAATGCCATCACCAAAAATAATATGACCAAGGAATGATACTGACCTTAGCCAAAATTTGTACTTACTGAATTTGGCGAATAACTGATGATCTCTGAGAGTCTGAAGTAGTGTTCTGAGATATTCTGCATGATCATGCTTACTGCGGGAATAGACAAGAATATCATCTATGAAGACTATGACGAACAGGTCTAAGTACTGCTTGAACACACGGTTCATCAAGTCTATGAAAGTTGTTGGTGCATTGGTAAGACCAAAATATATGACTAAGAATTTGAAGTAACCATATCGAGTAGGGAAAGCTGTCTTCAGAATGTCACATTCTTTGACTCAGAGCTGATGATAGCCGGATCTGAGGTTTATCTTGGAAAGGTAACTGGCACCCTAAAGTTGGTCAAACAAGTCATCGATTCTGGAGAGAGAATACTTGTTTTTTACCGTTACTTTATTGAGCTGACGGTAATCAATGCATATTCTGAGAGAACTGTCTTTCTTGCGCACGAATAAGACTGGTGCACCCCACGGGGATATGTTGGGTCTGATGAATCCCTTATCTAATAGATCCTTCAACTGATCTTTCAATTCTTTTAGTTCTGATGGTGTCATTCTGTATAGCGGAAAAGATATAGGCTGAGTATCTGGAAGAAGGTCAATATCGAAGTCTATTTCCCTTTCGGGAGGAATGCCTGGAAGATCTTCGGGAAAAAAATCTGAATATTCATTCACAATTGGGACTGATTCAAGACTGGGAGTTTTGACACTAGAGTCCTTAACATGAATAAGATGATAGAAATATCCCTTGGATATCATTTTACTTGACCGAAGGTAGGAAACAAGTTGACCCCTAAAAGCGTACACACTACCCTTTCACTCAAGGACGGTTTCATTCAGAAACTAAAATTGGACAATTCTATTTTTGCAGTCAACTGTAGCATAGCAGGAATGAAGCCAATCCATACCGAGAATGACATCAAAATCAGTCACCTCTAATTCGATTAAGTCTGCTGAAGTGACTTTCTGAAATATCATAACCGGACAGTTCCTGTATACCCATCGGACTATGATAGTTTTACCCACTGGGGTAGAGACTGAAAAGGGCTCTGCTAGAATCTCAGGACTGATTCCAAAATTTCCTGCTATAAAGGGAGTAACAAAAGACAAGGAAGCACCTGGATATAGAAAGCATAAACATGCTCATGAAAGATCTGTAACGTACTAGTAACCACATCAGGATAATTCTCCTGGTCTTGCCGGGACTGGAGAGCATAAAGTCGGTTTGGGCGTTGCCCACTAGTAGCCTGAAGTGGCACCCTACTGATTTGGGCGACCGGACTAAGCTGTGGAACGGTTCTGCTGATCTGCGGACCCGACTGTGGACACTCTCTAACTCTGTGGCCTAGCTTGCCACAACTAAAACAGACATCACTACCATATCTGCAAATACCCTTGTGGTTCTTACCATAAGTCTGACAAAAAGGATAAGTTCGGACACTACTAACACTGCCCTGAGACTGAGAGCCTGGCGCCCTATCTCTAAACTTAGGAGTTGTAGCACTAGCTGACGAAGGAGCTAGGGCTGATGACTTAGGGTGAAACTAAGAACGATTTCCTTCTTCTGATTTAGGTTGAGTAAAGTTGAAACTACCTGTCCTTGCTCGTTTATTTAGCTTCTCCCTCATCTTAATCTTCTGCTTCTCTATCTGTTGAGCATGAGTCATGAGCCTAACAATGGTCATGTCATCATTCAACATGGCAGTTCTGCACTCATTCACCACGCTATCGTTTACCCTAGAAATAAACTTACTCATCTTGGCCCTGCTATCTGCAACCATATGAGGGACATATCTGGATAATTGAGTAAACTTCAGAGAATACTCTTTTAACTTCATGTTTCCCTGCCTGAGGTTGACAAATTCTAACACATTAGCTTCACGAAGCTCAAAGGGAAAGAACCTATCAAGAAAAGCGGCAACAAACTATTCCCACTCTACTGACCTTGCATCATCTAACCTCTTTGCTAACCACTGCTTGTACCAAGTATGAGCAACATCCTGCAACTGATATGCAACTAACTCAGCACTCTCAACAGCTGACACCCCCATGACATCCGTGATCTTCTGAACCTGATCAATGAATTCCCGAGGGTCCTCATCTGACTTAGACCCAAAAAAAGAAGGAGGGTTCATCCGGGTGAAGTCCCGAATCCTAGCTGCAGCTGAATTAGCCACTGGGTTAGCCAGAACGACTATTGGCCGTCCATTCTATGCAGCAACTAACTGACCAAGAGTGCTGAATGCGGCTCTGAACTCTGCATGAGAGACATGTTCGCCCGAAGGATCTTCGGGCTGAGGGACTGACTGAGTTCCAGTTCTCTTCTTTGGAGGTATGTTCTATAAACGGAAGAGAAAAGGATTAGACTGAGAGATTAACTTGTGATTATGCTCACTGGCACCACATGAATACTGAAAGAAGGGAAACTGTTCCTAAAATATCTAATAGCCTCCTGCACATAAATATGGCGCGCAACACACCCATGTACAAGACTCTACTAGATGCAGCTTTTAGACTTTCTAGGACACTATTGAACCTTAGGCTTTGATACCAAGTTTGTAACTTCCCAATTCTGGTAACTGAAACGCTACACGATGCTAATAATTCCAAAGGACCACTAGCTAATCCATAACTGATATTTGTACCTGTATACTGCAATAATATGGAATATAAATGCAGAATACGTAAAAGCTGTAAGGCCATAAGGTTCAAATCTGAATAAAACGTAACATTTGAAGGGGGTATCACAATACCAAAACAAACTGGAAACAACTGAAGTTTGAATCAAATCTGAAATCAAGTCTGAAAGTCTCTAAATACTGTCTGAATAAAGAGTTGAATGGGACATGTCCCCAACTAACTCCGTCTAGCAAAACTGAACTGAAATAAATAATAACATAAGATAATGATCATGTCCTTGAAGGATGAGGACTCACTGCTAACTCCGACAGCGGAAACTGGAAAGCTACTGATGCTCTGGAGCTCATGCTTCTGGACCATGGTATAGAATAAAACACCATAGTATGAATACGTCAGTACGATTGAATATACTGGTATGCATGTGAGGTAGGCTAATGCATGGGGTTTATGTGCATGAACAATACTAACTGACTGACTACTATAAACGTGAGAATACATGCATGAAAATATAAATATAATTACTAATAACTAACATGATAACATGAATGATTGTATCTGACAGTCCTGAATCTGATGGAACTAGCTGAGTTCCGTACTATATCTGAGTTAATTGTATCTGACAGTTCTGAAAACTGAAGAACTATCTGAGTTCTTTTACTGAGACTGGGACTAAGACTGTGGGAAATAGTTATCTAACCGACATGCCCCAAAAATAAGCTATAATAGTTGAGCTGGGGTCTAATCTGTGCCCTGATTGGAAGGGTGTCAATACCGCACCACTGGTAAGGACAACTGTGAATACCCTAATCTGGCAGGTACTCTAATGAGAACGGTGGAAACCCTAATCTGACAGGTTAAGCCACATCATCTACCCTCAACTAGCAGATATGATATCTCAATCCTACGCTGGCTACGTAGTTCTGGAACGCAAGGATCGCTACTAAGAATCACACCCTAATCTGATAAGTGAGTTCCCATCCGTGGGTTCACTCGGTGCTAATTACTATTTCTTTCGTAATGAACACTGAACATGATTAACTGAACTATACATAGACTGAGTTTACTGAATTCCGTTGACTGACGGGATGTTGCTGAATTCTGATAACTGAATGAGTTTATGAGATTTGCTGAGATTTTCCTGAGTCACATGACTGACTTAGTTCTATGAATCATGGCTTGACTAAAGATATCGTGAAAACATGACTCGGCTCTAGGCACACATCTATATTTTTGGGGTACAAGTACCCCCAGGACTCGATGGAAGGAAACTGACACAATATGACACTTCTTGATCATAGGACTACAGTCTACAATTCATAATACCATAAATAGGGGATTTCATACTACACATGGTTCTCATATTCTTGTATATGAATTGGAATGCATATATCAACATGTCATAAGCTCATTAATCTAGTATCATAAGTATCTTATCGACAATCACAACCAACAACAATACTATAAAGTCATTGTGCTCACAAGGTTAGAGCATGCATTTGTCAATTTGGTCATAATTTAGCTATAATGCATGATTTCTAGTATCTTAGGCATTTTATCAAACACCTTACATGCACTACTTAGGCATAGGTAAAATCATCAAATTACACATCATTAACAACCAAGTTTACATGTTTTCAACTTATATGATGTCATAGATTCATAATAACACATGAAGATTCCAACTTCGGAATCATTCAACATCAACAACATGATCATCAACACCCAACAATATAGACATCATACTTTATAATTTAAAAGAGGGTTCTTGATCTTTATGGACGAAAGAAATCCATAAATCAACACATCGCATACCTTATTTTATGATTTCACAAAGTTTCACGGAGAGAATTCCTTGAAATTGAATCTACTATGAGAACCCTAGCTTGTTTTCTTGAGAGGATTTTGAGAAAAACCTAATATTTTGGCTTCAAAATGCTCAAATCTCGTGTTTATGAATATATATAGGGTAGGGAAAATGACATAACTACCCCTCAATGCACGGAGGTTGAATGCAGCAAAATTGGGTATAAGGCACCAGCCAGGGCGGCGCCCTGCGTAGTCCTGCGCTCTAGCTAGGGCGGCGCCTTGCTTAGAGCGGTGCTCTAAGCTGGGCGACGCCCCCTTATCATGGAGAGCTACTGTTTTGCACATCCAAACTCGCCTTTATGCTATCCGAAAAATTTTGAAACTTACCCGAGATGTACTACGACCTTGTCCCATCGCAACACAATCTGAAAATCGAAAATCGGATGTCGGGAAGGCCGTCAAATAAATTCCTGAAGTTCGGAGGCTTAAAATTAGACTAAGTGTTGAACACTTAACAAAATTTTCTAAGTGTTGGATCTTTTAAAGAGCCTACGAAGCTGAAATTTGATGCATGAATTTGCGGGATCTTACATAATTGATGAACATAAAGTAAAGAAAGTGGTGTCATTATATTTTGGTAACTCTTGTAACTTCTAACACTTTATTTGTCTATTATCTACCACATTTTGTGTCTTTAATCTTATGAGTTAGCGGTAGAATGTGGCCATAAGTTTCTTGTGACTTCTATCATTATTATACCTCTTTATAATTGTAACTCATATAACATATGAAACCCTTAAAACATTCATTTTCCTCACTTAATATCCACTACTCTCTCATTTACTAGATGAAAGAATACTACACCTATATAAATGGTGTTTTCTTTCTTGTGTAGAAGAAAATAACAAAAGAGATGAGTTGTAGTATAATGTGAGGTACATGAGTTAAAAAAGTGTAAAACTTATATTAGTGGAAGAGAGAGTTGAGGCATCAAAAATATTCTAAGTCTTCAACTATATTCACTATACAAAAGAGAGTAAACATATTAGTGAAAGAAAGAGTCGAGTCAACGAAAAATTTTCTAAGTCTTTAACTGTATTCACTATACAAAAAGAGAGTTTTAATATCTTGAAGGAAGGTGTTTTTTGTGGTGGAGCTTTGGACTCTTCAACTAATCCGAAGTTGTTTGAGTTGTACATCATTAATGGACTGTTGTATCCTGGAGGAGACAAGTCATGAGATATACTATTGGATCAGTGTAGATTATGCCGCATTGAGCTTGAATCTCCTTAAAGAGAGCGAGATATCCGCGTTTCATTCAAAAAGAATTTTTTTTTAATTTTTTTTTATTAATTTTATTTTCAACTGTAATAATTTATTGTAATTGTGGTATATTACACCAACACTTTATACCTTGGTCTAAATTTGCTACACTAGAGTCGAAGGTCTTCTGGATCCAGCCTCTTTACCTCCTCGAGGTAGCTAGTAATAAGGTCTGTGTACACTTTACCCTCCCCCAACTTCACTTTTGAAATTTTACTAGGTATGTTGTTGTTGTTATAGCCTTATTAATGATGCTTCAAAATTATAAATTGGATTATATACAATTTATGTAGTCATTTAATGATAGAGGTAGTATTGAAACAACATAATAAAAATTTTTTAATTTTACAAATGAGACAATTAAACTGAAACACATATTTGTAGAAAAAGGGCACTAAAACAAAACGGAAGGAGTATTTTGATTTTTTAAAACAATTTTTTCATTTTAGCCAACCACTACGAAAGTATTCAAAAGTTATTTTGACATAAAATCACCTAAATAAAGTCGATCTTGTTATATAATATGGATGTCATGTGACATATGTATGTGTGAAATGTCATTAATTAGAGATAATAGTCAGTAGTCAAATTGAATTTGAACCAAGAGTTACTTGTTCAATTCGGATTTAAATACCTAAGATAGTTGGCAAAATTGCCAACTTGCAAACTTGTCAACTTGAAGTCAAGTTTGGCAACTTAGGAACTAAGTTTGGTGGTCTATAAATAGCCACCCTTTGTATATTTTATTAACATGTCAAAGTAGTAAAACATAAGCATTATTAAAGTTCTCTCCTTTCTTTAAGTTTGATATTTGATATTTTGTCTTTATTTTATAACACGTTATCAGCACGAGTCTCTACCGTCTTAAAATTTGAAGGTTAATAAAAGAAAATTGGTTTGGAAGGTGGAGAAGGCAATACCACAAGAACTATGTGATCTTCATGATTCAGATTTCACCTTTCTACTGTTTATGATAAGATAAAGTATATTATTAACTCATGTTCTTTAATTGATTTTTAAAAAATAATATTGATAATCACAAAGTGGTGATATTGTTATAGACTCAAGTTTGAGTTTATTATACTTTGGCCTAATATGTTATTGATCGAGGGTGTGATGATGGATTTAAATCTCATGCCAGTAAGAGGGTAAGATATTGGGTTAAGAGTCCCGATGCACCATAATAATAGGATGTTGGGTCCAAGTCCCATTGATTTTTGGCCTAAGACGTCTTTATATGGATAAGAAGTTGAGTTTTAATCTCAATACAATATATTGATGATATAATAATGACTAAAGTAAAATTTTATTGAAAAGTCATGAATTATGTCCCATTGAATATGCTCCATTCCTTGAAGTGAATGTGGTAGTATGCAGTGCATAGTATGTCTGAAAGAAGACATGTGATTGAATTTATGAATATGAATATAGGCATAACAAGGATAAAACATTTCGTTGCATTATATGTACGCCTCGATTTGCTTATGAAGGAGCAATATCTTGAAAGAAATTCTAAACTATCATAATTTGATAGGCTTAAGACATCATTATATTTTATTCCTGAGGAATGAGAATTTGATTGTTAAAACTACAGATCCATTTCCTGGGGTGATTGAGATAGGATTAACATCTCCATACGAGGTATAATAATTGAGAAGGAATATTATGAAATATACTCCAAAATAGCAAACTTGAAAAATTATTCATGTTCTAGTAAATCTGAAATTTACTAAGTAAAACTCATATGCCATGGTAAACTTGAAGTTTACTAGTACAAATAAGTTCATAAGTTGGCATGAATAATTTTTTCATCTCGAAGATGTGCACATTGGGTATTACACAACATATATATTGAAGAATTAGAAGGTTATAGTCTTTGAAGAATATTATGAGTTCTCAAATGATTCTTCAAAAGATGAAGGTAATTTTGCCACTAATGGGCATGGTATGAAAGGTTATTCCACACGTGATTGTCGTGTGACCTAATTTGATATAAAAAAGGGCAGCCCGATGCACTAAATCTACCGCTATGCGCGGTATCCGAGGAAGGGCCCCACCACAAGTTCCACACGTGATTGTCGTGTGACCTAATTTGATATAAGTTTTATAAATCCTTCATAAAAAAAAAGAATATAAAGTGATGGTGCACTTGACTTTTCAAAATGATGTTGAGGTCTGTCATATTAATATAATAAATTTCATGATGGGAGAATCCACTTCTAATGAAAATTTATGAAGCATGTACATATGATCATAATTGATTCCTTGAAGAAAAGGAAACTTGTGATAAGCATCATTGATGCCCGACCATTCTCAAAACGAATGTGTCAAGATGTGATATAAATTATGAATAAGGACATGTTAATGCATGATTTGATAAATATCACATCTCACCTCTACGGGTGGTTTGAGAAAAATAAAGAAATTCTTATTTTGACATAAACAGTCATTCATCACATACTTGTAGTATGCCATAAATATTTTGATATGTTTATCATGGATTACCAAAGGGTAAAAGCAAGAAACAAGTCTTTATATAATGTTTTAAGATTATGACCATACTTATATGATTTTCTCCTTGAAGGAAATGTTCATCATATGAACGGTATGTGAAATATGTGTAGTACACAAAATTAATTTAGAGCTCCAAAAGAGATTAAGTTTTACTATCTGGAGGAATGAAATTGTTCATAATATTTGGATTGTAGTAAGTCTTGAAAGAAACTAATTAAGTTTCAAAGACATTGGCCAAAGATAAATTATGTTGAGGCTATAGATAATGGGAAGATGTTATATCTTCATATTACTACAATCGGCGCGGGTTATAAATACTTACGTAAAAGATTATCTGCATTTTTTCTCTTATTTGTAATGCACAAATATGATCATGATAACAGAATCACATGCAATAGTAAATTAAAAATTTATTGAAATAAATATCAGTTGGCATGACGGTTGACCATCTCGATTCAAATGTGATGCAAAAAAAATTGAGAATTCATATGGTTATACATTAAAGAAATAAAAGATTTTTCACGAATTCTCTTGTGCTGCTTGTTCTCACAATGAATTGATCATTGTGCCAGCTAAGGTTGAAATTATATTTTCTAAAAATTTTGGAACATATAAAAAGGTGAATATGAACCCATTCGCCTACCATGTGGATCGATTACTATTATATAGTTTAATAGATGCGTCTATGATATGGTCACATGTGCTCTTTTTGTTAACTTGTACTTTAATTTTTGCACAGTTGTTTGCTCAAGTTATTAAATTAAGAGCACAATTTCGAATTATAAATTATGTTGATAATGCTGATTGGTTTAGTAGAAATTGTATGCCTCCAATTCTAGCTAATCATTGATTATTAGAATAAATCTCCCAAAACAAATTTGGTATAAGATGTGCTTTTTAAAATATAGCAACATTCATATGAATCAAGACAACAAGACTCCCCTATCACTATTAGTTCAAGGTCAAGTACCAAATAATTTTCATATAAAAATTTTAGTGTATAGCATACGATACAACTGCTTCATCACAAGGCACAAATATGAATCTCAAGACAAGGTTGGGGATAAATATTTGATTTTCTAACATTAGGGGAAGAGATGATTAACAATTGATACAAGTGCGATCACGTAAATAGATTTAAGAGAGAGTGTGTTGGCAGTTTTTGGACATTGAATATTGTATCTCACTCTTGAAACACACAAGTTCTCTACCAAAAGAGTCTTGGTCGAAACTAGGTAACAATTAGAGTGTGAATTCACTCTTGTTGTTTGTTTGCTTGGAACCTTGGATGCTTGAAGGATTGAGTTCCCTCTTATGTTCTTTGAAGAGTGTAGGTGTTGCTACTTTCATTGTTAAGGGTCTTTGTGTTTGAGAATACATTAGGTTCTTAGACTTTGTAGTAGTGGATGTTTATCTTCCTATCATTTACTTTCTTGTAATCTTGTAACGTTGGTATCTTGTTATTGTGAAGCCATTTGTGTTGTTGTTGTTATTCATAGTGTTGGTGCTCCTCTTGTTCATCTTATTGTGTTGTTAATCTTAGTTTGGGTTGACTGATTTGGTGTTCAAAACACCCATATATCTCGTATTCTCGTGTTGTTCTTGAATCCGCATGTGGTCACCATTTGGTTCTCGGTTCCTAGTGAATTTGTGGACTATTTGGTGTGTGATTTTCGTGTCTTCCTTGTTTATCTTGTAGCAAATGATTAACAATTGAAAATTATGCATGAAATGAATTATCCAGATCCTCATAAAAAATATATTTAGTGAACTTGAAGTTCAAGAGATTATTTATCTGCAAAATATTGCAAATTAATTGTTGAATTTGTTTGCGGACTCTATGTGATAATTCAACTGTAAAATGCTCCAATGAAATATTCGTAAAAAGACAGAGTTTATGACACTCCCAAAGCGTGATAGACAAATTGACTCCAAAGGTAAAATTTCTTGAAGAAGGAAAGGAGCAAATGATCAAGATGGTCATGATAATGAGGCAAGTGCTTTGAAAGGGCACCGACATAACACTATGTAAAATCTTGGCAAAGGTTCTGGTACCTGAACAAGTACTGAATATGAAGAGATCTTCATTAAGTTTTGTCTTATTGAAATCGATATCAAACAATCATCGATGATATCTTTGATATAATATAGCACTCAACATTATAAATAATATCGAGGATTTTGGATACAAATCTATCAATGAGTATGGATAGATAAATTATTGACCAAATAAAAGTATGTAATTCAAGTAGTTTGTTTTACTTAAAAAGTGAATATTTGGACTCATAATTCAAAGATCAGAGGTATAATGCTAGTGGGTACAAATGATTTACTATGTGAAAGTAAAATTCCAAAGATATAAAGTATGACTTGTATCTTGGGGCATAAATATTTTACAGAGTTCCTGGCAAGTAGTTTGTTTTACTTAAAAAGTGAATATTTGGACTCATAATCCAAAGATCAGAGGTATAATGCTAGTGGGTACAAATGATTTACTATGTGAAAGTAAAATTCCAAAGATATAAAGTATGACTTGTATCTTGGGGCATAAATATTTTACAGAGTTCCTGGCATTATTGTAGGAGAATTGTTCTCCCGTGGTGGATGAAATGAGGTTTGTTTTAGTCTGACAATATTGAAAAGCTTGAATATGTATAATGAATTATTGTTACGTCTAGCTAGATAATAAATTTATATGAAAATCTTTGAAGGATTTAAAATGTTATAAAGCAATTCTATTGAATACCCCATGATTATAAAGATCACTTAACTTGAAAAAGCAAGGTTTTTAATGAGGCAGATAAGAATGTGTATTACTGGATATGTACTCGGAGTATTTGAAAAATGAAATATTTATCCATTAATGAACAGATATTATAAAGACAATACAGAATGTGTAGCGCAACTAAGGAGAGGATTCATAAAAGAAGATAGAATGAAGCACATTTCGCCAAAATTTTTCTACATACATGAGTTCCAGAAGAATGGTGATATCAAGGTGCTACAGATTCATTCAAGTGACAATATTACTGATTTATTTACCAAGTTTGTATAAACAATAACTTTTGAGAAGATGGTGACATAGGACTGGAATGAGGATACTCAAGTCATTAAATTGAATTTTCATCAGGGGGAGTAAAATATGCGTTGTGCTCTTTTTTTCTTAACTAAGGTTTTGTCCCAATTGGGTTTCCCTGCTAAGGTTTGTAATGAGGCAACATTAAAGGCGTATTGCAAGATGTCTGTACTCTTTTTTCTTCACTAGGTTTTTTCCCATTGGGTTTTCCTAGTAAGGTTTTAACGAAGCACATTATCTCTTAATGGACATCCAAGGGGGAGTGTTATATAATATGGATATCATGTGACATATATATGTGTGAAATGTCATTAATTAGAGATAATAGTTAGTAGTCAAATTGAATTTGAATACCAAAAGTTACTTGTTCAATTAGCATTTGAATACCTAAGATAGTTGGTCAAATTGTCAACTTGCAAACTTGCTGTCACACCCCTTTTTTAATCAAACAGAATCGATTTTATGTTCGAAAGGGATTTTATTATTAAGTGACAAAATGAAGATTTATTTCGAAAAAAGATTATTTTTACATTCAAAACTCAGAGTCGCCACTTGACATAATACTGTGTGTCAAGTCACCTTTGAAAAATCCTTTTCAAAAATGATTTGACTCATTAAAACTGGTTTGCGAACAAAGATTCCAACTAAGGAATTCTGTTGACCGAGGGGAAGGTGTTAGGCATCTCTCTCGTGGTTTGGCCACAATCGCTTGGTAGAGCATATCGGCTAAATCGACAATAAAAGTGTATAAACCACATAAAACACACCACAATCAAACAAACAAACACAAACAAAATAAATCCCAAAAATATAATGTACTGTCCAATTATTACAAACCCAAAATAAAAAGGTACTGAAATGTAAACCTACACTAATCCTAAACTACGCTCCACTCGGTGCCTCGGATCTTGATCAAGAACATCTTCCGTCAACATAATACGTCGGGGCATTCTCCGGTGAATAAATACAAATGAACTTGGGGCATTTCCTGGCTAAATGGATACATTTTTCAAATGCTAGAAAGAAAAACAACATCATTCAACAAAACATGCCAAAACATTCAACAATCCACAATCGTCAATTTCTATAATTTGCCTACCCAAAACTATGATTTGTCTACCAATCTTTGCCTAAAACATGATACTATAGAGGGCGACATAATTGACATTCATTTCAATTTAAACAATTAACATTGAATAAAAAATAATCAACGTTCACCTTATTCGATTCTCAACTCCTTGCCCCAAATTTCATTCTTAACTAGTGATTACTTAATTCTTCTGTTAACAATTCAATTTTTCTCTCTTCAACATCCAAAACCTCACTAACCATACACACAATAAGATTCAAGCATGATAAGCACACAAAACCATTCACATCTGCAACAATAATCAAAACTCGAGATGAAAATAGAGAATGAGAGAAGAAATGGACCTCAAATTGCAGTTTTATTCGAGTATTATCCGGTTGAATACGACGGAGTTTGTACCGGAAACCTCGAAAAATACCGCAAAATCTCGACTTTCCAAATCAAGTATAGACCAGTTTGAATCCACACTAAACCCCAACATCCAAATCGAGTGAGAAACCCACGAAGAAAAATAAAACAAGTGATCCAAGACAAAGATTAAGAAATCCGAAGGAGAAGACCCGTATTAAAACCGTCGGAATCAACTAAATTTCACCGAATTCAACTAATTTCAGTCTTAGGCTTGGATTTTCAACAGCGAGAGACAAACAGTTTCGGATCAATCTCACCTGAATTCGACGAACAGCCACTGGTTTTGGTGTTTTTAATCAAATGACGAACTAAAACCCAATTCCAGCAAAATCTCTGTATTTTCCGGCCATGGTTTACTTCAAAATAAATGGAAACAAATAGATTCAAGAATCTTGAGCTTGAATCGATCAAAAGACGACCCATAAACCAGTTTTGGCGAAAAGATTCATCGGAAAATTCTTGACAGCGACCGGATTCCTCTCTCCCGAACTCTCACTCTCGACTTTAAATCTATGTCCCTCTCTTGATTCTATGTGTGCGAGTCTCTTCTAGTTATTATGTGTGTGTGGCAGTGAGGAAGAAAAGAAGAAGAATGGAGTATGTGCGTATGGAGGATATGTGTGTGTATGTACTCTGTTTGTTGTGTTGTCGGGTGTATTGTTGAAGAATGGTGGATCTATGCTTTTTGTGAGTGGAGTTTGTGATGTGAGTATGGGTGTATTTTTGGTGTGTGAATTGGGTAGAAGAGTGATGGTGTATATATGAGTGTATATTAATGGCGTGAGGTCTGTGTGTGTATTCTATATTGATGGTGAGTCTCCCTTGTGAATATGCTGCGTGTGTGTATATATTCCAGTGGGTCCCGCCTCTCTTTTGTATATTGTGTATGATGTGTGAATTCTAAAAAAAGGAAAAACGTGATGAGGGGTACGGGGTAGGGGTAGGGTAAAGGGTGTGGGGTGGTGAGTAGGGAGTGGGG
Organism: Capsicum pubescens; assembly: GCA_030864215.1. Lineage (NCBI taxonomy): Eukaryota > Viridiplantae > Streptophyta > Magnoliopsida > Solanales > Solanaceae > Capsicum > Capsicum pubescens. Next base: position 25,459,342 of record CM061541.1, read on the forward strand.
TAGGGGTAGGTTGTTAGGATGATTAAAACAAGATAAAATTTGTTAGGAATTTTGTTAAGGATTGTTATTTTTGTATTTTTTTTGGGTATAATTACATGGGTGAGGGTGCGTGGTAAGGTGAGCTAAAAATAGATAAAATTGGACTTCGAGAGAGACAAAATTAGATGTCTACATCATGCCCCTTTTTGGGTGTAAACACAAAGTATTTTCAGACAAAAAGTAGACAACGCGACCAAATTTTGACCCGACCATTATTCAAGGAAAGAAACAGAAGGAAGAAGGGTAATCGGGTCTTGACTTAGGACATCCTACCTACTCAAGTTATGAGGGAATCAAGTCACAGGTATCTCAAAGGATTGGAAGGAGAAGGAATATACCACGTTGGAGAGTCGAGTGAGGTCCTGTCGAGGTTTTGGTCTGCGGCTCTGTCATTACATCAAAACGAAAACTACAAGTTAAAAACATAAATGAAATTACAAAATCCTATCTATGCAGCTTTTTTTTGAACTCTTGACTTGAGTTTTATCACCCTATTCTTCAGGCGGGCTCCTGACTTGCAATTTCTTCAACTTGTTACCTGGCTTTCAATTTATTCACCCTTTTCTTCAAGCGGGCTCCTAACTTGCTATTTTTCAATTTGTAGACTTTCAATTTCTTCACCTTGTTGCTTAAGTTTCAATTTCTTCACCTTGTCGCTTAAGTTTCAACTTCTTCACCTTGTTTCTTGACTTTCAACTTCTTCACCTTGTTGCTTGACTTTTGTAACGCCTCGAATCTGTTACCCGAAATGCTACACGGTGCTCATGACCCCGAAGGACCACAAGCTAACCCATGACTGATATTTGTACCCGAACACTGCATAATATATCATATAAATGTGGAAATAAAGGCTGAAAGGCCATAAGGTTCAAAACTGAATCATAACATCTAGATGGGGTATAAAATACCTAAAACAACTGAAATAAACTATATGAACATGACAGTCTGAAAAGTCATTAACTATCTGAATAAGGAGTTGATGGAACATGTCCCCAACTAATTTTGGCTACTGAAATAAACTGAAAACTGATATAATAAAGTAATAATCATGTCCTTGAAGGATGAGAACTCACTTCTAACTCTGACTGCTGAATACTGGAATGGTACTGGGGGTCTGGAGCTCATGCTTCTGAACCTATAGTATAGAATAAAACACCATAGCGCGAAAGTGTCAGTACGATTGAACGTACTGGTATGCATGTGAGTTAGGCTAAATGCATAGGGTTCAAATGCATGAACAATGCTAACTAACTGACTAATATGAACATGAGAATACATGCATGAATACATAATAACTGAGATCGTGATAACATGATAACTGAATCTGAATACTGATAACATGAGTTTACTGATATATCTGATAATATGAGTGACTATATCTGACAGTCCTGATACTGATGGAACTAGCTGAGTTCCTTTTCTGAACTAAGTTGACTGTATCTGACAGTCCTGAAATCTGAAAAACTATCTGAGTTCTTTTACTGAGACTGATATTGAAACTATGAGAAGTAGTCATCTAACCGACATGCCTCAAATACGCTATAATAGCTGAGTTGGGGTCCAATTTGTAACCCCAATTGGAAGGGTGTCAATACCGCGCCACTAGTAAAGACAAGCTATGGGTGACCCTCATCTGACAGTGTCCCCAAAAGAGAATGGTGGGACTCTCATCTAACAGTGTTTATCCACCTCATCAACCCTCATCTGTCAGTGTTGATGTCTCAACCTATGTTGGTTACATAGTTTTGGAATGCAAGGATTGCTTCTAGGAATCACATCCTCAGTCTGGCAGTGTGTGTTCGCATCTTTGGGTTCACTCGGTGCTAAATCCTACTCCCATCTGAATAGACACTGAACATGATTAGCTGAAATGAACATGGACTGAGTTTACTGAATTTCGTTGACTGAGGGAATACTACTTATATCTGACAACTGACTGAGTTCATGAGATTACTGAGATTTCTTGAGTCACATGACTGACTGAATTCTACTGAACATGGCTTGACTGAGGATATCGTGAAAACATGACACTGGATCTAGGCACACAGCTATAGTTTTTGGGTACAAGTACCCCCAAGACTCGATAGAATGAAACTGACACAACTTGACACTCTTGAACACATAACTAGAGTCCACAATTCATCATATAATAGTTGGGGAATATTTCATGAGGCACTTGATTGTCATAATCTTATACATGGATAAGGGAGAACATAATCATGGCTTGCTCACATGTTTCAAATATCATAAACATTTCATCAAGCAATCATAATGAATAATAAATATTATGGGAGTCATGTTAAACATGAGTAAATTGCATGCATTTGTCATTTAAACCACAATTGAGTCAATATACATGATTTCTATCATACTAGGCATTTTATCAAACACCTTGCATGCACAATTTATGGCATAGATATGATCATCAATTAATTACAATATGATTCCACAATTTAACTTCATTGCATGGATTTCAACCCTATACTAACATGGTTTCACGAAAACATGACAAAGATTCAATCTTGGTAGTCATACAACCATAATAACATGAACAAAATTAACACATGACATGAATATCATAATTCATAATTTAAAACTTGATTCTTGGGCTTCATGGACGAAAGAAATCCATGAATGAACACAATGCATGCCTTAGTTAATGAATTTGGAAGGATTAATGGAGAGTACTTGTGATTTGACCCTTGAATTTGAGAGCTAAGGTTCTTGTTTTTAAAAGGGGATCTTTGATTTGTGAGAGCAATTGAATAAAGGATGAGTATTTAGGTCATCAATAGGTTAAATCTCGTGTTTTAGGTTAACTAGGGTCGTGGAAAAAGACTGAAATACCCTAGAACAAATTTTAAACGAAAGCTGAAAACTGGAAATCCCAATTTTTGGCCTTGGCGCGTCGTGCCAGGATCGCAGGCCCTCACTGGAATCTGGACAATTGGGAATCTTCATGGTGGCACGACGCGGTATAATCGCGTTGCCACCTTGTTTGCGACCTGGAACTTTGTCGCGACGCAGAAAAATCGCGGAGGCTTACTAGAAGTTGACAAATGCCATTTTTGTTTGTGGCGCGGCGCGCCACGGGTTGAAATGGCATTGTTTTACGACAGGGACTTGAAATAGTCATAACTTCTTATCCGATTATCAGATTTAGGTGAATTTTATATCGTTGGAAAGCTTAGTCAATTTCCTACATGGTAAAAAGTAAAAATCTTGAAAATTACGCATAAATAAAAATGTATTCATCTTTAAAGAAAGTCTTTGATCATTTTGAGATGAATTTAAGCTAGGTAAATGTGCGGGGTATTGCAGGGACCCTGTACTCTACATCCCTTTAAGAATATTTCTTCACCTTATCACTACCATCAAACACACTTGAGATTTAAATTAGATAATACTAACCACATAACACATAGGTTTGTGTATTTAGCAACCACAACATTCAAGCCTAATCATTACTACACCCACTACATGGATCTCCCCACTAAGACCAACAGTTTCAATCACTCTCACAAATATTTCGCCACATCCTTCTTAGCTATTTCACACAACAAAAATTTATCCCCTTCTTTTACCTTTCACCTATAACCTTAGCTCAAGAATTCACATCAAATTTTTCACCTTCAAGAACATCTATTCCCCTACCTAACAGATCACTATGCTTTCACAACCACCATCATACTATCATACTGAGGGTCATTAAGGGACCCGAGCATAAAGTTCATAAATGAAAGTAACACTATTAGACTATAACTTATACTTATTGCACAATTCAAAGAGGGACATGAAATGAAGATACGATAAAATAGACACGAAGTGCTTCATATATCAAGTGTATGGATCTTAAGTAGAGAGTCGTTCGAAAAAAACACAATATAGCATGAATTCTTAAGATAGAGCACAGTGAGAAAACATTGGTGCACATATCAAGATAAAATGAGGGAAAGAAACTAAATTACCCTCCTGGACCCTAAAGTCAATAAGACGAACTGGGCACCCGATACACCAATCGATGTTACGCGTCAATATCGCATCGGGCCACTGCTTCATCGATGCGGTCATCGATGCAGCGCATCGACTTTGCGTCGGCCCACTGTTTCCAACATCCAAACACATCTCTAACATTGTTCAAAAAATTCAAAACTTCCCCGAAACATCTCATTTACTCCCCCGAACATGAATCAACTTAAAAATCCATATATCAAGATTGGAAAAATCGATTTAGAAATCACCAAAGTTTAGGAGCTTAAAATATGACTAAGTCCTTTTTGACAATTAGAAAAAAATTCAGATTGTCAGCTCTCCATACATGTAACCAAGAGTGGTATTGAATCGATAATGCTATGGGGTGTTACATTACAACTAAGACAAAGATTTCCGCTTGAAGTGATTGCTCCTCATTTAAGGAACTGAGATTTTCCATGAGTTTGCATAAACTTTATCACTTTGGCTAAACCCAACATAGAATGAATCGGTGACATATAGAAACATATTTCCTTAGGACCAAGTATGCTAAGAGACATAGATTTTCATGGATCACGAACAACACAACATATGGATGGAACCATAGGCATAGGCATGACTTGAACAAATGACGTAATACATTAGTAGGATATTCTCCTAAATTGAAGGAGGAGGATTATGCTTGAGTCGAAATAGGTTTATCATGGTTTCTCCCCATAACTAGTCATGCTGAGAACATTCGAGAACTACCTTAATTCACCATCTCCCCCTTAGATCAAAGTCACAATTCTAGACTTCCCCTTATCAAATCTATAACTCAACTCTCCACAATACTTTTAAATAAAAACACACTAATTTCTTTCTAGGACCCCCCCCCCTTTAGGGGCACTAATCACAGCTTTATCCAACCCCCAAAATCGTCGACTTAAGACTAACATTATCATGGGCTTGTACATCCATGCTTCATAATACTTAACATTTTGTCTTTAATATCTTAGGATTCTAGCATTACACCTCTAATCACATAACTTACAACTTAAGAAAAATTTGTAAAACTATACCAAATGCGTATATTGCCTACCTATATTTCCTCAATTCAACTCTAAAGAACACCATACAGCAACTCCCCAGACTTCTCCATACTACAAGAGTCAAAAACACAAATTGGGTACACATGACACTTATACCATACAACCTTATCTAACAACATGCTATCTGGGGTTCAACTTATTCTTATATGACTATCACTCTTATCATCTTAATGACTCAACCACAATTCAACATTTTTAACACTAGTCCTCAAGTGTATATATCGCCATTTATCCACTCCCTTTTTCACAAATTGTCAACCTAGGCCATTTCACACATCACATCAAGCCTACTAATTACTCCACAAAACATGCATCATCAATTTTAAGCTATTATTCTCACCACTACACACCACACCTAAACTCCACATCTAAAGTTCAAGTTTGTTGTCTATCCATAATTATTTACCACCGGTATAGCATGCCACATACTATACTAGTCCATCAAATTGGAAAATCAACCCAAATACTTCACTTAGCTACTACCTACAATCACAACCTCGCCATAACCTCACAACTCAAAATCCACTACATACTTTCTCACCTGAAGTGCTAGTTTACTACTACTAAAGAAAGGACCATCAAAGAGGTAAAGTCACATGATCGGATTAGTTGATCTTAATCTTATAATATAACTTATTTCAATCTTATCAACATATTCTAATTTCTCACATCTTACTTACTTACTTAATCATACATCACAATGATCTTCAAAATTCAATAAACACTAATGAGTCTCTACCTATAACTTATTAACTAATCTACCCCTTTCCATTCACAGCCTATAAATGATTTCTACAACCACCATAATCATCCATTCTGAGATCCTTCCCTATTCTGAATAAATAATAATCATATCCAGTATCTGCCTTCACAGACTACCATATAATCTACAAATATTGCTACACATTAGTCTATCACTATACCACATTAGTCTATCACTATACAATGGCAAACCATCCCTCAATCAACGGTTAAACAACTAGACTATTTATTTATACAAAAGTTACCCTCACTCTGACTTCTAACCTTGTGACTTCATGTCACCAACTTCTGGACCATCTCACTACCAATAGGTCATGACACTTTAACATACACTACTACTCAGGAGGAAATACGATTTCAATATTCTGCTACACATCATTATACTTAAACATGACATTCGCAATAAAAAATTATTAAAGGAGACTGAATACACTCCATACCTCAAGCTCAACCGCACGACTGATGCAGATAGGGGTATATACTTAAATAAATACACTTTAAAGCACGCATGGACTCCTCTCAAGCCCTTGTGCAAATTCATAACTTTATGGACAACTCAATCAGAGAGAACCACATCGTTGGGGGAGATAAACTCTTATACTTGTATTGCCTCGACAGCGAGGCATGGCTCATGAAATTAGAACTAGGAATAAATTTAGATAATTTTCTTATGGACAACTCTATAGCACTAACTGGAGTATGAAAGAATAAGAAACAACTCCTAAATGCCCGGTAGCCTCCTGATTATAAATATGGTGCACAACACACCCATAAGCAAGACTCTACTAGACACGATTTTGCAGACTCCCTAGGACCATGAACCGTGCTCTGATACCAAGTTTTTCATGACCCGAACCAGGCCCTGGCTGTGACGGGTATCCCTAACCATAATGGTCTGAGCCCCTTTTTCTTTCTGGCAATCATGCACATAATTTAAACAGTGTAAAGAGATGCTGAAGTTTTAACATATAGACACATGGTCAATGTTATAATTCAACTGAATAATCCAAAAATAAAATTACATAAACCTCCAACAGTATCTACCACCAGTCTGCGAAATCTCTAATACATCAAAGTCAACATCTTACTTAAAATTGGGACAAGGCCCCTAGTCAGATCATAAACACGGACTGAGATAACAAAGCATAATAACTAGGCCTTCCAGAATAGAGAAGGCTCACCAACTGCAACTCTGACACACACAAACCTACTGCTGAAAGGGATTCCGGGACTGGGCCTCAGATTCTGAAATATAGGGGGGTCAATACATATGTATTGATATGTGAAACGACTCAAAATAACATGTTTTTAATAAAAAAATAGATGAGAGCTTTTCACAATGTCAATAATAATCATATAAGTAAAAATACAAGGGCATACCTTTAAAAACTTCAAAGGATTCTTGACACAATGACCCACTTTTTATTATTCTTTTGAGCTAGATGGTACACCCTACAATCTGTAATTCCACGGGCTATATGGAATTCACCCTTGACTCGGAGGCCAAGCCCCCAGTCCAAGTTTGCCGCAAGGATTGGAGTATACATAAGGGGAACACACAAGATCACGAAGCAGGGTGCAAAAATCCCCAAATCAGTCTACATGTCGTGATTGGGCACAAGATCATAAAGCAAGGCTCCTAACCATAGTCCCAAATTGGGACGACATAGTTCAAGGTACACAAGATCACAAAGCATGGTACCAAAACCTCATGTCGGCAAATCACGATTTTCAGCATGGAGTTTTTCAACTCGTACTTTCTTTGGGTAACCATCTAACTCTCTTAAGCCCAACTTTTAGTTCTTTTAAAACAATCATGCTTCATACTTTTAAAACATTCAATACTTATCTTGTTAAGGGCATGTAAATATCAGGTATCGTCATACCCTGACTTGCAAGTCAATCAAATCACATCATATCAATTTGTAGCCCTTTTCACGTATTATCACGTTAATGACCACCCATAGTTTTCTTTAACATCGAGTGAGAGAGAGACATGCAATAGATTTTCATTTGAATTTATATAAAAAAACACTCTCCTTTCAATAATCCAATCATAAGATGATCATGTTATGTCTACTTTGTTCAAAACCCATAGGAATTGTTAACTTTGAGACAACATACATTCATCATGTGAAAACACCCCTCAACATGTTATAAAAGTACCAATTCCTGATCATTAAACAAGTATTCACCCTTTGGCTTTTCCGTCGAGAAAATTCATGCCTTTATACAACTCATAACAACATCAATCGAAAATATCATGATAAAAGAGGAATTTTTGATCGTTCATGCTCTCATTCAAATTTTCATTACACTTCAAAGTATAGATATATAGTTATATTAAAAATTCATAATAGAAGGTTCAAAACAACATACAATTTCTTCAAAACAACTGCATAACATATACTTTTCAAAACAATTCCAAAACCCTTTCTTTATAAACATGATTGGGGATCTTTAATATAATTTAAAACAATAGGAAAATTATGCCCGTGATGTTGGGAGAAGTTCCACGTACCTTAGATTATAAAATTGAAAGATGAAACCCAGATCTTGATCCGTTTCTTGGAATTCATGATCTTAGGGATGAGTTAGGGTTTTGATTTGAGAGGAAAATTGAATTATAGAGTGTATTATGCCTTTTGGGGGCGGAAATCGAGTGTTATAGGCGGATTTGGGTGAGGAGGAATGATCAAAATGCCACTAAACCCATTAGAAACTGAAAGAGCATGTCAAACAGCCCCATAACGCGCAGGTTGACGCGTCGCATCGACATCGCATCGGTTTACTGCCTCACACGAAAAATGTCATAACTTTTCGCTCGGTTATCGGATTTTGGCGAAATTGGTATCGTTGGAAATCTACTTCAATTATCTACAATTTGGTGGGTATTGAGATGAAAAATTCTCTGTGTATCAAAAGTTATACACGTTCAAAGTAGGCCCTTATAGAATCGAATATCTAATTTTGGATGAATGAAAGGTTCTTAGCTCAACTTTGCTTTAGGCCATTTCTATGAACATTCTTCACCTCATAATCACTTCATATACTAGTCGAAAGATCATGACACATTAATCTAGGTAGGAATGACGGTTCAATTTCTAGTTCAAAAATGCGGGGCGTTACACTTTTCCTCCTCAAGATTCCATCATCAAAACTTCATTAGTGATTAAAAATTAAAAAATTTCAGATAACTACTACCTTAAAAAAATATAAGAACATCTAGACATTTAACTTGATATGATGTAATTTGTAACTTTTGTGTCACCTCATGTGCTTTGATCTTCTTTTTTCAGGTAATATATATTCAAAAGGAACACGTACTGCCAACTATAGTTGCTACATTTTAGATAGATTTTTTTCACTTGTAGGATCACATCTTGCATTAGTTGGATCATTCCAGCAAACTCAACAATGTAGTATTAAAACTTGGTTCACAAATATGTAAATATTACTACTAATTAACAGTAATGCTTCATTTGTCTTCAGTGATGATTAAGGTTAAAACTTTCCTCCCCAAAAATCGGATCTCTTTTGCACATTAGTATTGCAAAGGCACAGGCACGGACCATCTAGTATGTCTATAGCTGAACACTTTCTTTGCCATAGAAGTGGACACTATCTTGGGATATAGTGCAATATGAGTGTCAGAGAAAATGAATATTAATTTGAGGCAAGAGTAAAAGTTGACATACAATTTAGGATGCAGTAGTAAGCATATACATTTAGTCTCTGACCAAAAAAAAGGTCGTTTTAATGCATTAAAACTTTTGTTGCATAAAATTTGAAGAAGAATTGAAATACAAGGATTTATTATACTCTATGACAATTATATATAAGTTAATGTATAGATATTACGTGAAATTAATCTCAGAAAAAAAATGACATTCTATCTAAAGTCAATGTAATTTTTTTATAATTTATTATTGTTTTATACATTTATGTTGGTTAATGACTTGACGTGGCGCACATGTGCAACACACATATACTAAACTAGTGTTAATAAATATATAACTTAGTATTTGTATAAAATTAAATGATTAGACATTGAAACTTTGATAATTATATCTTGATTGAAATATCTTTGTTATGTTGTTGATTAATTACAAAAGAAGTTGTTTGTAATTTCTTTTGAATATATATTTCTACATGTGCAATGTGTTAGTAAAAATTGAACTCAAAATACTCTATTATATAAGTATTTATTATCGAAATTGAACAAACTATGATTACCGATTATCATACTGCAAAGTACCACAGCCAAACTTTAAAATACATAACCAAACTAAATTAATATGATACAATATTTTTAAAAATCGAATACCAAAAATACCCTACCATACCACCCCTATTACTAAGTAGTAGGGGGTGGGCATGGTATGGTATGGTATGGTACGGTATTTGAAACTTCGGTACGGTAATTTCGGTAGTCAATTTTTAAAAACATTATATCATTACCATACCATATACTAGAGTATTATTACTTCGACTTTTCAAAAACATGTCTTAATTGTATCATAAAAATGCATTACACATGTAGAAATATTGAAAAAGAAGTACAAACAATTCCTTTTATTAGTCAATTACACCAAAAAGGCATTTCAATCAAGATAGAGTGGCGAAAGTTTCAAAGTCTAAACATTTTTATACTAATACTAAGTAATTTTATTTTTTTGTGTATATATATATATATATATAAAAGTTACTTATGTAACTATATATACTTCGGTATGGTATTCGATATCTCGGTATGTCATTTGTAAATACCGTTATACCATACCATATATCAAAAAAAATTAAAATGTATACCATATACCATACCAAATATCATAATATCAAAAATCATGATATCAAAAATTTCGATTCGATATGATAATTCAGTATATACCATACCATGCCCACTCCTATTAAATAGAGAATTTTACATATAATTTTGAGTCTCTATAAAAGATAAATTTAAAATAAATAAATATATACAAGGATTTCCCATGAAGATAAATCGAAGGAAGACGACTAGTAGTAGCAATAAATACAAAGGCAAGGCACTTCAACTGTCCCAACAGTACCCAATTTAATAATTTTTGTATGCATGCACATTCCTTTTTGCCATCTGCATGCTCTTAATTCAGCTGCCAATGGAGCCAAACTAAATGAAGAGAAACAGTTGCTGCCCAAAGGAACCAATGCCTTGTTATCTTATTTTCACCTTAGCACTTATTATTACTCTTATTTCCGCAACTAATAACTCCCTCTCACCTTTACTGGTTTTGGAAATTCCCAAGAATGTGTTCAGAATTGATGGTATAGAGAAGTCAACTCAAAAAGACAAAGGGCAAAGGGCCAAAGTATACCCGTTCCATGTTAACTGGTCATCTTATTAAAAATAGTTGTCCTACATTAGTTGTCTATTCCCTCCGTTTCATTTTACTTATTCCAAATTTTTTAATTTAATTTGTCATTTTTCACAAATCAAGAAGAGACAAAATTATTTTTCTATATTTTATACCCTTTGCATTAATTATTTTTTCTTCAAATTAAACTATAAACATCATTTAATAGGAGTACTATGATAAACTAGCCATGTTATTAATTATTTTTCTTAATCAATGTGTCAAGTTAATTTGGGACAAGTAAAATGGGACGGAGGGAGTACCTTATTAAATTAAAAGAATATTAATTATTTTTTTTTATATTACCCCTGCAATTAATTTTTTTTTGAAAGTGTTTACACTTGTAACGTATTTGTAAAGTTCTCAAGAGGATTTTTTTAATGGGTGAATTAGTAAAATTACATTCTTATTTATGAGTTTTAATTAACTTGCGTGTAAAGAAAAAGGACTAAGTAATATGGAACGAAGGGAGTAGCATAAAGTGAAATTAAAATATTACTCCCTCCGTCCAACAATACTTATCCACGTACTATTGACTGGATACACATGTTAAGAAATAATAAATAATACAGATAATTTTACAATATCACCTTTTGAATATAATAAATTTAATGCCGCATTGAGTAATGAATAATATTTAATAATAAGGGCAAAATAGATAGAAAATGATAAATTATCCATCGATTTTTCAAATTGAACAAGTATTGTTGATATTTATTTTCAATATAGTGGACAAGTATTGTTGGACGAATGGTGTAACTTTTGTCTTTTAGATTATCAATTACTAACATATTTTTTGAGAGATTTTATATGTTGTTATCCAATAATTGACATGATTGAGTAAGTAATTTTGTAAAAATTTATGCATCATCAGTGTATACTTTTTTATTTATACCATTAGGTAATGGTTACCAACTTTTAAAACAGTAGTAATGATTTTTTTCTTCAAATCTCCCTCTTTCATGATCTCAAATTGTTGATGATTGCTTTTCTCATCCTCTACCTAGTGTGGTTGGGAAAGATGAAAAAAATCAAATCAAATTGAATACATGGAGAAAAAATCAATACCTTTTAATTTGGTTTGATTTTGATTTAAAGCCAAAGTAATTGGAACTAAACCAACTACAATATGAACATCCACTTACAAATTATAATTACACATGTTTCTATAAAATTTAAGCATATATTAATATTTTTCACTCTTAGTTAGTAATCTAGATACTTTAATTTTAACAGTTCTAATAAACATTAACCTAAATAAACTTCAATTCAAGAAGTTCCATCCAATAACACAAAGAGCACGACAAATATTGGAGAAAGTATGACAACACTTCCAAAATACAGTGATTCTATAATACTTAAGAACAGAAATAAAAAAATGATTTATTTTTTTTAGAAATGCACGAAGATTTTGCCATCAAAGTTCACGATATATGAGGCATTTGAAGAATTACTTGTTATCAGGTTGACAAAGTTTTGAGTTCATAAAAAGACTTAAAATTGTAAACTATATTAGATAAGCAAATAATTTTGTCATCAGCAAGACAAAGAAAATATTTGGGTTAGAGTTTAAATAGGAATCAACATCCCTTTAATGTTATTTACTTTCTGTAAATTACATTATTATTAAAAAAAAGGAAAAAAGTTAATATCAGATAGCAAATTATTATATTTGCATTTAAAATTACTTGATAGTGTACAAAAGTATATACACTAACCGTGCACTAAATTTAAACTCTTTTGAAATAGAGGTTGAATCTCCAAATAACCGAAAGGAATTCTTGTAGTATTATATTATTAGCAGTAGCTTTTTCTTCTTCTTTTTTTAATGACTGTTTGCAACAAATTTAAATTTATGGAAAATTAATATTAAAAAAAAAAGGTAAAAGAACAAGAATATTTTATTGACAGTTAGAACAATATCGGTACAAATTTATGTCTTCCTTGTTTTTTCTCTCTTGACGTATTTCTCAATGTAGGATGATTTCTTTATCAATATCCCTAGATTTATGAGATTTCAAGATTTGATGTTTTGATCTTTTTATAAATATCTCGCGAGTTTATGTGATATTCGAGACGTGACTTCTTGATCTTCAAGAATACCCCCAAGGATATTAAAAAAAAAAAAAAAAAAAAAACTTACAGGTGAAAGCATTCACTCCTCTACAACCACCACTGCATGTTTATAAACCCTTTCATCCCCCCTTTCATTTGGCATCATCAACAAAAAAAGAATAATACAGGAAAATGGCTGATGAGCTTAGGATATTTTCTTGGACAATATCATTTGTAGTGTTTTTGTTAGTGAATGTTGCAACTTGTCAAGATGCAGGAGATGGAAGAAGGTCTTTGGTTCCTGCCATGTTTATATTTGGAGACTCTTTGATTGACAATGGCAATAACAATAACTTGCCATCTTTTGCAAAGGCCAACTATTTCCCTTATGGTATTGATTTTGATGGTGGCCCTACTGGTCGTTTCTCCAATGGTTACACTATGGTTGATGAAATTGGTAATTGGACACACGTTTATCTGCTTATCTCTATCAACATATCCATAACTTTCCTACTCTTTTACTTCATATTTCATGTCTTAAGCTAGTTATTAAGTAGCTATATAAGCTACATGACGCATCTTCAGGACATGAACTTAGATAGGAGATGCAAAAGACGCGTATCAGAGTAGAAGGTTAGTCGGGTAGGAGTGTTGTCTTGCTCTAGCGGTTTAGGTTGGTGTTTGTTGTGTACAAGTCCCCACTAGTTATATATCTATCATATGTTGTTGTTTATTGTGTGCCGATTATTGCACTATTTGTGGTTGATTATTGTTTATTTCTAGTAGACTTAGCACTGTTCCCATGTTAGTTTCTTTATGTTCTTCGCTGTCTCTCTATGCTTTGTATGTACCTGGATTTGCTACACTTGCGCCAACAGCCTCTCTACCTCCCAAGGTAGCGGTAAGGTTTGCATACACTTCACTGGGTATGTTACAGTAGCAACTTTTTATCCACAATCATGTGAAGATTAGAAAGTGTTTCTAAAGATGCAAGATATTGAATTAAATATTTGCATGTATGTATGCAAACAGCTGAACTACTAGGACTACCACTAATTCCAGCACACTCACAAGCTTCTTCGGGGGTCCAAATGCGGTTTGGAGTGAACTATGCATCTGCTGCTGCTGGAATTCTTGATAATACTGGCAGGAACTTTGTGAGTTCTTACATACACTACTACTCCTCTCTTATCCTATCCAAATTATAAACAATATAATGGAGAAGTTGTATTTATTATATGGACTATAACATGATGACAAAATTAAACTCGATATTTTTTGTCATGAGGGGAATTACAATTTCTTTACTATAAAATAACTTCATTATTACCTCAAGGTATTTCTAAAATGCAAGTGTATATGTACTTTTTCTTTGTATTTGGATTTGCTATACTTGAGCCGAGGATCTTTCGGAAACAGCCTCTCTACCTCGTGGTAAGGTCTGCGCACACCTTACCCTCCCAAACCTCACTTGTGTATTTTGCTGGGTATGTTGTTGTTGGAAGTGTATTATATATGTACTTTCCTGGGATAAAAGAGATTAATTTATATGTATATATATATGCCAAGTCAACTGCTCACCAAAAACAAGTTTAAACATGGTTAGTACGGCTATAATACTGATACCTACCTAAGAATTTTGTAATTTCAGAGTAATCATTAAGCATAATTAACACTAGTAATTAAGATTCGAGTATCTAGTACTCCATAAATCTGTAAACAGTACAATATGTAGTTTAATATTTTGATTTTTTTTCCAGGTTGGGCGCATCCCATTCAATCAGCAAATAAAAAACTTTGAGAGCACACTTGATCAAATAACAGATAATCTTGGTGCACCAGATGTGGCACAGGCATTAGCAAAATGCATGTTCTTTGTGGGGATGGGAAGTAATGACTACCTCAACAATTATCTTATGCCTAATTATGACACTAAGAATCACTATAATGCTCAGCAATTTGCCAATCTCTTGGTTCAGCAGTATACCCAACAACTTATGGTAAGATTATTATAGCAGTATTTTTTTTCCTTCACTTTCATGTGACCAGAAGGTCACGAGTTCAAGTCTTGGAAACAGCCTCTGGCAGAAATGCAAGGTAAGGCTGCGTACAATAGACTCTTGTAGTCGGTCCCTCCCCCGGACCTGAACATAGCGGGAGCTTTAGTACACCGAGCTGCCCTCTTTTTTTTTTCGTGAATACATAAAATTTATCTTGAAAAAAAATTTCAGAGATTGTATAATCTTGGAGCAAGAAAATTTGTGATTGGTGGAGTAGGACTAATGGGTTGCATTCCAAGCATTCTAGCACAAAAGAATACAAATGTGTGCTCAGAAGAAGTGAATCAGCTTGTTCTTCCATTCAGTAATAATGTCAAGTCAATGCTTAGCAACTTAAATGTCAACCTTCCTGGTTCCAAATTCATCTACATTGACATTAAGAACATGTTCCAAGATCTCCTTACCAATTACAGACGCTATGGTAAGCAAATTTTTCTTATCTATTCTTTCCACATTGAGACAGAATATAAATAGTTCGACATGGACAACAAAATTTCTTATAGCCTATGAATTGAACATCGAGAATGGGAGAGAGAGCAAACGAATATATGAAAGAACACTTGGCCATCACTTGTTCAATCTCATTTTCCTAACTCTTGGAATGATGTTGCAGGATTTAGCGTGATAAATAGAGGATGCTGCGGGATAGGGAGAAACAGAGGACAAATAACATGTCTGCCGATGCAAACACCATGTCCAAATAGGGATCAATACATATTTTGGGATGCATTTCATCCGACAGAGGCAGTCAACATATTGTTTGCAAGGAAAGCTTTTAATGGTGGTCCTGATGTTGTTTATCCCATTAACATTCAGCAGCTTGCCAGTCTTTAACTAAGCTTTTGCGCTGTGTGTCTGTGTATTTTGCTATACTTGGTTGAGAAAATATTCTGATTGTGTGTGAAGGAAGATCAGCTGAAAATTGCAGTGGGACTGAGGCATTTGCTCATGTACTGTGATGTGTCAGAATTGGAAAAACTTTAATTGTCTCTACACCCTATTCTTTCTTGTTTGTTGCCTATTACCATTTACCAATCCTTCTCCCACTAAAACTCCCTGGTCACCCTTAATGATCTCTACGATCAGGGGCAGAGCCAAGGGGGTTCCGAACCCTTTCAGCGAAAAAATTCTACTTATACATTAAGTTATCTACTATAACCTCTTTAATTTCTTCGTGTGATTACTTCTTATTTTAAACTCCTTGATGAAATATCTACAACTACAACTAGTTGATATTATTAGGTAACTTGATAGTTAGGCGACTATCGGAACGGAAAAAGAACTCATTCAATCACTATCAATCCAAAAGTGACCCTGCAGGATCAATTACTTTTAAGGACTGATACTGACTTACAGCTTTTTTGCAATTGACTACTTGAGGGCCAACTAGTTTCCTAACACACAGTCTATGATACTCCCTCTAACCCAATTTATGAGTTAACTTGACACGAAATTGAGGAAAGGTTTTTTAAACTTGTGGTCTATTATAAGTCTAATATATTTTTGTGCCTATAAATCATTTCATTAAGAGCAAAATAGACTTTTAGGACTCGTTTGGTAGAGTGTAAAAGATAATGTTGAATATGTTGTATTAGTAATACTGGGATTATTTTTTATGGAGTGTTTGGTTTGATGTATTAAAAGTTTTAAAGAGAATATTGTTTGTTTACAAAAATACCCTCGACATATTATAACTTTGTGTATTTTTTTTTACAAAAATTTATTATTCTTTTTTTAAAATAAAAAAAGTTAACAATATAACTAATTATTTACTTTAGAATTTTAAGATTTAATCATTCACTTACAAAAAATTTTTATTATTATCTTTTCTTTGTTTGTTCATCATTTGCTTGTTGTTCCCACTTTGTGTTGTTTTTAAGTTGGAGGGAGGTACGTATAACTTTTGGATGAGACAGTAAAATCATTATTAAAATAAAATTGCATTCTATAGAGTGTTAAAACTAAGTAGAAAAATTATTTTTATTTATGGATATCCTATTTACAAAATTAAAGCTTTGTATGCAATTTGTTTTTGAATTTTGACCAATAAATATTTTTTTGAGTTAATGGAGTAATTTTTTTTATAGCTAGAATTATTTGGAGGGATATTATTATTTTGATAAATTGAAAAGAAGTAACTCATATTGAATAAATTGAAAAAGATTTAGAAAAAAAAAAAAATTGAGGACATTTCTTTAAATAATAATAAAATTTGTAAACTAATTTATTTGAATAAATTTATTAGTACAAAAATAAAAAATAAAATTAAGGAAATAAAAAATTGTTTAAAAGAATTTGAGGGATATTTTTGTCTTTATACATACTAATCTCATGGTATTAAAATTCATGTATTACTAATACCACCATATGTGATGTATTAATAATACATTGGTTCAAAATCCTACCAACATAGTATTAATTAATACCACGCTTAATACATGTATTATTTCTCCTAATACGGCCTACCAAACGACCCCTTAAAGTTCAATTGTTATTAAATATAGAAATGTACCATTCTTTTGGGACCGGCTAAAAAGAAAAGTGAGTCTTATAAATTGAGACAGATGGAGTATACCAAAAGTGGAGAAAAATGAGTCAATAGACCCCCCAAGTCTTTAATTAAAAAAGGGGACAAGTGGGTCCCACAATGTCCCCAAGTTAAAAAATAAAATCGCTCGAACAATTGGGACAGTTGTTCGACAACTGCATTAATTGTCTCAACAACTTCGCGCAGTTGTCGAACAACTTTGATAGTTGTTGAACAACTTCGCAAAGTTGTCGAACAACTATCAAAGTTGTTCGACAACTGAGAGAAGATGTCGGAACAAAAAAACTCAAAAAAAAAATTGTCCCTTACATGTAATTTTAAAAACTTAAAGGACTCCCACTTAATTGGGCAACTTGTTAGTCCCTTTTAATCCAAAGACCCCTAAAAGTGATTATGAGAAGATTAGGTGTACATACATAGATCTTATTCCACGAGGATAGAGAGGTGATTTCCAATAGACCCTCGACTCAAGGAAAACATTTTTTCAAACATGAGTTGGAAGAAATGCAAGAGTAAAAAGTTGCAAAAATAGTACTTTCCTAGTCGAGCACCTTTCACAGCATTGCAAGATATTTTTTGTTTCTCTGTATTGGTTTGGTTGAACTTGTGGGGGCTTTTCCCAACAAATATTTGGTGATCAGAGCAGAATCTCAGGTCAATTTGGTCTCTTTCTCCAGCAGGCGCGGCCAAGAAGCATAATTTAGAGTGGAATAGACCAACTCACTGGTCCCCGGTACCACCCACAGTAATGAAAAGGACTAAAAAAACACATGATTCGCAAAAGAATCTGAGCATCCAACCCAAAGCGTTACGGCAGTGAGTGGAGTCGCCCCTTGCACAATCGATGGGTCCGGACCACGAGCTAAGATATCTCTATGAAGATTTCCACCTCTTACAGACCAACTATTCTTTCTTCACCAAGATCGCGATGGTACCAATAGAATGTCAAGTTTCACAATACACCACCAGAAATTTGGTTGGTTTTTTACTAGTATGAATGTCGATAAAAGAGAGTGAAGAAAAGAAAATTATAAACAGGGGCAACGAGCAACGTCTACAAACTCAGCTTTCTGAAAATTTATTTGATCATGGGGAAGCAAATATGCTCTCTGATACAGCTAATACATGTGAACATGGTGTTTTGAGAAGGAAAAAAATGGACTTTTTATCTCTTAACAGCGGTTAGGAGTGTCCCCAATAATCAGCCACCACAAGGCCGGACCCTATCTCGGGCACATATGTATTTCTCATTTGTAAGCTGAAACATAAGAATGCTTAATGTGCAAGATCTAGACATATAACTCGTCAACATTACACTCCCCCAGATAAACTTTTATGCTCCGAGGAGAACCGCAACTACCTTCGGCAATAAGAGCTCTGTCATTAGCAGCCATGTGTGCAATAATCTTATAGATCATTTCAATCTGCCAAATTGCAAAAGGCAGTCAGCAATTTGCATCCTATTGTATGTGTAAATGAAGAAAAATTGAAGCAATAAAGAGATGGATCATACATCGTCTTCACAATGGCAACGGTGAGCTATTTCGTCTAGTGTAAGTGGTTCGACAGGCTCTTTGCAGCTGGACAAAGAAACAACATGTTAATAGCCGCCATCTCACCATAGAGAGACCTTGAAAGAAAATGTCTTGCAACAGCATTTTTCAACCCAAGCAAGAACAATGAAAACCAAGATCTCATCATCATACCTCGCCTCATTAAGTACTTGGAGGACACGCTTTTGAAGCGCAAGAACTTCTCCAGCAGCTTTTTTACCAGCTTCCACACCTGACGCCATAATAGATGTTAGTTGGCCTTGGGTGAATAAGACATAAATTAACTTCAATGAAATTAGCAGAGAGGAAATGGTTGAACTTCCGTACAAGAAAGTTTGAAAAGAATAAAACAGGCTCATGAAGATTTCTTGTTTTATTTTCAGATCTCTTACGTGTAATATAAAGATCACTTGGAACATTTGACATAAAACTAAAAAAAAATTGTAATTGGCAACAAGACCAATTGAACCAGTTAACCAGTATGATGTTCATTGTCTGCAAGTCTTTATCTAATAACAATTCAACTCTGATACAGGTTAGACAAAGATTTGTGGTTTTAATTAGAGATAGTTTGCATAAACAAGCTGAGCCTTTAGCTCTAACTTAAGTTCATGCAAGGAACAAAAGGATAAAGGAAATACCAGGTTGATGATAAGCGTTAATGTTGACAAGTGAAGCATAAAGTCCAACAGCTCGCTCGTAGAGTGCTACTAGAGCTCCAACAGATCTAGGTGTCACTTCCTGCACAGTGACTGTGATGGACTCCCGATCGTTTGAATACAGAGCCGACCTTGTTCCCTGCAAAGCATGAGTCAACCTTATGAATAAAACTACAAATAGCAAGAAAAAAAAACAGAAAAGAAGAAAAGATTGTTACTGTGTAAGGAAAAAAAATATCTCAGACAAATTACAAACTGCGTGACTATGACAGGCCCTGGGTCAAACTTATA
This sequence comes from Capsicum pubescens, assembly GCA_030864215.1. Lineage (NCBI taxonomy): Eukaryota > Viridiplantae > Streptophyta > Magnoliopsida > Solanales > Solanaceae > Capsicum > Capsicum pubescens. The sequence goes on from CM061541.1 coordinate 25,479,765, forward strand.
CAAAAATCTCTTTTGATAAGGCAAATTTTTTATTAACGAACATCATTTTCAAGGAGGTACTGACAAGTTAAAAAGTATACAAAAAAGAAGCTGGGAATTCTTTCACACAGTGCCTAGACAATTCAAACTTCTTTTTTATCAGGAGACTATTCAAACTTTTTTTACAAATTAATCAGCACCTTGTTCCTTTTAGATGGGGAAAATAGTAAAAGATTGTGTTGTCTCAATTACCAGAACTCTTATCTTCTGTTCATCAATATCAAATGCATAGGTCAGTTTATTGAGCATTCAACCTCTCACTATATGAAGCATCTAGAAACATCTCACCTTTCTTGCACTAACCTTCCACTCCCCCTTCCAATCTCTCCACTAAACTAAAATATTAGAACTAACCTGTAACATTCCAAAGAGGTAGTCACCGCAAGTAACGCCAGGTTCAAGCTCCCAATCATGACCAGGGGGCCTATCACGCAATACTTCAATAAATGTTGCAAAGAAGTTATGCACGCCTTCTCGGAGTTGTTGAATATAGCTGAAACAAGAACAAGAGGAAACTAAAATGGTGAAATGGTGACAGGTTAGCAAATACTTAAAACTTCAGAAACAAGTACATCAGCCTTTTTTTCATTTTCTTGTTTATGTTTTCTTTTGTGATAGATGACAAGCATAATTTAGACTTACGCATGCTGATCTGTACTCCCTTTGTTTCCATAAACGCTGATCCCTTGGTTCACCTGTGAATGGCAAAAAATAGTATAAACATAAACACCGGCTAATCTTATTCACATCTGAGATTTTTTTTTTTTAAATAACCGTGTTGTCCGGGCCAGCTTGCGTGCACCTCGACTAATTCCACGGGATACCTGCCACCTCCCACCAAAAACAGGTACCAGATAACTCTGTCCACCAAGGCTAGAATAGATGGAAAGAAATCACCTAGTGTTTGTCTCTGTTGGGAATTGAACCTGAGACCTTATGGTGCTCAACCCAACTTCGTTGAACCACTAGGCCACACCCTTGGGTTATTCACATCTCAAATTCTATCAACGATCTAAATAGTGAATGAAGCGACATCTTATTCATAACTTCTATTAACATGATACAAAAGTGGACAACGGACAAGACAGGTACACAACATATACTAAAAGATTTAAATGGAGCAAAATCATTGTGTTTCCACTAGGCAAATTGTTTTCATTTGTAGTGTCACACAAAATATCCAAGGACAACAAGTAATTTATACGGTTCCTTTCAGGGAAAGTGACTGACTGAGTTGGTGCACGTATGGTTACATAAGTGGAAATGTATCTATTTTGTGTGGTTTAATCCGATGAAATTAAAAACATGGGAACTATGGGAAATATACCCGGTTACCGTCCAGGTCAAACTCTTTTCCAAGAGACTCCATGACAAGCTGCTGTAAATACCTACTGAATAGTAATAAACTGTCCTTGTATGGGAGGACAACCATATCCTGCAACATAAGACACAGCATATCATAGTCAAATACACAACTACATGCTCCTCCGACATCACAACCACAAATCTGAAGGAGAACAAGACCTTGGATCCAACTCCATCAGTTGCCCAGTACCAACACATAGCAAGTAGCGCTGCTGGGTTATCCCGAACCTGATGACAAATAATAAGTTAGTTCAATAGAAATTATCAATTTGTTCTGGAAAAATTCAAAAACAAACTCTTGAAGTAAGAACAGAATATGGCCCGTCTTATTTAAATCCCAAGTCAGCCAAAAAGAAAAAAAAAAGAAGAAGAAAAATAAACTATAGCTCATAAAAGAAAAATAAACTACAAAGAAATTATTTCAACTGTATGCACTTGGAAGATTTACTAGTTATTCTCAAAACTACAGAATGAAAAAGAGACGACTTTAATATGCCAAAAGAACATGAAAAAGGCCATTAGTCATACCACAGTGGTCCTGTTTGCTTCGTCCATCGATGCAGCGCCAGCAAGCATTTCTCTAATATCAATTCCCTGGAGTGAAAAGAATATATGAGGCATAATATGATACAAATGTTCCAAGACAAGATGAAATAATCCCTGTGTCTCATTCTGTGTGACAAAGTCTGGCTGACCTTGGATTATAATAAGTGTTGTACTACTTAAATAATACATGCTTGGTAAATTAGAAGTTTCAAGAAGTTCTGGAGGTTGTGCATAAGTTAATTTGATAATATATCACATCAATCATCACATTTTCGTTTACACAAATGAATTTGAACTTCCGGAACTTGGGAGAGTTATTGAAACATTCTTCCCTCTGGAATTGTATCGAGAAGTTTGGAAAGTTTAAACCAGTGAATTGTGAAATATAAACAGACTGAGATTACAAATGTGACTTTAGGAGTGACAAACCTGAAGTGCAGCCGGAAGTAAACCAACTGCAGACATTTCAGAGGTTCTTCCCCCCACCCAATCAAACATAGGGAATCTGGCTAACCAACCCTCAATTCTAGCAGTGTTGTCGAGCAATGAGTTCTCTTGTGTAATGGCAACACCCTGCACATAAATGGAAGTAAGTAACAATGAGGTGGGAACTATTTAAGAGCAATGCTATGCACAGTCTACAATGTATACTATAATGGAGAGCGAACAAAAAGACAGAACCAGAGGATAACAGACCAAGCAGAAATTTTTCATAGACCTACTAAAATTCCTGAACTCTATGCAGATTAAACAGAGGTAAACCAGTCATTATGTTTTTACTCTCTTCCAGAGAACTTTCATATTCATTTGTTTAACTACATACGATACTCATCAGAAAGCTACTATTATGGCAAAAAATATGAAAGCAGAAAAAAAGAACCTGAGATCAAAACCTGTTTTGCGAATATCAGGCCAGCTTCACGAAAGGCCTTCTGAACTTCTAGCAAGCCATTTCGGGTTTCTGGAGTGCCTCCACTCTAAATAACAGACAAATATCAAAAAGAGCATTAGAAAATCCTCTATCCATGCGGCCCCCAGGGCTAGCATAGTGGTAAGAGTGCTACATATCAAGTGTAGGTGAGTCGCATGTCACAGGTTTGAACCCTGCCGCAGAAAAAAGCACGGTGTTTAAGTGGAGGAGGGTGTTAGGATCGATTAGCAGTTCACACACACTAAATCTGTGGAGGGGATGAAGAAAACTAGAGAGAGAGTTCTTTAGGAGAGAGAGAGAGAGAGAATTAGTTTCGTGGTAACACCCGTGGGTAACCTCCACGGCGGACGGGCTATTTATATTAATGACTTGGAGTATGTACAATTACACAGAGAACGAGAATAAAAGGTACACCCGAACCCCACCTTCGGGTGGGGGGCTCTGCCCCCCACACACCCCGGCAACCTCACCGCGGAGGTTGAACCACGTGAACATTAATATATAACAGTACGTCACATATTAATTAGGCTCCACAACCTAACAGAGGGTAGAGAAGTTGCCTCATTATTCACCCAGTTCCGAACCGTGCACCACTAGCCCTTGGGAATTTCTCAGTTATCAAAAAAGATCTCTATTTTTGCTGAGGGAAAAAAACAGAAACTAGACACATAACCACCTTTGAAATAACAATAACAAGTGTTGTAGCGAGCTCAGGGCCAAGTTGAGCAATTTGATGATCAATGCCTGCTGGATCTGTGTTGTCGATGAATCTTATCTGCCAAGAGATGATAAAGCATGGTGTAGACAGAAAAAGAGATGTCAGAGAAACAGATAAAAAGGTAAGCAAGAGTTATAGGTATACCATAAGGAAACGCACCGTGTAGATTTATTATGAACGATCTAAAAGACAATTATATTTTAAATCCTTCATCATTAAGTTTTCTGCACAAGTTCTTTTGCATCGTTTGACTTTATCTACACTCTTAATGAGAGGAAAAACAGTTCAATGGAGAAATTTGTTAGTGCTTGACACATCAAATAAGAGAAACAATATCATCATGATCACTACAGATACAAAAATAAAGGATAGGATTAAGTCAAGTCACTTGCATTGGCTTTGACGTTGTGCAGCCCACCGGCACCAGTTTTTTTTTTTTTTTTTTTTTTTGATAACCGTGGTGTCCGATCCAGCTTGCGCGCACCTCGACTAAATCCACGGGATACCTGTCACCTCCCACCAGTAACAGGTACTGGTAACTCTGTCCACCAAGGCTAGAACAGATGGGAAGAAAACACCTAGTGTTTGTCTCTGCTGGGAATTGAACCTGAGACCTCATGGTGCTCATCCCAACTTCATTGAACCACTAGGCCACACCCTTGGGTGCCCACCGGCACCAGTTTTAGCAAGATCAAAATATTTTACGACATTGATAATGATGCTAGGTAAAGTGCATAGAAAGTTTTAAGCCAAATTTACAACGTTGAACAAAAAAACTAATTTGAGCTAAGGTGCAGTTTAGATGGTGAAGTACTGGAAGTTCTACGATATAGGTACTCGTAACATTTTGAGAAAATGTTTGAAACAGGAAACTGACTGAAGAGATTATTCCACTTTTATTCTCAAAGGATTTGAAGGTGAGGAAAACTTGGCAAAATACCTTAATATGTTACTGAGAAAAGAGTAAGTCCAGTTAACCCACAAATTTCAAAACAGAACAATCATAGATCTTTGTAAACAACTGCCAATTACCTTCAGAGGGGGATTGTCAGGAGCCAGTGCCTCAGCCACAAATTGTGGTCCAAGTGCTGAACCACCAATTCCAACAGAAAGAATTTGTGTAAAACGGCTACCAGAAGGAGTCTTGATCTGCAAAGTAGATGTTGTAATTCACAATAAGTTGACCAAGCTTTGGGTTTCAACAGCCAGTAAGTAACCAATCAGAAGTGCCAAAATATGCTTTCAAATGTTGAGGCTTAAAGGAGAAACAGATAATAAGCCAGAAAACTGTACTTTAGAAGTTAGGAACATACATCACAACTAAAAAGTCAAAAGTTCCTTATAATCTTATTATACTACATCCTCCATTTCAATTTGACACGAAGTTTAAGAAGATAAAGAAGGCTTTTGAATTTTGTGGCCTTAAACTAAAGATATGTCGAATGTACCAAAATTGTCATTTAATCTTGTGGTTTTAAACATGGCAGTGGAAAGTTTGAAACTGAATAGTTGCCAAAAAAGGATAATGACGTTCTATTTGAAACAGACTAAAAAGAAGTAAGACTAACAAATTGAAACGGAGGGAGTATTTCCAATCCCAAACAATCACTGAAATTACATTACTCATATCATACAAATTTTTGACAATATTGATTTGAAATGCCACTTGATTGATCAAAAACAAGTATAGATCATCAAATTGGAAAAAAAGTTAAAGACTTTTACAGCTTAAGATCATTTGAGCGGAACAAAAGGCAATCCAGATCAATCAAACTACACCTCAATTGCAAATCGTCTTACGAGTCCTCTACATAAGTTGCCTTTCAACAGTCAAAAGATCCTTAAAAGCTTATTATGCTATATCAGTATATCCATTCCTCAACAATCGCTAAAACTACATTACTCATACCATACAATTTTTTCACTACATTGATTTGAAACGCCACTTGATTGATCAAAAACAAATAGAGATCATCAAATTGGGAAAAAATTCAGATCTTTACAGATTGAGAGTATTCAATCAGAACAAAAGGCAATCAAGATCAATCAACTACACCTCAAATTGCAAAATCAGCTTTACAACTCCTCTAATATAAGTTGTCTTTCAACACAAATTAGGGACTCTTAATGCAGAACAAAAGGCAACAACAACATACACAATGTAGTCCCACAAAGTGGAAGATAGGGAGGATAGAGTGCACGCAGACCTTACACCTACCTCCGAGCTAGAGACACTATTTCCGGTACACCCTCGACTCAACAAAAACAGTCCAAAAGACAAAAGGCAAATAAAAGACTTGACTTTCAGCTGAAAACCTAATATATAAGTTGTCTTTCAACAACAAATCAGGGGCTCTTAATGCATTAAAAAAGGGCAGCCTAGTACTCTAAGATCCCGCGGTGCTCAGGATCCGAGGAAAGGCCGGACCACAAGGTCTATCATACACAGCCTTACTCTACATTCTGCAAGAGATTGTTTCCACGGCTCGATTCATCAACTTTACCATTCACAAAAGGCAAATAGAAGACTTGACTTTCAGCTGAAAATATAATATATAAGTTGTCTTTCAACAACAAATCAGGGGCTCTTAATGCATTAAAAAAGGGCAGCCTAGTGCACTAAGCTCACGATCCGAGGAAAGGCCAGACCAGAATGTCTATCATACGGAGTCTTACCCTCCACAGCTCGAACCCATGACCTCCTAGTCACACACCAACAACTTTACCATTCACAAAAGACAAATCAAGTATTGACTTTTCACTGAAAATCAGTTCACACTCCACAGAGTTAAGTGACTGACACGAAACTAACCTTACCACTGACGACATCATTAGCAAACTGACAAACAGCTTCAAGAGTATTCTCGATCTGCAACCTCAAAAACGAATTAGGAGCAAGATGAGGACTCCTCAACCAATAATGCCCCACCATTCTCCTTTCATCCGGATTAGCGATAGCACCTTTTTCCAACTCCTCCATATCCTTAAACGCCTTCTGCAAACGGGGCTCCATTTCTTCAATAAACTCATCACTAAACCCGACCCGACTAACATCCAAATACAAACCCAACTCCTTGTGCTGGTAAAGCCAGTCTACATATCTATTCCATAACGCATTTGGGTTTTTCTCTAACCCAACATTCTCCTTCTTCAACTTGTGTACAACGTCGTTGGACACCTCACGCGCCACCGCGTGGACAGTGAATCTTGATTTACTATTGTTGGGCGAATGAATGGATGAACTCAGATGGGAAGAAGTGACTTTGTGAAGGGATTTTAGCTCAGAATTGAAAGAGGAAGAAGGGGAGTAGATACTAGAGAGAGATGAAGAAGCCATTATTAATTCATAAACCCAATGAGAGAAAATTAGGAAGCGATATAAACAAGGAGAAAATGAGATGAAGGAGCGGAAAGAGAAGGTGCTTTTTTGGTTTATTTGGCTTTTGGAAAGCCAAAGGGGGTTCTTGTTTCCTTCTAATTGGAAAACAAGTCGCCTTGAAATTATTATTATTATTATTATTACGTGACTTGTTATTTTGAAATTAGTTTTCTCTGCCTCAAAGAGATATAAGAAAAATATTATAATTAAGGATGAGATATGTCATATATTTTGTATTAATCAAACATGATATAAATTTCTCTTTTAAATTAACCATAAGTTTATTTATCTTTATTCCTTCTTTCAAATGATTCCTTAATTGTTTGCTATATATTGGAGAGTCAAAACTTTCATCAAAATACAAAATATTGAAGGGATGTGTTCAAAATGTTGAATGCTTCTTAATATATTCGTACCTTCTTTCAAATGGTGGAGTCATAATTTTTATGAATGAATTCAAAATGTTGAAGGGCATTATATATAAATGGTGTAATTTTTTGCAGGTGTTTGATGAAACTCCTCGAGTATAGCTTAGCCCCACGCCTGTTTGATTATTTTATAAGAGTTAATTTAACTAATCTTTAAAATTAATTTAATATTTTAAATTTAAAAGCTTTAAACTGTATCAAAGATACATAAGTTGTAATCCTTAACATATCAATTTGGTGCATTAAAGTTATCGTTATATGCATGAAGTTTACATATAGATCAATTACAAGAATCTATTATACGTAATTTTACTTTTGCATGTCTGCATGAGATAGTTTCCTTGACATACTAATAATACTATAAAAATGAAGAGAGAAAGTACTATACTGCTGTTTTGATGGTCGTTGTTGGTTGATATTTGCTTTTTGTATACAAGGTACGTGACAGTATTAAATTTCTTTTCTTGTAATGTAAAACAAGAAGTTGTTGCTGGGGTTGGTGTCAAATAACAGGCTGAGATTGGTTGGCTTTGATTTTGGTTATTTTGGAGTGTATTGGTGCTATTTTGTGGTAGTCCAAAGACATGGGGTCAGCTTACTTGGATATTCTTCATCCAGCTTGTTTGGGTTCTCATACTTGCACAAATATCAAGTCTCTTTAAGTAGGCACTTGGACACAAGAATAAACTCACATTTTGCTTTCATCTGGTCATAAATTTTGAATTTAAAAGATGAAAAATTGAGTTTTGAAGTTGTGATATTTAGATATGTATTTTGTTTGAAAAAGATTTAGGGAGAAGGATAAAAATAGCTCTTTCCATAAAAGTTATTTCGCAAAAATAGCCTCTGAATTTAATTTCCACTTAATAACCGTTAAAATAATTTCATCTTCTAACCATTTTTAATCACCGCTAAAAAAAAGCCGCAAAATTCGCATAATATATATCTTTCCTTTTCAATTAAAACTCACACTTTTCTTCCCCAGTTTTACCTCGGAATTCCTTTCCATTAAAACCTCACAATACCTCTTTCAGATACAACATATTACCTTAAATACCTTCATAAATTATATATAAATATATAAAAATCCTCCGTTAATTAGCTTCATAAAGTTTTTTTTCATTCACAATTAGTTGAAATTGATACGAAATTATGGCTTCAAGTTAAGTTTTAGTTTCAATTATGCTATAATACGGAGGAGAGTAGTTAAGTGATGTGCAGTTTGAAAATTTTACAATCAATGGAGTACTTTTGAATTCGGATTGCAGGTACGAATATTTTGTTGATGAACTGTATAAGCAGTTGAATCTAGAGCGAAATTCTGGTTTAATGACGATAAAATACATTGTATAGAGTGGATCTATGACTATTTACAATGATATGAGTGTTAGACTTTATATGGAGATGAAGAAAAAAGATTGGATATAAATGAGTTTCCATTGTGTATTACACTATAAAACATATTTGAAAATGGAGAATTCTCAATTGAAAATTTGATCGAAACATCTCCGACTGTTATTCAAGCTCATCCGATACCTATTTCTGATTATACAATTGAAGATAATTTTTCTGAGGAAGAAATGGAAGAACAACCCGAATCTATAATAAAAGATCCACTTCATAGAGATGTTGAAGAAGGGCAGCTGTACTGGGATGAAAATACAATATCAAGTGTGATGAAACATTATGCAATCCGTGAGAGATTCCAATTTAAGGTGAAAAGATCATCATCATCAAGGTATAAACTATATAACTACTTTATATGATATGTGTCAATAATGTATAAGTTTTATATTTTGTTGGAATATAGGTATAAACTTGCATAAATACTGCATGTAATTTTGTAACTACTGTATAGGACCTGTATATATACTGCATATAAACTGTGTAACTACTATATAGGACCTGTATATATAGTGCATATAAACTGTGTAACTACTGTATAGGACCTATATATATACTGCATATAAAGTACTGCATATGAACTGTGTACCTACTGTATACCCATATTATATAAATGTACCATTATTGTATATAAATGTATCTAGGTACTATCTTAAGTGTATCAGTCGGAGATGCAATTGAACTTTTAGATCTTCAAGTCAACAAATTTCAGAAGTTCTCATGGTGATAAAATATGTCTATATGTATATTGATATTAAACTATATAACCGGTATCAACAATGTATAAGATCTATATGTTGTTTGGACATAGCTATGAACTTGCCGAAATACTGCATATAAATTGTGTAACTATTACATAGCACCTTCATATATATTGGATATTAAACTATATAACTACTTTATATGGCCTGTGTCAACAATGTATAAGTTTTATATTTTGTTGGAATATAGGTATAAACTTGCATAAATACTGCATATAATTTTGTAACTACTGTATAGGACCTATATATATACTGCATATAAACTGTGTACCTACTATGTAACTACTGTATAAGACCTGTATATATACTGTATATAAATTACTGCATATAAACTGTGTAACTACTGTATAGGACCTGTATATATACTACATATAAAGTACCGCATATGAACTGTGTACCTACTGTATACCCATATTATATAAATGTACCATTATTGTATATAAATGTATCTAGGTACTATCTTAAGTGTATCAATCAAAGATGCAATTGGACTTTTAGATCTTCAAGTTAACAAAATTCAGAAGTTTTCATGGTGAAAAAAATTGTCGATGATCATACTTGTTCAATTGCGGACAAAATACTTTCACAATGGTATGCTACTTCATTAACCATCACTAAAACGGTGAAGCACAACTTTCTAAATCTAAAGTTAACATACACTCCAGCAGATATCATGGAAGAAATGAGAAACTTGTACGGAATTAGGATGAACTACAAAAAAAAATATAGAGCCAAAGAAAAAGCGCTTGAACTGGTCAGAGGTTCCCTGCATGAATCTTATGCTAAACTGTCAGCTTACCTATACATAGTAAACACAATAAATCCAGGATCGTTCATAAGGCTACACAAAACAGAGGACAATTACTTTTTATATGCTTTTGTCGCGTTGAGCACATCAATTAGGGGTTGGAGATATTGTATGCCCACCATTGTTGTTAATGAAACTTTTCTGAAAGCTGCATACAAGGGGACAATGGTGTCTGCTAGTGTGCTGGATGCAGTAGGTGAGTTTTATGAAACTTTTTTAGAAAAAATTATGTATATGATGGCATGCACTGATAGACACTTTCTCGCTTGCTTAATCAGGACATATTTTTCCATTAGCATATGTTGTTATTGATTCTGGAAATGACGTTTCATGGAAATAATTTTTCGCATGTTTAACACTGTTTTTGGTGAAAGAGAAGGAATGTGCATAGTATCTGATAGGCATGACAGCATATTAAAAGTTGTTGCACTTGTATATCCAAATGTGGCTCACTATTTATGCATCTACCATCTATGGAACAACATCAAGGGTAGGTTTAAGAAGAATCAAAAGTAATTAAAGGGAATCTTCTTTACAATGGCCAGAACATACATAAAGGCAGACTTTGATCGGCTTGTGGAAGACATAAACAAAATTGATAATAGGGTGGAGGAGTATCTGTTTGATATAGGCTATGAAAAATAGTCCATAGCTCATTCCCATGTCAACAGGTCGATGTTCATGACTTCAAACATAGCAGAGTCCCTAAATTCAGCAAATAGAGATGCAAGAGACATGCCAATTAAAAAATTCCTGTAATTTATGATGGATCTGGTAATGAGATGGAATAATGAACATAGACCGCATTCAGAAGCAACATTTACAGAACTGAAAAATAAATAAAATATAATAATGAGGAGAAATCTCATTCTGTCAGATAAAATGAAGGTATTATTTCTTGTTTCTACTTCACAGACACTTACATATTCTAATGTGCCACACTATTTGCTAATATATTTATACATTGCAGGTGATGGGTTCTACTCATTATTCTTATGTAGTGATTAATGAAACTGAAAAATGAAACATTATTTGCATGCGTGAAAAAAAATACTTTTGCCTACAATTTTAAGTAGATGGCATACCTTGTCCACATGCTATGGCGGTGCTAACTTACACGCATATGGACTTACAAAGCTATTGTGCTTCATATTACACACAAAAAAAAATCTTGAAAGCTTATGAACTTCTAGTTATACCACTTCCTGATGAAACAGTTTGGCACATTCCACCAGAGATATCAGCTAATATAGTACTGTCACTAATCTGAAAATCAAGAACAGGTAGACCAAAAAGTAACAATCGAGGAAAGGACATTATGGACTACTTTAAGCAACAAATTTCATGTGGGCGGTGTGAAAAAACATAACACAATCGAAGAACATGTGTAAATGCTCCAACAAGAATCTAATAAGATGTTGCTGCAAGAATACTTTTATCTTTCTCGTTTTTTTCTTGAAAAAAGACTATTCTTTTCATAGCAATGTAATAGCAACGATATTATTTTACTTCAAATGCAACACTTTCTATTTATAGAATATTGCTTTCAATTTCAATTTCATTCATACTTTTATAGAAATCTGTGTATTATGGTGTTTCATTCATTTTAGGCATATTCTTTGGTGAGGTGCACCAATCAACTCCTCTGAGCTGGGGTAGTGTAATTTTTCTTCTACAATACTTGAAAAATTACACATCATCTGTGTCAATCATGTATAATACCTATATACAGTTTGAATATATGTAAGTAGTAGTATTTGTCTTTTGAATTAATTAGTGAATGCATAGCACCTCTATATTTTGAATATAACTACTTTTATAAACTATATAACTACTTTATTTCAACATTATATAAGTTTTATATCTGGTTGGAATAAATGTATGAAATTGTAGAAATAGTGCACTTAAACTGTGTAACAACTGTATAGGAACTGAATAAATGTTGTATATATACTGCATATAAACTGTGATCAACATAAACTAACATTTCAGCATCAATTGTATAGAATTGTATCAATTGCCAAAACATATAGTATTTAGCATAACATTTCATGATAAGAATCTCCAGTGTATTAACACAAAACAAAAACAACCCTAAGTTTTTCAACACTAAAAACATATTTCACATCTATGCTTCAAAGACATTTCTAACTAAATTTGTTGCATACCATCATTTTTCTTGAACAATCTACAAGTAGATTCATTTTCACTAACTGCACATTGCATTTGTTTCTTCTTTCCATAATCCCACAACAACACACCATACCGAATTCGAATAGCATCAATATCATCTAGATGATTAAAAATTTCAAGACCATCAAGCAAATATTCAGCAAAGACAACAACAAATACACCACAGTCCTTGCAACATAATACATCATCAGTATAATTGATAAAAAAATATTTAAAAATGAGCAATTGAATGTGCATTCAATATATTACATGTTGGCTTGAGTTGGAAGTCCATCAACAATACCAATATCAAAAAAATTAGCCACTGAAAGTCCATCGCTCCTACTTTCCCAAAATCCAATACAAGAAAGAAAGTGTGAAATTAACTCTGAATACGCTGCAACTGATTTCTGAACACGAACGGCATGCCTTGCACCATGCATTGAATCATACACATATATGCACTGACCTTTAAAATATAGCCTTTCCAAAATCCAGTGAAACTCCCCACCAAGATTAATTGAAAAAAAAATGTTATCAACGCTATTCCACGGGACGTTGCATCTCATAAAAAATCTAGCATGTACTCAACGATTTGATGTTCTTGAGTGATAAGTGTTACGTGTTTATTTTTCTCCATAAACCGCTTATACAAAGTCTGAATCAAGCAGTTAAACCAACAATCGGTGGTTGTAAATTTAACTGAACCACAAATAGGTCCGTATTTTGACTTCTTTCGCAAATAGTAAAAGATAACATCAATATGCTGAAAATACTAACAATAAAACCACGTTAAAATACTAAAAATGAAATACAGGGCACTAATTAAAATCTAATAAATACAAACTACTTATATAACATGCATCATTATCAACTACTTCATATAAACTGTGTACCTACTGTGTAACTACTGTATAGGACCTGTATATATATTGCATATAAAGTGTTGCATATAAACTGCATATAAAGTACTGCATATATACTGCATAGAACTTATATAACATGCGTCATATACAAAAATTCAGTATTCCAATTAGCTTATCACTGTCAAGTATAAACATAAAAGCTATATGACCTACTTAACTAACAAATTCATTACTTACTGAATCGATTAAGGGTATTCCTGGATATGCCAATGTGAAGAACTACTCTTTCATTTTAACGATATCAACTCCATAGTCAAATTATTTTGGGAGAGCATTGACAGAATCTGAATAAACAGGCCTGTAAAAAATATATTATAAAAATTATAATATATGACAAAATAAAGTAAAACGAAAAGAAACTACAAATAGAAAACTTACATCTGTTTAACGCGCAACGATCTAGCAACAAACCTGTTAAACTATAATATCACTTTAATTTCATATCATCAATTCGCTCTGTAATACTCTTCACAAAAGGATGTTTTATAGACAAAACACGTTTACTTGGCTGAGCATTCTCTCTACGCTTAGATGATTGACCTTCAACTTTGACACAACCAAAATCAAATTTTGACAAAAATGACGATTCACCTACTGTTGCTGGTTTATGTAATCGGCGAGGAATAGCAGGTGTTTCATCCAACATAACAGAGGCAACCACTATATTTTCCTCAATCCCTTTAACATTATCACTTGCATTTGCATCAACCTTTCTAACATTATCACATACTAAACCAGTTGCATCAATCGTTGCAACACTCTTATCGGGTTGAGTGAACTTAGAAATTTCAGCGTCTGAAATTTCTAACCAATTAAGCTCATTCTGGCTAAGCACTGTCACATCACCTTCTTTTTGTATTTTTTTATCACGAAAAGGTTGAGTAAATTTAGACACTTTAAAATCAGTAAAATTAGCCCAATCACTATCAACCTGACTATTTCTACCCTCCCCTATAGCCTTATTTTCACCTGAGCTTTGTGTGAACTTTAAAAAATCAAAATTTGAAAAATTCTTCCAAACACCATCCTCAACATGACCAACTACACAATCACCTACAAAATTATCTTTCTCTCCAACGTCATCCACCAAATGACCAGATACATCACCACCTACACAACTTGTTTTTTTTCCTACACCATCCATCAAATTGTCACTTATATGATCCACTTTCGGTGCAACAACATTTTGTTGTCCCACATTAGGTGGATCATCAACTTGATCATCACCTATACCACCAACATTAGGTGTCTCATCGTTTTTTTCCTTTGAGTTGTCACCATTGTTATCCCCAATTGATGTAGCAAGCTATACAAAAAACTTTGTAAAATAATTACAATAGTGTATATAAGTTTTGTTAAAAAAACAGAAAAAATTCAGGAAAAGAATACCTTAAGTTCATATATTCTTTATATCTAGAGCTCGAAAAATCAATTCAAATGAGGATTTCATAAACTTCTCCATCGAGAAAATCTTTTTCGTTAACTAAATATAAAAGGAAAAAGTCAAAACATCAATTAACAAAAACATACAAATATTAATAAAAACCTTCGACATAGCATTTTAACATCACTTCTCAAAAGTGTCAATTCATTATCTGAGCTCAAATTACTACATTCTTGTTTACTGGTACTAGGCAAATCAACAGAGTTCACAACCGCATCCACAAATTTGAAATCAGGTAATTGAAGGATTATTTTTTCAAAAACTGTCGGCGTAATGTTACGCAACACTACTTGCGCATACAAAACAACACTCGCATTTAAGAAACACATAATAATTTAACAAAATATATATAAATTACGTTTTAAAACAACTATATACCTGCTCTTGCCTAATATTAAAAAATGCAGACTTGACCTCCTTGTATGTTGGTCTATGTTTTACAAACTAATTAAGTATACGTGGCACACCATCGCCAACTCGATCAGTGAGATGACCATCGACAAAAGAACAACACTTATAAAACCAATACTGAAATGCTAGAGGAAAACCAACACAACGATACATAGTTTTTCACTGATAAATCTTAGACTTCATTGACTCCAACATCAGACGAAAACAGAATTGTCCCCAAGAAAAAGTGTCATAGTTTCCAGATTCAACCAATAAGAAATTATTCTTTGTTATAACATCACTATACGTGATAGAAAAAAGAAATGTATAAATAAAGAACAAAATAAAAATTTGTAAAGCATCTTCATCACATTACCATTTTTTTTCCATGAAACACTCTTCTAAATCAAGCTTTGTGACCTTGGACTCTCCTGAAAAATACAACTCCATCAGCTTACTTCGTTCAGTAAGAGCAAACTCATTATTGTAATTTCCAATACATTTTAAGCCGTTATTTATAGCAAACTCTTGTAAGCCGAACCGTAACTTAGTGTTATTCACTTTAATCCATATTTCATCATCTCTCTCACAAACAAGTTTTCTAAGCAACATTTCGTGGATAAGTTGATTTTGAGAAAAAACACTTTGTAAAGGTAAGAAATACCCAATGCAACTATTCTTAAACAAATCAAGTTGCTTCTTGTCTAACTTAAATTTCAAGGCAGTCACAATACCATAATTTGTGTGCACACTGAGCTGACATTTGTAATGATCAGATGGACCAAGAAACAAATCTCAAACATGTAATAAGTAAGTGTACTTTAAGGTCTAAATATTTTAAAAAGCTACATATATTACTCATACAGTATTCATTACTACACTGTTACTAATTTTACACAGTAACAATATAAATATTCAAACTATACACATTTTATATACAATATTGATACACAAATAGTTATACAACCACTGTACACTAGATTTCACAAATATCACTACCCTATATATTTCATATACAATACTGACACATGTTATATACAACAATAACACACGTATTTCAAACATACACAAAAATTAAAATATCTATCAGACATAATTAATACATAGAAAGCACACACAATGTACCTCAAAATTAGTTAATTTGGGTATTTTTCTCTTTCAATGAACAAAAACTTTTTTACATTTCTTTTTGGATGATTGAGCATCATTTTCTCCGTCATTTGATCGATTTTTTTTTGGGGAGAAACAAGAGTATCTCCTTCATCACTCACATTTATCTTTTCCTTTCCTTTAGATTACTTACTATCATTTTCATCATTTTTTGAATGACTCTTTTTTTCATATTTTTGCGAAGAACAACAAGATCTGGTTCATCACTCACATCTGTATGTGTCTTTTTTAGCTGATTTTTTTTGTTTTGTCATTGATGGATCACCTAATAATTTACCTTAAGACCTAGTAATTCGACTAGGAGTAGGATTAACATTCTTCAAATCCTTCAATTGAACATCGCGATTTATTAAACCTTCAAAATCATCATCACTAACAACGAAATTAGGATCATATCTAATACCTTTACCAGCTAATTTCGTATCAATATTAAGCTTTTTCTTTAATTTCATCACTACAAATGTCGAAAAACTCTAATCGAAAAGAGTAGTCGAAAAAGAACACTGTACTTAGCAATTAAATCTTTTTTTCGGGAAAAAGACAACTGTAAGCCTTTTTTTCCCTTTAGCTAATAGAATTGTGCTTTATTAAATGAAGGGCTAATAAATGAAATTTAAAAGATCTGGAGTGTTAGTTTTGTCCAAAACGTAAAATGTGGATCATTATTTTTAAAAAGTGCAACGTGGTGTCCTTTTCTCAAAGATTTAAAGTTATGTGAATGAAAAGCCCAAAAATTTGTTCCGACCCAACTTTTGAAAACTACAAAATACTTGAGGCTTATGGCCAAACAGATGTAAGAAAATAAAATTTTAAAATCTAATCCAAGATCTATGATCAAATGTTAGCTTAGCCTCATTAGGCAGGAGCGTAAAAGTTTGACTCCCTTGGGTTTGAGTCTAACGCGATCTAAACTAAGTCATTATTTTGCCAAATCCAGTTCAATTGCGCTCTGGTTTCACTAAGGACCCGTTTGACCATGAAAATAAAAAATATATTCACTTTAATTATTTGGTATTTTTAAAGTTGAAAATAAAATTGGAGTAGTGTTTGACCATAGTATTTTAAAAATGGGGTATTTATCAAGTTTAGAGGTGTTTTTGAAAAATTTAAATATTATAAAAAATATTTCAAAATATTTATAGTCGAATAAATCTATATTTATAATTTATATTTATAATATATTAAAAGTGTGAAGGGTCTTAAAAATATTTTTTGAACTTTTTGTCCTTGATTAAAAGTCTTTGCTTGAGACAAAATTATCTTTTCACTATTTTTTTAACATTTAAGAGATGCAAATTAATTAAATATATTTATGGTAAACCTTTCCTTATTAGGAGTCATTGAAATTTATGACAATTAATACTTTTTCATTAGTTTAAGAATTTTATATCAACTAAATTTGATTTTAGGAAGATTTAAAAAATCTAGAAATAAGTATAAAAGCATTAGAATAAGAAAAATTTAAGAAGTACCAAATTTTTAAAAGTTTTAAATACGTAATAAGAATGTAATCAATGATTTTGTAAAGACTTGACTTTTTGTCCTTCATTAAAAGTCTTTGCTTGAGACAAAATCGTCTTTTCACTATTTTTTTTTAATATTTTTGAGATGAAAATTAATTAAATATATTTATGGTAAAAAACTTTTCTTATTTGGAGTCAGCGGAATTTATAACAATTAATACTTTTTTCATTAGTTTAAGAATTTTATATCAACTAGATTTGACTTTAAGAAGGTTTAAAAAATCTAGAAATAAATATAAAAGCATTAGAATAAGAAAAATTTAAGAAGTACCAAAATTTTAAAAGTTTTAAATACGTAATAAGAATGTAATCAATAATTTTATAAAGACTTGACTTTAAAAATAAGGAAAGAGCGAAATGGTTCAACAAAGATATATGTGCTTCTGGTGGTACATCTATCTCGTCCAAGATATATCTACACTATCATCCTTAGTTTAGTGTATAATTTTGTAACATTATCAAACTTTAAGTAATAATTATTCATGATAGTTATTAGATAAATCAAAAAGGGTAATTCTTTTATAATTTTCCGACTTTCATAGAGTATATAATGTGTAACAACAACTATTGTTCTTTCTATAATCATCTCATATTATGGAATCAAAGATTGTCTTGTCATTATATAAAAAGGAGCTTCAAAAAATCTAAGAAATATTAGTTCCATAATTTACAAATCATATATTTACCTTGGGATTAATAAATTCAACGTTCATTTTGTAGCTTTCGGTCATGTGATCAGAATCATTTCGCATGACAATTTGTTGAAGTTGCAGATTAAAGAAGATTGCAATTTGTAATTATATTTCACATCAACCAAAATTTCTAATGGTAAAATATATGTGCTTACATTAAAATATATGTTTATGCTTATATTATCTAATCTAATCTATAATATATTAAAAATGTGAAGATCTTTAAAAAAGTGGTTTGAACTTTTTTCCCTTCATTAAAACACCTCGCAATAGACAAATTCTTCTTTTCACTTTTTTTTTTAAAAAAAATTATCATTAAATTATTATTCAAATATTTAGGATAGATGAAAAAAAAGGAAGAATCACATATCTAAAAGGAACTAAATATAGCGTGTGAATTTTTTAGTTAGGAGTCCTACACAATAGTTTAGGAAAAAACTATTCATGGAAAGAAAAGAAAAAATAAGAACCAATTTTAAAAAAAAAAAAACGCAGAAAAAAAAGATTCCTAAACAAGTTTCTAAGGAAAAAAATTTAGGAACCAAAATATGTTTTTAAAAAATTAGAAAGAAAAAATATATTTTATTTAGGTAAAAAATTATAATATTTAATACCTCTAAATCAATTAGATTTTTACCTTATATAAAAATAAAAATATCTACAATTCGATTTAAGTAGTTATTTGATCAAATTTTACTAGAAAAACATGTGTAGTTCTTCTACTTCTACATATTCTTCTTAATTTGTTTTGATTTTGATTGATGATTAATTAAAATTTTCTTCTTGGATCCTTTAGGGTTTTCTAGCCTTCTTCGTCATATGAATTTTCTTTTAAATTTTTGTTGATAGCAATTATCTTAATTGTGAATAAATTATGAGATTTAATATATCATCATTATGTTTATTAATAGACTTTAATGGTTGTTCTTTTTTTTTTTTTTGGATACAGGCTCTAATGGTTATCGCACATACAAAATATGATCAAATAATCTTTTCAGAGGTACTTTTAATTTCTATCATCGATTTAAATAACTTTGTCCAATAGATGATGCTTTAACTTGTAAGCATGTTTTGCCATTCAAGGTAATAGTTCAAATTTAGACATACCTCCTTTCTACTATTTGTTTTTTTTCATTGTTCAAACAATGATTATTTTTGCAGATAGATGAAAAGTTTAATGTTTGCCAAAGGATACTAGGCGTATATACTATTAGATCACTATAAAATCTGAACTACATTAGTATACTAGGGGTGGTGTTCTTGAATATAAAGTAAGTTGAATTTTGATTTTAGGATTAAATCATTTGTCTACCCAATTGTTCCTTATTATACTAATGAGGGTTTTGACGTCTCAACGGTAAGTTATTTGAACTACGCCATATGTACTGAGATTGTTTGGGAGACATGGTCCAAGACCGGTGAAAAAATGTAATAAAAAAAGATTATGATGTCAAAGCGTCCTTATTTTTTCAATATCCCGGCTACTACGTGTTGATTATACTTATTTAAGTACGGCGTATTTGTATATTTTGCAATTCTTTTTTTAATGATTTTTTCTTTGATTTGAGGTGAAAATATATGATAAAATCTAGATATTGGATCCTTCATGATCTCAATTTTAAGATCCAAGAATATGAATTCAGATGCCGAATTCAACTAACAATAATTCAAATATTCAAAATTCAATTACAAAATTAAAATTATAAATTTGAGTTTTTTGTTTCCATTAAAATTCTTAGGAATTGTGCTATCATTGAGGTTTCTATTAATCTTTATATAATTTCATGACTAATTATTTTTCTTTATTTTGCTTTTCTTTTATGGAATTGATATTGATTTATTTTCCTCTTTAATTATATTTTCTTAGAAGCATGATCGTGTTGTTACGAATTAATTTAGGTTGAATGAGAGATTTATATATTTAAACTATGAAGTTCATGTATTCTTCGCCTCTTTACAAAGCATGTTCATTTTCTTTACTCTTTAAAGTTGATTTCACATTTGAATAATTATTGAATTATTTTAAAAATATTTACGACTTTGAAATCAGTTTTAAAAATTTATGATTAATTTTTTTCTTTATTTGAATTAGGTAGAACGTCCTAAAATAAAAGTACTTCTTTCCTCGTAAGAATCCTTTCCTAAGATTCAGGACTTTAGGAGTTTAGAGTTTGTTTTGTTGTCCTGTAGTAAAAGAGTACTAATTTGTTGTAGTTCCATTTCAAGTTTTTGAAGTTTATTAGGAGTTTTTGTATTAAAGTTCCTAACATTTAGGAATTCGAAATAATATAATGCCTTTTATATATTATACATATTTGCCCTGGCTTTTACCGTATTAATATAATTTTGTATAAAACTCACGGAAATATCTTAAAATGAATATGAAATAAAATAAATATTTCACACACTATCGTTATTATTTATATAAATATAATTAAATCTACATGAAATGTTAATAGATTTTTTATACGTTTTGGGAACAATATTCATTACGATACACGTCATAATATATATATATATATATATATATATATATATATATATATATATATATAATTTTTAATATTAATTTTACCTTAATTTCTTATGACATATTATTTTAACGTCAATTGTTACTTTTTAAAATGTTATTCTTTTACGTGAGACACACCTGCAAAACGCGTATGCTAAACTAGTATATATTAAAAGTGTGAAAGTCCTTAGAAAAGTAATTTAAACTTTTTGTCATTCATTAAAAGACTCTCATTTAGACAAAACTATGTTTTCACTATTTTCTTCAATTTATTATTAAATTATTTTTATTATATTAACTAGACTCCTAAAATATACGGGACTCTTAAAATATATGAAAGGAGAATCAATTAATATTTTTCTTTGCACTGATCAATTAGAAAAATACTCCTAAACTAGGATAGAAAAATACTCCTAAAATAGGACTTTATTAAGAAAATACTTCTATAAATATTGAGATGCACATTAAACTAGAGAATAAGCTGATTTACTTATTGAAAAAATATGATTGATGCTCATCTAACTTGCTTCAGTTGCATGTCTAGATTGATAGATGCGATGCTTAATTTTCTAACCCTCAACTTCTTCACTATTTTTGTCAACATAATAGAATTCAACATGTGTGTGTGTGTACATATATATATATATATATATATCTTCTTTGTTTTCATTCAAGCCATTCTTTAGTGTCAAAATTTCCGCTTAGACAATAATTATTTTCATCAAAACTGAAATTTTGTGATCACTATGGTATTATTTTGTTGTAGTTTACAGGTCGTACATGAATTTACAGGTGACAGGTGAATGTCGGTCGACTTTGAGGAATTTTTTTAGGTAAAAGTTAAGTTTAATTGTATTATTTTTATATCTCTGTTTTGAGAATTTTTTTGGTGTAAAAGTAAAGTTTGGTTGTATTATTTTGATATCTTCATTGTCGTATTATTTTGTGATTCCTACACAAGAAAGATGAGCAATTAATTATTAATCCTCCACCCCTCATTGGCCTCCATGGCAAATTGACAATATAGTTACTTCGATTGAGCACCTTTACATCAATTCCTTTTGCATTATGGGCCACTCTGATTTGGATGTTTTGCTACCATTCAAATTGTGTAGCTTGTCATACTCCAAGTAGTAATCGCACCAACTTGCGTTTACATTTCAACTTTAATGCCATCTTATTCACATAGATTTTATTTTGACAAGAATCAACTAATTTCAAAGGGTATGAAATACATTTTTTTTGCGGGGGGTGGGGTGGGGGGTTGCAAGTCCATGATCCTCAAAATAACGTTTTATCCATTTATCTTTTCTAATTGGAATTTTATATGTGTATTGGCTGGTACTTGTAAATCAGTTTGGTCCAATAGTCAAATATATAACTTCTCCTGTTAAAGTTTATAAAATCTCTTTATTTTATTCCAACCAGTGATATAATAGAAAGGTCAAACTCATCGATAGGACCTCAAATTTGTCCCGAAAATTCACTTAGGCCCCTAAACTAAGGCATGTACCTATCAAACCCCTAAACCCCTCGAATTTTGTTTCAATTGGGAATTTGTTGCCTAATCAGCAACAGGCATAAAGTGTGTGTAATACACTCGCCTGACGTGAAAAAATTAGTCAATTAGAAAAAAGCACGTGAAAAAAATAAATACGTGGAATTACTGATTTCTTATATTTTTCTATTTAATTATCTATTTAATAATAATTTTAATTAAAAAAAAAAGAAAAAAACACCCCCACCCCACCCGTCGTCATTTTCACACCACCCCTCCCTCGTTTCACAGCTCTCTCACACACAAACACACACATTCACTCACACGCACACAGTTCACACACATACACGAGAGCAACAACACAGTAAATATTTTCCGGCGAGACTCGCCGGAAAATCAACTCCAAAATCAGACACAAACACACACATTCACTTACACACAGAGTTCACTCACGCACACACACAGTTCACACACACACACGAGAAAGCAGCAACATAGTCAACGTTTTCCGGCAAGACTCGCCGAAAAATCAACTCCAAAAAAGAAAGAATTTTTTTTCCAAATCTTTGATGTTGTTGACAATGGTGAAGAATGGTTACTTCTTTGATGTTGTCTTTAATGGTTAAGATTGATTAGTGATTTTGTTGTTATTCGGAGTTGCTAATTTTCAACTGATTTGGTGGATTTTGGTTTGAAGTTTTTCTTCAAATTGTTGCAAAGGAAACAATATTTGAGGAAACAACAATCATGTTCACTGCTAATAGATTCAAATCTTGTGCAAAAGAAACAATTTTGTGCTTAATGCAGCTTCAATTCTTGAAATCTTGTTCACTGCTAATTGTTGTTGGGGGGAGGGGGAGAGGTGTTTGCGAAGAAGAAGATGACTATGGGGCGTGTTGGGGGGAGCTTTTCCTTTTAATATTTTTTTTTAAATATTAGAATAATTAAAAATTAAATTAATAAAATAATTTTAATATAATTTTTTAATAAAAAAAAGTAAAATATTATTTAATTTACTGTTCACGCGCTCAAGGAGAGTGTATTACACTTTCCTTGTCAAATCAGCATTTTGTGTCTGATAGGTACCAATTTTAGCATTTGAGGTGCCTAATAGGTACAAACCTTAGTTGAAGGTTCTAAGTGAATTTTTGGGACAAGTTTGAGGTCCTATCGATGAGTTTGGCCTAATGGAAAAAAGAAGAAGAAATAAGTGAATGTCACCAACTCCCTTCCTTAAATTAAGATCCACATATTAAAAATGTACAAGAAAGATTCCCTAGTACTAACATTTAATTTCACGATAATTATGAGATAGTTTGTTTATGTACTCATTGTTAGTCAACTCTATGGTTTCATTTTTAAAAAGTTGCCCAATATCATTAAAGGGCAATTGCTTAAATATTTGCATCGTCAACTTTGTTAATTTTTTTCTTATGATTTTTTAAGATAACTCCAGATACTTAATGTTGGTGCATTTTAATATTTAAATTAAATTGCATGATAGTTGATAAATATAAAGTGAAGAAAGTGGTGTCATTATATTTTGATAACTCTTGAAACTTTTAATATTTTTATTTGTCCATTATCTATCATATTATTTTGTGTCATTAATCTTATGAGTTAGTAGTAAGAATGTGATCATAAGTTTCTTGTAACTTCTATCATTATTCTACCTCTTTATGTATTGTAACTCATTATAACATATGAAACCCCTAAAACATTCATTTTCCTCACTTAATATCCACTACTCCCTCATTTATTAGATGAAATAATACTACACCTATATAAATAGTGTTTTCTTCCTTGTGTTGATGAAGGAGAGAGTTGAAACATAAAAAATATTCTAATTTCTAAGTTTTTAACAATACTGTTTTATATGTTGAAGAAATGTGTTTGGAGCTTTGAACTCTTCAACTAATTCGGAGTTGTTTGAGTTGTACATCGTTGATGGGCACAAATCACTAGATATAATGCTGGATCGATGTAGATTATGTCGCAGTGAGCTTGGATCTCCTTAAAGAAAACAAGATATCCGCGTCTCAGCCAAGAAGAAGATTGTTTTATTTTATTTTGCTTGAATCTCCTTAAAGAAAACAAGATATCCGCGACTCAGCCAAAAAGAAGATTGTTTTATTTTCTTTATTTTTTGTTGAGTTATTATTTCAACTGTAATTATTATAATTTGTGGTATATTACACTAACACCTAATGTCCCAATTGAAACATTTCACTCAATTGATCTTTTGTATTGGGTAGGAATTGCACTTAGCAGCCGGTTAATATTTGTTATTTAAGTTAGGGGTGTCAAAATGAACTCAAATTGAGTTGACCCGCCCAATCCGTTCATAACTTAATGGGTTGGGTTCAAGATAATTTGCTATTGGGTAAATCTCAACCCATTAACTCTCAACCCATTTTCAATTGGGTTCAAATGAACCCAATCAATCTCTACTTCAACCCGTTTAATAGAAAAATTATTTTCTTAATGAAAGTATGGAAAAAAGTCCCCCCACCCCCACCTTACCCCAACCTCACCACAAGCAAACTTACCCCACCCCCACTCCACCCCGCGTCCCTTAAATAAATTATTTTTATTTTTTAAATCTCTTTATAAATTTTCTATTTTGTCACCACCCCACCTCATCCCCATCTTCTTATCCCGAACCCCCATCCCCACCCCACCCCACCCCACCCTAAAACATTAAAAATCTTTTAATTTTTAAAAATAAATAAATAATTTTTTTTAAACAAAAAAATTAATCTTACCCCAATAACCATCTCTCCTTACTCCCCACACCCTCCTCCCTCCCCTCTCCCCCTCTCCCCCCCCCCCCCCCCAAAAAAAAAAAAAAAAAAAAAAGAGCATATTTTTTAAAAAGTTTTTTTTTAAAAAACTAAATTTATTAAAAAAAAAAAAACTTTTACCTCAATTCCCATCCTTTCCCTAACCCCTACACCCCACCCGCTCCCTTTTTTTTTTTTTTTTTAAGAAAAAATATTTAAAAAAAAATTAAATTTCTTTTTTAAAGAAAAAAAAATTGACCTCAAACCCCATCCTAAAAACCATTCCTCTTACCCCACACCCCCTCCTAAACAATTTTTTTTTTTTTTTTAAAAAAATAAAAATTAAAAAAATATTCTTACCCCACCCCCACTCCCTATCCACCCACCCAACTTTTCAAACCCATTCAATTTTTTTTTTTTTACAAGAGATAAATATTAATATTTTAATTTTTTTTAAACTAAGCGGATTATATTGGGCGGGTCAAGACCCAACCCGATTTTTACTCATTTCAACCCAACCCATTTCAACCCAAAGTGAATTTGGGCGGGTCATGACCCAACCCAATACCCAATTCAATCCATTTAATATCTTCAATCTCAATCCAATCCGCCCATTTGACACCCCTAATTTTAGTCATCACTGAATTGATCTTTACGTATTCCGGTTAAAAATCAAAATGCTATGATTAAGCAAGAATGTAGGTATGAAAAACTAATACATAAAGTAGCACATTTAAGTATTAAATTACAAAAAATAACAACACTTTTATCAAATTACATTTTGTAACATATGTATTTGTATGTATTAGTAGCAGCAATTTGTAAAAATACAAAATACATATCGATCATAAGTGCTGTAAAAATCATATGTATTTGTATTTTTGTAGCAACAGTTTGCAAAAATACAAAATAAAAGTTGGTATATTATGTAATTATGAGATCGTTGAAGAGCTAAGCCCAAAAATATTTGTAAGATTACACGTTTTGCTTTTTAAATGAACTAATTTTTAATTTTGATTATTAAAATGAGTTAGGTATTTTTATAAATTTTTACTTTTTAACAACTAAATTTATATGTAATAAGTTTTAAAAAATACAAATGATCGAGTAGCAGGTAGCAACTATTAAATACCATGACGTAAAAGTGCAAATGACCCAAACGTCTTCTCCTTTGTAACGCAAACCACGAAGCCAAGTGTCCAAACAGGTATCCATCTGGTAATTTCTAATTAATCCATATTTTCATTTTTCTTTTTTCAATTTCACTTTTTTTATCTTTTTTTTTATGTGCCTCTTTTTATGGGGAATTGTTTCTCTCTTGACCCTTGGAGATTACATAATAGTTCTCTCAATCTTAGCGGGTATCTAGACCTGCATTTTATTTTTATCTAGATAAAACTAAAAAAAAATAATAAAAATCTAGTCTTTTTTTCTTTGTTTTCACAAGACTGGATAAATCTTTTATAGGCTGCTTATTTTTGGTGAGGTGAAAAGATGATGTGGGATGAGTGGGGCAGTGATTTTGAGGAGGAACAAGAACAACATCAGCAGCAGCAAGAAGAAGAGGATGACGATTCTTATCTTAAATTTGATTTCTTGTCTGTTTTGTCTAAGCCTAAGGTATTCATGAATATCACTTGTCTTTAACTGAATTTTGTTGTGTATGCTTCTTGCTTAAGGTTTATCTGAGGATTTTTGGTTTGATTTTGTTGAAATTTGTGTCAAGTTTGTGTTTTTTATTGGTGGGGTTTGCATTTCTTGAATGCCTATGTAGGATTATTACGAAGGGGAACCTTGGAGTAACCGGTAAAGTTGATAGCTACCATGTGACATAGGGTCTCGTTTTCAAGCCTTGAAAACAGTCTCTTGTAGAAATGCAAGGTAAGACTGCGTACAATCCCTTGTGGTCGGACCTTTCTCCGGACCATGCACATAGTGGGAGCTTTAGTGCACCAGGCTGCCCTGTGTAGGATTATTATGGGATACTGGTAGTGGATTTTGCTGAAATTTGTGTTGAGTTTGAATTTTTATTGGTGGGGTTTGCATTTCTTGAAAGTTTGTGTAGGATTATTATAGGATACTGGTAGTGGGTTTTGGTTTGATTTAGTTGAAACTTGTATCAAGTTTGTATTTTGATTGGCGGGGTTTGCACTTCTTGAATGGCTATGTAGGATTATAATAGAATACTGGTAATGGATTTTGGTTTTGTCCTATTTCTATAAAAATGTGTCAAGTTTGGGTTTTGCATTTATCGGATGTGTATGTAGGATAATGGAATAATGGAAGTGAATTTTGGTTTTATTTGTTGGAGTATTGTGTCAAGTTGTTACTGAGGACATGACCCTAGATTGAAAGATATGGAGGTCGAGGATTAGGTTAGTAGGTAGGCGGCATGTTTTCCTTTTCAGTTTTAGTAGTATTACTCTCCTACTAGCTTATTGTTTGATTTTAGTATTACCTGTTGTTTTCCTTTGCTTCAGTAATTGTATTATTTGTTGTTGCTTATTGTTCTCTTCCTCATTGTTTTTACTTTACATACTTGTTGTTTGATATGCTTTACTTGAGCTGAGGGTCTATTGGAAACTTCTCTACCTCACATGGTAGGGGTAGTGCTGCGCACTCACCACCCTTCCTAGACACCACTTGTGGGATTACACTGTATATGTTGTTGCTGTTGTGTCAAGCTGCAGTCTTGACTTGTGGTTTTGCATTTCTTGAATGTAGGATTACTATAGAATACTGGAAGTCGATTATGATGCCACGGAGGAGGTCATTCGATCCAACTTTATCCGTCTAGCTTTGGTTAGTTTTCATTTTATCCATGTTATAATCAGTATACCTGGTTTATGATTTTTCCACCTTTGTGAGTGTTAATCATTTCATTCTATCTGATCTGTGAGGTATGTATTTATCATTTTCTCAGTTCTAACATCCATTTTATAATTTTCATTTTGGGTACAGAAATGGCATCCAGATAAGCAAAAAGATCAGGATAATGCTACCTCAAAGTTTCAAGAAATAAATGAGGCGTATCAAGGTTAGTTCTTTTTCAAAGCCGTAATAATTTATTTGGTTCTTAACTATCTTTTTAAGCCTTTTACAAATCAAAGGTGATCTATACGGAGTTTTCAACTGCAATCAGTCAATGATTAGGCCACAACTTGGTTTTCTTGGAGTGCGTTTGTTTACTAACATATGTCTACTGCAAGCAACATGCTTGATCGAGTAACTCGAGATCACATACTTATTTTCTATATCGACTCAGGCAAAATTTGAAATTATGGCCACCTACCATATAGAAAATGGTTGTAAAGAGCCAATATCCACGTGTACTACTTAGTTGCCTCCATGTTGAGCAAAAAAATAGCATGGATTTTCCCCAAGCTTGCTGAAGAGGATTCAAGTTCAGGATTTCCAGAAACAAATGATGTTTATAGTAAAGAGTAGATTAGAGAATTTTCCCTGGGAAGAGTGTATTTGTAGGACATATGGATCATTCTCTGAGTCTTTTTTTTTTTTTGAGATAATGGGGTTATAATTCACTTCTCAGCAGTTGCGCTGCACAGTACTTTAAGGAGTATCCGTAATGCACCAATGTCGTACTATAGTGCAAACCTAATAAAAGCAATAACTCAAAACTTATTATGTACCAAATAGGCAGTGGAGTGTGGGTCTTGAAAGTAGTTAGATAGTAAACTGAGTATCACTATTATGGGAATAAGAAGGTAACAAAGTGATCTCATCGCAAAAGCTTATGTTTGTTTAACTATGATTATCTTTATACATGCACTCAACCGGTGCTTTTTGACTTTTATTTGTCAACATTCTGGGCATTAGGAATATCGTTGTACAGTATATTCTTCAAATTTAGGTGCACATATATGCTTATCTCAGTTATCTTTAAGTTGATCAGCTAGGCTAATGTGATTTGGTCAAGGTCACTGTTTTTTTTTTAGAGGTCCCTTTAGTTCTCCTTTATCCTAACTTGGATAGCGCGCTAACCCTAGTATACTTTTGGGACCATCTCTTTTCCTTTTTCTCACTGCTGTCCCATCTATTGTTCTGTCAGTATCTAGACATTCCTTTATATATGCCAAATATCATATTTGTTAAGCAAATTATAGGTTTTATAATATATAAACGTCAGTTCTTTTGAAGAACTTGGAATAAATAAAAACCTATTGGCAAGTCTCTTTAGTCTCCGAGATGAATTTGTTTGTCCAGGTAGATGATTATTTTCTGGAAAGACAAAATTGTGCGCTAGAGTTGAACTTCTAGATTCTAGAGTGATCGTCCTGTCGAGGGTGACCAACATTTGGTTTTCCAAACACTTGTTTCTGCATATTCCAACTAATCATAAAAGTTTAGAATAGTGAGAAAGAAAATTTGAGCTATTTTCATAGAGTAATTCTGGAGCTTCTAGAATTGGAGAGTGCAAATGAGATTTGAATCTGGTGCAAAGAATGGTCATTTTATGTCATAACGATCTTGTCATGACTTATGTTTCTCACTGGCCTTGTTTTTGAGAATTTACAACATCAACTGAGCGCAACTCAACTGCGTTCCTATCTCAAACGAGTTGGTATTTGTTGAATGAATTATGTGAATCATTCTATTGCATCTATTCAATATTCAGTGGGCTGCCTCTTTTTATGTTAGGCGTCAATGTATTGTGACGTCCTCCTTTTATCCGGTGCTAGACCCGGCTATGCTTTTCATGTAGACCAAATGATCTTGGAATTACAAATTCACTAAACTGAGACTTCAATAATTGTTTCTTAGACACACTCCATATATATCAGCGGAGGTCCCTGATCGTGATATTCTTAGTTAATTGTAAATGAGAAATTTAATTCAAGCAACAACAACAACAAACCCAGTGTATTCCCACATAGTGAGGTCTGGGGAGGGTAAGATGTACGCAGTCCATACCTCTATCTCTAAAGAAGTAGAAAGGCTGTTTCCGATAGACCCCCGGCTCGAGACACGGAATACTAAACAAATTCATAGTAAAGCATGGAACAAGATGGCATAACATAAATACGACACCCACAAGTAATAGAAAACAGAGAAAAGTAAACAGATTCGTAATAAAGCATGAAACAAGGTATCATAACAAGAATAATTCCCTACACTAGCGACCCAAACTGACCCTAGCCTTCTGCCCTAATTCGCGTCCTCCAGATCTTCCTATCTAGGGTCATGTCCTCAGTGAGCTGTAACTGCTCCATGTCCCGCCTAATCACCTCTCCCCAGTACTTCTTCGGCCTACCCCTACCCCGCCTAAAACCATCCAAAGCTAGCCTCTCACACCTACGAACCGGGGCATCCATGCCCCTCCTCATCACGTGTCCGAACCATCTCAATCGGACTTCCCGCATCTTATTCTCCACTGGAGTCACACCAACCTTCTCCCTGATAGTCTCATTCCGAACTCTATCCCCCCTAGTCAGCCCACACATCCAACGCAAGATCCGCATTTCCGCCACCTTCATTTTTTGAATGTGGGAGTTCTTAACTGGCCAACACTCCGCTCCATTCAAAATTAGGACTGATACAAACTGCTTGGGTGTTTTTGTAAGAGATTTCTTTATTTTCTGTTGTGGGATGAAACAAGAAAGAAACAATCCAATTAAAAACGATTTATAATCTGATTGCTTGTAAGAGTAAGAAGTTAGCGGCATAACGAGATAAATAGACTTATGCTTTAGAGCTCGTATTTGCGTAGTCTTACAGATTCTACACAACTTTAGCAGCTGAACTGATGCAATAATCCCGTGGTGTGTGAAGTAAAATAGCAGGAACATATGTCGTCTTTAGTGGGAAGTGTAACGATACTAATTCCTCAGAAATGTCTTTTGACAGCAAGGTGGTGGTAATACTATGTGCTATGGTATGTGGGTGAATGGGAGAAAGAGAGTAATTTTAAGCTCCAGAGGCTTAAAAGTTGTTGTGATAGTTACTTTAAATTTGGAACCTAAATTTGAATTGTATAGGTGTCACTTAAAGTCCTTACTTTTGGAGACTTATCCTCCTGACATCACCGACTTCCCAAAGTAAATGAAAAATTAAGGGTATTTGACAATAGGAACTCATGCTTTATGATTGAAACACCAATGACATGTATAAAGTTTCCAAAGTTCTTAAGAGGGGACAAGTGTTGACACTCGACAGTGGCCGTATTTATGCTGTCTTGTCGGAAAATGTGATAATACAAACCATAGTGACCTGGTCACCAACTTTTTACACGTATACGTATTGGATTTTTAATCTGCTCTTACTTTCACCTTTTTATTTGTCCGACTCTCTTGAATCTTAAGGTCTTTTGTTGTGTTTCCTTATATTTTAACTCTTCAATTGTGTCAAAACAGTTTTGATTGATCCTGTGAAACGACAAGAATACGACAAGAAAGGGATGCTACGAGCCTATGATTACAACATTGTCGTGAGTTCCCTTCCAATCTTTTCTTTCTGGTTAGTTTAGGTACTTAACTATGTCTTCATTGTTAACACTGACATTTGATTGCAGGAATACCTTAATCGCTACAAGGGTCTTATTCTAACGTGTAATGGTCTTGGTATGAAGCACTCAATATGGTAAACCAAGATACACACATTCACCGTTGTAGTATATCTCGCGATCCTACTGGCACCAGCACATATTATAGGAGTTGGGATGCACAGCTGGATGTGTAGTTGACATCAGTTAGGCTATTGTACTTATCTTTTGCACATGTATAGAGAAGCCGATAACATTGCCATCGTCTCAAGCCTCCCTCATTTTAGAGGACTGTTTATATGAAACCGTCTTGTTTCTATTTTATCCTCTTTTCGTTTTGGGACTTGTATCGATTAAAGAACTGGTGGCTCTTGTTCTCGTAGATTTCTCGCGAGACTTATCAATGGACTGTATGTTGTCTCAGATCCTGGTTGAGAATGAAATGTGGATGTGCATGCATTTTCTATCAGATTATTGTTGAAACTTGGCTTTCTAAGGGTATTTTGTTGAGCTCTCTATCGAACATTTCTTCAGCAGTTGGGGTATAAAGATTGTCAATTTTTTCAGCTATGGTCTGAAACAATTTTTGAGACGGGGTCTATCGGAAACAGCCTCTCTACTTCTCTGGAGGTAGCGATATGGACTGCGTATATTCTACCCTCTCCAGACCCCACTTGGTGGGAATACACTGGGTTTGTTGTTGTTGTTGTTGTCTGAAACAAAGTTGAGATTGGCTATATGAATTTTCACTTTCAAACACATTAGGATTGGTTATATAAATTTTTGATAACCGTGTTAATTTAAAGTCATCACAAGTTGGAGTTGGCTATATGAATAAGAACTCTTCCCTCGGTCCGAAATAAATTGGGGTTGGCTATATGAATTTTCACTGACCAGTTTAAAATACGTTAGGAAAGTAATCACAAGTTGGAGTTGTCTCTATGAATAAGAACTATTCCCTCAGTCAGAAACAAGTTAGGATTGACTATATGAATTTTCAATCACCAGTTTAAAATACGTTAGGAAAGTAATCACAAGTTGGAGTTGTCTAGATGAATAAGAACTATTCTCTCAATTCGAAACAAATTGGGATTGATTATATGAATTTTCACTCACCAGTTTCAAATACATTAGAAAAGTCATCACAAGTTGAAGTTGTCTATATGAATAAGAACTATACCCTCGGCCCGAAACAAATTGGGATTGACTATATGAATTTTCACCGACCAGTTTCAAACATATTAGGATTGGCTATATGAATTTTCGTTTGCCCCAAATTTGTCCGTCTTTTTTGCTCAACAACAATTGCTAAGCTTCTTTCCATTTTTCTGGTTCTATATCTTTGTAATTTATCTTAAATTTTGCAAAATCTTCCCAAAAGTTACAATTTTATTCAAAGATTAACAACATTGTTTAGTAATATGAGAGGAGAATTAATTCTGAAAGTTGTTCCTTTCACCTATCTCTTTATTTCAAACTATCTCGTTATATTAAGAATAGTTATTTTAGTTATTTGTCGATACTATAAAATCAAGTTAATTATATTAAAAATTTAAAATAATTTAAAAATAAAAAATTATATCGTCTTTCAAAATTCTATTAGCGCCACATAAATTGGGACAGAACGCGTCTTTCAAAATTCTCTTAGCACCACATAAATTGGAACATAACGAATAACATATATTATCTGAAAATTATATAAAAAATATTATAAATCAAAATAATTAATAATTTAAAATATTTAAAACCTACGTAAAATTTAATTGACAATGCAAATTTTGTCTGTGTCAAACAAATTGAGCCAAAGAGATACAAACATATTCATAAATCTAACTACATCTAAAATACTCCGTTAAAAGAGAACTTTAAAAAAAAAGGAATTTTATTTGAAAAATTACTAAAAAGGTGAATAAATTTGGGTTGAGGCTACTGACCGTTGGTCATTATCAAGAACTGCTTCCTTCTTTTTAATCTTTGGGTAATCAAAATTGCTTCTCTTTTATCTATTTGGTAATCCAGAATTGCTTCCTTTTTTTTTAAATCCATTTGGGTAATCAAGAAGTGCTTCTCTTTTATCCTTCTGGGTAATCAAGAATTGCTTTTTTTTTTTTTTTTTTTTTGTATTAGTTTATTGAAAGATGAATGTTTGTGTATTTCGTCTTTGTTTGTCTGTTAAGGTTTATTCTAATTGAATGCTCAAACACTGTACTGGGTATGTTGTTGTTATTGTTTTATCCATCTGGTTAATCAAGAATTGCTTGTTTTTATATTAATTTATCGAAAGATGAATGTTCGTGTATTTCGTCTTTGTTTTGGGTTTATTGTAAATGAATGCTCAAACATTGTATTGGGTATGTTGTTGTTGTTTTATCCATCTGCTGTTGGTGTGTCAAGTATGCGTTTTGTTTTTCTTGAATGTGTTTATAGGATTATAATGCAATACTGGAAGTCTATTTGGATGCCACGGAGGAGGTCATTCGATCCTATTTTATCCGTCTAACGCTGGTTACTTTTCATTTTATCCATGTTAAAAATCAATTCTAGTATACCTGGTTTATGATTTTCCACCTTCGTGAGTGTTAAACATTTCATTCTATCTGATCTTGTGAGGTGTGTATATCTCATTTTCACAGTTTTATAATTTTCATTTTGGGTACAGAAATGGCATCCAGATAAGCAAAAAGATCAGGATAGTGCTACCTCAAAGTTTCAAGAAATAAATGAGGCGTACCAAGGTTAGTTCTTTTTCAAAGCTGTAATCATTTATTTGGTTCTTAACTATCTCTCTAAGCCTTCTACAAATCAAAGTTGATTTATATGGAGTTTTCAACCTGCATTCAGTCAATGTTTAGTTATATCAGGCTTTTCTTGGAGTGAGTTTGTTTAATACCGTAGGTCTACTGCAAGCAACATGCTTGATTGAGTAACTTGAGAATCAGATACTTATTTTTCATCTCGACTCAGGCAAGATTTGAAAATTATGGCCAGCTACCCTATAGGGGATGGTTGTAGAGAGCCAATATCCACGTGTACTACTTAGTTACCTCCATGCTGAGCGAAAAAAATAGCATGGATTTTCCCTAAGCTTGCTGAAGAGGATTCAAGTTCAGGATTTTCAGAAACAAGGGGTTTTTATAGTAAAGAGTAGATTAGAGAATCTTCCCTGTGAAGAGTATATTTGTAGGACGTATGAGTCATTCTATGAGTTTGTTTTTTTGGAGATCATGGGGTCATAATTCACTTCTCAGTAGTTGTGCTGCACAGTACTTTAAGGAGCATCCATAATGCGCCAATGTCGCACTGAAACTTATTGTTTACCAAATAGGTACTGGAATGTGAGTCTTGAAAGTAGTTAGATAGTAAACTGAGTACCAATATTATGGGTATAAGAAGGTAACAAAGTGATCTCACCGCAAGAGCTTATCTTTGTTTAACTATGAATATCTTTGTACATGCACTCAACCGGTGCGTTTTGACTATTATTTGTCAACATTTTGGGCATTGGGAATATCGTTGTACAGTATATGCTTCAAATAGTGGGGGCACCTATACGCTTATCTCAGTTATCTTTAAGTTGATCAGTTAGCCTAATGTGATTTGGCCAAGGTCGCCTTTTTTAACTTGAGAGGTCCCTTTAGTTCTGCTTTATCCTAACTTGGATAGCACGCTAACCCTAGTATACTAACCACCTCTTTTCCTTTATCTCACTGCTATCCCATCTATTGTACTGTCAGTATCTAGACATTCCTGTAGATATGCCAAATATCATATTTGTTAAGCAAATCATAGGTTTTATAATATATGAGCGCCATTTCTGTCGAAGAACTTGGAATAAACAAAAAATTATTAGCAAGTCTCTTTAATCTCCGAGGATGAATTTTTTTGTCCAGGTAGATGATTATTTTCTGGAAAAACAAAATTGTGTGCTAAATTTGAACTTCTAGATTCTGAATGGTCGTCCTGTAGAGGGTGAATAACATTCAGTTATAGTTAAAGAGTAGCGTGAATAACATTAGGTTAGAGTTAAATAGTAGGTTAAACATTTGGTCCTTGCTGAAGAGGATTCAACTTCATGATTTCTAGATGAAACAAGGGATGTTTATAGTTAAACAGTAGGTTAGAGAATTTTTCCTGTGAATCTTAAATTTGAAATATACGTCATTCTATGAGTGTTCTTTTTTAGAAAATGGGTTATAAGGATTCACTTCGCAGCAGTGGAGGTGCACAGTATTGTACGGAACATCCAATAATGCACGAATGTCACACTATGGTGCAAACCTAATTAAAGCAATAACTCTAACTTAATTTTTCCAAAAAAAAAAAAAAAAAGATAATTGTTCCTGGTATGTACAGGGACAAAATAGGAAGTGAAGAGTGAGTCTTGAAAGTAGTTATGTAGTAGACCGAGTACCAATATTATGGGAATAAGAAGGTAAAAGTGATCTCATCACAAGAGCTTATCTTTGTTAAACTATGAATCGTACATGCACTCAACCGGTACCAATATTATGCAATATCGTTGTACAGTATAAGCTTCTAATAGTAGGTGCGCTTATGCACTTATGCGCTTATCTCAGCTACCTTTGTTCATGAAAGTTGAATGTATGTGTATTTCTTCTTTGTTTAACTTCTTTTTGCCTGTCGAGGTTTATTATAAATGAATGTTCAGGCATTGTAAGTATTTGTCTAATTTGTGTCTCTTAATCTATAGTAAAACTGAGATGTCATGATTCACAACTTAACGACTTACAAAAATATATGCTATTTAGGTATTTTTGTTTTGTAGTTAGTTATGAAAGAACGGATAATACATCATACGAATAATTAAGGTATATCTGTCAAAATGTGTGAGACATAATACTAGTTTTAAGGATATATGAACAGCCTGTTGAATATTAAACAGAGAACCTAAATATTTGGTAAAGATATCAGACAAGATGCATATTGTGTTACTCTGTCATGGAGAACTTCTCAACTATGTTATGTGCTTTCACTACCAAATTTTTGCTTTAACACTGCTTTAATTTAACAGTACATTGACCTCTTAATTTCAACAAGGCTAAATCTGGATTGAATGTCGTTGTGAGCAATCATCGGGGAGTGTCAATAACTGTGAGTTAGTACTCCTTCCTATATGGTCTATTATTTTCCTATCTCTAGGTAGGAAGGTTAGATAGGGTGGGTTTAAGTTAGGGGTTAGATAGATGTAGGGTTAGATGGGTAAGTAGGTAGGAGGTTAGTAAGTTGGGTAGATGAGGTGGGTAAGGTGTGTGTGTGTGTGTGTGTGAGGGGGGGAGAGTGGGGGGGTCGGTTCGAGGATCGGGCGGAGCCGGGGATGGGGGGTGAGGGGGGCGGTCCCGGGCTCGGGCGGAGCCTGGGATTGGGGGAGGAGGGGGCGATCTCGGGCTCGGGCAGAGCGTGCGCTTTGGGGGGGGGGTCCCGGGCTCGGCGAAGCCTGGGACGCGGGGAGTAGGGGGCGGCCCCGGGCTCTGGCGGAGCCTGGGACGGGGGGAGGAAGGGGGCGGTCCCGGGCTCGGGTGGAGCCTGGGACGGGGGTAGAAGAGGGTGGTCTCGGGCTAGGGCGGAGCCTGGGATGAAAGGGAGGAGGGGGCGGTCCCGGGCTTGGGCGGAGCCTGAAATGGGGGAGGGAGGGACTGTCCCGGGCTCTGGCGGAGCCTAGGACGGAGAGGGGTGGTGCCGGGCTCAGGTGGTGCCTGAGA
Source organism: Capsicum pubescens (assembly GCA_030864215.1). Lineage (NCBI taxonomy): Eukaryota > Viridiplantae > Streptophyta > Magnoliopsida > Solanales > Solanaceae > Capsicum > Capsicum pubescens. The sequence goes on from CM061541.1 coordinate 25,517,473, forward strand.
CGGGGGGGAGGACGGGGGCGGTCCCTGGCTCGGGTGGAGCTTGGGACAGGTGGGAGAAGAGGGGCGGTCCCGAGCTCGGGTGTAGCTTGGGACAGAGGAGGAGGGGGTGGTCTCAAGCTCGTGCGGAGCCTGGGACGGGGGGAGGGGGCGGTCCAGGGCTTTGGCGGAGCCTGGGATGGGAGGAGGAGGGGGTGGTCCCGAGCTTGGGTGGAGCCTCGGACGGGGAGGAAGAGGGGAGGGGGCGTCCTGGGCTCGGGCGGACCCTGGGACGGGGAGAGAAGTGGAGGGGGCGGGGGGAGTGGAGGAGGGTGGTCTCAGGCTTGGCCCGAGCCTGGGATGAGGGGGAAAAGGGGGGCGATCTCGGGCTCGGGCGGAGCCTAGTACGTGGAGGAGGAGGGAGCAGTCCCGGGCTCGGGAGGAGCCTGGGACGGGGGAGGAGGGGGGTGGTCCCGGGCAGAGCCTGGGACGGTGGGAGGAGGGGGCGGTTCAGGGCCCGGATGGAGCCTGGACCGGGGGGAGGCGGTCCCGGGCTTGGCCAGAGCCTGGGACGGTGGGGAGGGAGGCGGTCCCGGGCTCGGGCGGAGCCTGGGACGGGGGGAGAGGAGATCGGGCGGAGCTGGGACGGGGGGGGGATGAGGGGGCGGTCCCGAGCTCGGGCGGAGCTTGTGATGGTGGGGAGGATGGGGCGCTCCCGGGTTCGGGTGGAGCTGGGACGGGGGGATGAGGGGGGTGGTCCCGAGGAGCCTGAGACGAAGGGAGGATGGGGCGGGTCCCGGGTTCGGGTGGAGCTGGGACGGGGGGATGAGGGGGTGGGTGGTCCCGAGGAGCCTGAGACGAAGGGAGGATGGGGCGGGTCCCGGGTTCGAGCGGAGCTGGGACAGGGGGGTGAGGGGGGGGGGGTGTCCGAGCTCGGGCGTGGTCCCGAGCCTGGGCGGGGGAGGGGGGTGTTTGGGCTCGGGCGTGGAATATTTGTGGGTATTCTTATATTTGTGATGGTGGGGAGGATGGGGCGCTCCCGGGTTCGGGTGGAGCTGGGACGGGGGGATGAGGGGGGTGGTCCCGAGGAGCCTGAGACGAAGGGAGGATGGGGCGGTCCCGGGTTCGGGCGGAGCTGGGACAGGGGGGTGAGGGGGGGGGGTGTCCGAGCTCGGGCGTGGTCCCGAGCCTGGGCGGGGGAGGGGGGTGTTTGGGCTCGGGCGTGGAATATTTGTGGGTATTCTTATATCAAAATGGAAGTAATCATTTGTATTACTTGAATATTACTTTTAACAATATTTTTTGTTGTCATTATAGTTACTGCATATGAAGAACACTCGTGAATAATTTGTACTAATAATCCTAAGGAGTATAGATCAAAGTTTTACTTGAATAAATTTTCCAAAACATTTTGTGGTATATACGAGTTGAAGCACTTGACAAGTTTTTCCTTGATTGAATATATTGAGAATCAAATTTCCCCTTATTTTTTTCATCGCTTATAATTTGGTTATTGCAATTGTTCTGTTATTTTAATAGCTGTGTTTGAATGTAAACCCTGCTCAATCAGGGGTGGATCCATACAAACTCATAAACTTCAAATCCTACATTTGCCTGTTTCCAGTCTGTTTAAGCTCTTGAATGGTGCAGAAGATCTAGACTGACCTGTTGTGACTTGTTCCTGACTTGGCTTTACACATTAAATCTTTATTACATACTTTAGAAGAAGCTTTGTTTTAACAATTTTTTTCCCTTCCCGCAGCTTTTTCTGTCGTAATGGAGCAGAGGCTTATTATCGATGCAATCACACCGCTAACTCAGAATGGACCTGCAAAGTTCATGTGGTGGATAAGTTTCTCTCTCTCGAGAGCAAAGATCAAATTGTTCATTTCCAAACAATAAATGTGCAGGATGAAAACGTAAGTTTACTACTACTGTCGCTTCACATTCACTCGGCCCAAGATGTATAATGACCCTCTCTATTTTAATCGGTTGCAGGAAGAACAGGTTTCCACAGGTCTCTGTATGGTGTAGGTGTCTAAACTGTTTGCCCCTTACTCAATGTGAGCCAACATGAAAGGGTTGTCAATAGGTACACAATCATTGAGCCTATTACCAACAACAACAGTGCACCATTACCTGCTCCATGAAATTTGAATGCTTCCCCTTTTCCGGATATCGAAGAATTTGGTAAGTTCCCACTTCAGATCTTCATTTGTTTTCTCTGTTAGCTAAATAATTCCTACTGGATGACCTATACTATTCATGGCAACAGTTTATTTTCTCCGTCAGTTAAATAATTCCGCATGGACTCCGTTCTAATAAATCAGCCATAAAATCGTTGGGATATAGCCAAATTGACTTGCTTGCCTCGTTTGGATGCGTGAACTCACCGGGATCATGTTCAAGGAGGAGTTACTGGTAGCTATTGTTGTGCTATTGTCCTGTGTCTCTTGAATTGTTTCAAGTATGATGAAAAATATTTCTATTAAATTAGCTACTATTTTTTTTCTTCTGATGACATTTCTTAATTGTTTGAAGATTGAAATATCTAATGTATGACAACCCCCCTCCCTCCGACCCCTTAAATGGTGTAGTTCATAAGTTTAAGTGTTTGTCCCTCTTGTTTGAAGATCTTCATATTTATGATGGATGGCTTTTAGTTCAACATTGGAGAGTTCACTAGATTCACAACAACTATAGATTGTGATATCTTTGTGAAACCCTGTTTAAGAAAAATAAAAGATTAAATTAACTAGAACTCATCCGAAATGGAAGTTAGGATATCAATGACTACATTAATTTTGGTAACTTCTCCACGTAGTAGTCCCTCTTATTTGCTATGTTGTTCCTTTATCCCTAAGCATATGCTGTAAGTCATTTCTTTATGGCCATAACGAGTTATTTCTCAATTCTCGCTCTTTTTGCAGTTTGTTAGGTGTCTTAAAAATGTGTAGCCGATATATGATTACTTCTCCATATTGTAAAATACTTGGTTGGTTCTTTGCTTTTGGCAAAGTTTTTGTTAATTTAATTTTCCTTTATTATGTTCGATAATTTGTGGTTCTTTCTATGGTATCCTATTATTCTAGAAAAGGCTTAAATTACTCCCTCAAGTTTAAGTCTTTATTTAAAATGGTCCTTCTTCTATAACATGGAACACAAATAGTCCTCCAAGCTATGTTGCTCGGACTCTTCAAAAAATGTCATCGGATGTGTATCGGATCCTTGAAAAGCAGTACATTTTTGGAGGTTCCGATATAGGTGCGGCAACTTTTTTGTACAATCCGAGCAACTTAGCTTACAAGTACTTAAAGCTAGTGCAGTTTTAGTCTTGGTCCAATCAATGGTTCCATTAGGATTTAGAAACAAACATCACTCACCCTTATCTTCTTCCTTCCTCAAGTTCAGAATCTTGTTGAATCAGTCTTTACTATGTGCTGCAGGTCTAACGTTTCCGGATCTCTTTCTTTGTAGTTGATTGTTTTCTTCTCTTTTCAAGTGCAGCTAATTTTTGGTTACTACTTTTGCTTATTATTTTACAGTGGAGGGTTAGAACTTGTTCTATCTCTAATAAGTTCTATTTAGACCATATGTATTTTAGATTTTGGCCTAACATAATAGGTTTCCAATCATTATCTTTTAAAGGTCTATTTCAACAATTATTTATGTACACATTTTCTATCAGGACTACACTTCTGGAACCAAATCAGACAGCAATGATAGGACACAAGAGGCTTGTCAACCAACCGCAAACTTAAAACTAATGTGAGATACTTATATCATTTACCAGAAGAGTCTGATTTGTCTTAGATCCATGTACTGCCTTACAAGAATTACTTAAAATTTAGCAACAACAGCTCAATTTCTTATTACCTAACAATGAGTCATTATATTGTTGTGAATCTTCCATTCCCTCTGATATAGAAGCATAACATACACCTATCGGGAAAAAAACATGGATTCATAACATACAGGTGATTGGCATACATGTAAAGGTTACAATCTGAAAAATTCTCTGAATTAGCAGTAAGTTTTGGTGGCCCATAACTAGCCATTAACTTTATCGTTTTTGAAGGTATAAAACAACTCTGAATCACTAAAGTGCAGAGCGTGTTGCTACAACTTATCTTTCTCTTCAAATAAATTAGATCTTAGCAACAGGCCTGCAACTTGTGCATATAAAATTGACTTCAACTTCGAAGAACTCCTTGCCCAATTAAGCTTCTAAATGAGTGTCACTTGACCACTTAGCTCTAAGCAAGTAATGATAATCTGAGTTAAGTTTGGTGGTTTCATATTTTTAATGGTTATTCTAAAATTATTCACTTGTTAGTTTTTCTCTTTTCTCTTTTCTCTTTTAAGTGGCTCTTACTATTATATCTCATCTATAGAGAGCAGTCTACCCTTTACAAAATGTTTGATGTTTCATTTTATTTGTTGTCTCAACTGCTTGAGCATGCTTCTAATTATATTATATCAAATTTATTTTCTGGATATTAAAGTCGATAACTCATCAATTGGTGATTTTTTTTTCCATCTTCGGGAAACCGTAAAATGATGTCCGGTATCATTCTGTGTCAGGAGTTCCTCTAGTAGTTCTTTGGAAGTATAGTGAAAATAACTGAGAGAATATGTTTCATTGTCGTATACTCTTCCCTTTTCCTTTTGATCCAAGGCTTCTGAATCTCTGATGTTTTAAATTAATGTACTTGTTCTATTCATAATGTTGAATTAGAATTATGATAGGTCCTTCTCTTGCCTAGCTATTAGGAGCTTTGTTGCTATACTAAAATGACCTTTCTTCTTTTAGCAGATGTACAAGCTAGAGTCTGAAGAAGCTACTAATCTTGAAGGAAGTGCAGAACAATTTAAGCATTTGGATAAGTTGGAAGTATAACCGGAACTTTAGTTTGTTACAATCTGTTTAGAAATGTCACGTTTGTGGAAGCTACAATTTCATTCTCTTTAATCTGGAGTTGACAAATATAATGTCATTTAATTTGAATGTGTATATTTTTAGTTGACAAATGTAATGTCATTTCTTACTTTAGCAATGTCTGTACATCAACATTCAGACTCATCATCTAGTCACTTAATTTAAAGCAAGATAGCTCCAGATTATGTTACTCATTGTTGAATAGATGATACCAACATTTGAGTTATTGTTGAGCTGGTTTTGACAAATTCAGAATGGTTGTGTTATTAAGAATGAACATCTATTCATCTTTTAGGGTCTGCAACACGGCACGCAGGTGATTGGCATGGTCCACCTCACTCTTCGAAGAATATACCAGAATTGTCATTTATAATCTTTGTTTTTAGTCTTCTCTTTATCCCCCACCCCCCACCCCACCCCACCCACCCCAGGAAAAAAAATGGTAACATAACTAACTGTGTTGATTCAAATGCAAGCTGCTGCATTTCTATTTTTTATTAGTAATTCATTCGAGGGGCCAAACATTACAACAACATACCCAGTGTAATCCCACAAGTGAGGCAGGAGCCGAAATTAGGATGCTAAAATGCATAAGATGCAGATTCAACTTCCCATGAACATATGTTGATGTCTACTGCATGCTAATGAGGCTAAAGTTGGTATATTTATTTTATGTCACCGAACAAGAATACAAAACATCTAAAATCACAATACATGTAAGTTGTAACTATTGCAGAACCAACTCATCAAGTAGTTGAAATGCAGGCAACAACTTTCTCTCCCTACAAATCACATCAATCAACATACTCCATGTCTTAGGCTCTGGCTTAAACCCCATCTCTAACAGCCCAAACAATGCCAAAGCTGCATCAGCTGCCTTTCCAGCCTCGCAGAGTTGAACTAGCAATTCATTTGACGTAGCAAAATGGGGCACAAATCGTCTAGCCAACATCAAACCCAACAACTCCATCGCCTTTTCTAACTCACCTTCTTTACACAAGAAATTTAACACGATCCTGTAGCTTTCCTTACTTAAACGGACACCATCATAAGGTAACCTCTCGAGCATATCGAAAGCTTCACTTGATCTGGAGGCTCTACACAATCCCCCGAGTATGATTTTTACTGTCACATCGTCAGCTTTGCACCCTTTATCCTTCATTTCTTCAAGTAACTCGATGCCTTCATTAACTTTACCAGCCCTACAGAAGGAGTTTATTAACGTTGTATAGCCTACTACATCAGGTGTTAGGCCTACTCCCTTCATCTCATGAAATATCTCCTTGGCAACTCCAACTCTTCCTTCCCTACAAAATCCATTCATCAGAGCTGTGTAATTAACTATATTTGGCTGACATCCATTTTTCCTCATGAATTCTATTATTTTCCTAGCTCTATCCACCTTTCCTGCACGACAAAATGCATTTATTAAGATATTGTACGTCAATGCATCTGGCGGAATCTGATCCTCAGCAAGCATCTTCTCAAACAGGTCAATAGACTCTTGAAGCCTTCCGCATCGACATAAGCCATCCATGAGGGTGCTGTAAGTAATCAAGTTAGGATGAGAAACACTGGACTTTCTCATCTCTTCTAATATTTGAAATGCGGCTTCAACATCCCCTGTTCTACAATGATACTTGACCAGGATATTGAAAATACATGTATTGGGCTTCAAATCTAAACGCTTCTGCACGTTTAAGAGAAATTCCTTCGCCAGTTCAATCTGTTTTGCTTCAATAAGCAGATTCAGACATGTGCTAATGGCATTGAGGGAAGGCTTTTCCCGAACAATAGGCAAGATTGAGTCAAACATCTCTACAACTTTTTCATGGAGAGAGGATTTGGAGTAATGCTTCATGAGATTAGTAAATACGCCTTCATTAAACTTGCAAGTTTCATATTTCATCTGATGAATAACAGCATCAACTTTTTCGAATTTCTTGCAAACAGCAAGTCTATGGAGAAGAACAGCATAGGTGGAGTTATTGTGATTGAAACCCTTCTGATCAGAAACCTTGTTAAAGATCTCCAAGGCACGTTGTGCATCCTTCTCTCGTTTTATCAAACTGACTGCGGATTCATGAGATATATACTTGCGTTTTCTACGCACTTGTTCTGCAGTGCCATCTATCTCGATAGGAGCATCTGGTCTTGGGGAATTGCTGCTCTGGTAATAATGCAGAGGAGAAATCCGTTGGACTGAAGACGAGAATAACCTATATGAAGAGCAGGGACTGCATCTCTTGTGCCCAATAGCATTCATCCAAGTTAACAAGACACCTGGATCCGGGACTCAAATTCCACCTGAAGATTTATCAGCTGTTATGCTGCATCACAACTCGAAAGAAGCAGGAGCCGCTCAAGGCCTTTGCTCTAACGCAACACCTGATGCAACTAAATTTTAGAGTTTACACTGCATAATCAACGTTTTTGAATTAAATTCGCTGGAAAGGACGCTCAATTTTCCTGTACAACCCTGTACTGGGAATGCCCTAGATGACCCTCTATTGGGGGATTTAATGTCAATATGCATGAGATCTAATGTCAACACAACAAATTCTACACTGGAATCAATCCTTGGCACAGACAACCATAATCAACTCCAGACAATTTAACAAAGAATAATCAAGTAAGCAATTCATACACGGGCTTCAACCAACCAAAATCAATTCATCTATCTATATCTAGTGAGCAACATAAGCATCAAGACAAGTCAATAATATGTTATGAATCATGCTCACATAATTCATCAGGCAAGACAATAATCATCATTTTACCCATATCACGACACCGGTAGACAAAATCTTGAACATGTCCCATTTTCATTTTAAGGATAATCCAACCCCCACCCCCACCCCCCTCTAATTTCATTTTTCTTGCTTCTAATGAATCGATTGCATACTTCAACTAGACCATATCAACTATTCAGATTAAATCACCAGTCATTCACGTGAAAACACACATTTTTCTCACAATCCAAACCATGTCAGACAACTGTTTCTTAGGAGATATGCCAAGTCAAACATGGACAAGTAATGAAAACACACATTTTTCTCACAATCCAAACCATGTCAGACAACTGTTTCTTAGGAGATATGCCAAGTCAAACATGGACAAGTAAATATAGGCCGAACAAAGTAGTATTTAATAGCAAAAACAAAAGAGACACAATATAAAGCCTCTCTTGTTTTTTTTCAAACGGGACAAATTAATAAACTTACAAGTAAAAATGTAAGGAGGATTTAGCTAGACAGAAACCCAGAATGCTAAACTAATTTGCAATACATGGAAACAAATTAAGAGTAAAATAAGAGGAATCACTATAATATAGTAATGATAGTTAAATTATTTACCAGCGTAGTGAATAATGGAGCTTAAAGAAATTATTGCCTGCATCCAATATCCTCTTCTTTTTTTCCACCCATATTCAAGAAAATTCAGAAAAGGCTTAGTCACCAATTTTTGCAAAGATGGGAAGGGGCCGCAGGGTTTTTCGTTTGCAAGTTTATTAATTTACTATTGTTTTCCAATAAAATGGAAAGGGGCTAGAATTGTTGCTCCTATTGAATTGATCCAATATAGTTGCATCACATAACATTACATAACACCACAATTTATATTTATTAAAGAGAAAAGATATATTTTCCCCTTGAATTTATCGTCACAATTCACTTTAGCCCTTAAACTTAATTTTCATTTATTTACCCCTTAACAACTTTCAAATGAATTAAATTCCCCCTATAACTTACGTGGCAAAAAAAAAAAAAACGAGTGAATTTTTTTTTTTTAGAAAGACCGCTTTATTGCTATTTTTATTATTATATAAAAATTATATTTTTGATGGATATTTTATTCCAAATGAAAATAATCTAATTAACCTTGCTAAAGGAAAAAACTACTTTTCAAAATTCGACTGTAAAAGTGGTTTTTGACAAATTAAGCTTTCAGAAGAATCAATTCCCCTAACAACATTCAGCACTCCTAACGGACATTATGAATGGATAGTAATGCCCTATGGATTAAAGAATGCACCTCAAATTTTTTAAAGAAAGATGGATAAATTTTTTTCTGAATTTTTTTTTTAATAGTCTATATAGACGATATTTTGGTATGTTCAGAAAACTACCAGGAACACTTAACACATTTGAAAGAATTTTCAAAACTCTGTGTTAAAAATGGGATTATTCTAAGCCAAAAAAAAAGACTGAAATAAGTAAAAATGAAATAGAATTCTTAGGAATGATAATTTCAAAAAATGGAATAGAATTACAAACTCATATTTCAAAGAAAATAGTCATTTTTTGTTTCATTATGCTTATGACAAGCTTGAAACCGACTTATTATTAGGAAATGATTTTATCCAACAATTTCAAGACTATCATCAAACTATATACATGGTTAGTTTTAAAACACCATGTAATCATTTTATAAAAATCCCAAGAAAACATAATCCCTATGTTTTAATAAAGGAGCAAGGAAATTTTAAACAGAGATTTTTGGAAAATCCAAAAAATTACTCTTGTAAATGTCTTAATTTAGAAAAGATAAAACAAGATTTACAAGTTTCTTACGGAGAAAATCCATTAGAAAAATGGAATAATAGTCATGAAAAGACAGTTTTAACTTTAAAAGATCCTAGTATCATAATAAGAGTTAAACCAACGTTGTACAATGAAGAGGATAAAACTGAGAATATTACCAGAGTTAAGACAAGAACTTAACATCAGAAAAGAAAGATATGTATACAATCAATTTGCAGGAGTATGCAAACAATCATTATTTCATCAAAAGAAAACTTTACATCGGTGGCAGGTAATATTATCATTTTATACTTTTAAGATAAAAAATATTAAAGGATCTGATAATATTTTTGCAAATTTCCTTTCAAGAAACGTTTAATATGGACGATAGAACTAAAGCATTGACTAAAAGGATTTGGCAAAAGATGAATGACATCGATGAAGCCATAAATGAGAAGAGCAACATGCTATTCCAATTAAAAGATGAATTAGTAACAGTGTCTGAAAAGGCAAAAAAGTTACAATTCGAATTAAGTCGGCTTAACACAGAACAAGCAGACAACATGGCAGAATTTCAACTTCTATGTGAACATTTAGAAACAAAACCTAAGGGTAACAAAGTGGCAGGAGATGTCCCACTAGCACATAGTGCCAAAAACATCTCGACGGTAAAGCAGGATATGCCGATAGCGGAGTCTTTAGACGAAGCTAAACGCCGTGCAAGGAAAAAAATCCCTAACAAAGTGGCAGGAGATGTCCCACTAGCACCTAGTGCCAAAAACATCTCAAAGGTAAACTCGGATATGCCTATGGCTGAATCTTCGGAAGAAGCCAAACGCCGAGAACCAACTCAGAGGACTTTCTCTGAAATTATACAATCAGTAACCACTGTAAAAACTTCTGAGAAATCAGAAAAAAAGACTAACTTTTTATCTGGAAAAAATATTTCTACCTTTCAGGTTGGCAAGATGCAAGATTCATCCAAAAGAGGAAGAATATTTAACATTCAGCAGAATGATTTATGACCTCCCTGAATCATGTGGAATAACATTTGGGGTTCTGGAGAACAAAAACATATACCTCAGAATCTCCATATTTCCAGAAGGAGCGGCTGATTTCACAACCAAATTATTCGAGTTCGGTTATCTTGATAGAGTTTATTCCAAACCTGACCTATCTGAGATAGAAGGACTACCTATGAATCTGACAAATTCAATTAAGAGTTTTGCCGGAAATGAAGCCGTTTATTGCAGATTCTACAGCATAGCTATGAAATCTCAAGATGATCAAGTATATTTTCCCACGATCAATTATGTTGAAGTGGAAAAATTAAGATATTTTAGTATTAGCGCCACAGGTGTTAATAAGAAAATTTCATATTTCAACAAGAAATTGATTCAAACCAGACGAGCATTAGGGATGAAGGCCATTTATCACATCCTTAAAAACAAGTTCGCAGCAAATTATAAAGTCCTGAACAAGAATACAAATTGGGTTCTCATGACCAAAGGGAAATCAAAATCAACTGTCTTAAGGAACAAAATAATTGAAATTGAAACTCATTAATTTCTCGCCACTCTAAACACATGGGCTATGGCCTGCAAGTTCTTAGAACACCCACATCTCAAAAGAAATGAAGAAGAAGGTGACTATTCAATGTCCGAAGAGATGTAATCTACAGGTGCAAAGCCTATTCTACAAAAGCAGAAAAGATGTAAAGAAAAAAGCATTCAAGTCAACATTGTCGGCATCAAACGACAAAAGAAATAAAGAAGATTGGACAAGTGGGACCCCACAATCCGAAATCAGCCAATCACAAGATAAAGGAATCTTATCCTATCTTTTAATCTTATCTCAATAAGGATTAAAAGAGAAATATTAAATTATATAGGGACGACCCTACAAAAAAATAAATATTGTAATCTACCCCTCCTTACTTCTATAAAAGGAGAGATAGAAAAACTTAGAAAATAGACTACATTTTCTCTGATAATCTCTTTCTTAGAAAAATGATAGGTATCTTCAATGAGTGAGTGAGCCTTTCTCCCGTCAGGGAAAAGTAATAATAGTATGTATAAGTATAAAGAAAGATCTGATTAAAGATTTTTCTTATGTTGTAATAGGTTCATGAAATAAAAGTTTATTTTATATACCTTGTCAATCTTTTATGGTGGTAAAATGATGGTTGCGATCATCGGCCTAAACGGAGGAAGAACGAAACAATAGCCAAAACGTTTGGACAAGAAGGGCTAAAGGGGTTCTTCATAGCCGGAAGGAGACACACTGCGGTGTTGATACAACCAACGTAAAGGAAGGACGAAAGGTACATGAATATACTCAATAGTCTCATGAACTTATTAGCATAGGAAAAATTAGTTTTCATATCTACTTTATACATTCATACATATTATATTACTTAGTACCTATAGGGAATTTTAAAATCATGATTAGTGTATATTTTTTAAAATGAAGGTTGTACAACCAGTATTAAAAGAATATCGAAATTGATTTTGGGAAACCAAATTAAAAATCAAGTTTTACAATCGTAATGTAAAAAGTTTTAAAAACTATCTTAACAGGTTACATAGATTAAAAAATTATTTAAATAATTCTGAAACCAACAGGATTAGAGTATTCATAAATGCCTCTCTAAATGAAAATCATAATAAAAAATTAAAACAAATATCTAGACTAAAAAAGTATAAAATTAAATTAAAACAAATAACTCTCTATACAACATAATGAGTTATTATACTTGTTTTCTAGATGAAAAAACTTTAATCACTATTTTAAAAGTGATAAATTTAAACAAAGATCTGCAGGTGAAAATCCTTGATAAGATTATAGAGCCGTTTGTTCAAGACCAATGGTCTATCCATAGTTATTCATATATAGATTCAGATGAAGATGACTATTGACCATATTCTGATGATAATGATTATTGGCCGTACGAATATGATGATGGCTATTATACTGACTAATTGTCAAATAATTCCGCAACTTACCCTGTTTTCGAACAGCACCATTTTAATGGTATCAAAGCCAAGAATTATATACCCAAGTATTAGAAAATTCTAATATCATAATGATCATTTTTAAATTTAAACCTTTTAGTGATAATAAGCACAACATTAGAGATATAAAAAGAGCTCTAAATAGTAATTATTTAGAATATAAAAGGCTTAATGAAACAAAAAATGACCCAGACAGGTTAAATTATTTAATTGATATTATCTCTAGTTTAGAAGCAAGATTAATAGTTTTATTAAAATCCAGAGCACTGAAACATAGATCAAGTCAGCCATGGATAAAGAACAAGCTTTAAGAATATTACCAGAGTTAAGACAAGAACTTAACATCAGAAAAGAAAGATATGTATACAATCAATTTGCAGGAGTATGCAAACAATCATTATTTCATCAAAAGAAAACTATCTTCCTTTTAGAACAAGAAATTTGGCATCTAGAATTCAAATTAGATAATAATCTGTTTAAAAAATGAATAACAAAGAATTTATAGAAAGGTCTTAAATAATTTAGATGACCTTTTAGCTATGCAAAGACATATAACTCTTAAGGTAAATTTAATAGAAGAAGAGATAAAAACTCTTAAGAATAATTCACCAGCTAATATGGGTAAAATTATTGAAAGAACAGATATTTTCAATAAAGATTAGGAAAAAGAATAAGAAATGATATTCTTACCCCTAGAATCTCAAATAAAGGAAACTATCAACAAGGTAGTTTAGATGAAAAAATTATATCTAGATTTTTAGAAATAAAACAAAAAGAAGATTTAGAAAAATTAGAAAAAATTTCTGATAATAATGATAAATAAGAAACATCTACTTCTAAAACAAAAGTAGAAGACCTAGTAGATAAGGAAGAAAATGAATGAACTAGACGAACTAGTCTATGCTTTAGAAGAGCTTGATCTAAATGATCAAAATTATCGAGTAAATATGAATAAAGGGGATACAGGAGGACCTCAGGGAACCTTTAAGGCCCCTAAGGAAGAAGATAATGATCATATTCCAAGAAGTAGTTTCTTACCAAAATCTAAGAAATGGAAAGACTATAATAGTCAATATCATATAAATTCCAAGGCTAAATTTATGCCTAATAGGCTACCAGTAGGAGATGCTGGAGCAGCCCAATTCCTTGATTTGGACTGTAAAAGAGAGCATGGAGAATTTTTAGATTTATGGGCAAAAAACCTAGAATTGTTTTTTATTCTAGGAAAAAGAAGTAATTATACTAGTGAAGAAAAATACTTAATAGCCACGAATACCTTTACAGGAAAGGTAGATGATTGGTTTAGAAGAGTATCTAAAGAAACTGAAGCCGTATTTAGACTAGCAGTTATAGCAGATTTTGAAAAACCAACTAGAGAAGGTATAAACCATCTAGTAAGATATGTAGGAGCCGAATTCTTAGGAAGTCAGTCAGACATTTCCAAAGGAAAAGAAAAACAAGGATTACTAGCAACGGAATGGCTAGAAAAACTTTAAATTTGTAAAATGAAGTATATTCAAGAATATACTTGTGAATTTGAAACATACTACTACAAGTTATTAGATAGTAGTAAAAATTTAACTCCATTCATGGATAAATATTTTCAAAAACTGCCAGGATATTGGGCTAGTTATTTTAGAACAGAATATGCTAAAGAAGATCAAACTGATGACTCTTTAGGAAAAAGGATTACTTTTCTTAATCAACGACTTAGTCAACTATGTATGTTGCATAACATGCAGAGAAAAGCCAATAGGATTGGTACTCAAGTCTACTATGAAGATACAGAAGCAACATCTCAATGGGGATGTCATGAGAAAAATCCATTAAAAAGAAAAAGAAAACTCAGGAAAACTAAAAGATTAATTAAAAGAAAAAACTTTTCTAAAAAGAATTTCATACCAAGGAAAAAGTATTACAAAAAGCGTAGAAATTTTAAAAGGAATTCTACAGATAAATGTAAATGCTATAATTGTGGAAAAGAAGGCCACAAAAGTTATGAGTGTAATAAGAAGAGAGTAAAAATCTCTAAAATAGATAGAGAAGAAATAGAATCAGACCTAGAGTCAATCTCGTCTATTGAAAGTAAAGACTTTTATACAGAACTTTATGAAGAATTCTCAGAATCAAGTACTGATTCAAAAGAATGAATCAAGAAATTGAGAATTTAGAAGAAACAACTCAGGTTATAGAATCTGAAGAAGATCAGCGAGGATACGCATTAAAAGCAATATTTGATGGAGAATTATTAAGAAAAATCCAAGGATTAAAATTTAATCTCCGAACATAAGATAGTATATTTAGTAGACTCCAAAGAACCTTTTTGAGAAATAAAATCTCTTACCACGAATATCAGGAACTTGAAAAGGTTATAGAAGTCACTCAAACGACTGGGAGACATAAGCTTAACCTTTTAACCAAGCCTATGATAGACCAAATCTTAAGAAAAATTCCAGAAAGAAATAGAAAAAAGATGAACTACGTTTATCTTGGAGGAATCCAGATCATGGTAAAATCTACCTTTAAAGAAGGAATAAATTGTCCCATAGTAATAAATCTCTCAGACGAAAGGTTCTTAAATACAAGAGAAGGAAATCTAGGAATAGTTGAAGAAAATTTGGCATACACCAAATTGTTATTCACCTATTACCCCAGGTATTGCATATCCTTAAAAGATGCAAATTTTAATGAAGCACTAAGTTTGCATTTTCAGGTAAAAAGAAATGATCTTTTCAAACCAGGTAATCATATTATGAGCATCTATTAGTAGGCTCTATATACGATTACTAACTCAAACTATGGATATGTTTATAAAAACAAAAGTCTTGTCGAAATTGATCAAGAATGTGCAGGAATAGCAAGGATAGTTGAAGCAGAGATTCAACAACCAAACATTCCTACTGAGTATGAATTCCAGGTAGGAAAAACAATAGAAATAGAAAGTTCCTCTACTTCAAATCCGAGACTCTCAATAGAATATGGGAAAAACTCAATAAGAAAAGGTAACTCTAAAAGATTTACCAATAATAATACTAACAGTATTACTGAAGTTTCAGGAAGATTCTTTAATGGAAGTGACTGGAACAAACAAACAATTCTGATACAATCAGGATCATCAGCAAATCACGTCAAGGAAAGTATCCTAGATGGGTTAATTAGCTATAAAGGTAAACCTTATATATATATAAAACATTTGAAGGAAACAGTTATGAATGTTCAAAAATGTTAGAATTACCCATTCAATTAGGAACAATAAGAACAAGAGTTCCTTGTTATATCAGCGAGCATGAAAATGATTATAATATAATCTTGGGAGGATTATTCCTCAATAGTTTAGATCAATATAGTATCCAAAAAGAAGGAATTCAAATAAACTTAGGCGATAAAACTTGTTTTATACCTAAAGAAACCTCATTCAGAGTAGCAGTATTCGTAGGATTTACATCCTACGAAACAAAAATAACTTCATGTTGTCAAATAGATAATAACTCAGAAACTAGTCTAGCCAAATCTGTTTTAATAAAAGATTGGGATATATCTAATTCAAACACCTACCTTGTAGGTATAACAGGGGATAAAGAAAAATTCACTCATGAAAAGAAAAATGTCGAAATAATTTTAGGATCTAAGATAGTTCCTATAAAACATGTTTATGCTTATGACAAGCTTGAAACCAACTTATTATTAGGAAATGATTTTATCCAACAGTTTCAAGACTATCATCAAACTATATACATGGTTAGTTTTAAAACACCATGTAATCATTTTATAAAAATCCCAAGATAACATAATCCCTATGTTTTTGTAAAGGAGCAAGGAAATTTTAAACAGAGATTTTTGGAAAATCCAAAAAATTACTCTTGTAAATGCCTTAATTTAGAAAAGATAAAACAAAATTTACATGTTTCTTACGGAGAAAATCCATTAGAAAAATGGAATAATAGTCATGAAAAGACAGTTTTAACTTTAAAAGACCCTAGTATCATAATAAGAGTTAAACCAATGTTGTACTATGAAGAGGATAAAATTGAATTTAAAATTCAGATAAGGGAATTACTTAATCTTAAATTAATAAGAGGAAGTAAGAGTCCACACAGCAGTCCTGCCTTTATGGTAAGGAATCATGCAGAACTCAATAGAGGAAGAGTCCACACAGTAGTCTTGCCTTTATGGTAAGGAATCATGCAGAACTCAATAGAGGAAAACCTAGAATGGTAATCAACTACAAAGAGTTAAATAAAAATTGTATTTTTGATGGATATGTTATTCCAAATAAAAATAATCTAATTAACCTTGCTAAAGGAAAAAACTACTTTTCAAAATTCGACTGTAAAAGTGGTTTTTGGCAAATTAAGCTTTCGGAAGAATCAATTCCCCTAACAACATTCAGCACTCCTAACGGACATTATGAATGGATAGTAATGCCCTTTGGATTAAAGAATGCACCTCAAATTTTTTAAAGAAAGATAGATAAAAAAAATTTTGAATTTTTTTTTTAATAGTCTATATAAACGATATTTTGGTATGTTCAGAAAACTACCAGGAACACTTAACACATTTGAAAGAATTTTCAAAACTCTGTGTTAAAAATGGGATTATTCTAAGCCAAAAAAAGGCTGAAATAAGTAAAAATGAAATAAAATTCTTAGGAATGATAATTTCAAAAAATGGAATAAAATTACAAACTCATATTTCAAAGAAAATAATCGAATTTCCTGACAAGCTTTTAACAAAACAAGAAATACAAAGGTTTCTTGGTTGTCTCAATTATTCAGGAGAATTTATTCCTGACCTTGCAAGAAAGAGAAATCCTTTGCAAAAACTCATTAGAAAATCAAATTGACTAGGATGGACCAACGAACATACTCTTTGTGTCCAAAAATTAAAAGAAGAATGTGCTAAGCTACCAAAGCTCAGGCTACCAGAACCACATGATAATTTAGTTTTACACACAAATATTTCAGATTATCATTGGGGAGCATTACTACAAACAGATCTAAATGAAATCTGTAGATATACAAGTGGAACATTTAATGAAGCTGAAATTAATTACTCCACTAATGAGAAAGAATTACTAGCGGTAGTAAAAGGAATACGAAAGTTTTCCGCATTTTTATTACCCAAGTCATTTGTTGTAAAGACAGATAATACCCAGATATCGGAATTAATGTTCAACAAATTTTCTTCAGCACCACAGTACAGAAGGTTACATTGGTGGCAGGTAATATTATCATTTTATACTTTTAAGATCGAAAATATTAAAGGATCTGATAATGTTTTTGCAGATTTCCTTTTAAGAAACGTTCAAAATGGACAATAGAACTAAAGCATTGACTAACAGGATTTGGCAAAAGATGAATGACATCGATGAAGCCATAAATGAGAAGAGCAACATGCTATTCCAATTAAGAGATAAATTAGTAACAGTGTCTGTAAAGGCAAAAAAGTTACAATTCGAATTAAGTCGGCTTAACACAGAACAAGCAGACAACATGGCAGAATTTCAACTTCTATGTGAACATTTAGAAACAAAACCTAAGGGTAACAAAGTAGCAGGAGATGTCCCACTAGCACATAGTGCCAAAAACATCTCGACGGTAAAACAGGATATGCCGATAGCGGAGTCTTTAGATGAAGCTAAACGCCGTGCAAGGGAAAAAATCCCTAACAAAGTGGCAAGAGATGTCCCACTAGCACCTAGTGCCAAAAAAATCTCAAAGGTAAACTCGGATATGCCTATGGCTGAATCTTCGGAAGAAGCCAAACGTTAAGAACCAACTCAGAGGACTTTCTCTGAAATTATACAATCAGTAACCACTGAAAAAACTTCTGAGAAATCAGAAAAAAGGACTAACTTTTTATCTGAAAAAAATATTTCTACCTTTCAGGTTGGCAAGATTCATCCAAAAGATGAAGAATATTTAACATTCAACAGAATGATTTATGACCTCCCTGAATCATGTGGAACAACATTTGGGGTTCTGGAGAACAAAAGCATATACCCCAAAATCTCCATATTCCCAGGAGGAGCGGCTGATTTCACAGCCAAATTATTCGAGTTCGGTTGTCTTGATAGAGTTTATTTCAAACCTGACCTATCTGAGATAAAAGGACTACCTATGAATCTGTCAAATTCAATCAAGAGTTTTGCCGGAAATGAAGTCGTTTATTGCAGATTCTACAACAAAGCTATGGAATCTCAAGATGATCAAGTATATTTTCCCACGATCAATTATGTTGAAGTGGAAAAATTAAGAGATTTTAGTATTAGCGCCACAGGTGTTAATAATAAAATTTCATATTTCAACAAGAAATAGATTCAAACTAAACGAGCATTAGGGATGAAGGCCGTTTATCACATCCTTAAAAACAAGTTCGCAAAATTTATCCGGCATTGGGATTTGAGGTATGTCTTTATAATTTGCTACGAACGTGTTTTTAAGGATGTGATAAATGACCTTCATCCCTAATGCTCGTCTGGTTTGAATCCATTTCTTGTTGAAATATGGAATTTTCTTATTAACACCTGCGACGCTAATACTAAAATCTCTTAATTTTTCCACTTTAACATAATTGATCGTGGGAAAATATACTTGATCATCTTGAGATTCCATAGCTATGCTGTAGAATCTGCAATAAACGGCTTCATTTTCGGCAAAACTCTTGATTGAATTTATCAGATTCATAGGTAGTCCTTCTATCTCAGATAGGTAAGGTTTGGAATAAACTCTATCAAGATAACCGAACTCAAATAATTTAGCTGTGAAATCAGCCGCTCCTCCTGAGAATATGGAGATTCTGGGGTATATGCTTTTGTTCTCCAGAACCCCAAATGTTGTTCCACATGATTCAGGGAGGTCATAAATCATTCTGCTGAATGTTAAATATTCTTCCTCTTTTGGATGAATCTTGCCAACCTGAAAGGTAGAAATATTTTTTCCAGATAAAAGTTAGTCCTTTTTTCTGATTTCTCAGAAGTTTTTTCAGTGGTTACTGATTGTATAATTTCAGAGAAAGTCCTCTGAGTTGGTTCTCGGCGTTTGGCTTCTTCCGAAGATTCAGCCATAGGCATATCCGAGTTTACCTTTGAGATGTTTTTGAAACTAGGTGCTAGTGGGACATCTCCTGCCACTTTGTTAGGGATTTTTTCCCTTGCACGGCGTTTAGCTTCGTCTAAAGACTCCGCTATCGGCATATCCTTCTTTACCGTCGAGATGTTTTTGGCACTATGTGCTAGTGGGACATCTCCTGCCACTTTGTTACCCTTAGGTTTTGTTTCTAAATGTTCACATAGAAGTTGAAATTCTGCCATGTTGTCTGCTTGTTCTGTGTTAAGCCGACTTAATTCGAATTGTAACTTTTTTGCCTTTTCAGACACTGTTACTAATTCATCTCTTAATTGGAATAGCATGTTGCTCTTCTAATTTATGGCTTCATCGATGTCATTCATCTTTTGCCAAATCCTATTAGTCAATGCTTTAGTTCTATCGTCCATATTGAACGTTTCTTGAAAGGAAATCTGCAAAAACATTATCAGATCCTTTAATATTTTTGATCTTAAAAGTATAAAATGATAATATTACCTGCCACCGATGTAGCCGTCTATACTATGGTTTTTAAGGAAATTTGTTGAATATTAATCCCGATATCTGGGTATTATCTGTCTTTACAACAAATGACTTGGGTAATAAAAATGCGGAAAACTTTCGTATTCCTTTTACTACCGCCAGTAATTCTTTCTCGTTAGTGGAGTAGTTAATTTCAGCTTCATTAAATGTTCCACTTGTATATCTACAGATTTCATTTAGATCTGTTTGTAGTAATGCTCCCCAATGATAATCTGAAGCATCTGTTTGTAAAACTAAATTATCATGTGGTTCTGGTAGCCTGAGCTTTGGTAGCTTAGCACATTCTTCTTTTAATTTTTGGACACAAAGAGTATGTTCGTTGGTCCATCCTAGTCGATTTGATTTTCTAATGAGTTTTTGCAAAGGATTTCTCTTTCTTGCAAGGTCAGGAATAAATTCTCCTGCATAATTGAGACAACTAAGAAACCTTTGTATTTCCTTTTTCGTTGAAAGCTTGTCAGGAAATTCGATTATTTTCTTTGAAATATGAGTTTGTAATTCTATTCCATTTTTTGAAATTATCATTCCTAAGAATTCTATTTCATTTTTACTTATTTCAGCCTTTTTTTGGCTTAGAATAATCCCATTTTTAACACAGAGTTTTAAAAATTCTTTCAAATGTGTTAAGTATTCCTGGTAGTTTTCTGAACATACCAAAATATCATCTATATAGACTATTAAAAAAAAAATTCAGAATTTTTTTTATCCATCTTTCTTTAAAAAATTTGAGGTGCATTCTTTAATCCAAAGGGCATTACTATCCATTCATAATGTCCGTTAGGAGTGCTGAATGTTGTTAGGGGAATTGATTCTTCCGAAAGCTTAATTTGCCAAAAACCACTTTTACAGTCGAATTTTGAAAAGTAGTTTTTTTCCTTTACCAAGGTTAATTAGATTATTTTTATTTGGAATAACATATCCATCAAAAATACAATTTTTATTCAACTCTTTGTAGTTAATTACCATTCTAGGTTTTCCTCTTTTGAGTTCTGCATGATTCCTTACCATATAGGCGGGACTGTTGTGTGGACTCTTACTTCCTCTTATTAATTTGAGATTAAGTAATTCCCTTATCTGAATTTTAAATTCAGTTTTATCCTCTTCATTGTACAACATTGGTTTGACTCTTATTATGATACTAGGACCTTTTAAAGTTAAAACTGCCTTTTCATGACTATTATTCCATTTTTCTAATGGATTTTCTCCGTAAGAAACTTGTAAATCTTGTTTTATCTTTTCTAAATTAAGGCATTTACAAGATTAATTTTTTGAATTTTTCAAAAATCTCTGTTTAAAATTTCCTTGCTCCTTTATTAAAACATAGGGATTATGTTTTCTTGGGATTTTTATAAAATGATTACATGGTGTTTTAAAACTAACCATGTATATAGTTTGATGATAGTCTTGAAACTGTTGGATAAAATCATTTCCTAATAATAAGTCAGTTTCAAGCTTGTCATAAGCATAAACATGTTTTATAGGAACTATTTTAGATCCTAAAATTATTTCGACATTTTTCTTTTCATGAGTGAGTTTTTCTTTATCCCCTGTTATACCTACAAGGTAGGTGTTTGAATTAGATATATCCCAATCTTTTATTAAAACAGATTTGGCTAGACTAATTTCTGAGCCATTATCTATTTGACAACACGAAGTTATTTTTGTTTCGTAGGATGTAAATTCTACAAATACTGCTACTCTGAATGAGGTTTTTTTAGGCATTAACTTTAGGTATAAAGCAAGTTTTATCGCCTAAGTTTATTTGAATTCCTTCTTTTTGGATACTATATTGATCTAAACTATTGAGGAATAATCCTCCCAAGATTATATTATAATCATTTTCATGCTCGCTGATATAACAAGGAACTCTTGTTCTTATTGTTCCTAATTGAATGGGTAATTCTACAATTTTTGAACATTCATAACTGTTTCCTTCAAATGTTTTATATATATAAGGTTTACCTTTATAGCTAATTAACCCATCTAGGATACTTTCCTTGACGTGATTTGCTGATGATCCTGATTGTATCAGAATTGTTTGTTTGTTCCAGTCACTTCCATTAAATAATCTTCCTGAAACTTCAGTAATACTTTTAGTATTATTATTGGTAAATCTTTTAGAGTTACCTTTTCTTATTGAGTTTTTCCCATATTCTATTGAGAGTCTCGGATTTGAAGTAGAGGAACTTCCTATTTCTATTGTTTTTCCTACCTGGAATTCATACTCAGTAGGAATGTTTGGTTGTTGAATCTCTGCTTCAACTATCCTTGCTATTCCTGCACATTCTTGATCAATTTCGACAAGACTTTTGTTTTTATAAACATATCCATAGTTTGAGTTAGTAACCGTATATAGAGCCTGATAATAGATGCTCATAATATGATTACCTGGTTTGAAAAGATCATTTCTTTTTATCTGAAAATGCAAACTTAGTGCTTCATTAAAATTTGCATCTTTTAAGGATATGCAATACCTGGGGTAATAGGTGAATAACAATTTGGTGTATGCCAAATTTCCTTCAACTATTCCTAGATTTCCTTCTCTTGTATTTAAGAACCTTTCGTCTGAGAGATTTATTACTATGGGATAATTTATTCCTTCTTTAAAGGTAGATTTTACCATGATCTGGATTCCTCCAAGATAAACATAGTTCATCTTTTTTCTATTTCTTTCTGGAATTTTTCTTAAGATTTGGTCTATCATAGGCTTGGTTAAAAGGTTAAGCTTATGTCTCCCAGTCGTTTGAGTGACTTCTATAACCTTTTCAAGTTCCTGATATTCGTGGTAAGAGATTTTATTTCTCAAAAAGGTTCTTTGGAGTCTACTAAATATACTATCTTCTGTTCGGAGATTAAATTTTAATCCTTGGATTTTTCTTAATAATTCTCCATCAAATGTTGCTTTTAATACGTATCCTCGCTGATCTTCTTCAGATTCTATAACCCGAGTTGTTTCTTCTAAATTCTCAATTTCTTGATTCATTCTTCTGAATCAGTACTTGATTCTGAGAATTCTTCATAAAGTTCTGTATAAAAGTCTTTACTTTCAATAGACGAGATTGACTCTAGTTCTGATTCTATTTCTTCTCTATCTATTTTAGAGATTTTTACTCTCTTCTTATTACACTCATAACTTTTGTGGCCTTCTTTTCCACAACTATAGCATTTACATTTATTTGTAGAATTCCTTTTAAAATTTCTACGCTTTTTGTAATACTTTTTCCTTGGTATGAAATTATTTTTAAAAAAGTTTTTTCTTTTAATTAATCCTTTAGTTTTCCTGAGTTTTCTTTTTCTTTTTAACGGATTTTTCTCATGACATCCCCATTGAGATGCTGCTTCTGTATCTTCATAGTAGACTTGAGTACCAATCCTATTGGCTTTTCTCTGCATGTTATGCAACATACATAGTTGACTAAGTCGTTGATTAAGAAAAGTAATCCTTTTTCCTAAAGAGTCATCAGTTTGATCTTCTTTAGCATATTCGGTTCTAAAATAACTAGCCCAATATCCTGGCAGTTTTTGAAAATATTTATCCATGAATGGAGTTAAATTTTTACTACTATCAAATAACTTGTAGTAGTATGTTTCAAATTCACAAGTATATTCTTGAATATACTTCATTTTACAAATTTGAAGTTTTTCTAGCCATTCTGTTGCTAGTAATCCTTGTTTTTCTTTTCCTTTGGAAATGTCTGACTGACTTCCTAAGAATTCAGCTCCTACATATCTTACTAGATGGTTTATACCTTCTCTAGTTGGTTTTTCAAAATCTGCTATAACTGCTAGTCTAAATACGGCTTTAGTTTCTTTAGATACTCTTCTAAACCAAACATCTACCTTTCCTGTAAAGGTATTCGTGGCTATTAAGTATTTTTCTTCACTAGTATAATTACTTTCTTTTCCTAAAATAAAAAACAATTCTAGTTTTTTTGCCCATAAATCTAAAAATTCTCCAGGCTCTCTTTTACAGTCCAAATCAAGGAATTGGGCTGCTCCAGCATCTCCTACTGGTAGCCTATTAGGCATAAATTTAGCCTTGGAATTTATATGGTATTGACTATTATCGTCTTTCCATTTCTTAGATTTTGGTAAGAAACTACTTCTTGAAATATGATCATTATCTTCTTTCTTAGGGGCCTTAAAGGTTCCCTGAGGTCCTCCTGTATCCCCTTTATTCATATTTACTCGATAATTTTGATCATTTAGATCAAGCTCTTCTAAAGCATAGACTAGTTCGTCTAGTTCATTCATTTTCTTCCTTATCTACTAGGTCTTCTACTTTTGTTTTAGAAGTAGATGTTTCTTCTATATCATTATTATCAGAAATTTTTTCTAATTTTTCTAAATCTTCTTTTTGTTTTATTTCTAAAAATCTAGATATAATTTTTTCATCTAAACTACCTTGTTGATAGTTTCCTTTATTTGAGATTCTAGGGGTAAGGATATCATTTCTTATTCTTTTTCCTAATTCTTTATTGAAAATATCTGTTCTTTCAATAATTTTACCCATATTAGCTGGTGAATTATTCTTAAGATTTTTTATCTCTTCTTCTATTAAATTTACCTTAAGAGTTATATGTCTTTGCATAGCTAAATGGTCATCTAAATTATTTAAGACCTTTTCTATAAATTCTTTGCTATTCATTTTTTAAACTGATTATTATCTAATTTGAATTCTAGATGCCAAATTTCTTGTTCTAAAAGGAAGATAGTTTTCTTTTGATGAAATAATGATTGTTTGCACACTCCTGCAAATTGATTGTATACATATCTTTCTTTTCTGATGTTAAGTTCTTGTCTTAACTCTGGTAATATTTTAAAGCTTGTTCTTTATCCATGGCTAACTTGATCTATGTTTCAGTGCTCTGGATTTTAATAAAACTATTAATCTTGCTTCTAAACTAGAGATAATATCAATTAAATAATTTAACCTGTCTGGGTCATTTTTTGTTTCATTAAGCTTTTTATATTCTAAATAATTACTATTTAGAGCTCTTTTTATATCTCTAATGTTGTGCTTATTATCACTGAAGGGTTTAAATTTAAAAATGATCATTATGATATTAGAATTTTCTAATACTTGGGTATATAATTCTTGGCTCTGATACTATTAAAATGGTGCTGTTCGCAAACAAGGTAAGTTGCGGAATTATTTGACAATTAGTCAGTATAATAGCCATGATCGTATTCGTACGGCCAATTGCTTTGATACCATTAAAATGGTGCTTTTCGCAAACAGGTTAAGTTGCGGAATTATTTGACAATTAGTCAGTATAATAGCCATTATCATATTCGTACGGCCAATAATCATTTATATATATATATATATCATTAAAAGAAAAATGTCTTCATAGAAGACATTTTCATCTTCTTCATAGAAGACATTTTCATCTTCTTCATCACCCCCCTTCCCCATCCCCACCCCCACCCCCAACACTCCATTTCTTCATCTTTTTCATACCCCCACCCCGTTTCTTCATAATTCCCTTCCTATCAAGTCCTAATTAATCCAAAATTTTATTTTTCGACAATCAAAAAGGGTTCAAGATTGATGAACAAGTTTGATTCTTGGCCAAGAATTTCATGTCATGCGAATATCATCTATGCCATTTTCGACTTTCGGACTGTTTATGCCATTTCTATAGACATTTTTGAGTAAGAAATTAAAAATTTAGGAGTTTTGGAATTTTGGGTTTTGGTTAATATGAAAGAATTTGGATTTGAGATATTGTGTATTGATGTGTTTTTGTGATCATGTACTTGTATTTAGTTCATTGATGGATTTGCTCAAGCTAATTCAAGTTAATTTTGCATTTGATGATGAAAAAAATTCATTGAAAAAGCTTATGGTAATGGTGAAAGAAATAGAAAAAGTGGTGCTTTTATGTGAAGAAGAAGAAGGAGGAGGAGGAAGGGGAGAGGACGGGGGCTGCTGTCTAATGAAGAAGTAGAAGGAATTGGGGTGGGGTGGGGGCTGTGAAAGAACGAAGGGGGTGGGGGTTGTGAAGAAGAAGAAGGAAGGGGGGTGGGGTCTATTTTATTTATATAAAATATATTTTTTTATAAAAAATATACTCTTTTAAATATATATATATAAATAGTATATATAAAAAGTTAGTGTGTGGGATTAGTAAAAAAAAATAAAAAAAACTCTTATGTGGCAAATGACATGTCACTGATGTGGCACTGATTTGGCAATGACGTGGCGCGTGTGTAGCACACTCTCCGTCGTGAGAGTGGTATTCAGTTTTGAGGGGTGTAAATAATTCACTTTAAAGATGTTAAGGGGGTAAATAAACGAAAGTTAAGTTTAAGTGTTAAAGTGAGTTGTGGCGACAAGTTCGGGGGGGGGGAGATGCCTTTTCTCTTTATTAAACTACATAATTTTTTTATTTTTATTATTAATTAGATAAATTCTTTTATAAAAAACAACAACCGAATGTCCACAAACTCATAAATTTTCATATACATAATTTTAATTATTTATCTCCCTTTGATCTAGCTAATACACTATATATCTCAATCAAATAGTTTCAAAAATAAATGTGTCTTAGCAAACAAAATTATATATTTCAACTTCAGAATTATGTATTCGGATGCTACTTATGTATTGAATAAAAATAGAGTAATTAACTATTACATTCTTAAGCTCAAAATTATGTATTGCAACTTCAAAATTATGTATCTAGATGTTAATTATGTATTCTAAATTTATAAAATAAAGAATTATTTGTAATTTATCAAAGAGTGAGGATAATAAGTAATTATGAGTAAATTTATTGACATTTATGTAAGTTTTACATTAAATAAAGTTTAATATTTGACATTTGACTATCTATTCATTTAGGCGTTTGAACTACAATTTATTTTAATTAAGTACCTGATGGTCGCACACTTGATAAAATATTTGGATTATTTATTTTCGATTGAAATTTTGAAAAAATAAATTATTATGAGAGTGCTAATGTGCCTAGACATTTATTTGTAGTTTTGCACTCAATAAAGATCTGAATCTTAATCATTAAGATTTAGGAGTGGACATATTTTGGTTTAAACCGAAAAAATTGAAAAACCAAACCGAAATTTAATTTTGGTTTCGATTTTTCGGTTTTTCGAATCGGATTCGATTTTTAATTTTAAAATTTTGATTTTTTGGTTCGGTTTTCAATTTTTTTTTAAAAAAATCGGTTAAACCGATTTTTTTTATATATATATATATATAATATTTAGTAATTCACATTCACAATTAACATTTAACAGCAAATTCGCTTACGCCGCAGACTGTTTATGGATTGTTTTAGTGACTCAAATATTTTATGGACTATTTTGGTGACTTTGGACTGTTTTATGAACTATTTATGCAGAAAGTATGTTGTTTCATGGACTATTTTTATGAGTTTTGTGTTGTTTTGTAAATTATTTATGCAAGGTTATATTATATGTAATGATTAATGACGTTATGTATTATGTTAAGCTTATGATTATTTCATTTCGTTTCATCTATGTTGAGTTATTTATAATTATTTATATTTGGGAATGAAAAACAGGTTTGAAAAAAATAAATTTTCTAAAAAAATCCATCAATTTTAAATGTTCGGTTATGAAAAAGAGAGGCTAATTACTTCAATATTTCAAATAGAAATAAAAATTCGAAATAACCGAACCGAATTTGTAAAAACCAAACCAAACCGAATTTATTTTGGTTTGGTTACGAATGTCATTTTTGTCAATCCAAAAACCAATAAACCGAACCGATATTAAATAATCAGACCGAACCAACCGAAGGTCCACCCCTATTAAGATTTCAATCAAATTAGTGAGTTATTTTTTTCTAATTATATTAGTATTTTATCAAGAAAATGATACAATTGAATTTGTAATGAGGTTAGGACATGTAGCTGAATTTAATGTGTTAGCTTCGTTTATTATCAAATAAACGAATATTATTACTTATGCCAGCTAATATTCCTCTGTTAACAGTAGGGGACTTTACGAACACATGTTTGTTTACTGCATATGCCACGTATCTATTCAATATTTCGACACTTAATCAAATTAAATCTCACTTAATACAATGACCACTTAATGTGTTTAATACGAATAATTAAGATCAATAACTCAATCTTAATATTATTAAAATGTTATTATCATCACTTTCACCAATAATCACCGCCCTTATTAATTACGATTTACCATCCGCAATCGCAATCGTCATTATCATCAACTACAACGATCAATAGTTGCTATCGTTTATACATTATATACAGTCATCGCCACTAACTATCATTAAGTCACAATTATCAATCACAACAAATAATTCAGCCACCATTGTACATTTTCAATCATAACCACTTTTATTTAACACTATTATCCATCATAATTATTAACGCGCCCCCATTAACCAACAATATTAATCTCTATTACCAATCGCATCATTACTATTAGCTATTATTCACAACCATCACTAGTTGTACAAATCGAATCGTTAAGTCAAATCGAACCGATGAATCAAACCAAACCGAGGAAAAAAATCGACTTATGATTTGGTTTGATTGGTTTGATGTTGGTAAAAAAAATCAATCATTCTTGGTTTGGTTTGGTATTAGAAAAAATAAAATCAAATTGAACCCAAACCGAACCGACGTAATACATATATAATTTTAATTTTTTATACGTAAAAAAACATTACTTATAATCTACTTTCTAATTACTTTTATTATTTTTTTATATTCAGAAAATAGATATATATTCTTGGACCTTTAATTATAGTATTTTTCCATTAATAACAAATTAATACTATAACGACCTAAAAAATTGATGAAATATGTGAAATTTGTGATTTGCGTGATTTGACTGTTTTACCCCTCCCCGTGGTTGCATTATGGTATTTCTGGGGTGTGGGAGTGGTTGATATGATTTTTGATGCATTTTGGTATCATTTATGCAATATTGTGGTTTTTGATGGCTTCAAGAGCCTTATTTTGGACTTATGTGGTTATATTTTGAACCGTACGATGGATGACCGAACGAACTGCGCCAGCAACTCCGGAATATCGATTTTAGGCTAGGTAGACCTTTGGTTCGGGTCCTGGTTCACCCGAGCTCATTTCAACCTATTGATCAAAAAGTTGGAAAATTGGAAATATGGGTGTGGGACCCACATTTGATCGAAACGACCTCGGATGGAATATCCGACTTCTCCAGCAAATTCGGAATGTCGATTTTAGTGTGTTAGCATGTTTGTTATGATTTTACAGCTTTTAAATCTCATTTCGACCCTCGATTTGGAAAATTGGAATTTCTGGTCTCGGGGTCAATTATGTGAAAACGATTTTTTCTGGAAAATCTGGTATCGTCATCGCATCCGGAACGTCGAATTTAGTGTGGTTGCATAGTTCGTTTGCATAAATCGGACTCCGAACGAATCCCAAGCACCCCGTCGAAGTCCATTTCGAGTTAAAATAAAAAAACTGCTCAGTTATGTAGAAAAATCTGCAATATATATGACAGCTTTTTCACATTTTTGGCCCATTTTGCTCATTTTTCATCTTGTTTCTTAAGAGTTAAACCCTAATATTTTAGGAGCTTAAAAGTGAAGTTTGTGAGAGCTTGGGAAGCTAGATTAACACCTATTTCTTGATTTTAATTACGGATTTAAGGTAAAAATTCACCCTTTTCTTAAAAATTTCTTGATAAATTTCTCAAAACCCCCAAAATCTTAGGGCATGATTTTAAATCCAAATTGCATCCCCTTTCACTTGAATAATATTTTTATCTTATAATTACTAGCTTTTCATCAATTTAACCTTCAAAACAACTCCGATTCTTGATTTTAACCCGGATTTCAAGGATTTTACCCGGTAAAGCTCAAAAATAGTTTTTCTTCGATTTGAACCCCGTTTTTCACTCAATTTAACTTGGGTTTTCAGCTGTAGGTTTCTAAAAATATGGGGAACATATTTTTGAAGTAAAGTTCCAATTTTGCCCTTCTTTTTCGGAAACCTATTTTGGGGGTCCGTTTTGATCCCGAACCAAAAGTAGTCAGTATGAATGTCGTTGGTTATGTTTTGACGCATAGATTTCATATTTGATGTTTTTAGTAGAGTTCAGAATTGTTCGTGAAAAATAAGGTCGCGGATTCGAGTGTAGTGGATCGATTTCGGCTTTCGAGGTAGATTATGGCTTAACTCTTCAAAATGGGATGGGTAGTAAATGATGATACAAAATGCATGTTAAGGGTGGGAACTAATCATGAAAAATGGCTATCTACGTGTTGTGCCCGTGTGGGGACCTATATGTGATGTAATTGTCGAAATTGAAATATTATGTGATATGTTTGACCATGGGGGGTCCTATGTGACATTGATAACCTTGAATACATGTGAGTAATTGTATTGTATTGTTTAATGTGGTACCATGTGTGTATTGTGATTATATTCATACTTTACTGGCATATGAGACTTGTGGAAATTCATGGATGAAATAAAAATAACGAGTGAATATTGACTCATGTGGTTGTGGAAATGTATCATTGTGGTTGGTTGTGGAAATATATCATGTGGTTGGTTGTGGAAATACTTATTGTGACTGGTTGTGAGCATTACATCTTCATATCATACTCATTCATAAAACATTGGTACCACCGTGGCAACATCTGAGAAACACTAGCAACACCTTTTTAAAAATATTGTAACACCTTATAAAACCCTTTCCGAGGGATGTGCCGGAAAGGAGATATGAGATATGCGAATTGTATATGGGTTGACGAACCCCCCATGGGTCCTACGTCGGGAAGCTTTGGCTCCGTAGGTGTATACGGGGATTGTGCGATGATCCCGGAGGTTGTGCGAAAACCTCGTGCATCATCTTCATCATCATCATCATCATTATCATATACATTGCACTTACTTTATTGTGTTTATGTTGAGTTGTATTGCCTTATTGACTTGTCATCTATGTATTTGTCTTACCTTTCTTTACTTGTATTTGATGATCTTGTATCTACATGTTCTCTCTTCCTCTATTTTATATGTGACATAATCTATACTTGTGTTCTATATCTTGATGTGTTTTTGCAATATATGTGAGATATATTAGAACTATTAGTGCAAGCGGTGTGGGCTACCGTTGTGGGACATTTTCTGATTGCCGGTGACGTGCCCTTAGTGTATATTTTGTATGTCTTATTTACTACTTTGCTTAGTCGGCCTATGATACCTACTGAGTACAAGTGGACCGTACTCATGCCTACTGCGCCCTTTCGGTGTAGGTCCTAGCTCGAGTGCACCTTAGCTTACTTGATTCGGGCGATTGTTGGAGCTTCCAAGGTAGCGGTTGGACATTCATGCGTCCGAAGTTCACCTCTATCTTTCTATACTAATTATGTCTTTATTAGTG
The DNA here is from genome assembly GCA_030864215.1 of Capsicum pubescens. Taxonomy (NCBI): domain Eukaryota; kingdom Viridiplantae; phylum Streptophyta; class Magnoliopsida; order Solanales; family Solanaceae; genus Capsicum; species Capsicum pubescens. Next base: position 25,548,953 of record CM061541.1, read on the forward strand.
TTCGGAGACAGTTATTATTCCTTTGTGGTTAATTTTTCGACGTATTTGACTCTTGGATTGTATTAGCAGTTCTTACACTATTGACACCTGGTTTTGGGCATGATTGGTGTTTTGGATAAGTTTTTTCCGCATTTTTATAATTATTTATATGGTTCAGCTTCATTCTAGAAGACTTACCTTAGGTATTTCTGTCTTTTTCTCTATTCGTATCAGTTTGGATGATAGGCTTACTTGTCAAGGTACGCCGCGACAAGTGCCATCATGACTCTCTTTTTTGGGTCGTGACAAATTGGTATCAAAGCAGCCAGGTTTCATTGGTCTCAATGATGTAAGAATGGGATGTCTAATATAGTCTCGCGGATCGGTACGTAGACGTCCGTATTTATCTTCGAGAGGCTATAGGATGTCTTTAGGAAAATTCCCTCGTTTCATTCTTTATCGTGCGAAATTCTTTTATACCCTGTATTCTGAGTTGTATTTCATTCTTTCTACACGAATGAAGTTACTTATACCTCTTATTAGTTGAGAGATGCAGCGAGAGATTATTGGATATCATTTGTTGGTTGTAGGCTTGTTAATGCTCCTGAGTTATCATGGGATCAGTTTGTTGATGCCTTTCTGGAGAGATTTGTGCCTTTTAGTTTGAGAGATCATATGTGGGATGAGTTTGATAATTTGGAGCGGGGCTCCATGAAAGTTTTTGAGTATAAGGCATGCTTCCATACCCTGTCTTGATATTTCTAAGATAGAATTTCCACCGAGTTTGAGAAGATTTAAAAGTTTGTGAAGGGTTAGGTTGTCTTTCTTCTATTGGCTACATTTCATATAGTTGTGTTTGGGGCTTCTTTTTAGAGTATTGTAGATCATGCTAAGATAACAGAGGATATTCTTAGTGCATCTCACGGAGGCGCCAAGAAAGCGCGATATTTTGGTGAGTTCAGGAGTCAGACCTCTCGAGGCAGAAATTTTAGAGGATCTCATGGATACTATGGTAGGCCAGTACAGGCGGCATTACAGAGTTCAGGTGGTGGACATTCTAGTCCAGCAGTTCAGGGTGGCCGTTCAGGCCCAGTTGTACCTTCTCTTATTGAGACTAGTCGCAGAGATTGTTATGTGTGTGATGAGATTGGCCATGTGGCCAAGGACTATTCTTGCCGCGTGTTTAGAGATAACCTTATTTCAGTTGTGAGGTGTTCTACCAAAGGTGCTAGAGGTAGAGATGGTAGAGCCCGTGTTGGTGGTTATGAGGCCACTCAGCGAGATGATAGTCATGGATAGTGCTACGCTATATCAGTCAGATCTGAGGCGGACGCTTCAGATGCTGTGATCGCAGATACCATTCCGTTTGTTTCAGACCTGTATGTTATTATTTGATCCTGGATCGACTTTCTTCTATGTGTCTGTATATTTTTCTTCGGGTTTTGATTCTGTTAGAGAGCCTCTTGCCATGCTTATTCGTGTATATACCTCGGTAGGTGATTCTTTAGTGGTGGATCGGGTGTACCGATCTTGTATTATGACTTTTGCCGGACGTGAAACTTTGGTAGACTTGCTTGTGTTAGATATGGTCGATTTTGATGTTATTTTGGATATAGATTGTTTGGCTCCTTATCATGCTGTCTTAGATTGTTTTGCTAGGACTGTGACATTAACTTTAGTTGGTGTAACAAGGATAGCTTGGAAAGGGTACACTTAATTCGGGTCCTAAGAGGGTTATATCTTATGTTCAGGCTCATAAATTGCTTGAGAAGGGATGTTTATCTTACTTGGCCCATATTCGTGACACAAATGTTGTTTCGCCTCCTTTCTTGGATTCTGTCTGTGTTGCCCGTGAGTTTATGGAGGTGTTCCCTACGGATTTTCCTAGTATGCCTTCGAATTGAGATATTGATTTTATTATTGATGTTGAGTCGGGCACCGAGCCCATTTCTATTCCTCCTTATAGGATGGCCCCAACAGAGTTGAAAGGAACTGAAGGATCAGTTATAGGAGTTGTTGGATAAGGGATTTATTCGACATAGTATTTCACCTTTGGGTGCGTCTGTCTTGTATGTAAAGAGAAAGGATGGGTCTATGCAGATATGTATTGATTATCGGCAGTTCAACAAGGTGATGGTTAAGAATAATTAGCCTCTTCCTCGCATTGATGATTTATTTGATCAGCTTCAGGGCGCTGTGGTGTTTTCGAAGATTGAATTGTGGTTCGGTTATCACCAGTTGAGGATTAGAGCTTTGGATATTCCGAAAATAGCTTTTCAGACTCGATATGGTCATTATAAGTTCTTGGTCATGTCTTTTGGGTTGACCAATTCCCCTGCCTCGTTCATGGAGTTGATGAATAAGTGTTTCGACCGTATATTGCTCCTTTATTATGGTATTTATAGATGATATCTTAGTTTATTCCAAGAGTGAGGTTGAGTAAGAGGAGCATTTGTGGATTGTGCTTTAGAGATTGAGGGATAAGAAGTTGTATGCTAAGTTCTCTAAGTGTGAGTTTTGGTTAGTGTCCATTTTCTTTCTTGGGTCATGTGTTGACTAAGGAAGGTATTATGGTTGATCTAGCTAAGGTTGAAGCGGTTCGTGATTTGGGCTAAACCTACTTCGCCCACCGAGATTCGGAGTTTTATTGGCTTGGCTGAGTATTATCGACGTTTTGTTGAGGGTTTTTCATCCATTGCATCTCCATTGACCAAGCTGACCCAAAAAAAGATTTCTTTTCAGTAGTCCGAAGCTTGTGAGGCGAGCTTCCTGAAGCTCAAGGATTTGTTGACTTCAACTCCTGTTGACACCCAATTTTGTCTCGCCCTTTTTCCTTTAATTACTTTTTCGATGCTTCTTGGCCCTAAATAATTTTCAAAAATTAAATAAAAATAAGATTTGGTATTTTTGTTTCCATTTCTACAAGTTTTAATAAGAAGGAAATTTATTTTTATTTATAAAACTATTTTAATAATTAAATATTTTGACATCAAAATCACAAAATATATATCTTTTGGTGGTCGCATTCGCATTCTTTCTAACTTTATTTTTGGGGCAGTATTGTGACCTTATGTAGGTATATTTTTACTACACAAAATATATTTTTTATAAGATGTACATGTATTTTATTATATTCTTATTTTTTTATGTATGTTATTATATTCTTATTTTCACACACACACACACACACACACATATACATATATATACGTATTTTGTTAATAGAAAAGTTGCAAAATATTAAGTCGGATGTCTGTACAAATTATGTCTGTAATTTATATACGTTAAACTAAAAATAGTTTTAAATAATTTTTAGGATATCATGGAGCATCGATAAATTTAATTTCAATAGAAAAAGAGCATTCGGGCTAACAATAATCCAACTTTTTATTTATTTATTTTATTTTATTTTTCACCCGAACCCAACTCTTATTTTATGAATTTTAGCCAAGAGCCCAAAAATCAGTCCGAACCCGATATAATTACTATGTCTGCTTTGCCATTCCACCTCAACAGATACGATTTAATCAAACCCGTCAATTTATTTTTAAATCTGAAGTATCCCAAAATTTTCAACAGGCGTATATAATTTATATATTTATTTTCTTTCTTTTCCTCTTCTATTTAAATTAAATTCGAACCGTCCAATCAGATATCGAACAAGTAAAAAATAGTCTTTCCATATATTTATCCATATAATGTATTTTGCTTTTCTAATTTTCATTATTATTTTTTAAAAGGATAATCTTTTAGGGATCGTCCGATATTTTGATCGGACAAATCAAAGCCAATCCAAAAATCACCGGACTAACACGACCTGATCCGGTTCGTCGACGGTTTTCTAAATCGAGGATCCCAAAAGTTCCAGTCATATTCGCATATAGGTGTGCATAATGTATTTTGTTTATCTAATTATTTATTTATTTACGTATGTGTATTCTCTTTTCTTTTAAAATTAGATCCAGACAAAGGTCAAACGTATTCAAAAATAATTAATTTTTGAATCAATTCTTTTCATATATATATATTTACATACACGTACATATATATATTTTTTTCTTTTTATGATTTATTTTCAATGTGTTATTTTTAGGGGGTCGTCCGATCTTTAATCGGATGAATCAAAATCAGTCAAATTTTAGAAAATTGATGCATTAAATGCACATCCACGCGTCTGTTGAGAACCAAAAAATGCGTATGACACTTCCCAAGACTATATTGACACCTCCCCTTCAACTTTCACGATTAACAAAAAGGGCATTGACATTTCTCAATCAAGCCTTTCCCTTAACAACAACCATGGGCGACCCCTCTCATCTCTTCCCTTCTCCTTTACCCCTCGAACCAGAAAACCCCAAAATCACTATAGCCTGAGGCCATGGCAGACGCGGCTGCCACCCCTGTCAGAAAATCTCTTCCTTTTCTAAACGTTCAACCCATCGAATCCGCAAAATAAAAAAGAAAAAGGTCCCAATTTGGTGCAACGACTCAAAATCAATTTCAAATTCGAGTTTTTGAAGTCCGAAAATCACCAAAAGGCTGGGAAATTTAATTTTTGAATGGGGGTTATCTCCATATGGAGTTTCATTCGTTGAAACTTTTCTCTTGTGTTTAAATTCGGACTTTCACATCCGAATTTTGGGTATAAATACCGATGTGGAGGAGTGCGAAAGGGTGGAAAATCAGAAAAAGGAAAAGTTGAAAAAAAAAGTAAAGAAAAGTTAGAGATCTGAGAGAAAAGAAGTAAAAAAAAAAGGGGGGAAACGAAAAATAAGGGGGTTTGATGTTTGAGAAGAAAACACAAAAAAAAAAGCGTTAAAAATCTTGAGAAGTTTTAGATCTGTAAGAAGAGTTTGGAAAACACGCAAAAAAAAAGGCGAAATGGGAGAAAACGAGAAAAGTGGAAAGGTTTTTTTTTCCGGAAATTTTCTTTTGGTCAAAATTCAAAGTTTGGAGTCGAGTTCATCGCCGAAATTTTACCAGAAAAGCCTCAGTCTTGCTGCCCAACACAAGGTAAATTCTATCCCGTTTGATTTATGTTAGTTTGGTAATTCACTGTTTGTTTGAATATATAATTCTTGTTTAACGGATTATGAGCGCAAACAAAAAAATAAATAAATAAAAAATTGTGTTTAAATTTTGATTTTTATTCTATTTTTTATGATTTGGAGTTTTGATCGTGTCATTATTATGGATTATAGTTGTCATTTAGTTGAGTTTTAGCATGGCGCAAATTGGAGTTGTCCGCTATCTTAGAAGATTTTGTAGTTACGATTTGCTTGGTGTATTGAGTAAAAATGGGATTTTTCGGATGGTTGAACTTGTTCTTTTATGGAGCTAGTTAGGATTAAGATTCAAATGCCTAACCAGTAGATTTTGATAAACAAAGTAATTATAGCATTGTGTGAAATGGAGTTGGCTTATGAACTATATTTGGGATTTATAATTCTAGTTCATTTACTCTCAGAGCTCAGCTGGTTAATTTGGACAATGTTATATAACTGGAAACATATATTCTTCGATTGACTTATGGCACCTGAGGTTTTGTTTCAGATTCATAAATACGAAACTTGTATGTTCACCTCCATCCTAAATATGAACATCCGATCCCGCGTTTCTAGGCTAATGTTCTTAGTAATTAGTCGTTCTGGATTTGTTTTCTCTATAACCATAGACGCTGAAATGAGGCTTGCTTTGGTTCCTAATGCTTTTATTTGGAAAGCCTTTAGCTTGAGATATTGGCAAGATAGTTTGCCCTTAGCTTCATCCAACGTATACTTGTTAAAATATGAAACAGTTGGCTCACTTGAGTATTATTTATTATGTTTAAAGTGTAAATTCGTTCCTTATGTTTAGTCGCCAACTGGAGACCTCGCGTTATTTGTTTATGGGACCCTTAAGAATTTGTTAGCGTTACGTTCCCTCTAATAGACGTCTACCATATCGCCTGGTTCTTAACTTTTAGTTTTGTTTGGTTCCCAAAGGTATGTTCAATGTCGTGAAGGGATTATCTTCATCTTACTCCATGGTATTTTAGGTCCGCGTCTTTAAGTAAAATTTGAGAACTTATTTGGCCAACTCTTAGTTGTGGTTCCATTAGTTTAAAGTGTTGAATTTGAGGAAATATTTTCTGTCATGTAACATCTGAAATTTGGAGTAATCCTCGCTGAAAGTAGTAAGTGTAACGACCAGCTAAATCTAAGTTGAGAAAATAATTTGGAGGGGTATTATGTTCTCATATGGTGTCGAAATCATTCTAAGATGTCAAAATTGGTTAACATTTGCTGCAACTTGTTTTCTTTTAACAACTTGACTTTTTGTGAAGTGATTTATTCAATAAAAACTAAGTGAAGTCTAGTCGGTGCTTTGTCAAACCACTGCCTGTATTAACTCTTGTCTCCAAGAAATTAAGAAGCATTGTCCTAAACTTGAGTTTGAAAATTGGAATGAAAAAAAAGGTTATATACGTCCTTTGACCATTGTATATCTTTTCTTTGGTAGAACCACTGGAAAATATTATCTCCTCGACCTTATTTATGTGGGAAAGGATGAGAGTTAGAAATGTTGTTTCGTACCAACCGATACCTTTTCTTTTTTTTCTTTAAATTGTTTAAGTACTGGTTCTGAGGAAAGGCTTGCAACAAATTACTTTAACCTTCGATTTGAATATTTGAGACGTGCCTTTACTAGCGTAACTTCACTCTACTCTTAAGTTTAGGTTGTCGTTGCCTTTGGTCGACTGCGGGATATATAAAAAAAATATATTGAGTTTTGTTTTTATGAAGTTGTTTCGTGTATTAACATGTGAGTTTGTAAAAATGCATATGTATAGAATTAATTCGTATTAGCACTACTCTTTCTCTCGGACCTTTATTCTGTCTCCCACAATATAGGGTGTTAACATGTGAATAATTAGCGATTTTGTTTAACAAAGATGACCAAGATATTAAAATGGATAAACGGAAAATCTAAATCTAGCAACTGAATTTTAGGATTTTCTCTGCTGCAAAGTCATGCTTGTTCTCATTCTAATATGGATTATTTCGTGAGTGTGCATTCATGTGTATTTTCCTGGTGTATTTTTTGTTAATCATAAAGTTCAATGGTATGCTAATTTATAGTTCATCTCCCACTTTAAACATTAGCATGAGGTATGGTCACTTGATTTACACTGCTAACTGGGACTTGTTCAAACTATTTGAACCTATCAATTGGTGTTCTTAGGCTTGAGTACACTTTGTTGATTAAAAAAAGAGGATAGCCCCAAGTCCCCTCATTTGGTCACTTGTATTTTAATCATCACTAAATTATCATGTACCAAATCTTTGTTCGAACATGTCATATACTGTCTAGTTCAAATTAGTCATTTCGGTAAAAATTGCATTTCGTACATTCCAATTATTTGATACATTTACTAATCCTTATTTTTTCTTTATTTTACATGTGAACTCGAGACCCGGAGTTCCACAATGAAACTCATCTTTGACCCAAGCATCGGGTCAATCGTCGCTAGGATTGCAAGAGCATCGGAGTCGTGTAAAATAGAAGCTTGAATCCGACTAGGAGTCTAGTATCTCTTAGTCCCTTCTCTTTATTTAATATTTTGTTCTATGTTGCCTTTGTTTGAAACTTGAATGGTATTTAATTATTATTGACTATTGAATTTTTGTTAATTGCTTACCGTGTTGATATTGTCTTAGAACTCGTCAATTTTCTTTGAGTTGCGTTAACGCTTTCACCCTTTAGCAATTTTAACATTGAGTTAAATTTTTAAGACTAATTATTTCCCTAAAAAAATATATTTCTATGAAATGTAACTAATGTCATAACCACAGTATCTTTTGTAAATAAAAGAGAGTCTAATTTTTCTTACAAATGGCTAAAATTTAAACTTTCTCCCATTTTTCTTTTCCTTAAAAAGAAGATATTATTTATGAGTTCCGACTTAGCCGAATAATTTAAACTTTATAGGACGTTCTCTCCACTTTCAATCTATTCTTCATGTTAGTTTCTAGATTCAGAGACCCCAACAAGACAACAATAAAAAGTAAATGTAAGGTATGTATATGTACACACTAATGAAATGTCTTACTGCTACTTCCATTCATTCATAATTCTTAAATCAAATTATTATTATTATTATCAGTGTTATTATTAGTAAATACATTTCATTCCAACTATGCATTCATATGCGTATCTTACCTTCTCTTTAATTACTTTTAACTACTACTTCCATAGGATTTCTTTTTTTTTTTTAAATAAATGGATAATATCATCCTTTTTTCAAGAATACGCGAGTTCACTTTATGCAAAGTTAGTATGTCAACGTGTTTGATATTATTCATATTCTAGCGAAAATTATAAACAAAATACTAAGGTCAACTTTAACGTTCTGTTCTCGTTTTGAAGCGTGCATATATATATTTTGGAATACAATGTGACATATCCGCATATCATAAGTGTACATTTACATACTTTGGGTTTTTTCTTTTAATTTGATAAATACTTGTACGACTATTGTCATTTTAGCAAGTAACAAAATAATGTTTTTCTAATATTTTTCTAAACTAAGCGTAAGGACTATCTCGGATAGGCTCTGAGGGGTGCCTAATACCTTCCCCTCGAGTAACCAAAACCTTTGCTCAGAATCTCAAAATATTTTCGATAGACTAAGACAGAGTTTAATAATAAAAATGGTTTTTTCATAATTTTCCTAAAAAGTTAGGTGGCGACTCTAAAAATAAAATTTTAATCCCAAGAGTCACGACCTACCACCATACGTCGTGTGTTGTTTCGACCGGTTCGAAATAGGGCATCGAAAGAATGGCGACTCTGCTGGGGATCTTATGAATTTAGGTTTTAACCTTAACACGCTTAGTTTAGAATTTTTATGCTTTATTATGTTATGTGTTTTACGTATCTTTATATCATGCTCTGTGTGAAAGGATGCAAGCCAAATCCAAACTTGCGTTCCTTATTTGTTTGTACAACACTACTTTTTACCATTTTATCACTTGTTTTTTCCTATCGAGTCTTTGGCAGTACATAATTCACACACTATGGTTCACGCGGGGGGTGTATCTACACTCCCCCAAACCTTCTTTGGATTTCTTAGTTTCAGAATTGGTGCAATTAGGTTAGTGCACCTTCTCGCAACTATTCAGTCCCACTCTCAAACATTTAGGGAAAAATCTTACTCTAGAAATAGGTCATGTCGCATAAACCTTAGGCGTGATGGTCCAAGACATCGTCATCGCAATTAGGAAACCACCGTTTTGTCAAAGGTTGCAAACCTGTCGACATATTTTATGTGATGATTGATGTTGACGATCTAAACTAAAACGCATTATGGATTTGAGATAAACGACTTACTATACCTTTTTTTTTTCCTACCAGATGAATATCAATCAAAATTTTTCAAACATCCAAATGGTCATCTCTGCCCCTGATAGCCTACAGAATTGGTGGGGAAACATCCGTGTGGCACATGGTGCGGAAGTTCAGGAACATTTGGGGGCTCTATTGTCATTAATGAGGGTTCAAGCCAATAAGACCCTCATTACACTATTAACGGAGTTATGGAACCCAAACACAGTGACCTTCAGGTTTTTGGACTTCGAGATCACCCCTACCCTGGAGGAAGTCAGTGAATTTGCTGAGCTGCCATTTCACGGAAAGTTGTCAGTACTCCCGTCACCTGTAAGGAAAGAGAATTTCTTGAGGCTTTTGGGATTGGATGTATTTTCTTCACTAAGGAACGTGGAGGATGGAAAGGTAAAACTGGATTACCTTTTCATAAGATTCAGCCGCATGGAGAATTATGACGAGCATAAGAATGAGTTTGTTTGCACCCGCAGACAATGGGTGCATATGTGACCAAGGTTCTTCGTCTTGGCATTTTGGGGAATCATGATTTTCCCAATGAGATGACATTATGTTGACATTAATATTCTGCCGGTGGTAATGAATGTCTTTGCAGATCCACAGAGGCTCACTTTAGTGCACATGATACTTGCAGAGGTATTCCGGTCGCTATCCGCCTGCTCTAGGGGACATGACTTCTTTGGGAGTTGCAACCTACTTTTACAGATATGGGCGATAGAACACTTCTATCGTCGCCTTTCACAGATGGACTATACGATCGATGCACGCAGCCGGATCCAAAGTCATGAGGATCGCTTAAGGTATTGGATCGCGCCAACTGGGGAGGAGGAGTGGCGCGAGTTTTTAACCAATCTTACTGGGGATTCCATCCAATGGAAGTACTCTTGGATGAGGGGATATGCCTTCATCAGAACTAGGCATCTGTACTTCATTGAGCTGATGGGCTATGTTGTATCCAACCATATGCACCTCTGCGGGTTCTTAGACAATTTGGCGTCTTCCAGGATATCCCGCTTTGGTCCACAATGGTACTTCATGAAGACAGTTATGGTACTTTGATTCCAGCTGCCCGAGTGGCGAACCTGCAAATGGAGTGGGATTACATGGTTATGTTAAAGATAGAAGGAGAGAAATGGTACACACTGGAATATTATGCGTGGCGCACCACTGTGAGTCATGTAGCCAGACCGAGCGAAGATGGTTTTCGAGGAATCACAGATCCTTGGTGGGTCCAATGGGTTAAGAGAGAGGTGCTTCCCCGCATGGATCTCACTACACCCATGTATAACCAAATAATCCCAGGTTCTGTTGATTATCTAATTTCAGTGATCGAGGAGGATCCTGAAGAAGATTCAGAGGAAAACCTAGAGGAGGAGAAAGAAGAAGAAGACCCTGAAGAAGACCCTGAGGAAGACCCAGAATGGATGGAAGAAGACCCTCAGAAAGGCTCGGAGATAGGATCCAATATTTATGATCCCGAAGACGGGGGGGTGATGAATGCAGACTCGGCACCTGATCATGACTTAGAAGGATCCCCGGAGTACTATCCAAAATCCTATTTTGATGAGGGCAAAGATGATGATGATGATGCCACCTGGCCTTGGACTTCTTGTCCTATTGTACTTTTATATTCCCTAAAAAGAGCCACATGGCCCACCCCATTGTAAGCCCTTGTGGCCATCCTTTCACTTTCTTTCAAGTTGTCGTTGATCTATTTTGATGTAACCTTTTGAAACACCATTGTTCAATGAAAGTTGTGATTATTCTCAAATCCAAATGTGTTTAAATAGACCGTTTATCATCAAATTGATTGAAACGTAGGCCTACCTCTGGTAAAAAAGAGGCTCTATATTAGGACGCGTTTGGATGTCGCCAACTTGGTGTATATATGTGTTATTTATTTGTTATATTTTCATTATTGCCCAAACTAACATAGTTTCCTTTTGCTTTTTCTTTTCTTCCTTTCTTTTGTTTATTAATCCCCGAAAAAAAAAAGTTGATTTGTGTCGACTGGAAAAATGGCGGAATCCCAATACAACCTTCGATCAAAAGACAAAATGACTAACAGAGACAAGGGCGCGATGATCCCAGTGGATTAGACCGAGAGCTCTCAAAGGCCTTCAGATACTCAGAGTGATGATCAAATGGCCAATATGGCACAGGATATCGAGGTCCTAAAAGAAGAACTCCGTCAAATACGGGATCTAACCAAGCTTACAATAGCTAGCTTTCCCGCTCAGCCGCAGGCTCCAAGTATTGAATTACCTCCAGGCGCTTCCGCTAACCAAGCAAGTATACCACATGCTCAAGCACCGCCTGCTTTCCAACCCATTGCTGGAACGGCACCTGGTTATCCATTTCCTACTCACAACTTTACTGTTCCGATCCATCAAGAGATGCAGCACATACCTGAGGCACACGTTACTTGTGAGTACCTGTGCCACCTGTATACGCTACCGAATCTCTTGCTTTCATAACATCTGCGACTCTTAAGGTTCCGTATGAGGTTGATCGGTATGCAAGATTACGAAAGGATGTCCAATCAAGTGAAGAAGGGTCGATAGCATCCCAGCTTGAGATTCTAAAGAGAGCATTTAGAAACATGTAAGTCACTAGAGGGACTAAAAGTTTGGACTACGACGACTTATGCATTCATCCTGACATCGACATGCCAGAGGGATACAAACTACCAAAGTTCGATGTGTTTGACGAAAAGGGTGACCCGCATGCACACCTGAGGGCTTACTGCGATAAGTTGGTCGGGGTAGGAAGGAATGAGAAGTTGAGAATGAAGCTGCTCATTCGAAGTTTGTCGGGAGAAGCTTTGACTTGGTACACCCGACAAGACCCTCGTAAGTGGCGTGACTATCGGGAAATGGCTGAGGATTTCATGAGTCGCTTTAGATTCAACACTGAGATTGCCCCAGACAGGTTCTCATTGGCTAACATACAGAAGAAGTCATCATAATCATTTCAAGAATACGCATGGCATTGGAGGACCGACGCTTCTAGGATTCAACCTCCACTAGATGAAAGTGAACTCTTCAAGTATTTTATACGAGCTCAAGAGGGAGTCTACTTTGACAAGATGATGTCGATGATGGGCCAAAGGTTCGCGAAATTGGTCAAAATGGGAGATTTCATAAAGAAGACATTAAGTCAGGGAAGATCCAATCTGTGGCTGCATTGCAAGGTGCGTGTAAGCCCATGCAGACTGGTTCCATTAATGGTAACAAAAAAAAGAGGGAAGACTTCTCAGCCGTCACACCATACTACCAACCTGGAAATCCTTCTTACTGTTACCCTAACAACCCCCAAATTATTGCACACATCCCAGTATACAATACTCAACCGCATTATAATCCACCTCGAGCTCCAACATACCAGAATCCACCAAGACCATACGCCCCTGTCCAAGCTCCAACTCACCAAAATAGACTAGCTATGCACCCAGACCACGTCCGAACTTTGAATCCCGCACCTACACACCGATTGCAGAACCTTTAGCCCAGTTGTTTGAAAGGTTGAGGGCTGCCGATTTGTTGCATCCAATTGAGGGAAAGGCCACTGATCCGACCTCTCAAAACTTTGATAGTAGCAAGCGGTGCGCCTATCACTCAGGAGTCCAAGGGCACGACACGGAAGACTGTTACAACTTGAAGAATCAAATTGAGTCTCTAATAAGGAGGGGTATAATCAAATGCACCGCCGCAACTCCCAATATGAACAATAACCCCCTACCAAATCATGGAAATCGGGAAGTCAACATGATTACTCTAGAGGAGGAGTATGATTTGGAAGAAACTATTATGCCTACATGGAGCGCAGAGGAGATCGCCACTGGGAGGACCGACTATGACACCAAGGCAGTCCCATGGGACTATCGAGCTGAAACCTAGGGAAAAATGACAGACGTTGTTGTGGATCAAGAGATGACCAGGTCGGGAAGGTGTTATGCACCAGAGGAACCAAATCGTGGAGTTCTCAGGAAAGATCAGAACTCGAGGAGAAATATCACAGATGCCGAAGCTGTAGAATTTTGGAAAAAGATGCATCCCAAGGACTATTCAGTCAAAGATCAACTCAAGAAGACGTCGTCCCATATATCCATCATGTCCTTGCTTATGAGTTTTGAAGCCCATAGAAATGCTTTGATGGAAGTGTTATCTAGGATTAGTATACCAAAGAAGACAACTAGCGAGACTTTGACCGCAACAATTGGGTGAGTGGTAGAGCCAAATGAGGTCTCTTTCCATGATGATGAGTTACCGTCAAAAGGGGCTACACACAATAAAACGCTTCATATTGCGGTCAGATATCATGACAAGATTGTGAACAGGGTCTTGCTCGATGGTGGTTCGGGTTGCAATATCTGTCCGTTCTCCACTCTAAGGAATTTGGGTGTGAATATAGAAGATATAAGGGAGAGTAGGGTTAAGGTTAGAGCTTTTGATGGGTCGCAAAGGAGTGTCATCGGGGAAATTTACTTAACACTGCATATAGGACCAGCAGAATTTCCTATCTTATTTCAGGTCATGGATGTGTCATCTAGCTACAACCTGTTGCTGGGAGGGCCATGGGTCCACATGGAAAGAGCCGTTCCTTCCACTCTCGATCAGTGCGTGAAGTTTGAATGGGGTCGCACAGAAGTTACTATCCATGAAGAACTCAGTCATCCCATTTATTCTGTCAATTCAGTCCCAGTCACCGAAGAGTTAGATGAAACCACTTTCCATACTCTGGAGATCATGCAAGCTGTAAAGATCAATGAAAAAACAATGCCAGCTAAAGCGAAAATGTTGAATGCTGAAAAGATGGTTGCGTCAAAGATGTTGAAATATGGGTATCAGCCCAAGACAGGACTAGGACCCAGAGCCGATGGTATAGTCGAGCTAATTCAATTAAGGCAGCAGAAGGGTACTACAGGGCTAGGATATGAGCCTATCTCTGGAGCAGCCTGCAGTAAAGGATTTGGAATAAAGATATTTGTGCCAGCCCAAGTCCTGGTTTCAGAACAAACAGATGATGAAGATATCACAGAAGGAATAAGAAATTTATTTGTGGTTGTGATCGAAGAAGAATCAGAGATGGCTTTCCAGAAGCTCACCATCCGTGATGCCGAGCCTGGAGAAGCCTTGCAAAACTGGACCATCAGCCCATCCTTGTTTCGTCAGGAGTCTTGGTAGTGTGGGAGTGTTTTTTTTTAAAAAAATAAATAAATTATTATTTTGTTTGCATGACCAATTGAGGCTTGAGTCATGCCAAAGCTCTTTTGCCACTTTTCTCTTGTCAAAGCCCAGTGTTTTTGTTAATAAAAGTCCTTATTTTCAAAACTTATTTTCCTATTTTCAATATCTATTTACTTTACTCACTTTTTATACTTTTCAGCACAAATGTTAATAAAAATCCTCGTTTCACGATTATGACATGTAACGAATCTGTTGAGCAAAATGCAAGCGATGAACGAGATTACAAGGAGTACGATGAGAGAATGATGCCTGAAAACCAGCCGTAGGAGATCGAGCAACTTGAGAGTCAGAAAAAGCCTAATATGGACGAAACTGAAGTCGTCGATTTGGGCAATCAAGTTGCTCGATCTCCTACGGCTGGTTTTCAGGAAACGGCAATCAAGAAACGGCAAAGGAAACACGAGTCAGCATACCCTTGGAGGCCGAAAGGAAGCAGGAATTGATAAGTCTTCTCAAGAAATACATTGATGTATTTTCTTGGTCTTACGATGACATGCCTGGTCTAAGCACTGATATCGTCTCACATCGACTACCGACTAACCCCGCATGCCTACCAGTGAAGCAAAAGACGAGGAAATTCAAACCTGATTTGAGTTTGAGAATCAAGGAGGAGGTGACCAAGCAGATAGAAGACAACATCGTGAGGGTCACAACTTACCCTACCTGGTTAGCCAACATCGTGCCCGTACCAAAGAAGGACGGAAAGATAAGGATATGTTTAGATTATCGGGATCTCAATAAGGCTAGTCCAAAAGATGATTTTCCTCTCCCAAATATTCATATTCTCATCGATAATTGTGCAAAACATGAGTTGCAGTCGTTTGTTGATTGTTTCACGGGATATCATCAAATCTTGATGGACGAGAATGATGCAGAGAAGACAACATTAATCACTCCGTGGGGAGTATATTGCTACAGGGTAATTCCATTTGGACTCAAGAATGACGGTGCGACGTACATGAGGGCCATGACTACTCTTTTCCACGATATGATTCACAAAGAAATCGAAGTGTACGTGGATGATGTCGTCATCAAATCTAAAAGGAGTTCGAACCATTTGGATGATTTACGAAAGTTCTTTGAAAGGCTGCGAAGGTACGACCTAAAGTTGAATCCAGCTAAATGCGCCTTTGGAGTTCCCACGGGAAAGTTATTGGGATTCATTGTTAGTAGGAGAGGTATAGAGTTGGACCCATCCAATATAAAAGCAATCCAAGACTTACCACCTCCTAAGACCAAAAAGGACGTAATAAGCTTCTTGGGAAGACTCAATTACATTAGTCGGTTCATAGCTCAGTCCACAATAATTTGTGAACCAATATTCAAGTTGTTGAAGAAAGACGCCGCCACCAGATAGACTGAAGAATGTCAGAAGGCTTTTGACAAAATCAAGGAGTATTTGTCCAACCCATCAGTATTGGTTCCACCAGAATCGAAAAAGTCGTTGTTGTTATATCTATCCGTTATGGATAATGCCTTTGGATGTGTGTTAGGGCAACATGATGATACAGGGAGGAAAGAGCAAGCCATTTAGTACCTAAGTAAGAAGTTCACACCGTATGAAGCTAGGTATACATTGTTGGAGCGAACCTGTTGCGCATTGACCTGGGTTGCACAAAATTTAAGGTACTACCTGTCCACGTATACCACGTACCTAATTTAGAGAATGGATCCACTTAAGTACATATTTTAGAAGCCAATGTCTACTGAAAAGTTGGCAAAATGGCAGATCTTGTTGAGTGAGTTTGACATTGTGTACGTGACACAAAAAGTTGTGAAAGGACAAGCTTTAGCTGATCACCTCACAGAAAATCCAGTAGATCAAGATTACAAGTTGTTCAAGACCTACTTTCCTGATAAAAAGGTGTTATTTGCAGGAGAAGACATCTCAGAGTCATATGATGGATGGAGGATGTTTTTCGACGGAGCAGCGAACTTCAAAGGAGTCGGAATTGGAGCAGTCTTAGTTTCAGATATAGGTCAACACTACTCAATCTCGGCGAAGATTAGGTTTCCTTGCACAAATAACATGGCAGAATATGAGGCTTGCATTCTCGGGTTTAGGATGGCAGTAGACATAGATATTAAAGAGCTATTGGTGATAGGAGATTCAGATTTTTTGATCCATCAGGTGCAAGGAGAATGGACCACCAAGAATGTAAAAATCCTTCCTTATGTATAATGTGTTAAGGTATTGAGCAAAAGGTTTACGAAGATCGAATTCAGGCATGTCCCTCAAATTCAAAATAAGTTCGTTGATGCCTTGGCGACACTATCTTCAATGATTCAACATCCAGATAAGAATTACATCGATCCCATCAAAGTGGAGATACACGACCAACAAGCCTACTGTTTCCATGTAGATGAAGAGCCAGATGGAAAGCCGTGGTACTACGACATTAAAAGGTAACTTGGAGTAGGAGGATATCCAGAAAGCGCTACTAGCAAGCAGAAGAGGACTTTAAGAAGGATGGCCAATCATTTTTTCTCAATGGGAAAATCCTATATAGGAGGACTCCAGACCTAGGATTGCTACTATGCGTCGATGCCACGGAGGCCACGAGATTGTTAGAGGAGATACATGCAGGAACCTGTGGGCCCCACATGAATGGTTTCATACTTGCGAAGAAGATTTTGAGAGCTGGATACTTTTGGATGACTATGGAGAGGGATAGCATTCGATTCGTGCAGAAGTGTCACCAATGTCAAGTTCATGGAGACTTTATACAAGTTCCGCCAAACGAACTCAATGTGATGGGTTCTCCTTGGTCGTTTGCTGCTTGGGACATGGATGTTATTGGGACCATAGAGCCCCCTGCGTCCAATGAAAACCGTTTTATCTTGGTCGCTATCGATTACTTCACAAAGTGGGTTAAGGCCTCAACACATAAGGCCGTAACAAAGAAGGTGGTAGTAGATTTTATTTGCAACAACTTAGTCTGTCGGTTTGGAATTCCAGAGTCAATCATAACAGATAATAGAGCCAATCTTAACAGCGACCTGATGGGAGAGATTTGCGAAAGGTTGAAGATCTCTCATCAAAATTCCACGGCTTATCGATCACAAATGAATGGAGCGGTTGAAGCTGCAAACAAGAATATCAAGAGGATCTTGAGGAAAATAGTGGATGGTAATAGGGAATGGCATGAGAAGTTGCCATATGTTTTACTTGGATATCGCACCACAATTAGAACTTCTATTGGGGCAACTCCCTACATGTTGGTTTATGGGTCGGAAGCAGTGATACCTGCAGAAGTAGAGATACCTTCATTGAGAGTCATTCAGGAGATTGGTCTAGACCACGTTGAATGGATTCGTAGCAGGATCGAGAAGTTGATGCTCATTGACGAGAAGAGATTGGATGCAGTCTATCATGGTCAACTCTATCAAAATAGAATGATCAAGGCGTTCAACAAGAAATTTAAGCCTCGTCGATTCACACCGGGAGAGTTAGTATTGAAGAAGATATTCCCTCACCAAGATGAAGCCAAAGGAAAATTTGTGCCAAATTGGCAAGGTCCTTACATAGTTCATCGATTACTCTCAGGAGGAGCAGTAATCCTTGTAGAAATGGACGGCACAATAAGCACAAAGTCAATCAACTCAGACGCCATCAAGAAGCACTACATTTGAAGACATTAGGACTAGTTGCTTCTGTGTACTTTTTGTATTTTTCTCTAATATAACAGAACTACGTATTATCCTGACTTCCCACGGAGGGATACGTAGGCAGCCCACATAGGGTTCGATTTCCCTTAGAAAACCCAAAAACTTCATCCTTTCATGTATTTAGAACTACGCTCGACCTGACTTCCTATGGTGGGATACGTAGGCAATCCACATCGAATTCGGTCCCTTCATATTTTTACCTTTTCATTGACTGAACTACGGACTGACCTGATTCCACTTGGATACGTAGGCAGCCTGAGTCAGGCTCGGTCATTGCATTATTTCACTTTATCTTTTGTATTGAACTACGTTATGACCTGATTCCTATTCTTAGGATACGTAGGTAGCCTGAGTTAGGCTCGGTCACTGCATTGCATATTTTCACTTTTCCTGTTGTAATCGAACTACGTGCAGACCTGATTTCTGTTATAAGGATACGTAGGCAACCTAAAAGGTTCGGTCTTACCTTTAGGAAAATCCCCTGTCGCTCGTAGTGTAGCCCCAGAATATAAGCGATCTCATCACCAGAATCATCGTAGCATCGACAGTCAGAGCAGCTCCACCCGAAGGATAAAGCTACATGGGTCACGATCAACAAATGGAGACTTAACGGATTTCCGAACGTGTCATAATCTAAAAACGATAAAGGATTACTATATTTACTTAATATATACGTAATATTTGCGAAAACATATATACATATATGTATTTTTCACCATACTTTCAACTTTCCCACCTACTGAGACTCCATATTTGGGAGTGATTGAGCAACCGAGGGAGTGTTGGAGAATTTCATAAACAAAGCCAGGATTTCCAAGTCGACACAAATCAACACCCCCTCCCAACTAAGATTTTTTCTTTGAGCGCAGGAAAATAGGAATTGGAAGACTACATCACGCCAAGCTTTGGGATCGGATCAAGGGCATCGTGCGGCATACCACTGCGACATGAGCCAATATTTTTTCCTTACTTTATTCTTTTTACATACATTTATACTAATCCTCACATTCTCTAAGAGTTTTATTCAAATTCTTTCCCAGATACATTTTGAAGACCCGGGTCGGAAACTAAGAAAAGAGGATCCTCATAGGAAGATTAGGCTATTCAGTTCTCCCAACAAACTCTGCAAATCGGAGAGTACCGTCTGACTTCAATAAAGTCAAGATTCTGCAGGGCAAGGACTGTATATAAGCAAACATAGTCAAGCTTCCGCATTCCAAAGAACTGTATATAAGCAAACAAAGTTGAGCTTTCGCATTTTGAGGACTGTATATAAGCAAACAAAGTCGAGTTCCACATTCTGAAGACTGTACATAAGCAAGCAAAACGATCATCTGCCATATCAGAGAATGCAAATGGGCAATACGACTCTCTGCCATATCGAGAGTTGTGCCCCAGTAAGGGGGACGCCCCGCCACAAATCCAAGAATGTATATAAGCAAAGCAACACTCCGCCATATCAGAGAATTGCATTTCAGCAAACAAAGCACAGCATGCCAATCAGAGGCCCACACCATAGCAAATGCGCAAGAAAGTCACTATCACAACAGCATCAAGTTCCAACAGCAATACCATCATCTCGTTCAGACTAAGGGCCACCTTGACAAATACGAGGCAGTTTACCTTTGGGCAAATGTCCCACCGTTAGAAACTATTTATATTTCAGCCGACGGAGGCTATTTACATTCAAGTAGTTGCTCAGCCGACGGAGGCTATTTACATTTCAGCCGATGGAGGCTATTTATATTTCAGCTGACGGAGGCTATTTACATTCAAGCAGTTGCTCAACCAACGTAGGATATTTACAGTTCAGTCGGCGGAGGCTATTTACATTTTAGCCGACGAAGGCTATATACATTTCAGCTGACAGAGGCTATTTTGCAGTTCAATCGACGGAGGCTATTTACATTTCAGTCGACGGAGGCTATTTATATTTCAGTCGACGGAGGCTATCTACATTTCAGTTATTGCCCCGGCAGTTGGAGGCCTCCACAGACAGAGACAATATTAGTTTGAATATCTAAACTCTACTCTTTACATTACAATTTCAATTTACAAATTTTCGAACAACAGGTACTTTTCACCCTGTTATCTGTTTTGCAGGACCATGCAGTACAACGTGGAACTACCCTCTTAGCAGCAAACTGGGGCAAGCTAGCGGAATGTCAAGCATCCCTAGCAATGTCAAGGATTTCGACTAAGAAACTCAACTCGACTAAAGTTTTCGTTTTTATTTTTTGTCATCACCCAGTGTCGTCTTAATCCGGCACTGGGGCAATTTTTGAAAAATCGTTATCTCATTTTCTCTCAAGATCCTCAACAGATATCACTATGCAACGTCTTCTCATCCCCAGTCAATTTCGGGACTTGCACCCATATCCATTTCATTCGTGCTAGAAGTTTGTTATCATCCCGAAGGAATCCAGTGTTACCATAATTCTATACTAGGGCAAATTTTGATAAATATCAAAATTTTGCTACAATTCGAACTACAAATGACCTGATTTCTCGTGGAGCCCGGCCATAATCTTCCAAACATTTTGTTCTGTCCGAGATAAAATTGGTTACGTCAACGTGAGTGCCCAAAGATTTTTACACAAATCTTCGGTCCCTCAGGAGCAACTGTTGGCACCTAATTTTGTCTCGCCCTTTTTTTTTTAATTACTTTTTTTATGCTTCTTGACCCTAAATAATTTTCAAAAATTAAATAAAAATAAGATTTGGTATTTTTGTTTCTATTTCTACAAGTTTTAATAAGAAGGGAATTTATTTTTATTTATAAAACTATTTTAATAATTAAATATTTTGACATCAAAATCACAAAATATATATGTTTTGGTGGTCGCATTCGCATTCTTTCTAACTTTATTTTTGGGAGGTATATTCTTATTACACAAAATATATTTTTTATAAGATGTACATATATTTTATTATATTCTTATTTTGTATGTATTTTATTATATTCTTATTTTCACACACACACACATATATATACATATATATACGTATTTTGTTAATAGGAAAGTTGCAAAATATTAAGTCGAATGTCTGTACAAATTATGTCTGCAATTTATATACGTTAAACTAAAAATAGTTTTAAATAATTTTTAGGATATCAGGGAGCATCGATAAATTTAATTTCAATAGAAAAAGAGTATTTGGGCTAACAATAATCTAACTTTTTTTTTATTTATTTTATTTTATTTTTCACCCGAACCCAACTCTTATTTTATGAATTTCAGCCAAGACCCCCAAAATCAGCCCGAACCCGATATAATTACTATGTCTGTTTTGCCATTCCACCTCAACAGATACGATTTAATCAAACCCTTCAATTTATTTTTAAATCTGAAGTATCCCAAAATTTTCAACAGGCGTATATAATTTATATATTTATTTTCTTTCTTTTCCTCTTCTATTTAAATTAAATTTGAACCGTCCAATCAGATATCGAACAGGTCAAAAATAATCTTTCCATATATTTATCCATATAATGTATTTTCCTTTTCTAATTTTCATTATTATTTTTGTAAAGGGTAATCTTTTAGGGATCGTCAGATATTTTGATCGGACAAATCAAAATCAATCCAAAAATCACCGGACTAACACGACCTGGTCCGGTTCGTCGACGGTTTTCTAAATCGAGGATCCCGAAAGCTTCAGTCATATTTGCATATAGGTGTGCATAATGTATTTTGTTTATCTAATTATTTGTTTATTTACGTATTCGTATTCTCTTTTCTTTTAAAATTAGATCCAGACAAAGGTCAAACGTATTCAAAAATAATTAATTTTTGAATCAATTCTTTTCATATTTATTTACATACATGTACATATAAATATTTTTTTTTCTTTTTATGATTTATTTTCAAGGTGTTATTTTTTAGGGGGTCGTCCGATCTTTAATCGGACGGATCAAAATCAGTCAAATTTTAGGAAATCGATGCATTAAATGCACATCCACGCGTCTTTTGAGAACCAAAAATGCGTATGACACTTCCCAAGACCATATTGACACCTCCCCATCAACTTTTACAATTAACAAAAAGGGCATTGACATTTCTCAATCAAGCCTTTCCCAAAACAACAACCATGGGCGACCCCTCTCTCCTCCCTCTCATCTCTTCCCTTCTCCTCTACCCCTCGAACCAGAAAACCCCACAATCACTATAGCTTGAGGCCATGGCAGACGCGACTGCCACCCCTGTAAAAAAATCTCTCCCTTTTTTAAACGTCCAACCCATCGAATTCGATAAATCAGAAAAAAACAGGTCCCAATTTAGTGCAACGACTCAAAATCAATTTAAAATTCAATTTTTTGAAGTCCGAAAAACATCAAAAGGGATGCCAAAAGGTTGGAAAATTTGGTTTTTGAATGGGGGTTATCTTCATATGGAGTTTCATCCGTTGGAACTTTTCTCTTGCGTTTAAATTCGAACTTTCACGTCAGGATTTCAGGTATAAATACCGATGTGGAGGAGTGCTAAAGGGTGGGAAATCAAAAAAAGGAAAACTTGAAAAAAACAAGTAAAGAAAAGTTAGAGATCTGAGAGAAAAGAAGTAAAAAAAGGGGGGAAAGACGAAAAAAAAAAGGGGTTTGAGGTTTGAGAAGAAAACACAAAAAAAAATAGCATTAAAAAACTTGAGAAGTTTTATATCTGTAAGAAGAGTTTGCAAAACACGGAAAAAAAAGAGGCGAAAAGGGAGAAAACGAGAAAAGTGGAAAGGTTTTTTTTTCCGGAAATTTCCTTTTGGTCAAAATTCAAAGTTTGGAGTCGAGTTCATCGCCGAAATTTTATCGGAAAAGCCTCAGTCTTGCTGCCCAACACAAGGTAAATTCTATCCCATTTGATTTATGTTAGTTTGGTAATTCACTGTTTGTTTGAATTTATAATTCTTGTTTAACCGATTATGAGCGCAAACAAAAAAATAAATAAATAAAAAATGGTGTTTAAATTTTGATTTTTATTCTATTTTTTATGATTTGGAGTTTTGATCGTGTCATTATTATGGATTATAGTTGTCATTTAGTTGATTTTTAGCATGGCGCAAATTGGAGTTGTCTGCTATCTTAGAAGATTTTGGTAGTTACGATTTGCTTGGTGTATTGAGTAAAAATGGGATTTTTCGGATGGTTGAACTTGTTCTTTTATGAAGCTAGTTAGGATTAGGATTCAAATGCCTAACCAGTAAATTTCGATAAACAAAGTAATTATAGCATTGTGTGAAATGGAGTTGGCTTATGAACTATATTTGGGATTTATAATTCTAGTTCATTTACTCTCAGAGCTCAGGTGGTTAATTTGGACAATATTATATAACTGGAAACATATATTCTTCGATTGACTTATGGCACCTGAGGTTTTGTTTCAGATTCATAAATACGAAACTTGTGTGTTCACTTCCATCCTAAATATGAACATCCGATCCCGCTTTTCTAGGCTAATGTTCTTAGTAATTAGTCGTTCTGGATTTGTTTTCTCTATAACCATAGACGCTGAAATGAGGCTTGCTTTGGTTCCTATTGCTTTTATTTGAAAATCCTTTAGCTTGAGATATTGGCAAGATAGTTTGCCCTTAGCTTCATCCAACGTATACTTGTTAAAATATGAATCTGTTGGCTCACTTGAGTATTATTTATTATGTTTAAAGTGTAAATACGTTCCTTATGTTTAGTCGCCAACTGGAGACCTCGAGTTATTTGTTTATGGGATCCTTAAGAATTTGTTAGCGTTACGTTCCCTCTAATAGACGTCTACCATATCGCATGGTTCTTAACTGTTAGTTTTGTTTGGTTCCCAAAGGTATGTTCAATGTCGTTAAGGGGTTATCTTCATCTTACTCTATGGTATTTTAGGTCCGCGTCTTTAAGTAAAATTTGAGAACTAATTTGGCCAATTCTTAGTTGTGGTTCCATTTGTTTAAAGTGTTGAATTTGAGGAAATATTTTCTGTCATGTAACATCTGAAATTTGGAGTAATCCTCGCTGGAAATAGTAAGTGTAACGACCAGCTAAATCTAAGTTGAGAAAATAATTTGGAGGGGTATTATGTTCTCATATGGTGTCAAAATCATTTTAAGATGTGAAAATTGGTTAACATTTGCTGCAACTTGTTTTCTTTTAACAGCTTGAATTTTTGTGAAATGATTTATTCAATAAAAACTAAGTGAAGTCTAGTCGGTGCTTTGTCAAACCACTGCCTGTATCAACTCTTGTCTCCAAGAAATTAAGAAGCATTGTCCTAAACTTGAGTTTGAAAATTGGAATGAAATAAAAGGTTATATACGTCCTTTGACCATTGTATATCTTTTCTTTGGTAGAACCACTGGAAAATATTATCTCCTCGACCTTATTTATGTGGCAAAGGATGATAGTTAGAAATGTTGTTTTGTACCAACCGATACCTTTTCTTCTTTTTCCTTAAATTGTTTAAGTACTGGTTCTGAGGAAAGGCTTGCAACAAATTACTTTAGCCTTCGGTTTGAATATTTGAGACGTGCCTTTACTAGCGTAACTTCACTCTACTCTTAAGTTTAGGTTGTCGTTGCCTTTGGTCGACTGCGGGATATATAAAAAAAAATATATTGAGTTTTGTTTTTATGAAGTTGTTTCGTGTATTAACATGTGAGTTTGTAAAAATGCATATGTATAGAATTAATTCGTATTAGCACTACTCTTTCTCTCGGACCTTTATTCTGTCTCCCACAATATAGGGTGTTAATATGTGAATAATTAGCGATTTTGTTTAACAAAGATGACCAAGATATTAAAATGGATAAACGAAAAATCTAAATCTAGCAACTGAATTTTAGGATTTTCTCTGCTGCAAAGTCATGTTTGTTCTCATTCTAATATGGATTATTTCGTGAGTGTGCATTCATGTGTATTTGCCTGGTGTATTTTTTGTTAATCATAAAGTTCAATGGTATGCTAATTTATAGTTCATCTCCAACTTTAAACATTAGCATGAGGTATGGTCACTTGATTTACACTGCTAACTGGGACTTGTTCAAACTATTTGAACCTATCAATTGGTGTTCTTAGGCCTGAGTACACTTTGTTGATTAAAAAAAGAGGATAGCCCCAAGTCCCCTCATTTGGTCACTTGTATTTTAATCATCACTAAATTATCATGTACCAAATTTTTGTTCGAACATGTCATATACTGTCTAGTTCAAATTAGTCATTTCGGTAAAAATTGCATTTCGTACATTCCAATTATTTGATACATTTACTAATCCTTATTTTTCCTTTATTTTACATGTGAACTCGAGACCCGGAGTTCCGCAATGGAACTCATCTTTGACCCAAGCATCCGATCAATCGTCGCTAGGATTGCAAGAGCATCGAAGTCGTGTAAAATAGAAGCTCGAATCCGACTAGGAGTCTAGTATCTCTTAGTCCCTTCTCTTTATTTAATATTTCGTTCTATGTTGCCTTTGTTTGAAACTTGAATGGTATTTAATTATTATTGACTATTGATTTTTTGTTAATTGCTTACCGTGTTGATATTGTCTTAGAACTCGTCAATTTTCTTTGAGTTGTGTTAACGCTTTCACCCTTTAGCAATTTTAACATTGAGTTAAATTTTTAAGACTAATTATTTCCCTAAAAAAATATATTTCTATGAAATGTAACTAATGTCATAACCACAGTATCTTTTGTAAATAAAAGAGAGTCTAATTTTTCTTACAAATGGCTAAAATTTAAACTTTATAGGAAGTTCTCTCCACTTTCAATCAATTCTTCATATTAGTTTCTAGATTCAGAGACCCCAACAAGACAACAATAAAAAGAAAATGTAAGGTATGTATATGTACACACTAATGAAATGTCTTACTGCTACTTCCATTCATTCATAATTCTTAAATCAAATTATTTTTATTATTATCATTGTTATTATTATTATTATTAAATACATTTCATTCCAACTATGCATTCATATGGTATCTTACCTTCTCTTTAATTACTTTTAACTACTACTTCCATAGGATATATTTTTTTTTTTAAAATAAATGGATAATATCATCCTTTTTTCAAGAATACGCGAGCTCACTTTATGCAAAGTTAGTATGTCAACGTGTTTGATATTATTCATATTCTAGCAAAAATTGTAAACAAAATACTAAGGTCAACTTTAACGTTCTGTTCTCGTTTTGAAGCGTGCATATATATTTTGGAATACAATGTGAAATATCCGCATATCATAAGTGTACATTTACATACTTTGGGTTTTCCTTTTAATTTGATAAATACTTGTACAACTATTGTCATTTTAGCAAGTAACAAAATAAAGTTTTTCTAATATTTTTCTAATCTAAGCGTAAGGACTATCTTTGGATAGGCTCTGAGAGGTGCCTAATACCTTCTCCTCGAGTAACCAAAATCCTTACTCAGAATTTCAAAATATTTTCGATAGACTAAAACAGAATTTTATGATAAAAAATGTTTTTTTCCTAATTTTCCTAAAAAGTTAGGTGGCGACTCTAAAAATAAAATTTTAATCCCAAGAGTCACGACCTACCACCATACGTTGTGTGCTGTTTCTACCGATTCGAAATAGGGCATCGACAGCTCCTATATTAGCTTTGCCTAAGGAGGGCGTGAGTTTTACTGTCTTTTGTAATGCTTCAAGTGTTGGATTAGGTCTTGTGTTGATGCACGAGGGCAAGTTAATTGCTTATGCATCTCGTCAATTGAATCCTCATGAGAGAAATTATCCTACCTATGATTTGGAGTTGTGCGCAGTTGTGTTTGCCTTGAAGTTTTGGAGGCACTACTTGTATGGATTTCATTGTGAGATCTTCTCAGATCATTGTAGCCTTTTGTACTTCTTTATCAGCGAGATCTTCTTAGGATGCAGCGTCGTTGGCTTGAGTTGCTTAAAGATTATGACTTGACTATTCTCTATCATTAGGGAAAGGCTAATGTGGTTGTGGATACCTTGAGCTAGAAGTCGGCTAGCATGGGTAGCTTGGTGCATCTTTTGACTCAGGAGAGGTCTTTGGCCTTGGAGGTTCATTCTTTAGCTAATCTGATGGTTAGGCTTGATATTTCAACACCAGGGCGTGTTTTGGGTTTGTGGATGCTAGACCCTCTTTGATGGAGCAGATTCAAGCTTATTAGTTTGACGATGTTGGGTTGAGGTTGATTCAAGATAAGATGTTGAGTGGAGAGTCTAAGGAAGCCTCACCTAATTCAGATGAAGTTTTGAGGATTGAGGGCTGAGTTTGTATGCCGAGAGTGATGATCGAATTAGGTTGATCTTGGAGGAGGCCCATTGTTCCAGATATTCCATCCATCCAGGTGTGACTAAGATGTATTGTAATTTGAGACAGCACTACTGGTGGGGTGGTATGAGACTAGATATAGCAGATTTTGTGTCTCGTTGCCTATGTTGTCAGCAGGTGAAGGCCGAGCATATGAGATTTGGTAGTTTACTTCAGAGGTTACCCATTCCTGAGTGGAAGTGGGAACGCATCACTATGGACTTTGTGACTGGTTTGCCGCGTACATCTCCTGGTTCTGACAGTGTTTGGGTCATCGTGGATCGATCGACCAAGTCAACTCATTTTATTCTGGTTCAGGTCTCATTTAGTGCTGAGAGGTTGGACTGTATCTACATTCGTGAGATTGTGCGTCTGCATGGTGTATCGGTGTCCATTATTTCAGATCAAGGTCCTGAGTTCACATCTCACTTTTGGAAGACTTTTCAGGATGAGTTAGGTACTCGAGTGGATCTTAGTTCAGTGTTTCACCCTAGACTGATAACCAGTCAGAATGGACTATCCAGGTTTTGGAGTATGCTCCGCGCATGCGTGATGGATTTTGGTGGCCAGTGGGAGCAGCATTTGGCTTTAGCATAGTTTGCACATAGTAATAGCTATCATTCCAGTATTGATATGGCTCCTTTTGAGGCGTTGTATGGTAGGAGTTGTCGCTCTCCAGTAGGTTGGTTCGATGTTTCAGAGGTGAGACCTCGAGGTACGGACTTGCTTCGTGAGTCTTTGGATAGGGTCCGGGTCATTCAGGATAGACTTAGAGTGGCCCAAAGTAGGCAGAAGTGTTATGCTGATCGTAGACTTCGTGTCTTGAGTTTTGGTGTTGGTGATCGTGTTTTCCTTCGAGTTTCACCCATGAAGGGTGTGATGAGGTTTGGGAAGAGGGGCAAGCTTAGCCCTAGGTATATTGATCCGTTTGAGATTCTTCGGACTATTGGTGATGTGGCTTATGAGTTGGCTTTGCCCCTTGATCTATCTGTTGTTCATCCAGTTTTTATATTTTTATGCTTCGTTGCTATATTCTTGACAAGTCTCATGTCATTCGTTGGGATTCAGTTCAGTTAGATGAGCGGTTGTCTTTTGTTGAGGAGCCAGTTTCCATTTTGGCTAGGGATGTTAGGCAATTGCGCTCTAAAGTGATCCTTGTGGT
Source organism: Capsicum pubescens (assembly GCA_030864215.1). Lineage (NCBI taxonomy): Eukaryota > Viridiplantae > Streptophyta > Magnoliopsida > Solanales > Solanaceae > Capsicum > Capsicum pubescens. Next base: position 25,577,666 of record CM061541.1, read on the forward strand.
TCAGGTCCAGTGACAACTTTGACCTGTAGATGTGACTACTTGGGAGATTGAGTCTGATATGTGTAGTTCCTATCCCCAGCTTTTCATTGATTCAGGTATTTCCTTGCCTTAGTTCGAGGAAGAACTAGATTTTTAGTGATGGATGATGTAACGACCTAAAAATTTGATGAAATATGTAAAATTTTTGATTTTGTGTGATTTGACTGTTTTACCCCTCTCCGTAGTTGCATTATGGTATTTCTGGAGTGTGGGAGTGGTTGACATGATTTTTGATGCATTTTGGTATCATTTATGCAATATTGTGGTTTTTGATGGCTTCGAGAGCCTTATTTTGAACTTATGTGGTTATATTTTGATCCGTTCGGCGGATGACCGAACGGACTGCGTCAGCAGCTCTGGAATATCAATTTTAGGCTAGGTAGACCTTTGGTTCGGGTCCTGATTCACCCCAGCTTATTTCGACCTATTGATCGGAAAATTAGAAAATTGGAAATATGGGTGTGGGACCCACATTTGATCGAAATGATCTCGGATGGAAAATTTGACTTCTCCAGCAGATCTGGAATGTTGATTTTAGTGTGTTAGCATGTTTGTTATGATTTTACAGCTTTTAAATCTCATTTCGACCCTCGATTTGGAAAATTGGGATTTCGGGTCTCGGGGGTCAATTATGTGAAAACTAATTTTTCTGGAAAATCTGGTATCTCCATCGCGTCCAGAACGTCGAATTTAGTGTGGTTGCATAGTTCGTTTGCATAAATCGGACTCCGAACGAATCCCGAGCACCTCGTCGAAGTCCATTTCGAGTTAGAATAAAAAAAACTGCGCAGTTATGCAGAAAAATCTGCAACATATATATCAGCTTTTTCACATTTTTGGCCCATTTTGCTCATCTCTTGAGAGTTAAACCCTAAATATTTTGGTAGCTTAAAAGTGAAGTTTGTGAGAGCTTGGGAAGCTAGATTAACACCTATTTCTTGATTTTAATTACAGATTTAAGGTAAAAATTCACCATTTTCTTAGAAATTTCTTGATAAATTTTTCAAAATCCCAAAAATCTTAGGGCATGATTTTAAACCCAAATTTCATCCCCTTTCACTTGAATAATATTTTTATCTTATAATTACTAGTTTTTCATCAATTTAACCTTCAAAACAACTCCGATTCTTGATTTTAACTCGGATTTCAAGGATTTTACCCGGTAAAGCTCAAAATGGTTTTTCTTCTGATGATAGGCGAATTTACGCACCTATATCAATATATTTTGCCCATATTTTAGCCTAGTTTTGAGAACAAATTATATATTTCATGCACTTTTAGTCCTTTTTCCTGTAAATGAGCTAACGAACATGATTAGTAAAGTTTCAGGTATAAATGATGCATAATTCAGCATTTTATGGCTTACTTGACGCTAAAGAAAGCTCACGAAGGAAGGGAAGGGAGTTTACACGCCTAAGGACCAAAACTGCTGCATGGAAAATCTGTCCCGGGCTAAAACAGCATTTCTGAAGACTTTGGGGGACCAAAACTGCTGCATGAAAAATCTGTCCCGGGCTAAAACAACAATTCTGAAGACTTTGGGGACTTACAGACACAAAGCTGGATTTTGACAATGATACATTAACCTAGTACAATTAGGTTATGTATTTCATTATTTTATTTGGATTATGATAATGTTACATTAACCTAGTACAATTGGGTTAAGTATTACATTAGCCTAGTAGGATTTGGTTAGATATTTTATTTATCTAGTAGGAGTAGGATATGGGTATTATAAATACCCTATCATGCTAGAGATTTTAAAGAAGGAGGGAGGAGGGAGAACACAATACTTCCTTCCATCCCTCTCAACATCTCATCTTACAAGTCAATTCTATTTTTCTTCTTCTACTCTTCTATTCTTAAATTCCACAACAAGAGAATCGTTACTTTGCCTAGGAATTCACGCCTCACGCCTACCACCTAAGCTACACGAAATTACTCAATCTTGTGGTATAACAACAATGTCAATCGTGATCTCCTTCGCATTCATGGGTAACTAAACTTCTCTGTTGGGGTTATGGAAGCCGAATGAGTTACTATCTATTGCTGTGAGTTTGTGAGTTCGAGGCACGTATATTGCTTATATCATTATTCTCTTCATCTTAATCTACATTCTTTGCGGTTGCAAACGCAAGAATACGCCAGTCTAACATTTAACTTGTTCGAGAGAAAAGTTATTTGTCTGGAAAAGAGATAATGTCAAGGTAGTAGGACACCCTTTCCTATTAAAAAGCTAGTGTCGTAACTGGACTAACCTCTTGGAGAATTCGTACCGTTAGACACGCTTTAAGCTCGAGAGAGTTAAAGTGAAATAGTCCTTGTTTAGGTCGAGAGACGCTTGGATTTACCATCGACTACAATCCTTTATAAGCAATTGCATGTCAGAATTCTACACACTCATAGCCAATAGAGACGTATACCTCAGAAGGTGGACATAACCCCAACGCTTCAATTCTCATTGTTTACAACCAACGTAACAATCTCTCTCTCTTTACTTTATTATTTTCAGCTTTTGTTTACCTTACTTGCACGACAAGAATCCCCCCTTCTTACGAGACTTGCACCAAAAGTTTAGTAATTTTACTTACTTGTTGGCCAAGCTATTCCCTGTGGGATCGATTCCCAACCCAGTTGGGTTCTATATTTGCTAACGACCGCTTTACACTCCTACGAGAGCTGTAGATTGAGCGTTATCAAAAATTGGCGCCGTTGCCGGGGAATACAAGTGTCAATCAAGTTCGTAATAATTACTAGACCCTTTGGTCGAAGACTCTCGTACTTTTACTTTTTTTTTTTTGTTTACTACAGGTTTTTGTTCAGTGCATCAATGGATGCACAACGTGAGATACCGTTCGATGATGATGATGATGATCTTGATGGTGCCGGAGCCACTGGAGCTATAATTCCACCACCATTAGCGCCCGGAGCCAAGTTCAACATCACAAGCACCATGATTCAGTTATTGCAACTCAAGGGATTATTTGGTGGACTAGCAGGCGATGATCCGAATATGCATCTCATCAACTTTATTTCTACATGCAAGTCATTTGACAATCCTGGAGTTGGTCAGAATGAAATTCGGTTACGCTTATTTCCATTGTCTCTGTCTGGGGAGGCAACACTATGGTTGAATGGGCTGACTCCTGATTCTATTACAAATTGGAGGCAATTGAGAGACGTTTTCCTAGAAAGATTCTTTCCGCCGTCCAAAAGGGCACAATTGAGAGATGAAATCAGCAACTTTCGTCAGCTTCCCACTGAAGCTCTTCATGAAACATGGGAGAGGTTCAAGACAAAGCTAGCGAGATGCCCAAACCATCACATGACTAATGTTCACCTCATGGAGATATTGTATAGAGCCTTGAATTCAATAACTAAGCCAGTGGTGGATAACGCAGCTGGAGGATCTTTTATGGACCTCACCTTTGGTCAAGCAAGCAATATGCTAGATCGCATGACGAAACAAAGTAGAGCTTGGCATACCAGGGATTCCGAGGTAGCAAGCCCCACTTTATCTATAGGCATGACTGCATACCAAAGAAGAAGACATGAAGAACGTGATCAAGATATGGCGCACATGAAAACACAGATGGATCTTCTGACAAAGCATTTATTATCAGGGAAGACCGAAAAAGTGAAAGCTGTGGCGCTAAAAGGAAGAGACGAATCTGATTCAGAAGAGGAGGCCAACTACTTGAACAATCAGGGGGGTTTTCGTGGGAATACCCAAGGAAACCAAGGTCGGAACTATTATGATAATTCTGGAAACAAGGACCAAGGTAGTTGGAGAAAAAACAATGAAAAGAGTGGTGTATATGTTCCCCCTGGTAGACGTGATATCACCACATCTAATTCTGGAAGTATGGAAGACATGATGGCTAAATTATTGAAAGGAGTGGAAGCTACGAGCGCGGGAGTTACTGAGGTAATCAATGATTTGTCCTCCATGAAACAACTAGTTGATTCTCATTCCACTTCAATCAAGCAAATAGAGCAGGAACTGAGCCAACTTTCAGCAGAACTCAATCAAAGAAAGGCTGGCACTTTACCTAGCAATACTGTGCAAAACCCAAGGAATGATGGGTCATGCATGGCCATCACTACCCGAAGTGGTAAGGTGCTGGAAACTTCAGAAAAAGGCAAGCAAGTGGTTGACGAAGAAGCGGAAATTGATGATAAGGCGAAAGGGGAAGATGCCACAGCAGCCGATCCTAACGTCCTTAACATCACTCCTCACAACGTGCAGCCTGGAAAAGCTGAAAAATGGAAGCAAGAGGAGAAGAAAGCCATGGAGAGAACAATTCCATACCCACCACCACCTTTTCCTCAAAGATTGAAGAAGGTGGCAGATGATACAAAGTTCAGCAAATTCATGACCATGTTGAAGCAGCTGACCATTAATGTTCCGTTGGTAGAGGCGCTAGAAAAGATGCCTGGGTACGCTAAATTCATGAAGGACCTGTTGACAAAGAAGCGGGCAGTAAGCTATGAGCCAGCAGATAATATTCATCATTGCAGTGCAATTGCCACAAGGTCCTTAGTACAGAAGAAGGCAGACCCTGGTGCTTTCACTATTCCTTGCACGGTTGGATCTATGAATTTTGCTAAGGCATTGTGCGATCTGGGTGCTAGCATCAATTTGATGCCACTATCCGTCTACAAGAAGCTGGGGTTACGCGATCCGACACCAACCAATATGAGGCTCGTGATGGCTGATAGGTCGGTAAAACGACCTGTGGGTATCTTGAATGATGTGTTGGTGAAGGTTTCTTCCTTCATTTTTCCTGCAGACTTTGTAATTTTAGATTGCGAGGTGGATTCTGAAGTTCCCATAATCTTGGGACGTCCTTTCCTTGCAACAGGAAGTGTGCTTATTGACATGAGAGATAATGAGCTTTTATTTCGAATGAATGACGAAGTGATTCGTTTTGATTTGTGCAAAGCGATGAAGCAGCCAAGAGATATGGATGTGTTCTCTGTAGCTGATGTTCATTATAAAGGTAAGAAAGCATTATCTGTAGAGAAACAGCCTACTGTTGAGCCATTGTCTGCTGCGCTGCTGAATGTTGAGCATGAGGATGCTAAAGAATATGAAGAACTTATGGGTGCTCTAACAGAAATAGAGTCCTATTCCCATACTCCTAAGCAACCGGACCGTGATCTTAAGAATCAACCGTCACCAACAGCGAAGACTTCCCTTGAAGAGCCACCAATGCTAGAATCGAAAGAGCTCCCCAATTATCTAAGATATGTGTTCTTGGAAAGTATAAAGATACTTCCGGTGAGTGCGGATGATTTAAGTAAACAGCACGTAGACGCTCTCATCTCTACTCTGAAGAGATACATGAGAGCTATGGGTTGGACTATTGATGATATAATTGGTACCCCTCCTACAAGTAAGCCTCATTGTCGTCTGAATCCATTCAGAAAACGATCCACCATTTATCCCGACGAAGTCTGAGTACTCGAGGTAACTATGTCGTGCCGCGACAATAAATAAGGCGCTAGATGGGAGGCAACCCATCGTTTTATCGTTTTATCATTTCTTCTAGTACTTGTTTTGATTTTGATAAATGAAAAATCCAAAAATAAGAGTCGTGCCACGACCAAAACTAAGGCGCTTGGTGGGAGGCAACCCATCGTACTAATCGTTTTCATTTGTTTGAGCGAATATAGGTGCAAGAAGTAGTCAACGAGGAGATTGATTTCAATTGACGATTTGGACGCATTGTATGGTAAAGTTGGTAAGTTAGGAATGGTGATGCATAAGGCTATGGATTGAGCCTTTCTCACGCCAAAATAGGCTTCGAGGAAGGCTAGGCCTTGGTAAAACTAGGCCACGAACGATGCACAACCTATCCTATAGCCTAAGGTCTCGGAATCTAGTGTGCTATACACTATGCGCCGCCTATTCCTAGATATGCTTTTGACTATGCGCCGCCTATGCTATGGCATTTGGTCTCAGTATCTCATATGCCATAGACTATGCGGCGCATATGTCTACAAATGCCATAGACTATGCGGCGCATATGTCCCATTATGCCATAGACAATGCGCCGCATATGTAATATCTATGCCAAGCATTATGCGCCGCATATGTGGGATTTTTGTCTCCAAAACCGATTGTAAATGGGTCATAACCCGACCCATTCTCTTCATATATAAAGGGGACTTAGTTTTATAACACAACACATTGCAAAGTGAGCTAAAGGTGCCGCATATTCATCCAAATCCTCTCAAAATTTTCTTTTTTTTGCTCTTTCAATTCACAAAACCACCTCCAAAAGCTTCAAGCAAGTAAGTACTCTCTTATTCTTCATTTATTTCTCGTAAGTACTACGTTGCTATGTCTATTATAAATTGCTACATATTGAAAGATTGTTGGTGAAGTTCATGTGTTTGGAATGTTAATGCAAAATCATGTGAGTGAACGTATACGTTAGAATCATCTTGACTTGTTTCCGACTTGAATTTGGTTTTAATAGCATTGTCATACTATTTGCGGAATTGCTATAGTCTTGAACATTGCTTAAAATTGCTACTTGGATACTTACATGTTAGGCTATCCCGTTCATCGGGATAAGACTTATAGTGCCTGCCGACATAGGAGGTTGTGATTGTTGAAAGTAACTATATTATGTGGTAACCCCTATGTAGTAGTGTTGTTATATCTAACATGAAAGTATTGCAATGACTGCAAGTAGTGATACATCACTGATTTTCTTGCCGAAATACAACTCCTAAAACGTATGTCGACGAAATCTGAGTAATCGACCACTTTCACTTCACTGATTTGTGTCAACAAAACTAAGTGTGGGGTGGTACCCCTACTGCTTGTGCATAGATTGTATCCATTGATATTGTGCTACCACTAACACTATTTCTAGTCTCAGGTACAATGGCACCTAAAGCGAGACAAGGCAAGGAGAAGGCTACCACCTCCTAAAAAGGGCAAAAAGAGAAGTCGTAAGGACCAAGGAGAACCCTCCTCGCTGCAAATACCTCGACTCACGCTTGGAATTAAGTGGGATACTTATGAGGAACTTCTGAGGATGACGACTCTGATGATGATTCCAATGCAAGGGGTATGACCCCAGACATAGAGGATAAGTCCGACCAACCAGGTTCCTCGTATTTATTTTCCACTGAGGACAGTGTCCCGACTAAGTGTGGGGTGGAGGTATCATATGCTATACTTCTCTATCACATCTATGTTTGCTTGCGTTGTTTTTGTTTCGTTTTTTTTGTAGAAAATTTTTTCTAGCTTCGCATGAAATTATTTTGATAGGCAGCATGAGATTATAACAAGAGTATGTGCTACAATTGTGACTATTGAGACGTTTAGGCTCTAGTTGTGACTCATTATGTGATATTGTGTGGTTCAATTCCTTCACTTGTTGGGTCAAGAGTCTATATTACCTCCAATAAAGTCGACCATGTGCCTTGTGTGTGTGAGATAATAGTATATTCTATGTGTGTGGCTGATGCTAGAACTTGCCTGGTATGTATGCAAAGCGAAAATAAGGAGTGTAAGTTTAGGATATGATTTAGGCATTTCTTTGGCAACCTATACATGTTTACCTTCAGTTTTACCTACCCATGGACATCATCCTAGTTAACCCTTTTGAGCCTTTAGCCTATTTCTTTGACAACCTTGTATGTAAGCCTAATCCATTTCTTTCAAGACCGTAATTTGATCCCAAAATCTCTAAGTGCTTTAAAGTGAAAAATTCATGTGACAACATAAAAGGAAATTGGGTGAGTATAATGCTATAAATTGGAATGGTTCTTGAATGTGTTATGAAAAAGAAAAAAAAAATGCTATCATAAGAGGTATGTTGTGAAAAGAAAAAGGAAAAGAAAGCTGAAAAGTGAGTTGTGCTTAAAATTGAAAAAAGAGGAGAACAAGGGTGGTAGAAAAAAGAAAAAAGAAAGGTTGAAAGAAAAAAGTGTCAATGATACAAAGTGATGTATTAAAGCGCTTAGGAACTTAGTCACTATTCCTGGCCAAAATAGTCCTACCCGTCCCTTAGCCTACATTACAACCATCAAAAGACCTACTTGATCCTAATCTTAACATTCCAACATTTAGTAGAGTATTACATTAAGGGAAAGCCTATGGTCATCAGTCGCTACATATGAATTCTTTGTGAGAGTGAGAGCAAGGACATTTTGATACCCATGTTTGAAAAATATGCTACATTTGTGAGTGATTATGGGTACTATATGGTGAGACACACATGGTTGATGAGTTTTGGGTAGTTATATATGATTCCTTGTACCTTAACGTTTGCATCCGAGTTGATCACCATCACGAGTCTATACTTGAGGTTAAATTGTTTCTACTTATAATCGGAAAGCTACTCTTGGTTGATAATCGTTGTGCTTGTCTTAATAAATGTTTTGTGTTGATTCTGTAAAAACCTTAAGTTGATGCTTAGAAGGACATGATATGTTGTTCGAGGACGAACAAAGCTCTAAGTGTGGGGTGTTGATGATAGGCGAATTTACGCACCTATATCAATATATTTTGCCCATATTTTAGCCTAGTTTTGAGAACAAATTATATATTTCATGCACTTTTAGTCCTTTTTCCTGTAAATGAGCTAACGAACATGATTAGTAAAGTTTCAGGTATAAATGATGCATAATTCAGCATTTTATGGCTTACTTGACGCTAAAGAAAGCTCACGAAGGAAGGGAAGGGAGTTTACACGCCTAAGGACCAAAACTGCTGCATGGAAAATCTGTCCCGGGCTAAAACAGCATTTCTGAAGACTTTGGGGGACCAAAACTGCTGCATGAAAAATCTGTCCCGGGCTAAAACAACAATTCTGAAGACTTTGGGGACTTACAGACACAAAGCTGGATTTTGACAATGATACATTAACCTAGTACAATTAGGTTATGTATTTCATTATTTTATTTGGATTATGATAATGTTACATTAACCTAGTACAATTGGGTTAAGTATTACATTAGCCTAGTAGGATTTGGTTAGATATTTTATTTATCTAGTAGGAGTAGGATATGGGTATTATAAATACCCTATCATGCTAGAGATTTTAAAGAAGGAGGGAGGAGGGAGAACACAATACTTCCTTCCATCCCTCTCAACATCTCATCTTACAAGTCAATTCTATTTTTCTTCTTCTACTCTTCTATTCTTAAATTCCACAACAAGAGAATCGTTACTTTGCCTAGGAATTCACGCCTCACGCCTACCACCTAAGCTACACGAAATTACTCAATCTTGTGGTATAACAACAATGTCAATCGTGATCTCCTTCGCATTCATGGGTAACTAAACTTCTCTGTTGGGGTTATGGAAGCCGAATGAGTTACTATCTATTGCTGTGAGTTTGTGAGTTCGAGGCACGTATATTGCTTATATCATTATTCTCTTCATCTTAATCTACATTCTTTGCGGTTGCAAACGCAAGAATACGCCAGTCTAACATTTAACTTGTTCGAGAGAAAAGTTATTTGTCTGGAAAAGAGATAATGTCAAGGTAGTAGGACACCCTTTCCTATTAAAAAGCTAGTGCCGTAACTGGACTAACCTCTTGGAGAATTCGTACCGTTAGACACGCTTTAAGCTCGAGAGAGTTAAAGTGAAATAGTCCTTGTTTAGGTCGAGAGACGCTTGGATTTACCATCGACTACAATCCTTTATAAGCAATTGCATGTCAGAATTCTACACACTCATAGCCAATAGAGACGTATACCTCAGAAGGTGGACATAACCCCAACGCTTCAATTCTCATTGTTTACAACCAACGTAACAATCTCTCTCTCTTTACTTTATTATTTTCAGCTTTTGTTTACATTACTTGCACGACAAGAATCCCCCCTTCTTACGAGACTTGCACCAAAAGTTTAGTAATTTTACTTACTTGTTGGCCAAGCTATTCCCTGTGGGATCGACACCCAACCCAGTTGGGTTCTATATTTGCTAACGACCGCTTTACACTCCTACGAGAGCTGTAGATTGAGCGTTATCATCTTCGATTTGAACCCCGTTTTTCACTCGATTTAACTTGGGTTTTCAGCTGTAGGTTCCTAAAAATATGGGAAACATATTTTTGAAGTAAAGTTCCAATTTTGCCCTTCTTTTTCGAAAACCTATTTTGGGGGTCCGTTTTGACCCGAACCAAAAGTAGTCAATATGAGTGTCGTTGGTTTTGTTTTGACGCGTAGATTTTATATTTGATGTTTTTAGTAGAGTTTGGGATTATTCGTGAAAAGTAAGGTCGCGGGTTCGAGTGTAGCGGATCGGTTTAGGCTTTCGAGGTAGGTTATGACTTAACTCTTCAGACTGGGCTGGGTAGTAAATGATGGTACAAAATGCATGTTAAGGGTGAGAACTAATCATGAAAAATGGCTATCTATATGTTGTGCCCGTGTGGGGGCCTATATGTGACGTAATTGTCGAAATTGAATTATTATGTGATATGTTTGACCGTGGGGGTCCTATGTGACATTGATAGCCTTGAATACATGTGAGTAATTGTATTGTATTGTTTAATGTGGTACTATGGTTGTATTGTGATTATATTCATACTTTACTGGCATATGAGACATGTGGAAATTCATGGATGAAATGAAAATAACGAGTGAATATTGGCTCATGTAGTTGTGGAAATGTATCATTGTGGTTGGTTGTGGAAATATATCATGTGGTTGGTTGTGGAAATACTTATTGTGATTGGTTGTGAGCATTACATCTTTATATCATACTCATTCATAAAACGTTGGTACCACCGTGGCAACATTTGAGAAACACTGACAACACCTTTTTAAAAATATTGTAACACCTTATAAAACTCTTTTCGAGGGATGTGCCGGAAAGGAGATATGAGATATGTGGATTGTATATGGGTTGACGAACTCCCCATGGGTCCTACGTCGGGAAGCTTTGGCTCCGTAGGTGTATACGGGGATTGTGCGACGATCCCGGAGGTTGTGCGACAACCTCATGCATCATCATCATCATCATTATTATCATATACATTGCACTTACTTTATTGTGTTTATGTTGTGTTGTATTGTCTTATTGACTTGTTATCTATGTATTTGTCTTATCTTTCTTTACTTGTATTTGATGATCTTGTAGCTACATGTTCTCTTTTGCTCTATTTTATATGTGACATAATCTATACTTGTGTTCTATATCTTGATGTGTTTTTGCAATATATGTGAGATATATTAGAACTGTTAGTGCAAGCGGTGTGGGCTACCGTTGTGGGACATTTTCTGATTACAGGTGACGTGCCCTTAGTGTATATTTTGTATGCCTTATTTACTACTTTGCTTAGTCGGCCTATGATACCTACTGAGTACAAGTGGACCGTACTCATGCCTACTGCGCCCTTTCAGTGTAGGTCCTAGCTCGAGTGCGCCTCAGCTTACTTGATTCGGGTGGTTGTTGGAGCTTCCAAGGTAGCGGTTGGACATTCATGCGTCCGAAGTTCACCTCTATCTTTTTATACTAGTTATGTCTTTATTAGTGTTTGGAGACAGTTATTATTCCTTTGTGGTTAATTTTCCGACGTATTTGACTCTTGAATTGTGTTAGTAGTTCTTACGCTATTGACACCTGGTTTTGGGCATGATTGGTGTTTTGAATAAGTTCTTTCCGCATTGTTATGATTATTTATATGGTTCGGCTTCGTTCTAGAAGTCTTACCTTGGGTATTTTTGTCTTTTTCTCTACTCGTATCAGTTTGGGTGATAGGCTTACTTGTCAAGGTACGCCGCGATAAGTGCCATCATGACCCTCGTTTTTGGGTCGTGACAAATACAAAGCCCAATATCTATATCTATAATCTATAATATATTAAAAATGTGAAGGGCCTTAGAAATGTTGTTTGAACTTTTTGTCCTTCACTAAAATTTTTTGCTTTAGATAAAATCGTCTTTTCACTATTTTTTTCTAATTTTTAAAAGTTAATAATTAATTAATATATATTTATGGTAAAACATTTTCTTATTAGAAGTCGTCAGAATTAATGACAACTAATATTTTTTTCATTAGTTTAAGAATTATAAAACAACTAAATTTGATTTTAATAAGATTTGAAAAATATAGAAACAAATATAAAAGCCTTTGAATAAGAAAATTTTAATAAGTATTAAATTTTAAAAAGTTTTAAATACATAATAAGAAATGTCTTTTTATTATTTTATCAAATTCTTATTTAACTGTTTTTACTAAAAAAAACACGTCCCACCTCAAAAAAAAAAAAAAGTAGTGTCAGATTGTAGTTAGCATATGACATAAATTCTTTCTTTTAAGTATGGTTTTTGATTTAATTAGGAGTCATTAATTTTCTTTTCTTTTAAGTTTCGTTTGTCTTGATTTTCTATAATAATTAGTTTTTTATGAAAAAAGTTTCTCAAATTAGATTAGATTTCTTCCATGTTTTATCAACTCTTTCTTAAAAGGAAAAAAATCATACATCTATATATTGAGCATTCCTTTTTTTTCCAATAAATAATAGAATAACATTCACAATTTAATTGTTAAAGAGTATGTTCAAGAGAAGATTAGTTTTATGCTCTTTAATATTAGTTTTTAATTTGTAGGTCAACAATAGTAAATCTTATGCATCTTTTATTAACGTTTTTTAATCGTATAATTTATTGTAATTTCAATTGTTGGCTTTCGCATGATGTGCAGGTAAAGAAAAATTATGTGAGTGTGTGTGGTTGAGACTTCGTGCCGATTACGAGAGAATTTAAAGGTGTGTTTTTAAAAAAAAATAAAAAATATTTCTCATTCATAGTAACACGATTTATGTTGCTAAGGCGTTGATTAGAAGTACACGTTCTGCTCTTTGATTCGATTTTATCAAATTTCAATTCAATTCTTTAATTTACAATTTTAAAAAGTAGACATCGAACACTGAATCGAACTATTTCAGTTTGATTTGTTTTCTTTCAACTTCGTTTTTATTTGATTAGATATTCAGAAATATTTGAACTTTTTGTCCTTAGTTAAAAGTGTCTGCTTTAGACAAAATTATTTCTTCAATATTTAAGAATGAAAAATTTATTAAATATTTTAATAAAACATATGTTATGTTTGCGCTATTTTATTAAAGTGTGAAGGATCTTTGAAAAGTGATTTAAATGTTTTGCTCTTCATTAATTTTTTTTGCAATAGACAAGATCATCTAATTTTAAATAATCAAATGTTACACGTGCGAGACACGTGGGGTTTAACTAGTTAATATAAAAACCTAAAACTCTTTAATTGATTCGCTTTTTACATTTTACTTTTCAAGTTTTCAGAGAGTTCTCGTTATTTTCTCATCTTACTTTCATCTTACTTTTCTCATTCGTCAAGTTGTGATTTAGGTTTGTTTCTCTTCTTTCTCTTTTTATGGAATTATGTTATAATTAATTACTTTATGGAGTTAAGTTTTTAATAAGTTGTCTAATTCTTCATTCTTTTGTGTGCTCATATTTTATGTGAAGGAAACTTTCAGACAAGCTACTGTGACTAGTGACTTAGAAATTGAACTACTTAGGTATCCACATAATATTACTTTGAGAGATAGTAGTTTAGCCGTCTTAGTAATTTGTCAATTTAATTTTTATTGGAACTACTCTATGACCATTTTTTTTTTAATCTTTTTAGTGAAAACATTTAATTTTTTTCTTCAATCACATTATAATTGTAAAAAAATCAAAAAAATTAAAAAAAACCCGACTAAAACCGAAATAAAAAAACCAATTGCATGTTGGTGTGATTTGGTTTATAGATTTAGAAAATCGACATTATTAATTTAATTATATTTTAATAAAAAATCGAACCAACCCGACCTATGTACACCCCTAATCACAACCAACTACCATATTGTTCTAAAATATTAAATTTTCACAGCATCAAGTTAATTCATATTTCGTTTTCACCAATTATTGAACAAAAATAATTTTCCATATACTCAAATATTGAGCTAAATATTTATTCAAAAAGATTAAAAAAAAAAAAAAAGCATATAAAAGTTCCTTCTCTCTCTCACACACACACATTCAGTATTGATTCTCAGTTCTCTTCTCTTTCGCCTAAACTCTCTCTACATCCATGGCGGCGGCGGCAATCCCCGAAAATCTCAGTCGTGAGCAGTACCTCTACTTAGCAAAGCTCGCCGAACAAGCGGAACGTTACGAAGAAATGGTTCATTTCATGGACAAACTGGTCATCAACTCCACTCCTTCCGGCGAACTCACTGTAGAAGAACGCAACCTTCTCTCCGTGGCGTACAAAAACGTGATCGGCTCACTCCGTGCGGCGTGGCGGATCGTGTCATCGATCGAGCAAAAGGAGGAGTCAAGGAAGAATGAGGAGCACGTGAATCTGGTTAAGGAGTATAGAGGTAAAGTTGAGAATGAGTTATCGGGAGTTTGTGCTGGGATATTGAAGTTGGTGGAGTTGAATCTGGTGCCGTCGGCTTCAACGAGTGAATCGAAGGTGTTTTATTTGAAGATGAAAGGTGATTATTATAGGTATTTGGCGGAGTTTAAAGTTGGTGATGAAAGGAAACAGGCTGCTGAAGATACTATGAATTCGTATAAGGCTGCTCAGGTATGGCTTTTCAGTGTTGACTTCTGTTTGATTTTTTTGAGTTTGATTTGCGTTGGTGCTTTTTACTGTTCAGATTTTGGGCAAGTTATATCTAGGTTTTGTTGTTTATTTGTTGTGGTTGTAGGACTTCTGTTGAGATCTGAAATATAAATGTACAACTGTAGATGATTTTGATTTTATAGAGAACTAAATTTGGCCATTCTGATCTGGATTTTGATGTATTTGTTATGTGAATGTAGTTGAGATTTTTAACTTACTAAAAAGAAAGGAGTTAATGGTTAAAAACTCAGCTAAAGTATCGTGTTGTTTCGAGTTTCCTAGCTTCTCTATCACTAACTATTTATCAAATCATGCCTAAGTTATCAATTGTTCACTTCTTCTAGATGAAATATCACCATCATTCAGGTAGGAGAAGTGAACAATGGTGATAGTTCAGCTAAGGAACTCGAAAAAAGGGGATATTTTAGGTGTGTTTTTGACCTTCACTCAAATTTAAGATTAAATGGTGGAGATTGTTAAATCGGGCTTGATTTTTCCATCTCATTGCGGTTTTTGTGTCAAATACTTGTATATTAATCTTACTAATGTGGTTGAAATTGTGAGAAATGAATTGTTTAGCTGGAGTTTATAGATGATGTGACGCCGGGCCTCTTGGGGTAAACTGCATCTAGGTCTTCCTTGTAACTTCTTGTGATTGCAGGCTTTGTGTTAAGATGGGGACAAATCATCTTGATACTGTAGCTTGATTTCAAGATGAATACAGTTTTAGCCATTGCAATTTGGATTTAGTTCTTTTGTTGAGATTGTGATGGACATTCTTGCATTTAGTGTGTGCTGTTGATTTTTCTGCTGTGAATTTGTGTTTTCATCACATTAGGATGTTGTTAATTAGTGATATGTGTTTGTAAGATTTTAAGATGAATCATAGGTTCAAGTATGTTAACTAAGAGAATAAGGGACGGAACTTTCTGATCCGCAGATTGTAGCCTTACACTGTTGTTGCTAAGCAATGTCACTTTTAGGGTGTGATGTGATGAAGCGTCATTACCATCTAGGAAGGGTCTTTCAACACTGAATTGTTTTGATGCGTTTGAAACTAAAGATTGAACTGAAATGGTAAAGAAGTCATTGTTGTGAGAAGTTTGAAAATCCAAGGATGTGCGCATTACCTAGGCTTTCACCAATTTAGCTGTAGTTGTATCATTGATGTAGTTAGGAACAGTCCAGGACCATTTTTATTTTTTTTACTTGGGTTGGGTGTATGAATCACAAATTAGCTTCACATGAAAGACTTTCTAATTATGCTGCAGATTAGACACTGTATAGAGGAGGTTAGGCCAATTGTTACCTGGAGTTTTCAGCTTTTTTTCTTCCCTCTGGCTCTTGATGAACTGTTAATTTAAAAAATTGTTTAGTCTGGTATGTGAATTTATCTGTTCTACAGTTGGTCAAATCTTGCATGGTCATATCTTTGCATTTCATTTTGATTTTGTATATAGCTTTCCATCATATGGTTGGAAAATTGAGTTCCACTAATTCTGTTTTTCCTTACCTTTGTTGTCATTGAAGGAAATTGCACTGACAGATCTGCCTCCAACACATCCCATAAGGCTGGGTCTTGCTCTTAATTTCTCTGTCTTCTACTTTGAGATACTGAACTCATCCGACAAAGCTTGCAGTATGGCAAAGCAGGTAAAATTAGTGTTTACGCTGCAGATATGATGTAAAATTATACGCTTCATGTGCAGTTTTTATATGTTCTAAACTGGCTGAACTGTTGTTTTACCTTTGTCTAATAAAAGAGCCATTGAATAAAGTTGGGAAAGGGTAACTGAATATTGATGGTGAGATGCAGTGAAAGATGGAGAACGAAAGGGCAATGGAGGGTTGAGTCTGTGAGAAGAAAGTGACTGATCAGACTTATTATGAAGGATGGGTTGATGACTGGCAAAATGGATGGATAGGATGAAAGATGATGAGGTGGTTACAGATGAACCCAAGTGATTAGGGAAAGTGGGTTGATAACTTAATCTAAGAGTTGACTGTAGGAATGTAGGATAAAATGATCATATGTGTGTTTTCTTCTTGAAAAGTTTGCAAAGTCTTGAGTCAAGAACTAGTGTACTGTTAAAATGTTGGTGAAGTTAGTAATCGACGACAGTCCTGTCAATCCATTTTTGTTTTGGCTGTAAACTGATTTATAGTTTATAGTCAAGGTACCTAAAGTGCTAGTTGGTTATGAGTGTGAGCCTTGTATTTGTCTGTCTTCAATTTGAAGCTAACCTGCAGATTGAATGCTTAGGTTTTGCCATCAGTCTTTGTGGTATCTATATTGTTACATGTGCCAGTTGATCTATTTCTGTTAGTGGTACGTATCTTTGCATTTGGAATGATTTGTTCGTCAACTTGTTTAGGCATTTGAGGAAGCCATAGCTGAGCTGGACACTTTAGGTGAAGAATCGTACAAGGATAGCACTCTCATCATGCAACTCCTACGAGACAATCTCACACTCTGGACCTCAGATGCTCAGGTAGGTGCTTATGCTGTGAAGGCTGCTATCACAAGCTGCCATCACATGCATACACGCACTATAACTCTGAAACTTTATTTTATTACTTAATACAGCTTTCTTTAATTGTAGTCATGTGCTTTATGCAGGATCAGTTGGATGAATCCTGATTTGCTGTGCTGACTCAAGGTGTCTTTTTAGGGATGGGCTCTAAATGTAGTTTGCTTTGTGCTGACTTGTTGTATAAGAAAAAAGGCAGCTTCTCTTGACATGTTATGTTTGATATTTGACTTATGGTGGTTTGGTACTTGGAACTGTAGGAGTTAAATTTGCCATATTTGCTGCATTTCTTTTTCTTTGGTAATAGTCGCTGCCTTTAGATTCTGCTCTTCTCATTGCAATCGAACCTTGTAATGTGTATGCTTGAGGTATTGTAAGAAAAAGCTTAATTGGATGTGCTTTTCGTGGGATTCTTGATGATGCGATACTTTTTGACTGTAGAAAAGACAAAGCTTGGATGACAATCTACGATTTCCATGGCAATTGATCCTCTCATCTGATCTTGGCTTGACCATTGTTTTGCTTCTAAGCCAATGCTTTCAAGCGGTCTTAAGCTTGACGAATACGAAGCAGCAAACGTGTCGCCCCTGGGAGGCTGAGAGCCCAAAAATGGATAGAAAATTAGAACATTGTCATAAGGTGGAACAACAAAGCAATCCATCTATGCATCTGCAGTGTGCCCGTAAGATTTACCTTGCCATCCTGCTGGAGGCTTTCGTGGTGCTACTACTCGAAAGCTTCTTGAAAAGCTGTTTGAGCGGTCTGTTGAGCGTGTTATTCTGACTACCTAATGAGCAAATAATAGGAGTGTACGTATTGGTCTTACTTTCTGTTTCTTCACCTAGATTTTGTGACATCGGAATAATACGTTTGGAGTTCACAATTTACAACTTTTATCTCATATTTGCGTCACTGAATGCAGTCCTGCTTAAATAGTGCAATTTTGATGCTGTACTCTTGAATGAGTTCTTTTGGTGCAATTATCATGTTCTCTTTTAGTTTAAAGTAACCAAGTAATTACCCAAGTAGCTTTTGGTTGAATAACCTCTCAATGACTACCTTCCGGACTTTTGGTCGAATAATCTTGTGTCTTCAAGGGCGTTTCAAAAGGTATCATGTAGTTGGATAATGGTGGTATTTGGAACTGTGGATATGCAAATAATTTAATCATGCAGTTCATCCGTATGTTATTACGGACAACTCTAGGGGAGCTATTACAGTGACTATCCAACCATAATTCACTCGAAAGCAACAACACCAAGTACCCATAACTTTACAAGGGTCTCGTTATTTCACCATATATACAAGCAGCAATGCCCAAAATAACCCATTAATATCTATTAGAGATAGCTATAAGAGCTCACATCAAGAGTCAAGGCTAAAGACACGGTTTAAAATAACAAGTACTTGGACAGAAAATACCAAATAACATAGATACTTGTCTTTGACTCCTACCAAGTTACAAGCTCAAGGTAGAAGAAAGCTTGTCTTGGCTCAACTCATTTATCCCTTGTGCTGTTCTTGAGCCATTCTAGGTACTGGGGACTGCCACCAACTATGGGCATCGCAATCACTTCAGGAGCACTGCAAGAAACAACCAAGAAAACGATCAAAATAATCTATAGCTGCTCTCTTCAAGAAAATTCCCCTTTTTGGGGGGATTAACGTTTTGAGTTAGGGTAGCAATTAGCTTATGCACCTAAGACTATGGACGAACGTGAAAATCTTGGAGCAGAAATTACTGGTTAATTGGCTGGTAGAAAGCGATGAGAACAACACATGGCAGATACATTATTATACATGAAAAACACTGTCTTTCTTCCAAAACCCTTTCTAACATTTGAAAAGATATTCAAAAAGGATGATCTGCCAGATTTATCTAACCAATGCAGATAATAAGATGGTTGAACATTAAATGACAAGTTACAAAATGAAGTACTGATATCTTTTAATTGACAGAAAAAAGAGCAAAGATGCAACAAGTTACTCATATTCATGGTTGGCCTTCACATGCTCCGTAAGAGCTTCCAAAAGGGACTCCCTGGTCTTGATTATAAGCAGCTCTTCAGAATCAGTCTGTATCTGTTAACAAGAAACAAAAAGCAAAATTACTCTTAGAAAACAATGCGACAGGCATAGTGTATCGAGAAATGTTGATTATCGTCAAAGTTGAACAGTCTTTCGAAGAACTGTCTTACCTCTCCTTGCCACTCGTAAACAGATTCGACGCCTGGCACAATCAAAAATGTTATCAACTTAGAAACAAAGACTAGTGAGGACACCAGTAAAACTATTAACGTTAGCTTGTATTCAGGCAACTCTTACACATATAAGTGAATGCTGGAGCAACATATAAGGCTAAAATGCACTTAGGTGTTTTGCCAAACATTGGTTACTCTTGCATTTCTTTCAAACTCTTTTTTGAAAAATGATTTTCTTGAGCTGAGGGTCTAGCAAAAATAGTCTCTCTACCCGACAAAGGTAGGGGTAAGACCCGTGTACACCCACTCTTCCCGGACCCCACTTGTGAGAATATACTAGGTATGTTTTTGCATTCACCTTCTATTATCTAAAGCATTGATCCTTTCAGAATGTAGTTCCAGCCAAAAACAAAAAACAAGAGAGAGAAATGTGGACAACAATGTTGCAACATTGCAGCAGTCCAACTACATAAAACAAAATTGATGGAATCAATAGCTCAATTAGGTTCAATCTATGGAAAGGGAGTATAGTCAAAAGAACGCAACACTACAGGCAGTAAACACGGGAAACATTGATATATTCAAGTTCATATATGCAATAATGCAGATGATAAAGAGATCAAGCAACATAACGCTTGGCAAAACTGATGATACGTTTGAAGAAATCAAACTTTAAGTTCCAGTGCAAAGTGTTACTAGCAAATGATGAGGAATTAGCACTCCGCATTCTAATTTGGTTCACAACAACAAGAGTGAACCACACTTTGCCAAGCACAGTGGTATTAGCAGTGAATAACTAAGGTCTAAACAGGCAAAATGATGGTTAAGATACATTCATTTAGTGCAAGACAAAGACATGAAGGCTACGTTTGCTAGTTAGAGCAGTAATAAGGAGCTGTGCTCGCCTGGTACTCGATTAACACATGCTGCGAGTTTCTCCTTGACTATGCTCCCCGCCAGCTTTATACCTGCAAAATAGTTAGAATACAAGATAGCGATGCTAAAGTTCCATCCAAAATCACAGACATTATATAAAAGCAATCATAAAGATAGCATCATCAGAAGTTCGTGGAAAATTATGCTGAAACCATCTTTACATAGCATGTTTAAACTAGTACACTTGGACAAATAATAAATATTGCTTCAGACTATTGGCACTTTGATACAAGTCCAATAGAATAGTGTGGATGAGAGCTTAAATCCAAAGAAGTTACTCTCGTTATCCGTCTAAATTTTCTATTTACCAATAGAACGAAAAGCACACCAAAAAGAGTCAGCAACGGAAAAACATATACTCCTTCCGTCCATTTTTACTTATCCAGTATTGACTTGACATACCCTTTAAGGTACAATAGATAAAATGACAAAATTACTATATCACCTTTTGAATGTAATAAATTCAATGGTCTGGAAAAATGCATTCAGAAATGACTATAGTTAATAACAAAGGTGAATTAAGAACTAAGTAATAAATTATCTCTTGATTTTCTAAGATGGACAAGTAAAAACGAACATCTATTTTTAGTATGCCGGACGCAGGGAGTATGTGATCCCGAGACCAAGCTACCACCATGAGTCATGTAAATAAAACACAACAGGCCAAACAGGGATCATAATTCAGCTAGAATCCTCAACAAGATTACAATGTTAGTGAAAAATTAAACAAAAGACAACAATCATCAAGATAATAAAATGAAATGCCAAGACCACAAAAAAAAGCAAAAAATAAAAAAAATATAAAGACAAACCCAATTCTTTGTTAGGAACAGTGACATAAACAACAATGCTGGGAACAATCTTGTTACTAGCCTCCATTCTTATTCTACTACTAACACTTGTACTCCTTCTTTCTCCACCTAATTTCGACCTGAAATTTACGAAACAAAACAACCCCACATATTAATTTTCTCAAAAACCCCACAAAACTAATATCAAGATTCTGTTCAGAAATTTCAAGAAAATGAAAAAATTACCGCAAAAAAGGGACAAAGGGAAGTGAATGAGCAAAACTGGTATGGGTAAAAGGGATGGAGAGATTAGAGAGACCAAAGGTAAGAACACAAAAGGCACCTACTATGGGTAATTTTCGACGGATTAAGGTTGATGTTGTTATTGTTGAGAGTGTTAATGCCATTTTGTACAAATTGCTTTTATATTGCCTTCTTATTACTTTCTTGATTCCATTCTAGTACGTATTATTGTAAGCATCAAATTCTTTTTCTAGAAGTCACCAAACTTTGGGCTTTGTTAGTTTATGGAGTATCCAATATATGAGACCTCTCTGAAATTGGGCTAGGCTAATAATTTGGGCTAGTTGGGTTATGCCTACTGTCCTCCAATATTTTCGGTCTTGAATTTTTGTCCTTTAAAGTGTGTAGTCTTGAATATTTATCTCCGCTAAATAAGTTATAATGTTTGCTTATAAGGCAGATGTTATTGTCAATTCAACCTTTGGGTGTTGTTTGTTGATGCTTTTACTAAGGGAGTTGTTAGAACCGTCGATTTTATTTTTTGTCATAGAATAATTACTTTTCTCCGCCTTAGAATTTGCACATGAGTATATATACCTCCCGTCTCTTGAGACTCTACTATGAATTGTCCACCATCAGCCATTAGTTTGTCCACATCAGTACTCCCAGGGCTTTATGCCGAAATAGCACCACCCATCTAACATATAAATGGCAATTCCGTTGCCCTAAAGCCTTCCTCTATGTGCAGAGTTTGGGAATTGACCGGACCATAAGGCCGTCTATCATGCGCAACCTCATCTTACGTTTCTTTCCACCATTTAACATAGTATCCTGAAATGAACAAAAACTAAAACACAGAAAGCTACCTGACCAAATTAAAGTCAAAATGGTCCCTTAGAGACTCAAACAAAACAAATAAGCACTGGATATATTGTGTAAAACACCAACGTGCTTTCCACTTCATCTATTATACTATTACATTCCACACCACGTCTACAATCATGGCATATCATATATTTCCCTTCCTAGTGATGATCTTTCAACGAAATTAAATTAACAGATCGATAATAAATATATACCATGCCATCGCCAAAAACACTGCCGTCTCAACCGCGAAATGTGGTGGCACCGGATAGATCGCCATCACGATTACCTGCTTCTCCAGTTCTCTTGCAACAACCATCTCACAAGAAAGGTCAATGGAAATCAAGAAAACTCTTCAGACGTGTCAAGTCAGTTTTCAGGTCATTTCCAGTAATAAACCCTCCGTGCAAGATGCCGGTCTCCCTACATGGAAACCGGCCTCACGAAGGGCATATACACGGAGGGAAACAGATGACTGGAACCCTCTTTGGGTACAGAAAAGCTAGAGTCAATCTTGCAATTCAAGAGAATCCACGAGGCGTTCCGTTGCTTGTCCTCGAACTTTCCATCCATACTGGTAAGCTGCTCCAAGACATGGGTTCGGGACTTGTCAGAATTGCTCTCGAGTGTGAAAAGAACCCTTCTGAGAAACTCAAACTCCTCGATGAGCCCATATGGACCATGTACTGTAATGGTCGAAAAGTTGGGTACGCTGTGAAGAGAGGGCCTACAGAGGATGATCTGAAGGTCATGCAAAACCTCCATGCAGTGTCGATGGGAGCCGGTGTTCTGCCTACTGCGAACGCCGAGTCCCCTGAAGGAGAGCTTACTTACATGAGGGCATTTTTTGAACGGACCGTTGGATCAAAAGACTCGGAGACATATTACATGATGAATCCTAATGGCACCAGTGGTCCTGAGTTGAGCATATTTTTCGTTAGGATTTGATCAACTGCATGCACATTTGTACTTAATTAATTAATTCCTATTTCTGTTCTTCATCTTCATTTGTGATCATTCTCTTTTTAAGTTCTCGTTTAGGTAGCTCGAACATATTGTTGTCATAGGATTCTTATTAATTTTCTACGTACACCTAAACGAAGAAGGTAATTATATATTTTTCATAATTAATTAAGCTTGTGTCTGCATTGGCTCGATTGGTATTCGTCATGTTTGCTATGTATATATAAATAGTACTACTACTTTGATGTTTGTTAACTGGCGAACAAAAAGACAATATTCAGAAACAAAAATATGGTGATTCTTCATTCTCGAGACACAGAGGAAAATCAAGAAGGCTTCTTTTGGGTCAAGTGTGCTTATTGTTAATAGCAGAGGCCTTCATCTGCTGAGTATTGGCATAAGTCATAGCATGTGTAAAAACTTGGACAGATAATTATTTATTGCTTTCATCAGACTATTGGCACTTTGATACCAGTTCAACAGAATAACGCGGATTCTTCTTTCTTGTTCAGACAATGACCAAGATTCACGAATCTTAGAGCTCAACAACAACATATATACCCAGTGAAATCCAAAACAGGAATCTTACACCTCGAATCCGAACAAGTTACTCTAATTATCCTTCTAAATTTTCTATCTAGCAATGGAAAAACATATATGTGATCCCCAGACTAAACTATCAAAATGAGTCAAGCTCAACGGTGTAAGAGCTTAGGGGTGTCATTCGGTAGCTGGTAAAGAAGCTAACTTATACATGTAGTACTGTATTAATTTTTATGCGTTAGTTATACGACTTTTGGTAGCTCGTTAGGAAATAAGTTATTCATGTACAAATTAGCATAGTGTTTGGTTTTCAGTTTAGAAACTTGCATAATTAATTAATACATGTATAAGTTATAAGCGAATTGGTGTATTACCTTGTACAGAGAAGAATACGGAATAACTAATACCTGCATAATTCTAACCGGCTACTATGTAAATAAAGCACAACAGTTCAAGGACGGATCATAATTCAGCTAGAATCCTCAACGAGATTACAATATTAATTAGTAAAGGGTCAAAATTAACAAACTTGGGCTTTGTAAGTTCAAATCCGATTTGAAATTGGACTAGGCTAGTAATTTGGGGTAGTTGCAAGTTGCAACTCAAGGAATTTTTTGGAGAAGGTTTCAGAAACAACTAATATTTAGGTGAAGTTTAGCCTTCTTAGTTAGACTTTGGTTAGTTACATTTTAGTGGCTATTTTTATAGATAAATGTATTTATCTCCCGAATTTAACTTCTGAATACAAATATAAATGTGTCCTGTAAATATACATACAAATCCGCATAACATCAAATTAAATATATATACATACAAAAGTTGAATAGAACTACAAGAACAGGTTCAATTATATAACTGAATACATAAGAAATAAATATCAAATACATATACATTTGCTTTTTAATTTAAACGTTGACTGTAAATGACAATTATTTCAAACATTAGCTACGAATTGTAATTTGATGTTTCCGATGTCACTTAATTTATCCAATTATTTCCCTATACTTTCTTTTCATCTACACATTTCATGTTTTTTTAATTATGAATCTCATAATTTTTTTTCTTTTTTCAAGTGAAAGCATCATATAACAAAAATTTATAACAAAACCAAATCTTTCATCATATAGCCTTGAACTGTATGAACCAATGACCTCAAAATGCTTATTCTTAAGTCCTTGGGCCTCAACCAATATAAACATGATCACTGAATTTTCCCAAACCATAATGCCTATGTTTATGTTGTTTGTTTAAAATCAATTAACTTAAATAGCCGTTCACCAATCATTTAAATTAAAAGTAGTTGGTGGATATATAAAAAAATGTTTATAGTCCATGCATATTACGTGGATAGCTGCATTCAGACAGTAAAGTATAATCTATGTATACCGATTAGAAAATGTAAACAGTAAATGCCGGCTATTTGCATAAAGATCCCTTTGTTTAACGGCCTTGTTTTTGCAATTTCTACATCTTTTATTTTATAGCCTTGAATTGAAAAAAAAAAATATGGATCAACAATAGTAGACACATGATTTTTTATCTTCCCTAAATTATAACTTATTAAAAATTTACATTTATATATTATTTTGATTATTATTTTATTTTTATTTTTAGTTAACTTTGAGATATTTTATTTTTTTTATTATTATTTTTATTCTAATGTAAAAAAAAAATACAATTTTTTTTAAAATATATATATATATATATAATAAAATAAATTTTCCTTTTATAAAATTTTAATAAATAAATTAATAGTTTTAATACTATTTTATTATATGTATATTTATCTATTTATAAATTGTTATTATATTTTGTTAAAAATAAAATTAATTAATTATTGTTATATTTATTATTGTTATTATTTCATTTTATTTATTTTATTTATTTATTTATTTATTTATTATTATTACTATTATTTTATATTAAAAAAAAAATGAATTTCAAATCCCCCCCCCCCCCCTTATCTGATTTTTAACCATTTTCCCTTTTTTTTTCAGATAACTGTACTCCTGAAAAATCCCTCTATAAAAATGACTCCCAACCCCCAAGAAGGATTGAACGTATTTTTTTTTTAGATCAGAGACAGTAAAAAATATAGGAATCCAGAGAGAAAGTTACCATAAAAAAAAAAAAAGGAAACACTTTGAAGAAGAAAACAATGAAGTGAAGGAGTAAAAAATCGAGTTTCGAGATTCCGATATGAGTTTGGTGACATCGTTCTTGCTTTTGTATCCGTTTAATTCATCAGGTTCTTATCTCATTTTATACTTTTTTTTTAACTTTCATCATTACGAACTGAAGTATGAATAAAATATTAAAGTGATTTCTGATATTATAGTTAATTAATTGTGAACTTTCGTTACTATTTGTTATGCATTTAAGTTATCAATATTGCTATATTCAAACACGGAGAAAACTAATTTCATTTCATCATAATTTAATTTGAACACAAATTTATAATATGTTTAGAGTCATGTAGCATAAGTCCTATAAAAATGTGTACATAGATTGAACACATCTATACGCAGTAAAAAAATTATTAGTCATAAAAATATCTTTTTTTAGATGGGATAAGTTCCGATGAATCCTGTATAATTTTTCAATGAGATTATCGCCGAAAAAGTTAAAAACAGCGACCAAAACTACCCCTCATCAGTGAAAAAAATCATCAAAAATCCGAACCAATAGTCGATTCCGGCGATAACTCGCCCGAAAAAAAACCCTTTTTGAAACAATCTCCAAATCAGATTCGGCGACCACCATTACGCCGGATCTAGCCAGAACCAATCCCTCCCATCGCCGGAAAACGGTGAACCACCATGCTGGCGCCTCCCTTTTTCCCTTCCCTGCGCCGCCAGCACCCCCTCCTCTCCGACGCTACCGCCGGATTTGATCACCGGACGGCCAGCGTCTCAAAGCTGGTGCAAACCGCTGCTGCCGCTCCTCCATTCTTCCCTTCTCACTGTCCCAAACAACAACTCTGGCCATCTATTGTCGGAAATAACACTGTCAGTCGTCAAAAAATAAAAAAAATCTCATCACATTAACGTAGCCAGGTCTAGTAGAAGTTTCTTCATTCTCAAATAAAATCATTTGAAATTGGCTAATTTTATTGTATTGTTATTTATTTTTGTCATGTTTGTCTTATGCTTTGAATGTGGAAACAGAAAAATGAATTTGTTAAAATATTAAATCTCTTAATAAGTTAATTGTTAAGTAGTAAAAATGGCAATACAGAAATAATAAAAAATGGAAATAAAGAAGGAAAAAATCTTTATTATTTTGGTTGTGAAATTATAAACTATATCTTTGATTTTAGGAGTTGTATTATTTTTCTTCATGAAATTTGATAATTATTTATTAAATTAATTAATTATTTTAATTAAATTTTATTTTCGAATATCATTAGATTAAATAGCATTTCAAACAGATAAATTGTTTTAAGTCTACAAAAGATAAATCAAACATTTTAAGTTAGGCAAATATTTTAAATATATTTTAAAATATTTGCCTTAATTAAAGAATGTGATGTACCCATCTTTTTGAGACATTTTAAAATTCAAGGATGTAATAATACACCTTGATAGATATTTTTATAAAATTAATTTTTCACTGATTTAATACATGAGTTTTAAATAGTTTTAGTAAAATGAGCGATTTTAGGTCTTAACATAATTTATTAAATAGTTTAACTCAAGATAAGTCAATAAAAGCGACCGTGCTAGAACCACGGGACTCGAGGGGTGCCTCACACCTCCCCCTTGGTCAATAGAATTTCTTACCCGATCTTTTGTTTTCGTAGACCAAATAAAGAGTCATTTCCTTTTGATTAAGGATTCGATAAGGTGACTTGAAAAACCATAATGCAATTCCAACTGGCGACTCTTTAATTAAAAATAATCCATATTCAATACCGTCACTTTAATTGAAAAAATCCTTCAACTCGTTCCTTCGGACGGAAAAAGGGGTGTGACATCTCCAACGACTCTGCTGGGGAGTAATAAGAATTCGAGCTTTTTATATTGACTTATACCTACTTTAATTATTGTTGATATTGTGTTTGTTGGCCTTATGTGCTACTTTTCGCTCGTTTACCGCTTTGATATTGATTGAACTGTATTATATACTGTCTTCTCTTGCGCACCCCCTCTGAGTCTCTGAAATAGAATAGAAGGAATGCAGCGCATGCATCCTACTTTCTTTTTGAGATAGCCGAGTGTCAAAGCACCTGGTGAAGGATATAGTCACACATGTTAGGCGGGATTTGGATTAACAACGAAGGCGGTGTTGCCCTGCTACCGACCAAGTTGTCCCTCCCCAGCTCGAGTGTCCGCTTGGGTAAGCCAGTCTAGACACCTATCCCTATTAGGTTAAAACTAAGAAGAACTGAAAACTCAGAATCTGGATATCCCTATTAGATGCCGCTTTATTTGCATCATATGCATTTGACTTAGCGGGACTCGGCACAGAAGCCGGGTCTGTCTAGGACAGGTAACCTACTTTATAAAGACCAATATGTACATCCTATATGTTCTTTGACATTTATTTGGAAGACTTATTTTATTGTTGACCGGCTTTTAGGCAACTTTAAAATGCAAAAAATTATATTATCCTCAAATTCATTGAATTATTTTTCAAAGAAAAAATTTATTTTTTTAAAAAAGGAAAATTTTAAATATAGAATAATATATTTTTAGAGTTTTCTTGAACTACGAGGGTCTGATTCTCACTTTTTAGTGGGATATGTAGGATGTCCTATCCGAGATACGACCCTAGTTTTGAAAAAATAATAATAATATATATTCACAAATTTATTGAAGGATATTTTTGAAAAAATAAGAAGAAGAAAAAATGATTATTTTCATGAATATTATTATTTTACATTTATTTTTATTTTTCAAAATTAATAATAGCCTGAACCTTTAAGGGTCGTGAGCTGAATTTTTATAAAATAATAAAATATGTAAACATATATTTTAACAGTCCTGAACCTTTAGGGGTCATGAGGCTGAAATTTTTATATAATTTCATAAAACAATCATTCTTCTTTATTTCTAAATCATTTTATTTTATTTTTGTTCTTTTAAATATACTTAGGGAGTATTGTCTCCAAATATATAGTTAAAATTGTCCAGAAGCCTGTTATTGCAAAGTTTTTGATAGAGTCAGTTTAAATAAGTGTTTTTCCTAAACATATTATCAGTTTTGTTTCTCTCACTTTGATTTTTGATAAAATTGTTCTTTACATCTAAGTCTCAATTTAAGAGTCGCACTAGTTCTCACAAGTCAAGTTAAAAATTCTTTTCAAAAATTAATGAATTAAGTTCAGCCTAAATCTACACATTTATTAATTTCATGTCCTTGTCAATAGGTATAAAATGTCTCCCCCTGTTCGTGAAAAGTGTCCAAAGAGAAAGAGAGATGGGAGTGTACCCCTTCAGGTTATGGATTGTACCCCTTTGCAACTTTGGTTGTGGTGGAACGAAATGGATACATTCGATTATGATGAGATACATAAGTATTTGGATTTTTTGATGAGTATTATGTCAATCAAGCCTAATAGGAAAGTGATTCATGCATTACTAACCTTCTGGGACCCGAAGAACAATGTATTTCGCTTTTTGGATTTTGAGTTGACTCCGACAGTAGAGGAGATGGCAGCTTATATAGGATATGGGGATATGCATCGGAAGAAACTTATAGCCCCAAGACTCATTTCGATAAACAGATTCTGCAAGCTCATGAATATACGAAACTCAAAAGAAGAATCAATGAAAAAATGTTGGGTTTCCTTGCAATTTTTATATGACAGATATGGAAGGCAAGAGGGGTTTGAAAAGTACGGTAAACAACTTTGTAATAAGGGAAGTTTTGAGGTTTGGAAAGTTCACAAACGATTTGCATTCATGGTAGCCTTTCTAGGGACTATGGTTTTCCCGAAGAGAGAATAAAAAATTAATATTCGTTTAGCAGGGGTGGTACAGATACTGATTAAGAAAGATTACAGTATGGTACCAATGATCCTGGACGATATCTACCGTGTTTTGACTATTTGTCAGAAAGGAAAGAGTTTTTTCGAGGGATGTAATATCTTGTTACAGATGTGGATTGTGGAACATCTCTGCCGACGTCCTACAATGACAAGATTTAATCTGAAAATATTCAATCGCATCAAAGATTACAAAAAGAGGTTAGAGAAATATAAATGCCCAGAAGGAGTTAGAGATTGGGATAAGCTTTTTCGTTCTCTGACAGCAGATAAAATCACTTGGAATCTCCCTTGGTTCACTTGGAGACAAGTCATACATAGTTCTGTCATTCGGACGTTCTTGTTATAAATAGGTATTAGGGGTGTTCAACCGTATGTTCCATTGAGAGTTCTACGTCGGCTAGGAAGACGTCAAATAATTCCCATAACGGAAAATATGACCGAGTTTGTATTTGAGGTCAGACCAGAAATTCCACTTCCGGAGGAATTGGCCTAGCAGATTTGGGAGGGTTGCCATATCATGGGGATTGAAACGATGGCCATAGAGTGTGAGAAAAGAGAAGTGCACCCAGATTACCGTAAATGATTTGAAGAACCGTCAAGTCCGCCAGTCAAACCAGAAAGATCAATTAGGGGACCTATAGATCAGGAAGCTGCAATCAGGATAGGAATTGAGAGAGCCATGCGAGAACATCATGAGGCTAACCAAGTTTTGAGAGCAGAATTAGAGCATGCCAGGGCAAAAATAGACAAACAACAAAGGGAATTTGCTGAAGAGAAAGCTAAATCAGCAGATATTGAGGTTGCACTTCGGGGACATATCAATCTGGCTACCACTAGGGGGTCACACGTTGCAGAACTTGCCGCATCTCGCCGACAGAAAGTGCAAGAAGTTGAAAAGAACATGCAAGAAGAATTTGATCGAGAGAGATCTCAGTGGATCCGTGAAAGAGAAATATTGCGAGAATAGTTTGAGGTTGCCTTCTCGTAAACAGCGTGCAAGAAAGATGGTTGATTTTAGAGATCGACAGGCCCAGGAATGGGATCAGGCCTTCAGTTCGTGTAGCACAAGATACTGCCAGAATGGGTTTGGATTATCAGCAGTTGGATCGTGAGGACTTTTTGGCACAAGTACCAGCTTTCGCACAGCGTCTCACTACTTCATTGGAGGACATATATTTGAGTTTGGGAGGACATATTAAGCCGAAGTCTCCTTGAATGGATAGTTTTTTTCTTTGACATAGTTTTTCATTTTCAGTTTTAAAATTTCTTGTTTAGATATTATGTCTTTTAGTTTTCAGATGTCAGTTAGTAGGTTTTATTTTAGGAGTTGGGTCAGTTATTTTGTCGTATTTATATTATAGAATGTAATGAAGTTGAATGTTTATTTCTATATATATTACATATGTTTTACTTCACTTTATTTATTTTCTTCAATAAAAGAAAAAGACAAAATAATTTTGTTAAATTCTTCCCGAACTACGCAAGATCTGATTCATGTACTGGCATGATACGTAGGCAACC
The DNA here is from genome assembly GCA_030864215.1 of Capsicum pubescens. Taxonomy (NCBI): domain Eukaryota; kingdom Viridiplantae; phylum Streptophyta; class Magnoliopsida; order Solanales; family Solanaceae; genus Capsicum; species Capsicum pubescens. The sequence goes on from CM061541.1 coordinate 25,608,925, forward strand.
CTCCAAAGGGTTCGATCATAACTTTTGAAAAATATGCCTAGAAATGCCGGGATGAAACACAAAGCCTTCCATGATAGGTTGGAAAATTCACATAGAAGCATGACATATAACTTGGCATTATAATGTGTTAAATATATAACATTCACCCGTTTGCTACTTGGTCTCAGAAAGATAAAGTAATTGGTGGTTGGTTTGTGGTTTAAACTGACATCACATCTATATAATACCAGATACAAGGGTAAAAGAAAAATAACCCGCAGAGAAGGTATAGGGTCTGACAGTGAAGAAGTGCAAAATCAGTTGATTTCGCAGGAAGTAGCATCAATGGAAGAAATAAAGTCATTGAAACAACAGATGGCAGAGATGTAACAAGCTTGGTTAAATGGACAATCCCCGCCTTCTTCAATCCCTGGACTTTTGACTTCGAATGATCCAAATTCTGACCCAGCTCAAACTAGTGATCTATTTTACCTACTAGGATTTGGCCCATTTGCTAATATGTCTGGAGTTGTTGGTACTTCAACCATGCACCCACCAAATCTGTCTATTACAAATAACCCTCTTTTTACTTCTGCCGCACCAGCTACTGCGGGTACTCAACCGACAATACCAAAGAATATAGGGAAACCAATTCATGATCTATTGTATCCTCCTGAAATGACTTTTAAATCCCAAAATCCACATTATCATGCTCATCAACACGGTTCTCCTACCGTAATTGAGAAGATTGTTAATAATGAAGAACAAGAGGAGATGGCTAGGAAAGTAAGAAGCTTGGAGCAGAGTATGAGAAATATGCAAGGATTAGGTGGACCAAAAACCATTTCATATAAAGATTTATGTCTGTTTCCTGACGTCCATTTTTCGCTAGGGTTCAAAATGCCAAAATTTGACAAATACGAAGGTTACGGTGATCCTGTTGCTCACTTGAATATGTTCTGCAACCAATTAAGGGAAGCAAAAGGAAAAGAAGAATTATTGATGGCTTACTTTTGAGAAAGCCTGACAGGAATAGCTTCTGAAAGGTTTATTAACCAAGACATTTCCCGTTGGCACGTGTGGGATGACATGGCTCGAGATTTCGCTCAACAATTTCAATATAACATTGAGAGAGTGTCAGATCGTACTATGCTTGCTAACATGAGAAAAAAGATGACTGAAAGTATTCGAGAATATGCTATCAGATGGAGAGAGTAGGCTTCAAGAGTCAGACTATCAATAAAGGAATCTGAAATGATCGATATATTTTTGCAAGCTCAAGAACCCGATTATTTCCATCACTTACTTTCTACTATTAGAAACACATTTGCCAAAGTTATTAAAGTTGGAAAGATGGTAGAGAATGGAATAAATAGGGAAAGATTATCAGCCAGGCCGCTTTGAAAGCAACAACACAGGCAATTCAAAGTGGTGCAGGAAGTTTCGGGGGAAAAAAAAAAAGAGGACGTAGCAACTGTTGTACCTGGTCCACGACAAAATTGGAGAGGTGCGCGTCAACCATATGCATAAAATCCATTATATTTTATTCCATCCCCCCAATATCCTATTTGCAATGCACAACCATATGCTCGGGCTCTTTCTTACCCACAATGGTGTGCACCAGCAATCCAAAATCATCTACCGATCCCGCAAATTCAAAGAGGCCCTCCTAGGTCTAATTTTTGGCCTAGAGCAGAATTCAAAAGGGATAATATGGGTAAAGATAATTTCACTCCTATTGGAATATCTTACACCAATTTATTTCATAGGCTGAGAAAAATGAATGTCCTAAACCCAATTGAGAGAAGGATTCCAAATCCTCCTTCGAAGAATTTGGATTATTCTAGAAGATGTGAATACTGTTCTGATGCCCCAGGGCACGACACAGAGAAATGTTGGTATTTGAAAAGATCCATTCAAGAGCTGATTAATACCCAACAGATTATGATAGAAAGTCCAGACGCTTCAAATGTCAATCAAAATCCGCTTCCAGATCATAATGAAACAAACATGCTTAAAGTGATACCCAATGATGAAGATGCTACAATATCCTTCAAGACGATCATTAAAATTAAAATTGATTCAGAAAAATCAGTAAATATTGTAGATTTGACAAAAGAAAAAACTGCAAAAACGCAGTGGTGATAACAAAACCCGAATTATTGAATGTCCCCTTGGTGGTGGGAAAAGAAATTTCAGAAAATGTTGGGTCAAGACAAGTAAAACCAAAGCTCATTGTTCCTGGAAGATCTCCCAAGCCTCTCTTAATCATAAAAGGAGCTCTCATAGCTCTCATTGTTATTAAACCAGTATCACAGTTGCCTATGGTTAATACCAAGGCAGTCCCTTGGAACTATGATTGTGTTATGGTAATGCACAAAGGGAAAGAAGTGATTGAAGATGTGGACGAAGTCGGGGGATTAACTCGATCTGGAAGATGTTATGCCCTAGTAAAGTTAAGAAAGAATAAACAAGGCAATGAAGAACGAATGACGTTCAAGAAGCCTGTTACTGATGAAGAAGCTGAAGAATTCTTAAAGAAAATGAAATTGCCAGAATATTCTGTTGTAGAACAGGTTGAAGAAGACACCAACACAGATTTCTTTGTTGTCTTTATTAATACATTCAGAAGAACACCGCAAGGCTATAATGAAGATTCTTAACAAAGCATATGTTCCCAGTGCGATTAAAGTGAATCAACTGAAAAAAGTTGTTGAAAGGATACTTGAAGTAAACAAGATTACTTTCTCAGACGATGAATTGCCTGTGGAAGGTACTGGACATAATAAGGGTCTCTACGTTACTGTAAAATGTGAGCATTCCATCGTCACTCGAGTGTTAATTGATGGAGGATCAGGCGCTAACATTTGTCCTATGTCAACTTTGCAAAAGTTGAATGTTAATGTAGAAAGAATCTGACCTAACAATGTATGCATCAAAGGTTTTGACGGATCAAAAACTGATGTCATTGGTAAAATAGAATTCATATTAACAATCGGGACTATGGATTTTGCTATGGATTTCTAAGTGCTGAACATTGATGCTTTAAATAATATGTTATTGGGAAGGTCATGGATTCATAAGGCTAAAGAAGACACATCAACATTGAATCAAATGGTCAAATTCGAATATGACAGGTAAGAGATAGTTGTTCATGGTGAAGGAGACTTATCCATGTATAAAGACTACTCTGTTTTCTCCATCGAAGAAGATACTGCAAATAGAGTATTGATTCATCAAACTTCTAAGGTAGTGGCTGTTGAGCATATTCTCGAGGGGAATCTCATCGCAAGGCCACAATTATCCTTTATACCTGTTATAGTAGTGAATGAAATGTTGAAGCATGATTTCGAACTAGGGAAAGTTCTAGGGATGTTTTTGCAAGGCAGGGTTCATCCAGTAAACCTCCATGAGAACCTTGGTACTTTTGGTTTGGGATACGTGCCCACTGTTGGAGATATAGAGAAGACTAAAAAACAAAAGAAAGAGTCATGGACACTTACCAAGATGATAACGCCACTTCACGAATCCTTCATCAAAGTCAACATTGTTGGTTCCTCTATGTTACCTGTTGCAGAGTCAGTAAATGATGATGATACAGAGTTGATTGGCCTTTTCCAGAATATGTTCATTGAAACTGATATGGTTGAAATTGGGGAAGGAACCAGCAATGCAGATGTGCAGTTTATCGGACCTGATGTCCAGCTTAACAATTGGGAGGCCACTCATCTCCCTATTGTGAAGGAGTCTTGGTAGTTTGTTTGTTTTCTTTCAATCTTAGTAGTTTGTTTGTTTCTCCTTCTGTAATTTGAATCTTTCTAGTATTGTAATTCAGATCTTTAACTTGGTATTTTAGGTTAAAACTCTTTATCTTTTTGTTTTTAATAAAAGTGTTGTCTCCCTTTGTTTTATTTTGAGTCTGATGTTTATTTATTTATTTTTTCTATCATACAGTTCTTTCTATTCTGATTCTAATGATATGACATGCATGAAGAATTGTCAACCAGGTTTAAAAACTCAATCTAATTATGAAATAATGAATAAAGAAGTTGAATACGATGAAGGAAAAATATTTGAGGATATAAGCAAAGATTTTAAACAGTTTGGGAATAAGACAAATCCCAATTTGGAGGAAACTGAGGTGATCAATTTAGGAGATCATGAAAATATTAGGGAGACTAAGATAAGTGTACATGCTCAACCCCAACAAAAGAAATCCATAGTTGAAGCTTTGCATGAGTATAAAGACATTTTTGTGTGGTCTTATGATGATATTCCCGATTTGAGCACTGATTTGGTAGTCACAAGTTGCCAAGTGATCCTGTTTTTTCTCCGGTCAAGCAAAAGTTAAAGAAGCTTAAAACTGACATGAGTGTAAAAATCAAAGAGGAAATCACGAAGCAACTTGAGGCTAAAGTCATTCGAGTAGCCCAATATCCTACTTGGTTCGCAAATATTGTCCCTGTTCCAAAGAAGGACGGTAAAGTTCGGATGTGTGTTGATTAGCGTGATCTAGATAAAGCAAGTCCGAAAGATAATTTTTCACTTCCCAATATTCATATTTTGTTAGACAATTGCGCCAAACATAATCTTGCTTATTTTATGGATTGTTATGCGGGGTATCATCAGATCATTATGGATCTAAAAGATGCGGAAAAGACATCATTTATTACGCCATGAGGGACATATTGTTATCGAGTTATGACTTTCGGACTAAAGAATGTTGGGGCAACTTACATGAGGGCAATGACCACAATGTTTTATGATATGATGCACAAAGAGATTGAAATTTATGTAGACAACGTGATCATTAAGTCAAGATAGCAGCCTGACCATGTCAAAGATCTCAGAAAATTCTTTGAAAGGCTTCGAAGGTATGATCTCAAACTTAACCCAGCAAAATGTGTATTTGGAGTCCCGTCAGGAAAGCTTTTGTGGTTCATAGTCGGTCGACGTGGCATTGAGTTAGATCCTTCAAAAATAAAAGTTATTCAAGATTTGCCTCCACCAAAAAATAAAACGGAGGTGATGAGCTTACCTGGAAGGTTGAATTATATCAGTAGATTTATTACTCAGCTTACGACAACCTGCGAGCCAATATTCAAGTTGTTGAAGAAGAATACTAAAGTTGAATGGACTGAAGAATGTCAAGAGGCATTAGACAGAATTAAGAGATACTTATCGAATCCGCCTATTTTGGTTCCTCCAGAGCCAGGTAGACCCTTGATATTGTACATGTCTGTGTTAGACAATTCTTTTGGCTGTGTATTGGGTCAATATGATGTTACCGGCAGAAAAGAACAGGTCATATACAACCTTAGCAAAATGTTTACCACTTATGAGGTTAAGTACACTCTTCTTGAGAAGACGTGTTGCGCCTTAACTGGGGTAGCCCAAAAGCTGAAACATTACTTGTCATATTACTACTTACCTCATATCTCGTATGGATCTTTTAAAGTATATTTTTCAGAAGCCTATGCCCACAGGCAGACTCACAAAATGGCAGATGTTACTCACAGAATTTGATATTGTCTACGTGACACGAACTGCAATGAAATTTCAAGCCTTGGCGGATTATTTGGCTGAAAATATTATTGACGAGGGATATGAGCCATTAAAAACTTATTTTCCAGATGAAGAGGTATTATTTATTGATGAGGTTATTTCTGACGATTGTCATTCAGGCTGGAAGTTATTCTTTGATAGAGTTGCTAATGTAAAAGGAGTAGGGATAGCAGCGGTTCTTATCTCTGAATCAGGACAATATTATCCTATAACAGCCCAACTTCGATTCTACTGTACCAATAATATGGCAGAATACAAAACTTGCATTCTGGGATTGAGATTAGCCATTGACATAGGGTCCCAAGAACTGTTGGTATTAGGAGATTCAGATTTATTAGTCCACCAAATCCAAGGAGATTGGGAGACTCATGATTCAAAGCTCCTACCATATCAAGGTTGTTTGCAAGATGTATGTCAATGATTTGTATCAGCAAAATTCAAACACATTCTCAGAGCTCATAATAAGATTGTTGATGCTTTGGCAACCTTATCTTCGATGCTTCAACATTCTGACAAAACTTATATTGACCCTTTGCATATACAAATTCATGATCAACATGCATATTGCAATATGGTTGAAGAAGAACTTGATGGGGAGCCGTGGTTCTATGATATTAAAGAATATATTCAGACTGGGAAATATCATGTGCATGCCGATGGTAATCAAAAGAGAACTATTCGACGTTTGTCTAGTGGATTTTTCTTAAGTGGAGGAATCTTGTATAAGAGGATTCCTGATTTGGGACTTCTGAGGTGTGTAGATGCTAAAGAAGCTTCAAAAATCATGACTGAAGTACATTCTGGGATTTGTGGACCACACATGAGTGGGTATGTTTTGGCAAAGAAAATACTCCGAGCAGGTCATTATTGGCTCATCATGGAGCGAGATTCCATCAATTTCGTTCGTAAATGTCATGAATGTCAAGTACACGGGGACTTGATACATTCCCCTCCATCTGAGTTGCATACAATGACTGTTTCATGGCCTTTTATGGCTTAGGGAATGGACGTAATTGAACCAATTGAACCAAAGTACTTGAATGGACATAGGTTTATCTTGGTATCCATTGATTATTTCACAAAATGGGTGGAAACAACGACTTATAAGTCAGTGACCAGGAAAGTGGTGGTTGATTTTATTCACTCCATCATCATTTATCGATTTGGCATTCCGAAGATAATAGTCACAGATAATACTGCAAATCTCAATAGTCATTTGATGCAAGAAGTGTGCCAACAATTTAATATTATGCATCGAAATTCAACTCCTTATCGTTCGAAAGCGAATGGAGCTGTAGAAGCTGCCAACAAGAACTTAAAGAAAATACTCTGCAAGATGGTACAGGGTTCCCGACAATGGCATGAAAAGTTACCTTTTGCTTTGTTGGGTTATCGTACTATAGTTCGGACTTCAATTGGTGCAACTCCTTTCTTGTTAGTGTACGGAACTGAAACAGTTATACCTGCAAAGATTGAAATTCCATCTCTTCGAATAGTTGTAGAAGCTGAAATTGGTGATGACCAATGGGTCAAGACTCGTTTAGAGCAATTAAGCTTGATTGATGAAAAATGATTAACATCAGTATGTCACGGAAAACTATGCCAGAAGAGAATGACACGAGCATATAACAAAAAGGTGCGTCATAGACATTTTGAAGTTGGTCAATTAGTACTAAGACGCATTCTACCCCATCAGATTGAAGCCAAAGGCAAGTTTTCTCCTAATTGGCATGGACCATTCATGGTGAAGAAAGTGTTACCTAATGACGCGTTATATCTAACTGATGTAGAAGGCAAAATAGAAGGAATGTCAGTCAATGCTGATGCAGTTAAAAGATATTATGTATGATATTCATGTACAATTACATTATGTATGTTTTGTACTTGCATTTTAAAAAGATTGAAATGATGAATGCATTTTGTTCTACTATCCGAATAATATATCAACATTTGCTTACCCCTTTGAGCTTTTATTTTCTTCGTACCCCTTTTTTGGAATCAAATTAAAGTCAGAAAATTAAAAAAAAAAAAAGTAAGTTGAAAAAAAAAAGAAAAAAGAGAAGGAATCAATCAAAAATTCAAAATCAAGCAAAAGCATGATGTTTTCTGAACTACGTTTTATCTTATTCTTGTTATGACAAGATACGTAGGCAGCCCTACTCTGTGGTTCGGTCCAACCAAAAGAAAATTTAAATTACCCAGGATGAAATAAAACTGGGGCAAAAAAATTATTTCCTTAAAAGTGTCGATTCCAGAAGTTGTATGAGTTACCCAATGATTATGTAAATTTTTTAGCTTCATGTCGCCCTTTATTTCTAACCCGATCCAAAAGCCAAGTTACAACCAAAGAAAGACCTTCAGATTAATCTTTGAGAGTGTCAAGACTAAACATGTTATGGGTGCATGATATTTCATATTTTGGGTGTTTACTTTAAAAAAAAGAGTAAAAATGAATGAAAAAGAGAGAGTTTTATTGGTGAAAATCCTGTTAGGCACCATGAGGCGACTGTAAGCTGAGAAAGAAGAAAAAATAAGATAGGTTTGCTGGCAAAAATCCATTGAGGTGCCACTGGCCGAAGGAGAGTTGTTATCCAGAAGGAATAAATTCAAGATTGGCTAAATTTCAAGCACAATAAGTGGACAAAAGTTGTAATGATTGGTGTGGGTAGATCTGATTGTTTGATTCAAAATGCATGTCATAATCACCAGAATCAATTTTCACATTCAGATAAGTTTTTCTTTTTGTTTTGAAAAAGAGATACCTATTGTCTGTTCCTTTTGTTTTATTTTAATTTTTTATTTTTGTATCCTTGTCATGAAACGAAAAGTTTTGTTATCTTGTACGTATTTTTGAGTCAAATTCACGTCAGCTCAGGTGAGAAAGGACTCCAAACTTGCTACCAACTTTTTCAATATATAAAGCAAGACAAAGGGTCAGCACACAAAGGACAACATGTCAAAGTATAATAAAGTATTCAGAATGATCGTTGATTTGAGAGTTTTTTACTCTTTGAAAGATAAAAGGTGTATGGAATATTAAATTTTGAGATATTATACGAGAGAAATGTGTTTTGAGTTGAGAGTATCAGTAGTCAGAATTTTGGGTCAGAAGTGTGACAAGTCGATGGATATCTATCAAGGATTGGAAAAGGATTTGAGCATAGCAAGTGCAAGAACGATCATTTCAAAATCCAAATGCGACAAACCAACCACCACGTGTTTTTAAAAAACTCACAATTTTTCTTTGTTTTGTTTGAAACAGAGATAGAAAGTTTTCAAATAAAGGATGCAATTTCACACTTCTGTCAATACAAGAATCAGGATTACAACATACGTTCGATTATGATAAATTTTATTCTTTGCAAAATGAATTTATCAAAGCTATTCCAGGCTTTGATTTATTCTTTCACTATATTTATCAAAACATTAAGATCTGATGACACACAAATTTTTTAGTACAAACTGGGGAAAAAATTTTATGTGTGTTGTATGAGAATTTAATTTTGCTCAGAACCCTCCTAAAGAATGGGAATTTACTTTTGCTCAGGACCCTCATGAAGAATGGGAATTTACTTTTGCTCAGGACCCTCCTGAAGAAAGGAAATTTACTTTTACTCAGGACCCTCCTGAAGAATGGGAATTTACTTTTGTTCAGGACCCTCTTGAAGAATGAGAATTTACTTTTTTACTCAGGACCCTCCTGAAAAATGAAAATTTATTTTAATACTCAGGACCCTCCTGAAGAATGAGAATTTATTTTAATGCTTAGGACCCTCCTGAAGAATGGGATGTTATTTTCTGTTTTACTATTTACTTTGAGTCCAGGAGCCCGCCTGAATAACAAGGTGAAGAAATTGTAAGTTCAGGAGCCCGCCTGAAGAACAGGGTGAAGAAATTATAAGTCCAGGAGCCCGCCTGAAGAACAGGGTGAAGAAGTTGTAAATCCAGGAGCCCGCCTAAAGAACAAGGTGAAGAAAAAGAAAGTCCAGGAGCCAGCCTGAAGAACAGGATGAAGAAAAAGAAAGTCCAGGAGCCCGCCTGAAGAATAGGGTGAATTTTCAAATTCAAGTCGCGAAGACTTAAATCAAGATTCTAGAGATTGCAATTTTTACTTGTATTTTTCATTTTTGATTTTTATTAGTCAGTTGAATGTAAAGGCAGAAGTTGTTAACCGGAAACTCGACGGAATCTCACTCGACTTTAACTCTTTCTCTTACCATGCTACCTTTGAACAACTCGTGATTTGATTCCCTTATAACCCGGGATAAGTAAGAAGTCCAAAACCAGGACTCGGTTACATTTTTTCTTTTATTTTTTTCTTACCTTCGAATAATTGGAGGGTCAAAAATCATATCTTGTCTACTTCTTTGTATGAAAACTCTTCGAAATTTCACATAAAGAGGGGCAAAAATGTAGACACGTAATTTTTTGTCCTCCCTAAATTTTAACTTATTAAAAATTTATATTTATATATTATTTTGATTATTATTTTATTTTATTTTTAGTTAACTTTGAGATATTTTATTTATTTTATTATTATTTTATTATTATTTTTATTCTAATGTAAAAAAAAATACAAATTTTTATTCTAATGTAAAAAAAAATACAATTTTTTTAAAAATTATATATATATAATAAAATATATTTTCCTTTTATAAATTTTTAATAAATAAATTAATAGTTTTAATACTATTTCATTATATTTATATTTATCTATTTATAAATTGTTATTATATTTTGTTAAAAATAAAATTAATTAATTATTGTTATATTTATTATTGTTATTATTTCATTTTCTTTATTTATTATTATTACTATTATTTTATATTAAAAAAAATTCAAAAGAAAAAAAAATGAATTTCAAATCCCCCCTCCCCCCTTATCTGACTTTTAACCATTCCCCTTTTATTTCCAGATAACTGTTTCCCCAAAAATCCAAAAATCCCTCTATAAAAAGGACTCAACCCCCCCCCCCCCAGAAGGATTGGACGTATTTTTTTTTAAGATCAGAAACAGTAAAAAATATCAGAATCCAGAGAGAAAGTTAACACAAAAAAAATAAAGAAACACTTTGAAGAAGAAAACAAAGAAGAGAAGGAGTAAAAAATCGAGTTTCGAGATTCCGATCTGAGTTTGGTGACATCGTTCTTGCTTCTGTATCCGTTTAATTCATCAGGTTCTTATCCCATTTTATACTCTCTTTTTTTAAGTTTCACCATATGAACTGAAGTATGAATAAAATATTAAAGTGATTTCTGATATTATAGTTAATTAATTGTGAACTTGCGTTACTATTTGTTAAGCATTTAAGTTATCAATTTTGTTATATTCAAACACGGAGAAAACTAATTTGATTTCATCATAATTTACTTTGAACACAAACCGTTGTTGCCGCTACTCCATTCTTCCCTTCTCACTATCCCAAACAACAACTCCAGCCATCTATTGTCGGAAATAACACTGCCAGTCGTCAAAAAAAAAAAAAAAAATCATCACATTAACGTAGCCAGGTCTAGTAGAAGTTTCTTCATTCTCAATTAAAATCATTTGAAATTGGCTAATTTTATTGTATTGTTATTTATTTTTGTCATGTTTGTCTTATGCTTTGAATGTGGAAACAGAAAAATGAATTTGTTAAAATATTAAATCTCTTAATAAGTTAATAGTTAAGTAGTAAAAATGGCAATACAGAAATAATAAAAAATGAAAATAAAGAAGGGAAAAATCTTTATTATTTTGGTTGTGAAACTATAAACTATATCTTTGATTTTAGGAGTTGTATTATTTTTCTTCATGAAATTTGATAATTATTTATTAAATTAATTAATTATTTTAATTGAATTTTATTTTCGAATATCATTAGATTAAATAGTATTTCAAACAGATAAATTGTTTTAAGTCTACAAAAGATAAATCAAACATTTTAAGTTAGGCAAATATTTTAAATATATTTTAAAATATTTGCCTTAATTAAAGAATGTGATGTACCCATCTTTTTGAGACATTTTAAAATTCAAGGATGTAATAATACACCTTGATAGATATTTTTATAAAATTAATTTTTCACTGATTTAATACATGAGTTTTAAATAGTTTTAGTAAAATGAGCGATTTTAGGTCTTAACATAATTTATTAAATAGTTTAACTCAAGATAAGTCAATAAAAGCGACCGTGCTAGAACCACGGGACTCGAGGGGTGCCTCACACCTCCCCCTTGGTCAATAGAATTTCTTACCCGATCTTTTGTTTTCGTAGACCAAATAAAGAGTCATTTCCTTTTGATTAAGGATTCGATAAGGTGACTTGAAAAACCATAATGCAATTCCAACTGGCGACTCTTTAATTAAAAATAATCCATATTCAATACCGTCACTTTAATTGAAAAAATCCTTCAACTCGTTCCTTCGGACGGAAAAAGGGGTGTGACATCTCCAACGACTCTGCTGGGGAGTAATAAGAATTCGAGCTTTTTATATTGACTTATACCTACTTTAATTATTGTTGATATTGTGTTTGTTGGCCTTATGTGCTACTTTTCGCTCGTTTACCGCTTTGATATTGATTGAACTGTATTATATACTGTCTTCTCTTGCGCACCCCCTCTGAGTCTCTGAAATAGAATAGAAGGAATGCAGCGCATGCATCCTACTTTCTTTTTGAGATAGCCGAGTGTCAAAGCACCTGGTGAAGGATATAGTCACACATGTTAGGCGGGATTTGGATTAACAACGAAGGCGGTGTTGCCCTGCTACCGACCAAGTTGTCCCTCCCCAGCTCGAGTGTCCGCTTGGGTAAGCCAGTCTAGACACCTATCCCTATTAGGTTAAAACTAAGAAGAACTGAAAACTCAGAATCTGGATATCCCTATTAGATGCCGCTTTATTTGCATCATATGCATTTGACTTAGCGGGACTCGGCACAGAAGCCGGGTCTGTCTAGGACAGGTAACCTACTTTATAAAGACCAATATGTACATCCTATATGTTCTTTGACATTTATTTGGAAGACTTATTTTATTGTTGACCGGCTTTTAGGCAACTTTAAAATGCAAAAAATTATATTATCCTCAAATTCATTGAATTATTTTTCAAAGAAAAAATTTATTTTTTTAAAAAAGGAAAATTTTAAATATAGAATAATATATTTTTAGAGTTTTCTTGAACTACGAGGGTCTGATTCTCACTTTTTAGTGGGATATGTAGGATGTCCTATCCGAGATACGACCCTAGTTTTGAAAAAATAATAATAATATATATTCACAAATTTATTGAAGGATATTTTTGAAAAAATAAGAAGAAGAAAAAATGATTATTTTCATGAATATTATTATTTTACATTTATTTTTATTTTTCAAAATTAATAATAGCCTGAACCTTTAAGGGTCGTGAGCTGAATTTTTATAAAATAATAAAATATGTAAACATATATTTTAACAGTCCTGAACCTTTAGGGGTCATGAGGCTGAAATTTTTATATAATTTCATAAAACAATCATTCTTCTTTATTTCTAAATCATTTTATTTTATTTTTGTTCTTTTAAATATACTTAGGGAGTATTGTCTCCAAATATATAGTTAAAATTGTCCAGAAGCCTGTTATTGCAAAGTTTTTGATAGAGTCAGTTTAAATAAGTGTTTTTCCTAAACATATTATCAGTTTTGTTTCTCTCACTTTGATTTTTGATAAAATTGTTCTTTACATCTAAGTCTCAATTTAAGAGTCGCACTAGTTCTCACAAGTCAAGTTAAAAATTCTTTTCAAAAATTAATGAATTAAGTTCAGCCTAAATCTACACATTTATTAATTTCATGTCCTTGTCAATAGGTATAAAATGTCTCCCCCTGTTCGTGAAAAGTGTCCAAAGAGAAAGAGAGATGGGAGTGTACCCCTTCAAGTTATGGATTGTACCCCTTTGCAACTTTGGTTGTGGTGGAACGAAATGGATACATTCGATTATGATGAGATACATAAGTATTTGGATTTTTTGATGAGTATTATGTCAATCAAGCCTAATAGGGAAGTGATTCATGCATTACTAACCTTCTGGGACCCGAAGAACAATGTATTTCGCTTTTTGGATTTTGAGTTGACTCCGACAGTAGAGGAGATGGCAGCTTATATAGGATATGGGGATATGCATCGGAAGAAACTTATAGCCCCAAGACTCATTTCGATAAACAGATTCTGCAAGCTCATGAATATACGAAACTCAAAAGAAGAATCAATGAAAAAATGTTGGGTTTCCTTGCAATTTTTATATGACAGATATGGAAGGCAAGAGGGGTTTGAAAAGTACGGTAAACAACTTTGTAATAAGGGAAGTTTTGAGGTTTGGAAAGTTCACAAACGATTTGCATTCATGGTAGCCTTTCTAGGGACTATGGTTTTCCCGAAGAGAGAATAAAAAATTAATATTCGTTTAGCAGGGGTGGTACAGATACTGATTAAGAAAGATTACAGTATGGTACCAATGATCCTGGACGATATCTACCGTGTTTTGACTATTTGTCAGAAAGGAAAGAGTTTTTTCGAGGGATGTAATATCTTGTTACAGATGTGGATTGTGGAACATCTCTGCCGACGTCCTACAATGACAAGATTTAATCTGAAAATATTCAATCGCATCAAAGATTACAAAAAGAGGTTAGAGAAATATAAATGCCCAGAAGGAGTTAGAGATTGGGATAAGCTTTTTCGTTCTCTGACAGCAGATAAAATCACTTGGAATCTCCCTTGGTTCACTTGGAGACAAGTCATACATAGTTCTGTCATTCGGACGTTCTTGTTATAAATAGGTATTAGGGGTGTTCAACCGTATGTTCCATTGAGAGTTCTACGTCGGCTAGGAAGACGTCAAATAATTCCCATAACGGAAAATATGACCGAGTTTGTATTTGAGGTCAGACCAGAAATTCCACTTCCGGAGGAATTGGCCTAGCAGATTTGGGAGGGTTGCCATATCATGGGGATTGAAACGATGGCCATAGAGTGTGAGAAAAGAGAAGTGCACCCAGATTACCGTAAATGATTTGAAGAACCGTCAAGTCCGCCAGTCAAACCAGAAAGATCAATTAGGGGACCTATAGATCAGGAAGCTGCAATCAGGATAGGAATTGAGAGAGCCATGCGAGAACATCATGAGGCTAACCAAGTTTTGAGAGCAGAATTAGAGCATGCCAGGGCAAAAATAGACAAACAACAAAGGGAATTTGCTGAAGAGAAAGCTAAATCAGCAGATATTGAGGTTGCACTTCGGGGACATATCAATCTGGCTACCACTAGGGGGTCACACGTTGCAGAACTTGCCGCATCTCGCCGACAGAAAGTGCAAGAAGTTGAAAAGAACATGCAAGAAGAATTTGATCGAGAGAGATCTCAGTGGATCCGTGAAAGAGAAATATTGCGAGAATAGTTTGAGGTTGCCTTCTCGTAAACAGCGTGCAAGAAAGATGGTTGATTTTAGAGATCGACAGGCCCAGGAATGGGATCAGGCCTTCAGTTCGTGTAGCACAAGATACTGCCAGAATGGGTTTGGATTATCAGCAGTTGGATCGTGAGGACTTTTTGGCACAAGTACCAGCTTTCGCACAGCGTCTCACTACTTCATTGGAGGACATATATTTGAGTTTGGGAGGACATATTAAGCCGAAGTCTCCTTGAATGGATAGTTTTTTTCTTTGACATAGTTTTTCATTTTCAGTTTTAAAATTTCTTGTTTAGATATTATGTCTTTTAGTTTTCAGATGTCAGTTAGTAGGTTTTATTTTAGGAGTTGGGTCAGTTATTTTGTCGTATTTATATTATAGAATGTAATGAAGTTGAATGTTTATTTCTATATATATTACATATGTTTTACTTCACTTTATTTATTTTCTTCAATAAAAGAAAAAGACAAAATAATTTTGTTAAATTCTTCCCGAACTACGCAAGATCTGATTCATGTACTGGCATGATACGTAGGCAACCCTCCAAAGGGTTCGATCATAACTTTTGAAAAATATGCCTAGAAATGCCGGGATGAAACACAAAGCCTTCCATGATAGGTTGGAAAATTCACATAGAAGCATGACATATAACTTGGCATTATAATGTGTTAAATATATAACATTCACCCGTTTGCTACTTGGTCTCAGAAAGATAAAGTAATTGGTGGTTGGTTTGTGGTTTAAACTGACATCACATCTATATAATACCAGATACAAGGGTAAAAGAAAAATAACCCGCAGAGAAGGTATAGGGTCTGACAGTGAAGAAGTGCAAAATCAGTTGATTTCGCAGGAAGTAGCATCAATGGAAGAAATAAAGTCATTGAAACAACAGATGGCAGAGATGTAACAAGCTTGGTTAAATGGACAATCCCCGCCTTCTTCAATCCCTGGACTTTTGACTTCGAATGATCCAAATTCTGACCCAGCTCAAACTAGTGATCTATTTTACCTACTAGGATTTGGCCCATTTGCTAATATGTCTGGAGTTGTTGGTACTTCAACCATGCACCCACCAAATCTGTCTATTACAAATAACCCTCTTTTTACTTCTGCCGCACCAGCTACTGCGGGTACTCAACCGACAATACCAAAGAATATAGGGAAACCAATTCATGATCTATTGTATCCTCCTGAAATGACTTTTAAATCCCAAAATCCACATTATCATGCTCATCAACACGGTTCTCCTACCGTAATTGAGAAGATTGTTAATAATGAAGAACAAGAGGAGATGGCTAGGAAAGTAAGAAGCTTGGAGCAGAGTATGAGAAATATGCAAGGATTAGGTGGACCAAAAACCATTTCATATAAAGATTTATGTCTGTTTCCTGACGTCCATTTTTCGCTAGGGTTCAAAATGCCAAAATTTGACAAATACGAAGGTTACGGTGATCCTGTTGCTCACTTGAATATGTTCTGCAACCAATTAAGGGAAGCAAAAGGAAAAGAAGAATTATTGATGGCTTACTTTTGAGAAAGCCTGACAGGAATAGCTTCTGAAAGGTTTATTAACCAAGACATTTCCCGTTGGCACGTGTGGGATGACATGGCTCGAGATTTCGCTCAACAATTTCAATATAACATTGAGAGAGTGTCAGATCGTACTATGCTTGCTAACATGAGAAAAAAGATGACTGAAAGTATTCGAGAATATGCTATCAGATGGAGAGAGTAGGCTTCAAGAGTCAGACTATCAATAAAGGAATCTGAAATGATCGATATATTTTTGCAAGCTCAAGAACCCGATTATTTCCATCACTTACTTTCTACTATTAGAAACACATTTGCCAAAGTTATTAAAGTTGGAAAGATGGTAGAGAATGGAATAAATAGGGAAAGATTATCAGCCAGGCCGCTTTGAAAGCAACAACACAGGCAATTCAAAGTGGTGCAGGAAGTTTCGGGGGAAAAAAAAAAAGAGGACGTAGCAACTGTTGTACCTGGTCCACGACAAAATTGGAGAGGTGCGCGTCAACCATATGCATAAAATCCATTATATTTTATTCCATCCCCCCAATATCCTATTTGCAATGCACAACCATATGCTCGGGCTCTTTCTTACCCACAATGGTGTGCACCAGCAATCCAAAATCATCTACCGATCCCGCAAATTCAAAGAGGCCCTCCTAGGTCTAATTTTTGGCCTAGAGCAGAATTCAAAAGGGATAATATGGGTAAAGATAATTTCACTCCTATTGGAATATCTTACACCAATTTATTTCATAGGCTGAGAAAAATGAATGTCCTAAACCCAATTGAGAGAAGGATTCCAAATCCTCCTTCGAAGAATTTGGATTATTCTAGAAGATGTGAATACTGTTCTGATGCCCCAGGGCACGACACAGAGAAATGTTGGTATTTGAAAAGATCCATTCAAGAGCTGATTAATACCCAACAGATTATGATAGAAAGTCCAGACGCTTCAAATGTCAATCAAAATCCGCTTCCAGATCATAATGAAACAAACATGCTTAAAGTGATACCCAATGATGAAGATGCTACAATATCCTTCAAGACGATCATTAAAATTAAAATTGATTCAGAAAAATCAGTAAATATTGTAGATTTGACAAAAGAAAAAACTGCAAAAACGCAGTGGTGATAACAAAACCCGAATTATTGAATGTCCCCTTGGTGGTGGGAAAAGAAATTTCAGAAAATGTTGGGTCAAGACAAGTAAAACCAAAGCTCATTGTTCCTGGAAGATCTCCCAAGCCTCTCTTAATCATAAAAGGAGCTCTCATAGCTCTCATTGTTATTAAACCAGTATCACAGTTGCCTATGGTTAATACCAAGGCAGTCCCTTGGAACTATGATTGTGTTATGGTAATGCACAAAGGGAAAGAAGTGATTGAAGATGTGGACGAAGTCGGGGGATTAACTCGATCTGGAAGATGTTATGCCCTAGTAAAGTTAAGAAAGAATAAACAAGGCAATGAAGAACGAATGACGTTCAAGAAGCCTGTTACTGATGAAGAAGCTGAAGAATTCTTAAAGAAAATGAAATTGCCAGAATATTCTGTTGTAGAACAGGTTGAAGAAGACACCAACACAGATTTCTTTGTTGTCTTTATTAATACATTCAGAAGAACACCGCAAGGCTATAATGAAGATTCTTAACAAAGCATATGTTCCCAGTGCGATTAAAGTGAATCAACTGAAAAAAGTTGTTGAAAGGATACTTGAAGTAAACAAGATTACTTTCTCAGACGATGAATTGCCTGTGGAAGGTACTGGACATAATAAGGGTCTCTACGTTACTGTAAAATGTGAGCATTCCATCGTCACTCGAGTGTTAATTGATGGAGGATCAGGCGCTAACATTTGTCCTATGTCAACTTTGCAAAAGTTGAATGTTAATGTAGAAAGAATCTGACCTAACAATGTATGCATCAAAGGTTTTGACGGATCAAAAACTGATGTCATTGGTAAAATAGAATTCATATTAACAATCGGGACTATGGATTTTGCTATGGATTTCTAAGTGCTGAACATTGATGCTTTAAATAATATGTTATTGGGAAGGTCATGGATTCATAAGGCTAAAGAAGACACATCAACATTGAATCAAATGGTCAAATTCGAATATGACAGGTAAGAGATAGTTGTTCATGGTGAAGGAGACTTATCCATGTATAAAGACTACTCTGTTTTCTCCATCGAAGAAGATACTGCAAATAGAGTATTGATTCATCAAACTTCTAAGGTAGTGGCTGTTGAGCATATTCTCGAGGGGAATCTCATCGCAAGGCCACAATTATCCTTTATACCTGTTATAGTAGTGAATGAAATGTTGAAGCATGATTTCGAACTAGGGAAAGTTCTAGGGATGTTTTTGCAAGGCAGGGTTCATCCAGTAAACCTCCATGAGAACCTTGGTACTTTTGGTTTGGGATACGTGCCCACTGTTGGAGATATAGAGAAGACTAAAAAACAAAAGAAAGAGTCATGGACACTTACCAAGATGATAACGCCACTTCACGAATCCTTCATCAAAGTCAACATTGTTGGTTCCTCTATGTTACCTGTTGCAGAGTCAGTAAATGATGATGATACAGAGTTGATTGGCCTTTTCCAGAATATGTTCATTGAAACTGATATGGTTGAAATTGGGGAAGGAACCAGCAATGCAGATGTGCAGTTTATCGGACCTGATGTCCAGCTTAACAATTGGGAGGCCACTCATCTCCCTATTGTGAAGGAGTCTTGGTAGTTTGTTTGTTTTCTTTCAATCTTAGTAGTTTGTTTGTTTCTCCTTCTGTAATTTGAATCTTTCTAGTATTGTAATTCAGATCTTTAACTTGGTATTTTAGGTTAAAACTCTTTATCTTTTTGTTTTTAATAAAAGTGTTGTCTCCCTTTGTTTTATTTTGAGTCTGATGTTTATTTATTTATTTTTTCTATCATACAGTTCTTTCTATTCTGATTCTAATGATATGACATGCATGAAGAATTGTCAACCAGGTTTAAAAACTCAATCTAATTATGAAATAATGAATAAAGAAGTTGAATACGATGAAGGAAAAATATTTGAGGATATAAGCAAAGATTTTAAACAGTTTGGGAATAAGACAAATCCCAATTTGGAGGAAACTGAGGTGATCAATTTAGGAGATCATGAAAATATTAGGGAGACTAAGATAAGTGTACATGCTCAACCCCAACAAAAGAAATCCATAGTTGAAGCTTTGCATGAGTATAAAGACATTTTTGTGTGGTCTTATGATGATATTCCCGATTTGAGCACTGATTTGGTAGTCACAAGTTGCCAAGTGATCCTGTTTTTTCTCCGGTCAAGCAAAAGTTAAAGAAGCTTAAAACTGACATGAGTGTAAAAATCAAAGAGGAAATCACGAAGCAACTTGAGGCTAAAGTCATTCGAGTAGCCCAATATCCTACTTGGTTCGCAAATATTGTCCCTGTTCCAAAGAAGGACGGTAAAGTTCGGATGTGTGTTGATTAGCGTGATCTAGATAAAGCAAGTCCGAAAGATAATTTTTCACTTCCCAATATTCATATTTTGTTAGACAATTGCGCCAAACATAATCTTGCTTATTTTATGGATTGTTATGCGGGGTATCATCAGATCATTATGGATCTAAAAGATGCGGAAAAGACATCATTTATTACGCCATGAGGGACATATTGTTATCGAGTTATGACTTTCGGACTAAAGAATGTTGGGGCAACTTACATGAGGGCAATGACCACAATGTTTTATGATATGATGCACAAAGAGATTGAAATTTATGTAGACAACGTGATCATTAAGTCAAGATAGCAGCCTGACCATGTCAAAGATCTCAGAAAATTCTTTGAAAGGCTTCGAAGGTATGATCTCAAACTTAACCCAGCAAAATGTGTATTTGGAGTCCCGTCAGGAAAGCTTTTGTGGTTCATAGTCGGTCGACGTGGCATTGAGTTAGATCCTTCAAAAATAAAAGTTATTCAAGATTTGCCTCCACCAAAAAATAAAACGGAGGTGATGAGCTTACCTGGAAGGTTGAATTATATCAGTAGATTTATTACTCAGCTTACGACAACCTGCGAGCCAATATTCAAGTTGTTGAAGAAGAATACTAAAGTTGAATGGACTGAAGAATGTCAAGAGGCATTAGACAGAATTAAGAGATACTTATCGAATCCGCCTATTTTGGTTCCTCCAGAGCCAGGTAGACCCTTGATATTGTACATGTCTGTGTTAGACAATTCTTTTGGCTGTGTATTGGGTCAATATGATGTTACCGGCAGAAAAGAACAGGTCATATACAACCTTAGCAAAATGTTTACCACTTATGAGGTTAAGTACACTCTTCTTGAGAAGACGTGTTGCGCCTTAACTGGGGTAGCCCAAAAGCTGAAACATTACTTGTCATATTACTACTTACCTCATATCTCGTATGGATCTTTTAAAGTATATTTTTCAGAAGCCTATGCCCACAGGCAGACTCACAAAATGGCAGATGTTACTCACAGAATTTGATATTGTCTACGTGACACGAACTGCAATGAAATTTCAAGCCTTGGCGGATTATTTGGCTGAAAATATTATTGACGAGGGATATGAGCCATTAAAAACTTATTTTCCAGATGAAGAGGTATTATTTATTGATGAGGTTATTTCTGACGATTGTCATTCAGGCTGGAAGTTATTCTTTGATAGAGTTGCTAATGTAAAAGGAGTAGGGATAGCAGCGGTTCTTATCTCTGAATCAGGACAATATTATCCTATAACAGCCCAACTTCGATTCTACTGTACCAATAATATGGCAGAATACAAAACTTGCATTCTGGGATTGAGATTAGCCATTGACATAGGGTCCCAAGAACTGTTGGTATTAGGAGATTCAGATTTATTAGTCCACCAAATCCAAGGAGATTGGGAGACTCATGATTCAAAGCTCCTACCATATCGAGGTTGTTTGCAAGATGTATGTCAATGATTTGTATCAGCAAAATTCAAACACATTCTCAGAGCTCATAATAAGATTGTTGATGCTTTGGCAACCTTATCTTCGATGCTTCAACATTCTGACAAAACTTATATTGACCCTTTGCATATACAAATTCATGATCAACATGCATATTGCAATATGGTTGAAGAAGAACTTGATGGGGAGCCGTGGTTCTATGATATTAAAGAATATATTCAGACTGGGAAATATCATGTGCATGCCGATGGTAATCAAAAGAGAACTATTCGACGTTTGTCTAGTGGATTTTTCTTAAGTGGAGGAATCTTGTATAAGAGGATTCCTGATTTGGGACTTCTGAGGTGTGTAGATGCTAAAGAAGCTTCAAAAATCATGACTGAAGTACATTCTGGGATTTGTGGACCACACATGAGTGGGTATGTTTTGGCAAAGAAAATACTCCGAGCAGGTCATTATTGGCTCATCATGGAGCGAGATTCCATCAATTTCGTTCGTAAATGTCATGAATGTCAAGTACACGGGGACTTGATACATTCCCCTCCATCTGAGTTGCATACAATGACTGTTTCATGGCCTTTTATGGCTTAGGGAATGGACGTAATTGAACCAATTGAACCAAAGTACTTGAATGGACATAGGTTTATCTTGGTATCCATTGATTATTTCACAAAATGGGTGGAAACAACGACTTATAAGTCAGTGACCAGGAAAGTGGTGGTTGATTTTATTCACTCCATCATCATTTATCGATTTGGCATTCCGAAGATAATAGTCACAGATAATACTGCAAATCTCAATAGTCATTTGATGCAAGAAGTGTGCCAACAATTTAATATTATGCATCGAAATTCAACTCCTTATCGTTCGAAAGCGAATGGAGCTGTAGAAGCTGCCAACAAGAACTTAAAGAAAATACTCTGCAAGATGGTACAGGGTTCCCGACAATGGCATGAAAAGTTACCTTTTGCTTTGTTGGGTTATCGTACTATAGTTCGGACTTCAATTGGTGCAACTCCTTTCTTGTTAGTGTACGGAACTGAAACAGTTATACCTGCAAAGATTGAAATTCCATCTCTTCGAATAGTTGTAGAAGCTGAAATTGGTGATGACCAATGGGTCAAGACTCGTTTAGAGCAATTAAGCTTGATTGATGAAAAATGATTAACATCAGTATGTCACGGAAAACTATGCCAGAAGAGAATGACACGAGCATATAACAAAAAGGTGCGTCATAGACATTTTGAAGTTGGTCAATTAGTACTAAGACGCATTCTACCCCATCAGATTGAAGCCAAAGGCAAGTTTTCTCCTAATTGGCATGGACCATTCATGGTGAAGAAAGTGTTACCTAATGACGCGTTATATCTAACTGATGTAGAAGGCAAAATAGAAGGAATGTCAGTCAATGCTGATGCAGTTAAAAGATATTATGTATGATATTCATGTACAATTACATTATGTATGTTTTGTACTTGCATTTTAAAAAGATTGAAATGATGAATGCATTTTGTTCTACTATCCGAATAATATATCAACATTTGCTTACCCCTTTGAGCTTTTATTTTCTTCGTACCCCTTTTTTGGAATCAAATTAAAGTCAGAAAATTAAAAAAAAAAAAGTAAGTTGAAAAAAAAAAGAAAAAAGAGAAGGAATCAATCAAAAATTCAAAATCAAGCAAAAGCATGATGTTTTCTGAACTACGTTTTATCTTATTCTTGTTATGACAAGATACGTAGGCAGCCCTACTCTGTGGTTCGGTCCAACCAAAAGAAAATTTAAATTACCCAGGATGAAATAAAACTGGGGCAAAAAAATTATTTCCTTAAAAGTGTCGATTCCAGAAGTTGTATGAGTTACCCAATGATTATGTAAATTTTTTAGCTTCATGTCGCCCTTTATTTCTAACCCGATCCAAAAGCCAAGTTACAACCAAAGAAAGACCTTCAGATTAATCTTTGAGAGTGTCAAGACTAAACATGTTATGGGTGCATGATATTTCATATTTTGGGTGTTTACTTTAAAAAAAAGAGTAAAAATGAATGAAAAAGAGAGAGTTTTATTGGTGAAAATCCTGTTAGGCACCATGAGGCGACTGTAAGCTGAGAAAGAAGAAAAAATAAGATAGGTTTGCTGGCAAAAATCCATTGAGGTGCCACTGGCCGAAGGAGAGTTGTTATCCAGAAGGAATAAATTCAAGATTGGCTAAATTTCAAGCACAATAAGTGGACAAAAGTTGTAATGATTGGTGTGGGTAGATCTGATTGTTTGATTCAAAATGCATGTCATAATCACCAGAATCAATTTTCACATTCAGATAAGTTTTTCTTTTTGTTTTGAAAAAGAGATACCTATTGTCTGTTCCTTTTGTTTTATTTTAATTTTTTATTTTTGTATCCTTGTCATGAAACGAAAAGTTTTGTTATCTTGTACGTATTTTTGAGTCAAATTCACGTCAGCTCAGGTGAGAAAGGACTCCAAACTTGCTACCAACTTTTTCAATATATAAAGCAAGACAAAGGGTCAGCACACAAAGGACAACATGTCAAAGTATAATAAAGTATTCAGAATGATCGTTGATTTGAGAGTTTTTTACTCTTTGAAAGATAAAAGGTGTATGGAATATTAAATTTTGAGATATTATACGAGAGAAATGTGTTTTGAGTTGAGAGTATCAGTAGTCAGAATTTTGGGTCAGAAGTGTGACAAGTCGATGGATATCTATCAAGGATTGGAAAAGGATTTGAGCATAGCAAGTGCAAGAACGATCATTTCAAAATCCAAATGCGACAAACCAACCACCACGTGTTTTTAAAAAACTCACAATTTTTCTTTGTTTTGTTTGAAACAGAGATAGAAAGTTTTCAAATAAAGGATGCAATTTCACACTTCTGTCAATACAAGAATCAGGATTACAACATACGTTCGATTATGATAAATTTTATTCTTTGCAAAATGAATTTATCAAAGCTATTCCAGGCTTTGATTTATTCTTTCACTATATTTATCAAAACATTAAGATCTGATGACACACAAATTTTTTAGTACAAACTGGGGAAAAAATTTTATGTGTGTTGTATGAGAATTTAATTTTGCTCAGAACCCTCCTAAAGAATGGGAATTTACTTTTGCTCAGGACCCTCATGAAGAATGGGAATTTACTTTTGCTCAGGACCCTCCTGAAGAAAGGAAATTTACTTTTACTCAGGACCCTCCTGAAGAATGGGAATTTACTTTTGTTCAGGACCCTCTTGAAGAATGAGAATTTACTTTTTTACTCAGGACCCTCCTGAAAAATGAAAATTTATTTTAATACTCAGGACCCTCCTGAAGAATGAGAATTTATTTTAATGCTTAGGACCCTCCTGAAGAATGGGATGTTATTTTCTGTTTTACTATTTACTTTGAGTCCAGGAGCCCGCCTGAATAACAAGGTGAAGAAATTGTAAGTTCAGGAGCCCGCCTGAAGAACAGGGTGAAGAAATTATAAGTCCAGGAGCCCGCCTGAAGAACAGGGTGAAGAAGTTGTAAATCCAGGAGCCCGCCTAAAGAACAAGGTGAAGAAAAAGAAAGTCCAGGAGCCAGCCTGAAGAACAGGATGAAGAAAAAGAAAGTCCAGGAGCCCGCCTGAAGAATAGGGTGAATTTTCAAATTCAAGTCGCGAAGACTTAAATCAAGATTCTAGAGATTGCAATTTTTACTTGTATTTTTCATTTTTGATTTTTATTAGTCAGTTGAATGTAAAGGCAGAAGTTGTTAACCGGAAACTCGACGGAATCTCACTCGACTTTAACTCTTTCTCTTACCATGCTACCTTTGAACAACTCGTGATTTGATTCCCTTATAACCCGGGATAAGTAAGAAGTCCAAAACCAGGACTCGGTTACATTTTTTCTTTTATTTTTTTCTTACCTTCGAATAATTGGAGGGTCAAAAATCATATCTTGTCTACTTCTTTGTATGAAAACTCTTCGAAATTTCACATAAAGAGGGGCAAAAATGTAGACACGTAATTTTTTGTCCTCCCTAAATTTTAACTTATTAAAAATTTATATTTATATATTATTTTGATTATTATTTTATTTTATTTTTAGTTAACTTTGAGATATTTTATTTATTTTATTATTATTTTATTATTATTTTTATTCTAATGTAAAAAAAAATACAAATTTTTATTCTAATGTAAAAAAAAATACAATTTTTTTAAAAATTATATATATATAATAAAATATATTTTCCTTTTATAAATTTTTAATAAATAAATTAATAGTTTTAATACTATTTCATTATATTTATATTTATCTATTTATAAATTGTTATTATATTTTGTTAAAAATAAAATTAATTAATTATTGTTATATTTATTATTGTTATTATTTCATTTTCTTTATTTATTATTATTACTATTATTTTATATTAAAAAAAATTCAAAAGAAAAAAAAATGAATTTCAAATCCCCCCTCCCCCCTTATCTGACTTTTAACCATTCCCCTTTTATTTCCAGATAACTGTTTCCCCAAAAATCCAAAAATCCCTCTATAAAAAGGACTCAACCCCCCCCCCCAGAAGGATTGGACGTATTTTTTTTTAAGATCAGAAACAGTAAAAAATATCAGAATCCAGAGAGAAAGTTAACACAAAAAAAATAAAGAAACACTTTGAAGAAGAAAACAAAGAAGAGAAGGAGTAAAAAATCGAGTTTCGAGATTCCGATCTGAGTTTGGTGACATCGTTCTTGCTTCTGTATCCGTTTAATTCATCAGGTTCTTATCCCATTTTATACTCTCTTTTTTTAAGTTTCACCATATGAACTGAAGTATGAATAAAATATTAAAGTGATTTCTGATATTATAGTTAATTAATTGTGAACTTGCGTTACTATTTGTTAAGCATTTAAGTTATCAATTTTGTTATATTCAAACACGGAGAAAACTAATTTGATTTCATCATAATTTACTTTGAACACAAACCGTTGTTGCCGCTACTCCATTCTTCCCTTCTCACTATCCCAAACAACAACTCCAGCCATCTATTGTCGGAAATAACACTGCCAGTCGTCAAAAAAAAAAAAAAAAAATCATCACATTAACGTAGCCAGGTCTAGTAGAAGTTTCTTCATTCTCAATTAAAATCATTTGAAATTGGCTAATTTTATTGTATTGTTATTTATTTTTGTCATGTTTGTCTTATGCTTTGAATGTGGAAACAGAAAAATGAATTTGTTAAAATATTAAATCTCTTAATAAGTTAATAGTTAAGTAGTAAAAATGGCAATACAGAAATAATAAAAAATGAAAATAAAGAAGGGAAAAATCTTTATTATTTTGGTTGTGAAACTATAAACTATATCTTTGATTTTAGGAGTTGTATTATTTTTCTTCATGAAATTTGATAATTATTTATTAAATTAATTAATTATTTTAATTGAATTTTATTTTCGAATATCATTAGATTAAATAGTATTTCAAACAGATAAATTGTTTTAAGTCTACAAAAGATAAATCAAACATTTTAAGTTAGGCAAATATTTTAAATATATTTTAAAATATTCATCTTAATTAAAGAATGTGGTGTACAAATCGTTTTGAGACATTTTAAAATTCAAGGATGTAATAATACACCTTGATAGATATTTTTATAAAATTAATTTTTCACTGATTTAATACATGAGTTTAAAATAGTTTTTGTAAAATGAGCGATTTTAGGCCTTAACATAATTTATTAAATAGTTTAAGTCAAGATAAGTCAATAAAAGCGACCGTGCTAGAACCACGAGACTCGAGGGGTGCCTCACACCTCCCCCTTGGTCAATAGAATTCTTTACCCGATTTTCTGTTTTCGCAGACCAAATAAAGAGTCATTTTCTTTTGATTAGGGATTCGATAAGGTGACTTGGAAAACCATAATTCAATTCCAAGTGGCGACTCTATAATTAAAAATAATCCCTATTCAATACCGTCACTTTAATTGGAAAAACCCTTCAACTCGTTCCTTCGGGCGGAAAAAAGGGTGTGACAACAATGGTTAGTATTTAGCAAAAAAACTCATGCAGCAGTTTCCAATTGCTTTTTTAAAACGTTAGAACTGAATGGTCATCGAAACGGTGAAAACTACAAGAGATTAAAACGGCGAAAACTATAAGAGATTATGTTTTAAATCTCATGAAAGAAACAAAAACATTAGGTGATTTTGTTTAATTTTTGAAAAAATAATTTTTCTAAGTTGTACATGTCGAAATTAAAGTGATCCCTTGTGTTTTTTATCCTTTTACTATTGAAATTTTGGAGGATCGTTGACCTAAGTTTTAAAAATGGGAAAATTCCAATATATATGAACTTATATAGAGTGGATGGAACTCGGAATCAAAATAAGCCACAGAATTAAAAAAAAAAGACCAAAATAGGCCACCTATTTAAAAAGTTACCAAAATAGGTTAAACGTAATAAATTATTACGTTTTTCACTTTTTTGTTAAGGGTCAACTAACGGAGTTGACTTTTATAAAAACGTAAGTATTTCTTACGTTTTACACATTTATTTGTAAAACATAAGAATTTTTACGTTTTATAAAAGAAAATGTAAAATATAAGAATTTCTTACGTTTTACACGATGGTCGAGAAAAAAAAGTTGTGAGTTATCTAATCAGTAATAAATATACTTTTCAAAAAATTGTGTAAAAACATAATAATGAGTTACGTTGTTTGACTTTTTTCAAAACTAAAGGTGGTCCACTTTTACCTAAGGTACGCCGATTAGGTAAAAGGATAAACAAAGAGGAAAAAGCATACTGCAGTCAGAACATATAAGTATTACAGTATAATTTATTCTATTATAAATTTATAATTAAAAGTATTTTTTTTATTAGAAAATGAACTGCAGGCAGAACATATAAGTATTACAGTATAATTTATTCAATTATAAATTTATAATTAAAAGTATTTTTTTATTAGAAAATATTATTTCATTTTAATGTTATTTTAGCTCAAAGAAAATATCATATTAGGAATTTAAGATTAAAGTTGACAATTATTTTCAACTTTATCCTTAACATCAAAGAAGATTTATTTTTAGTACTTCTCAATTCTAAATAAAATCTAATAAATTGGGCAACTTAATAACTATACCTTATATTTGTTATTTTATGTAATGAACGTGAAATGAATTAAAATAATAGTTATAGTGGGATGGAGGGAGTAGAATGGAAAGAAATATTTCAACAAGATAATTTTTTTAATTTTTTTTCAAATGTTTATACTGAATATAGAGTCCCTATAATAATTGTCTCAGTTGAAAGAAATTTTTTAAATTAAAATTATTAAAGTCATATTTAAGATCAACATCATCTCAACAGAAATGAAATGATTTAAGTATACAATTAATTGAAATGAAAATTATTGAGAGAAATTGATTGTAAAACAAATTTTGCTCATAATTTTGTCGTCGGTTTCCTGTGGTCGGATTTTGCCTTTTTTTTGTTAGTGAAAAAGTTACAGAAATAAACTTCAAATATAAAAAATATATAAATATCTTTTTTTAAGGCTTCATTTTGAAGCTTCACTTTAGACCACACAATGTGTTGAGCTGCCGCAGCCTCTAGCATCATCATCTAAATCGTTATCCAACAAAACCAAGGAAAATTAGAAAAGTCAAAAGAGAAGAATGTTGTAAACATGCTTATCACAAAACAATAGAAGGTGGTAATGCTATTCATACCAAACACACATACAGTGATGCTCTTTAGTTTTGTAAAAAGTCAAACAACGTAACTCTTTATTACGTTTTTACACAATTTTCTGAAAAATTCATTTATTACTGATTAGACAACTCATAGCTTTTTTTTTCTCGACCATCGTGTAAAACGTAAGAAATTCTTAAGTTTTACATTTTTTTTTATAACATGTAAGAATTTCTTACATTTTACAAATAAATGTGTAAAACGTAAAAAAAAATTACATTTTTATAAAAGTCAACTCCGTTAGTTGATCGTTAACCAAAAAGTGGAAAACGTAATAATTTATTACGTTTAGCCTATTTTGATAACTTTTTAAATAGACGAACTATTTTGGTCACTTCTTTAATTCCATGGCTTATTTTGGTTCTGAGTTCGAGTAGTGCATGTAGCTTGATCCATCACTATACAAAAAAATTTAATTTATTTAAAAAATAAATAAAAAAATGTGCAGGGGCAACGGACCCTTTCAAGATTAAATGACAGATCCCCCCCCCCCCCCAAAAAAAAAAAAAAAAAAAAGTGTCAAGTAGTAATAAATTTCATTACTAGAAAAAAAGAAAAAAAAACATGTCCAGTGGGTATGCACTTCCAAGTAGCAATTCATACTTAAAATCCACAACGTGCCAGAACAAAAGTTTGCAGCAAAAAACACATTTATACCCCATATTCAAATTAAAATTTGAACTTTATCGATTCTAGATTGAAAATTGTATCGTAAGATATTTGAATTGTTGTGTTCGGAAAAAGTTATCTATATATACTTTTTAAGATAAGGATGATTAATTTGCATAGATATGATTTCTTCGCTCTGTTATTTAATGTTTGATCAACTTTTAAATAAATTGTAAAAAAAATAACTTTTAGGTCGTAAGTCAGAGTTCAATTTCCAGCAAATTGCTAGAATACTCGTCTTGACACGATTCATGGAGATCACAAAGCAGATCACCAAAGTTTTTGTTGTTTTCTTAGAGTTCTTTACAAATTGCTCGTAACTTTAAGATCAATATTGTTATCAAATTTCAGCGGGTCAGTGGGAAATTTTTATGAAAAAATTCTAGAGAATCGTCACGACTTCAGTACAAGTCGTGTCGTCACTTTGAAATTAATTATATGTAGTTTCTGATAAATCATCAGAAATATCTTCGATTCGATATTTCACGACCACCACTTTGAAACTTACATATGTATTATCACTATACATCAAAATTATCAACTTGCTCATTATTTGTGAATCATAACATGTATAATCGAAATAAATCATCCATCTCATCGAGATGGTTTCATCTATAAAATCACCCAACTTAAATACGACATCAGGTAAAATAGTGATAATAGTGTAGAAAAACTAGACATATCCTGATCAGGTAATTGAAAATTATATTATGCTTGAATTTGGTAAAAATAGATAAATAAATTAAGAAGATGAATATAATGTACTTTTGTAAAGGATCAACGAATCTGGATTATTTTAAAGTCACTCTAAACAAGTGACTAAAATTCGTACTAAATCTACATGTAATCTAAATCCACCAATTAAATCTGTTAAAACAACACCTAGAGCATCTTGATAGTTCATATACCTGTAAACTTAACTTTTTATATAAATTAATTAAATCAGATTATTTAGCTGGAAAATGTCCAGTAAGGACAAGAATCCCCTAATTTTGAACAAATAAAACCACTCTCTTTTTCCATTTTATATCATCAGTTATTGCGGTAAAGTAATAAGTAATCATTTATTTTTAATCAAATAAAAAGTCTTTAGTTCGATTCATTTTAAGAATGAAATTGAAATTTTAATTGTAGAAAACACTTTTATCCTTTAAAGTCAAACTTCCTGAAGTAAAACTGGCTTAATCGGTCCCAAAAAAGATATCAAACTCGAACTTCATAACGCAAATACGAATTAATCATCCTCAAAAGAAATATCATAGCAAGATTTTCTGACACAAATTTGAATCAGTCGATTTTCTTTAGGCAAATTCGAATTAGCCAATCCTCAGTATAGATATTAAGATCAAACTTTTGACAACGAATATCAAATACCAAATGAAAATACGAAAAGAAAAAAAGTATTATTTTATTTAAAGTTCATTTTCAGAAGCAAGTGGTCCCTTGTTCACTCCCAAAGTAGAACCAAACAGCAGGAATTATATAAAAAAGACATACATAGTTTGGAAGTAAGACAAGAAACTTAACAACCCAAGACAGATTTGTTTAATGTTAATTAGAATGTAAATCACCAATAACACTATCAACAGATGCTCCTTTCGTTTATTAATTTATTCTATCGCATGAGATTATTTTATTCCGTATATAGACTTGTGATGGAGACACAAAAAGTACGGCGGATGTTTGGGGTACTTGTAGTTTTGGGCCATCGTATGTTGGACGTAGCTGTACTAATTTTAATTTTAGGTAATATATATACATTGGTAGAGTAATATAGTAATAATACTAATAAGCTAATACACTAGAAGAAAAAAAAAACTTAAAAGTAGATTTATTGTTTGTTTTATTTGCCTGTTTTATACATTTCACATTATTAATTTTTATTAGGGGATAATTATCAAAATACTTCAGGCATATGTGGTTATAAATCCTCTCTCATCACATTACTTGAATTGCCAAGAAATCGACATTTTTGTGTTACATGCAGAAACCCCCATGTATGTCCTACTAGAAAATTAATATTTACCAAGAATTTGTTTTTATTTACTGTGAAATTGATTCCAAAATATTGTAAACCATCTTTCTTTACAAAATGCATTTTATTAAGTTTTCGAAATGCAAAATAATTGCAATTAAAGAGTTTAAGTAAAAACAACGGAAGTATTTCATTCAAGAACATGCATGGCTAGTCTGTCTGTCTGTCTGTCTGTCTAGCGGATAGAATTTCAATTTCAATTTCAAGTTGCTACATTTTCTTTATATATTATATTTCTTAAAGTTCGAAACTCTCCATCTGAGTACAGTAATTTTGGATCAATTTTAGTCCGTCCGTAAGTTTTGTCCCTCGATTTTTGATTTGTTTTTAGCAGTGTAGATTTTTCCATAGCTTATTAGATGAAGATTATTATGCTTCATTTCAGTTCTATGAAGACTATTTGTGGGATTGCAACTTAGATCTGAAATTAATTGGTGAACCTAGCTACTCAATTTTGTCTTTAATATATTTGGATCGTTTCATATATAACAACCAAAAAGAAAAGAAAAGTCATGTACAGTACACTCTTATGTCAATTTTCTTATTTCAAAAGTGGTTGGCAGATAAAGGTTGAGTGGTGCAAACTGCAAAAATCGAATGAATGGTCATTTAATTGCAATCAAGGTCTCACATTATAAAGGAAACTTGTATTATTATTATTATTTCATCAAATGCATTTTGTTGAATGATATTATAGGTTTTTATTCGAGGCCAGTAGACGCGTTACAGTTATAGGGAGACAAATGACTGTCTTGCAATTCATGAAAAACTTGAATTGTGTTTATCTTATTTTAATTCCGTAAAAATCATTTTTGAACTGTAATTTTGAAAATAGTCTCAGTATATAATGAATCTTCTTAAATCCCGTCTTTGATATTTTTAGATCGTTTAGTAACCAGAAAAATAAAAAACAAAGTCATGTGATAGTCATTCTTGTGTCGAATTTTAAGTTCAAAATTGGTGGAATATAAAGGTATCCTATGAGCATAGGGATTTCATTTCAAATCAAGGGCTCATTTTAGATTTAAAGTCTCATGAGATATTGTCCTGGATTTACAATTAATCCCTTAATGGTCCTTATACATTTAATGTGTTTAAATTGGCCCCTATAAATTACATTATCTGACATTAATACCCCTTGGAATTAAGGTTAGTAACTCCAAAGCCCTTCGTTTTAGCTTCTCCCCTTAAAAGTTTAACATATCAACTCGTTTGGCCTGTTGATTTATCGAAAACAGTCTCTTCTAAAGAGTTTACACATTGTTATTGTTAACTCGTTAGGTTTGTTACTTCAAATTTTAGAATAATGAAATCAAATACACGACATTATGATTTTTTACTAAAGTATGTAAGCAATTAGCATTGAGACTTATCAAACAAATTCAATAAGAAGAAAAGAAAAGCATACTTCAAGTAGAAAAATCTACAAAATTATTTGATATTATATAATTGATATATGCATTTTAGAGTTCATCTGCATCACCCGACATGGCTCTTGTTAGGTGTCACCTCAAGGGGCGGAGCTAGTATTTAAAAAAGGTATTTGATCGAAATAATATCAATCTGATCTTATATTTTTCTTCATAGATTCATGTAATATATATATATATATATATATATATATATATATATAAATTATTAATTCAGGACATAATGACTTAAAAAGATTAGAATTCTTAATCCATAATTTCAAATTCTTGCTCCATCTCTACTTCATCATCAAGACAAGAGCTAGAATACGAGTTTGGCCAAACGCAATAAATTCAATCCAAACGTTATAATTTTCCTTCAGAAATTTATATACTTCATATAGTATGAATTATCAATTGAAAATTCAATAACTTAATTAAAAACTGCAAAAAAATTTAACTCATAAACTTCAAATCACAATTTCGACACTATATACCTCATGATATGCTTGGTACAACATGACTTTCTGACAGCTTAATATAGACAACTAGGACCAAATGGCCACTAGGGACAACTCAAATAAATCTAGGGGCTACTTTGACATAAATATAATTTACAAAAATTCATAAATGTAGAGTGATCATTCAATAAATTCACTTTGTTATTAATCCAACTAAAATCATTTAACTAATTAAGTACATTCTTGAAACATCATTGTACACAATTAAACTCATTGAGTATGAGCTTGACAATCAATCTTATAGTGCCAGCTTTATTCTTCTAAACTTTTGTCAAGCAAATAGTTCACACCTAACACGACATAAATCTCACACACACAAAGACACAATGATGTTCATGAAAAAACTAATTAAAAATTCAATCAAGTCAAAACATCAAAAGAAATCAACATATATAACGAGTATTGTAAGTGCCAAAGTAATCTTGCTCCACACAATCCATCGAGTTTCAGTTCTTTGTAGCTATGATTCATCTCTCGAAATACAAAAATAAATGTATCGATATAGAAAGTTGTCATGATCTTTGACATGATTGTACATGTTTTATCTCTTATGTGCGTGTGTATAATCCAATGGATTTGATTTGTATATCTGTAGACCGACATAACTAGTTTGGTATCTTTTGAAATAAATGATACTACTATAATCGAATTTAATTAGTCTAAGATACTTGATACAAAAAATAAGATTAGTCTTAGGTTTAATTTGTTGACTGATTACACTAACAATGACACATGGAGTGATGTAGAATATTAGTATCGGCAGGGGCGGAATTAGCATTCAACTTACGATTTTGAAAGAATTCAGTAATTTTTATACGAATTTTGTATTTGCGTTAAAAGGTCCATTTAAAATGTATGAATATATAATGTATCAATACAACTCATTAACTTTTCTTTTCTAGAAACTTAGAACCCATAAACTCTCAATTCTAGCTCCATCTCTAAATATAGAAGAAGAACCTAGTTCTTTCGACCTAGAATATAAATTTATGTTTAAAACTGACAATATATAGAGAGAGAACAGAGAACAAATATGTATTCATGACTTTAAAAACACGGTAGATTCATCATTAAGAATCTTTAAAGTTAAATTCATAAAATTTGAATTCTAATTTTGCCCCTATCCACGGATCATGTGATCTAGAATGGGATTTTGCAGAAAATATATCTAAAAACTACAAGAAATTAATAAATAGATATAACATATAAAGCATACACTTTAATTTAGCATCAAATTGTGATCAAGTAAACAGTTCGACTTTAAGAGTCCACATCTAGACACCTCAATTTGGACTCAACTGGTGACTAAACACTCCAATTCATCTATAATGTGTCTTGTGGGCACCCAACGCTGATATGACACAAAATTTTGAAAGTATCTACATGATTATACTATAAATTGGAGTGTTTGACTCAACGAAGATGAGTTGAGATGTGTAAATGTACACTCTCAAAATTTGGACTACTTATTAATTAAGGTCAAGTTTAACTAACTATTTATGTATTATCATGTCTAATAGATATTAGAATAATGTGTAAAAAAAAAATATAAAAAAAAATAGGCCACAATTCATGTGGTGAATGCATGACACCCTGTATAGCTCGAATCTCAAACATGACTATAATTTAGACATATTTATTTCAAGAAAATAAAGACTGAATAAAAACAAAGACTTAAAAATAAGGCTCCTCAGCCCTCACTCTTCTTATCTTCTCTTTAAAAAGCAAAAAAGCCACTCATGTGATAACTCATTGAGAACTGCATTGTTTCCTGACATGTCGCATAAGAGAGAATTTTGGGAGATTGAAACTTTTCAAAAATAATAATAATATATATATTTATGTAAATTAAATAAAAAACAATAGAGTTTATTTGAATGAACTTATTTATAGTTTTTGGTTTATAAGTGAGGAATTTAATTTATGGTTTTGGCTTATTTTTGGCCGTTTAATTTAAAATCAAGTATATAAAAATATTTTTTTTATTTTATTCGAATATTATAAAAGTGTTTAAAAATTATTTTAACTTAAAAATATTTAAAATAAGTCGAAATTCAAACAGGCTCTATGCTTCATATATCGTGAGGGGTTGTTTGGTAGAATGTATAGAAATACTCCCTCTGTTTCAAGAAAAATGAGTTACTTTTCTTTTTAATCCGTTTCATAAAGAATTATACTTTCCTTTATTTACAACACTTTAGTTTCAATTTTACACCTGACTAGTTTTAAGCCCATAAGATTAAAGGATATTTTAGTACATTTGACATAATTTTAATTTAAGACCACAAGATTCAAAAGTTTTTTTAAACTCTATGTCAAGTCAAAATAAGTGATTCTTTTTTAAACGGAGGAATAGTATTGAATTAAGTGGGAAAATTTCAGAAATAGCAACTATAGAGTCTTAATTGTAACTTTTATAGCAACTGTTTCAAAATTACAAAAAATAACAATATGTATTTTGTATTTGAGGAAACTGTTGCTATTTAAATACATATATAATTAAAGATTCTATTCCTAATTTAACTCAAATTTGTTTGAGTTTAATAAGGAAAAACGATTCCTTAATTTAAGGGACATTTAATTTTACAAATTTCTTAACCTTTTAGAACTCTTTTCTTACCACAACTGTTAAATTACAGCTACTAATTCAAATAAAAAACGGTTTTCATAATCAGCATCTCAATTCAAATCCAAAATATAGATTCAAATTCAAAAATGTTTTCCTTCAAGTTATTTTTTATGCTGATCGATTAACATTTTGAAGAAAAGATTAAAAATACAACGGTGCAATTATAGGTATTGATCATCAAACTTAATTCTATTTGTGGTTTTACTAAAATAAAAGTGCGAAGATTGATGAAGAAATTGTAACAAATTAGTGTAGCAGTCGAAGGTTTCAAAAAATTGAAGATCATTTATCAATTTTCTCAGTTGTCGAAAAAAAATTATTTAATCGAATTTTTCTTTTTTAATTTCAAATTTGTCCTTATTGTTCTGTTATTTGAAATTTGAGATGGAATTTTTATCATTAAATTTGAATTTTAGTTTAGGATAACTAGTGTTCGACTAATTTTTTTCTTTTTTGAATTCATTTTGCAATTTTGTATAAACGAATTAGTTGTTGTTATAGTACGTATTTGATATTTAATTTTATTTTTACTATTTTTTTGTGTTCTGGAGATTGACAATGGAAAACATATCTGTTTTTGTTAAACACTCTTGTAGATGGACATATAAACAACATTATGAAGATTACATATGTTTCCAGCTATATGTATTTATAATATACAAATATGGTACGTTTATGTGTTCACTGGTAGTTTCATATGTTTTCAGTTGTATGTATTTATAATATACATATGTAGTTTGTATATACGAATTAGTTGTGTTATATAGTAAGTAGTTGAGATTTAAACAAACTTGATTTTATTTGTGATTTTCATAAAATAAAATCGCAAAAATTACTGAAAAACTTGTAACAAAATTGCGTAACAGTCGTAAAATTTAAAAATCTGAGATCGTATATGAATTTTATCGATTCTCGAAAAAAATGGTTTGATCAAAATTCTTTTTTTAAAATTCAAAGTTATCTGTGTTGTTATGTAATGTAAAAATTGAGATACAATTGTTATACGTTAAATTTGAATTTTAGTTGATGATAACTAGTATTCGAATAAAAGATTTCTTTTCATTGAAATTCTTTTTGCAGTTTTGTATATATGAATTAGTTGTTGTATATAGTACGTATTTGATATTTAATTTTATTTTTACTGTTTTTTTATGTTCTAGAGATTGACAATGGGAAGCATACCTATTCTTGTTAAATACACTTGTAGATGAACATATAAACAATATTATGAAGATTACATATGTTTCCAGCTGTATGTATTTATAATATACATATGCAGTACGTTTATGTTTTCACCGACAGTTTCATATATTTCCAGTTGTATCTATTTATTATATACATATGTAATATTTTATGTATAAAAATCATGTATTCTTATATGTATTTTTTCAATATGTAGGACATATATTTTCTTTGACATATGGTATACTTGATTCTGAAAATGATGCATCTTGGACTTGGTTCTTTGAGAATCTGAAGAAAACATACGGTGAAAGAAAACATATAATGAAACTGCAAGCATCATAAAAGTTGTTGTTGGTGTGTACAATGATGTACCAAATTATGCATGTATGTGGCGTCTATTGAAAAATGTACAAAATATTGTTATTGTTTAAATGTTGCAGTTATAGTTTAAATGTTGATTTGTTCATGATGTAGCTTATGTCAAAAAATAATTGCTTCATTTTCCACTGATAGTTATATGATTGTAAATTTTTATAAAAATGTTTAATGTTATTGAACTTGTAAGAGTTAAATTGTTGCAATTTTTTTTTACTGAACTTGCTTAACTTAATTCATTATAAATATATTGTACAAGACAGAACATCATTGATTTATACCTAAGAAACTGGAAGCCACACTTACTAAATTTTTAATCTGAAAAAATATATATGAGAATCTATTAAGTACTTGTGCCCATCTATAAAAACTAAGAATAAGTTAGCATATCTTTATGTAATAAATAAAAAAAATATATAAAGACATATCAATTACGTAATCAAAACTTTAAATACATATGTTTTCTTAAAAAAATATATGCATTGATCATACATAAATATGCATTATTCATAGATATATATTCATCATTGAAAAAAATCTATGGATAACTCATAAATACATATGCATATTTGCTTAAATACATATGTATATATGGTAAATTAATGCTACTGTTACAAAACATCTTGTACTGATTCTTCATTAACATAGACTTAATACGATCTTCAATGTCGTTGACCGTATGACATCCTATATGTGGGGCAAATTTGAGCAATACTCTTGCCATGTATATCTGATCACGCAACACCTATATACCACAAAAATACAATTATGTATAAAAACAGTGACACATGTATTTGTAATATTGATCTTACAGTTTCATTATACAATATATCATAAAATTATCATATGTATTTTGTGAATACTTCACTGTTTCAAATATAAATTATCACACATCAAAATACAAATATTGTCATCCTCTCAGGAATATCAAATACAAGTGAGCAATAAATATAAATATTAGCAATAACAAAAAAAATATATCTAACCAATAACAAATACATTTCAAATATTTCAAACAAATCAAATACATATGTATTTTATTTATACATAACTGGTACAAAAATCATGCTTATCAAGAAGAAAAAAGTACATATCATAGTTAAAATCTAATGAATAACAAATACTACTTAACATAAATACAAATCTTAGCAATATGTATTCATAAAACATATCTAAACTGTGGCATGTATATACTTTATATTTAAAAGCAGTGGCACTTTGTATTTACAGAATACATATTATACTTATATTACAACATATACATATCTATTTTATGAATACATGAATGATCAAAATTTAAGTAACCAGAATATAATACAAATACATATCAATTACAAATACAAATATCTTAAATATAAATAAATATCAAAAATATTTTAAATATAAAAATTATACTTATGAAGAAGAAGTAAGTATATGTCATTGTCAAAATCTAATGAATAGCAAATACAACTTAACAACAAAAATAAATCTTATAAGTGGTTGCTATTGATTCTTCTTCTAATGAAATCAAAACGTCTATATTTACACTCCTCCTTTATTTTCTTGATCATCATATGTGGTTGTGGTATTGCTTGATTTCAAAGTGCTTCATTCTCACTTGCCATATATGCGATAGATAAGTGCAGCTAAAACTGCCCAAACCAAGCCTCTACTAATCTTGCCAACTACGTGTCTTGCCATTCTTCAATAGCCGTTGCACCTCCCTAGTGTTATGCTCATCCATTCCAGTGTTGTATTTAAGCATTGATGTGAAGAAGAACAAGCAAATAATAAATGCTTACATAATATGCAACTACCATTTTGACACCCCCTATTTAGCCAATTTAGTTCTAGTTTACACTTTGTTATGCATAACCAGCCAACTGATGAAGTTGTGCTTGGAGATATTTGACTTATTCCTCAATGTCCAAGTCGCTCCATTTAAGCCCTAATTTAATTTCTCCAGGACTAGAAGTTCTCTTTATTTTCTACTAAGCACATAAATCTCTAACTACTCTAAAACACTATTAGCAGATATTGAATCTAAAGTAAACTTAAACATAACTAAAAAGAAACGCATATTTGGTACAAGTTCTTCAGCAAATTTCTCACTATAATTATATTGAAACCACAAAAATTATAAAGTTTGTTGATCAATACCTGTACTTGCACAGTTGTATTTTTAAATTTGCTTCACAATGATAGTCGATCAGAAAAAATTAACTTTAAATAAACTTTCATCCGACTTCTTTTTTTCATCGATTTTTGAATTTTTATGAATTTTGGAGATGAAGATTTTGTCAATGCTTTTCGTTTCATGATTTTCACGGTCTTTACAGAATCCCTACGCTGCTTCGATCTCAACTCTTCAATGCTAGTAGACCACAAGTTAACGTCTTCACCTTTTGTTAAACCAAGATTAAATGACGGAATTTCATCGAAAACTAAATTCATTGGTTGAATATTTCTAACTGAACTACTACTATTTGCATATTCTGCAATTACAACGAAAATCCAAAAAATTCAACATGAATTTTTTTTCCCAAAAAATCACATAATCTTCACGTAAATTTCAGATCCGAATATAAAAAGAGAAAGAAATAATTTTGTGTAGGTAAAAGAAAAATAAAATCTTGAAATCGGAATAAACTACCACTAATTCTTCACTCTATCATTTTCATCTCTTGTTGAGTAAAATCTACTAGTTTATTTACAGTAAATAGTTAAGCTTTTTGAAAAATCAAAGACAAAAAAGGTTACCATATATAATTTTGACAGCGTTCATGGAAGATTACAAGATTTAGAAAAAGAAAGAGAAAAAAAGGAGTGGGTGAAAGAGTCAACCAAATCTTTTTCTGTGCTCTTTTGAATGTAAAATCACAGACGAAGGTTCAAGAAAAATGGCGACAAGTACAGTAAAAA
This sequence comes from Capsicum pubescens, assembly GCA_030864215.1. NCBI lineage: Eukaryota > Viridiplantae > Streptophyta > Magnoliopsida > Solanales > Solanaceae > Capsicum > Capsicum pubescens. The sequence continues at coordinate 25,649,852 of CM061541.1, forward strand.
AAAAATGATCAATTCGCAGAAGAATATTGAAAAAACCGACGACAAAAAAATACATAAAAAAGTTTATATGAAAAATATAACATGCATTAATTCTAAAAATAAACTTACCTTAATAGATGGAGAGAGTTTTTATCAAGATCTTGAGAGAAAAAAATGAAATTTGAAAAAAAATAAAAAAATCAGGGAAGTGAAATTGGTAAAGTAGCGTGAATATAGGGTAAAGTAAAAAAAATGATTTAAAGACACGCGCTTCTAAAAAAAAAAGGTATAAAAATATTGTTAGTTTTGTTATTGGTTGTAATTTAGAGAAACTATTGATATTAGTTGTAATTAATGTCTTAAGATTGCTAAATTGTGTAATTTTTTCTTATACTAGTATTGCTAAAATTATTTTTAATTTTCCACTGTCTAATTTGATGTATTAAGAAAAATTCTATCTTTAATTATGTTTATCCATATATTAATAGCACTTTTATTGTTAATAACATGACTACTAGCTAGTTATGCATGAGCTAAAAGTCCTATCAAACAAAGGGTTACATACTACCATGTTCGCTAATATATCCTACCAAACAACATATCTTAATGTAACAACTTTTTACATATCGAGTCACGCCTTTAATTGTTATGATATATGATTTCTCTTATAATCCTATATATTTAAAAACATTTACCAGTAAATATTCTTTCAGAAAAGTGATACACTGACAATATATAACATAAAACTCAAATAAAAAAGGGTCAAAATATGAAAAGATGAAATATTCCAAAGTAGGAATTTGAGGAAAAAGGGTTAGAAATTTGTGTCTTAAAAAAGCCTCTTTTTAGAAGTCCGTTTAAGCTTATGCTTGTCCGATCTATCAGGCCATTGCTTATATAACTTGATAAACAAAGCATCAAGAATCCAAGGTTAAAAATTTTATAATTTTATTTTTTTACTTTTTACCGTTGAATTATATCATTACGACTTTTTTGAGGGGTGCAACTTTTTCCCTTCTTGGGGTCAATATTGTTATTTGTGTCTCCGGAAAGTCTGGGAGTAACGGTAAAATTACCTTTGTATAACGTAACTTTACATGTTCGAGCCGTGAAAGCAATCACTAGTGTTTACATTAAGGTAGAAGGTTACATCACATGTCTTGTTAGGTGCAATTCTTTTTTAAATCCTGCATGAACGCGAAATACTTTATGCACGGAGCTACCGTTTGTTACTTATTATATTGTTGTTTGTGACTCCCAAGAAAAATAGAAGGGGGAGAATGACAAGATCTTGGTCTTATAAAGTGTTTGAAAGTGTTTTATTAAGAGATGATTATATTAAATAGTGAAGTGTCTGGTTGATAAGTTAACAATTTCATTGGTCTAAACTGATCTATTTTGTTATAGAAATTAAAAAAAGTTAAAACTTAGAATTCAACGTAGGCATATGACCACCGTTATTACTCTACGTCCTTTCCCACATAAAGTTTGAAATGTTTCTTTTTTTTCTGGTCAAAATTCTTTCACATTGTGAAAGCATCAATTCAAGAATGAATTGAGCTCTCGAGGTACTGTGAAACTCTTGTTATATCATCAGATTAAAATGATATGCAAGTTACTTAATAAGTATAGTTTAATATTACTAATATATATTATTATCAGTTAATAATATGGTGTAAAAGAAATTTCTCCGTCGATATTTTAAAAGTTCAACAAGCTTTAAATGATATCGGTAGACATGTCAAATGTGCGGTTTGAGTTTGAGTTTGAGTTGAGTGAGTTAAATGGGCTGAATTAATAAATGATTCATCAAAATGTGACATTGGGTGAAATAAATTGACAAAAGTGAACTAACATACACATTATAATTTAACTCGTTCAATTTTTATTATGTTTAACTATTTTTATTTATTGTTTATATAATTTTATTTTAGTAGCTGATAAAAGAAGTCTATGACATGAATTAATTAATATAAATTGTTCTATCCAAATTTAGAGTCATGTTTTCACTATCCCACGTGTTTATCATAACAGATCGAATTATTCAAGCGAATTCAGACAAAAATAAAAGTCCTCAACTTACGTTAGTAGAAGAGAAAATGGGCACAACAAACAAATTGTACCCTCATTTATAATTCCTATTGAAAAAATACAAAAAGGTTTTGCCAAATATTTCTTTATTTTGTTCTAAGGTCGTGCTTTATTTTAACAAAAAATAGATCTATTATATTGCTTATATAAATTTTAACAATTTATCAAACATTACAAGCTCTTGAATACGAAAAGGCAAGTAGAATAGCTCAAATATATAGAACATTTTTAAAACCAAAAGTGTAGCATTAGACAGAAGAATAGTTTTATATATACATATAAATATAATTACTATAATATACATATATACAAATCATATGATATCTTAAGTTCACCACAATAGTTAGGTTCTTACATCGCAACAATGAAAAATACATAAACAGCTTTAAAAATACTAATAAAAAACTTTAACGAAGGAGATCGATATTGATCAATTTGTACTTAGATCATATCTAGTGTCTATTTCTATCGAGGCTTTCCAGCTCAACTTGCTCGAAAACTTAAAATCTACGATCATAAATTGGATGAAATTCATTTTTCTTCTTCAAATTTGCTTTAAAAATCCGACATCATTTCCAATTTTGAACAATTGACATAACCCATGTCTCAATTGAACATTTTAAGTATTTATTTACTCTTTAATCTTCTCTCCAAATTTACCTTTCTAAACATTACGTTACACTTTTCACTTTCTTATCTATGTGGCTGACTTATCTATAACATACATAAATCTAATGACGTATTAGTAATTTAATTTTGATAATAACAACCACATTCAAGAACTTTAAATACAGATCATTTTACATCTAAACTTGAGAGTTGATTCAGATAGAGAGTTGTGGAGGGAGGACCCATGAAAAAATCCGCCTCATTCATGCTCCACACAACAACTTTCCCGCTTGTCCGGTCAATATCATATGTCGTCTATGCTAAGCTGCTAATGTCTGGCCTGTTCTTTGCAATTGTTCAATTTTTTACCATCCCTCTTTTACCACACTGTCTAGAGAGTACTTAACAATGACAAGATGTCCAAGCTAGTCAAGATGGTCAACAAGCAAAATCTGAGATATAATTAGTGTGACTGACTGATAATCATCTAGTAGATTGTATGGTTAATCACAAATTTTGAACTGTCCTAATCACTTTGGAAAAATAAAAATTGTACTCTATGAATGATATGAGACTGAGAGTAGCAGTAGTAGTAGTAGTGGTAATTGGAAAGGGCCATTAGGTAACGCTCCTAAAAGCAACAAAAAGCAAAAGGTCATTTCTTTTAGTAGTTTTGATAATATAAAAACTAACTTTGGTCAGTATAAAGAGGTGTCCTTTAATTTAGTCCAACATTATTACAAGAATATATATTATTACATTTTCTACATCTTTTTCGAATGGATCGATGCATTTGCAAACATATATACACGATTTACACGACTAGCCATTATCTCATGGAATCCTATATCTTTTTTTATTTGTTTTCATTGGAAATTTTAATACAGATAAAGTTTTGTTTAATTAATTGTTAAACATAGCGATAGTTTGAATAATATCAGGTGTAGTAAGAGTCTCTGAAATTTGCTACAGTTTCTTGAATTGTTTTGTATAAGTGATACACGGTTCTCTTAATTCGTTTTGTACCAGTTAACAACAATAGATACAAAAACGACTTTCAAAAACTGTTGCATCGCTAATACAAAGCAAATTTTAACAATTGTTGTATCGTTGATAGATGATGACTTTCAAAACTCTTGCTATATTTGGTAATTTCTTTAAAAACTCGTGTTATGTTCGATAAATATAATGTACTCCCTCCGTGTAAAAAAGCATGATCCACTTTTTGTTTAGTTCGTTTAAAAAAGAATGACTCTTTCCTATTTTAGCAACACTTTAATTCCAATTTTTTACGTGACATGTTTAAGACCACAACATTAAAGAACATTTTGGTATATTTGACATATCTTTAACTTAAGGCCATAAAATTCAAAAGTCTTCTTTATTTTCTTAAACTTCGTGAAAAATCAAATAGGTCATTGTTTTTAAACGGATGAAGTGGCATATGTTTATTTATTCCTTTTTCTTTACATAGGCTTTCAATATACTTGAGTAAAAGTTATTGAATTCTGTCAAACTCGTAACTAAAGTGAGAATTAAGTATGATATATTTCATTTTAAAGAAAAGTTTGATGTAGAGAGAGTGATTTAGAGAAAAAAAAAATCCAGTGAGCAATAGTTATATTTGAAGTTGATTGGATCCCTTTTTATAGTAGGTTGATATGCCTGAATTGTCGATTGGATTCCCCTTTAAGCACATATTGTTGGTTCCATTTTTATTTTTTTATCAAATAACATGTGGCTGTCTAATATTGTCAATCAATTTTATTTAAAATCTATTCCAATTTTGATATTTGACATAGTAAGGTATGAACTGTGAAGTACCATTATTCAATTATTATACTAAAATTAGAATACCATTGCAAACTAGTATAAATCAAAAATATCCTACCAACAAAAGGAAATAACAACAAATTGCTTAGAGACCATTTGGGAAACACTTTTGTAAAATAGCTTTTCAGAAAAGTGCTTTTGAAAAAAAAAAATTGTGTTTGACAAATCCATTTGAAAAGTATTTTTGATAAACAGATTGTATTTGGATAATATTTTTCAAGAAGTATTTTTTTGAGGCAAATGACCAAAAAGGACATGTAACAATAGATTTTTACTATTAAAATCAATTTATAAGAGAAAAATTATTTTAAATATCTATTATAATATTTTTAATTAAAATTTATTTTTTATTTAATTAAAAAGCACGTACTCTAAAATTTTCAATCAATATTTACGTGCATAAATACATTAAAAATATTAATAATGTTATATTACTTAAATAGTTTAAATATCAAACAAAAATAAATATAAAAATTATTTCATAAATTAAATTATTTTTTATGAAAAAATTAACGAGAAAAATAATTAGTCCTTCATACATCACAAAATTCTTAATGATTTCATACCTAATTTTATTATGTAATATCTCTATACTAGTAGAAGACCTGTCTTGTATTTCTAAAGCTATACCAGAAGGCCCATCTCCTTCTTCATATATATAAAAAACAGGGTAACAAATGTGTCACTTTTCATGAATTATTTATTTAAAATTAAATATTTGAGAAAAAATTTACAAGTGTTGTCAAAATATCATTTATTCTTGTAACGTGATTCATCTGTCATTTGTTATCATTAATAATAAAAAATAAAAAGTTATATGTTCTTCAGATCATCATCAATGATTTTTAAAAATTTATTTAAAGAAAATGAGTGAAAATAAAATAATAATAGCTAAATTATAAATAAAATAAAGAATTATGATGTAAACATAAAATATAAAATATTAAAATCAAACTTTAAGCATACTTATAAGATATGTTAATTTATATATAAGTATGATTAAAGTAATTTCTGCTTCTGTTTTTTTTTAAAAAAGTAGAAATTTTCTGCTCCTTTTCAGAAGCAGAAAAACTATTTCTGCTTCTCTTTAAAAACACTTTTGGAAGTTTATCAAACACCTTCTTTTCAAAAAAAAATATTTCTTTTTGAAAATAAGTACTTTTCTTTGGAAAATAAACAATCCCAAACAAGCACTTAGTGTAATTTCATGTGAGGTCTGAAAATATACACAAATTTTATCTCTATTTTTGTGGGACAGAGAAGTGGAGGACATATATATATACATATTGAGGTATTTGCCGTTTGGCCAGCTTTCGCATACCTCAACTAATTTTACGGGATATCTTTCACCTCTCACCAACAATAATAAGTATCAGATAACTTTGCTCACTAAAGCTAAAACAAATAAGAAGAAATCGCCTACTTAAAATAATGAAACTTAGATTTTTATTTTTTTTAGCAAAAATTGTTGGAGTGTATTGAATAGAAAATAACAGAAAAATAATAGTACTATTAACTAATAGTTGTCAAGCTCATCAATACAAAACAAAAACTAATTGTAGGACAATCTTGACTATTTATTTCTGAAAAGTAAAATTAACAAATAGAGAAAAAAGATATAAATTAGAGATAAGCACAATATATTTTTTTCTTGTTTCTTTTCTACATATAGTACAAAGCCATTTCACACCTTGTCAGCCAATAAATATTGTGATTTGTGAGTTGAGGTAGTTGGACCACATCAAATTCATTCAAATTGACAGACACTTTGTGCAAAAAAATCCTTTCTATTAGAGAAACAAATTAAGATTTTACTAATATTATTAGAGTGGTCAAATAATGATGAAGTACCTACATAAACAAATGAAAATTTCCCAAGTCTTTTTTTTCCTTCATAAAATTGTATTTTTTTAGCACTGAGAATGAAAAGATTAAATTTTGGTTAAATTGACCTATAGTCGATAAATGTTACTTAAACATTAAATGTTATTATAAGTATATAACAATCAATAGCTATACAATCCGGAAAATGTTATAAAGAGATTTGACCATATAATTTTACTTATTTTCACATTCTTTATATGTGGCTTTTATGATTTTTGCTTTTCAATTATTTAGGATTAATAATGCGTTCAATAAAATGATGGTATACGTAGTAAAAATCATAACAAACATACCGAAGTTATCATTTACTTCAATTATTTGTCACTATAATTCTATTATATATTACATCAAGTAAAATCCCATAATGTTGACAGTAATTACTACGTATCAATAATTACTTACTACAACTTGAATTAAAATTTTAAAAACTACAAAACCAAAAAAATTGTTTCCAAAGTTTATGTCATGTTTCTTAATGAATGACTAAGTGGTTGAGACATGAGAATTAGCACATGGAAATTTCACTACAATTAGTGTGAGACTATCTAACCCAATTATGAAGGACATAATTATTTTGACAAGAGAATTTACATTTGTTAATTAGATAATGTAACATGGATTATGGTGGAATGATTGAGATTCCTCCATTCTTAATCAAAGTTCTTGGATTCAATCTATTAAAATGTAAATTCTATTAGCAACGCCGACCCACAAAAATGAATCCTAGATTCAGATTTAATCGGACCCCTATATAAATAGGAAATACATAAAAATACATAATTATTTTTAGTATTGATTAAAGTGCACACATGCTATTTTATTTTCGTGTACCATCAATACTAATACTAAAAAGAAGTCTTACGCCATGTACTTATTATATAATTATTTGAAGTCTTTTTTTTTTCCAACAACCTTATATGTAATAATGAAATAGAAAATTTTGCTAGATTGTGAGCTTACATATATTAGGATTTAGAAATTATTTACAACACACATACATTAAAAAGAAACACACTTATAACCTCTCATATATATTCACAAAGAGTCTCTATCTCTCATGAAATTGCACATTATATCCATCACATTTCTTGAGTCCTATTAAATTTACATATTTGATCATTCATTTTTCATAGTATTTTCTAATACTATATAAATTGCTAGAGCTTTAGTGGTGATATTATTTTCAATAAATTGAATTAATATTTAGGAGAAGATAGAGATGTTTATGACCCCCTACCCCACCCCCCATCCCACACACACAAAAAAAAGGAAAACTGCATAGTTAATCTATTTGGTGAATTTGCAACATGTGGGGGGGGGGGGGGGGCTAGATTTGTTTGTTGAAATAAACTTTAGGTGTAAAAATTGAAATTTATAACAAATAATTAGACCTTGAAAGAAAAATAGACTACATATTGAGGAATATAAATTACTTTCTTCGTTTAAAAAAAAAACTTTTTTTAATAATATTTAATTCTGAGTTTTTATGTGAAATACTTAAAATTATGATATTAAAAAATATTTAATATAGTTGAAATAATTTTAATATAGAAAATCTAAAGTCATTTTCTTTTGATTGGAAAGGAGTAATTGTTATAAGTTAAAAAGGTAGATATAAATCCAAAAATGTAAATTTTAGATTTAAGCCATTAAAATGTAAATTTTATTAGCAACGCCGACCCAAAAAAATGAATCCTGAATTCAAATTTCATTGAATATCAATATAAATATCAAATCATAAAAATACATAATGGCTTTGAATATTAATTAAAGTGCACGCATGCTATTTAATTTTCATGTACTGTCAATACTAATACTAAAAAGAAGTCTTACGCCATGTACTTATTATATAATTATTTGAATTTTTTTTCTTCTACAGCTTTATGTAACAATGGAATAGAAAATTCTGTTAGATTGTGAGCTTGCATATTTTAGGATTTAGAAATTATGCACAACACATATATATTAAAAAGAAATACACTTACAAGCTTTTAAATATCTTTATAAATAGTCTTTATCTTCGTGAGATTACACATTATATCCAATTATCCATCATATTTTTTACGTCCTATAAAATTTACATATTCAGATTTAACGATGATGTTCTTTTCAATAAACTGAATTAATATTTAGAAGAAGATAAAAGATATTTCTGCTCCCCTTAAAAAAAAAAAAAAAAAAAAAAAAAAGGAAAACTGCATAATTCATTTATTTGGTAAATTTGCAATCAAGGGGAGAGGAGGGGCTATATCTGTTTGTTGAACTAAACTTTAGGGGCAGAAATTGATATTTCTAATCAGTAATTAGACCTTAAAAGAAAAATAGACCGTATATTGGGGAAATAAATTACTCTCCCTGTTTTAAAAAAAATTATCATCTCCTTTTTTTACAACATTTCAATTCCAATATTTTACGTGAAATATACAACAACAACAATAGACTCAGTGTATTTCCACCAAGTGAGGTCTGGAGAGAGTAAAATGTACGCAGTTCTTACCGCTACCTTCGAAAAAGTAGAGAGATTGTTTTCAATTTCAATTTCAATTTTAATTTTTTACGTGAAATATCTAAAATTATATTATTAAAAAATATGTAATATATTTGAAATAATTTTAATTTAAAATTAAAAAATGGAAATTGGGAAGGAGTAATTTTCATAAGTAAAAAAAGTAGATATAAATCCAAAAAAGGGGTCTCAAAATTAATACTGCCACATACTCCTATTGAAACGGCACATACCCATTGCCATTTTGCCACCTACAGCTTTACTTCCGACTAATGAATCCAACTCCACGTGTCAATACCCCAGCAACAAGACAAATTTTACAGCCAATCGGTCCTTTCTACCTTTTAAATTTACAATATTACCCCTCACAACCAGCAAATTTATCAATTATAGTAGTATGTCATTTTCTTTGTCAAATAAGGAGAAAATGCAAATTACTCATCATGATTGTGGTTTAACGTCTTTTTTTTTTTGGGTAGAGTTGAATTTATTCATGATTCAAGAATATGTGTTGCGGTCTTAATTTTGGATTAGTAGCATAAGTTTATCGAAAGATGAATATTGTAAACGAAAGATAAAAAAATTGACTAAGGAAAAGATTAGGAACAAATATGTAACGTTGGTCGAGTATTAAATCCTCACATCTAAAAGAAAGGTGTGATTAACCTCGAGTATAACAACGGGAAAGCAATAAACAACTAAAGGAAAATAGTGAATGCTTAAGAATCGAGTTAAAGATATTTTATTACTCAAAGGATAAGGATGGACAAAAATCAGATGTTTTATAGTGGAAGAAGGGATGTCTATTTACATGATACAGAAGTTTTGCTTATCAACAATAAGAAATTGCCATCCGTTCCAATATCGTTGCATAGCAATCAGCCCATTAGCGTGTGTCAGACGTGGCTTTGCCGAGGGACTGGTGGTGCCTTCTGAATGTCCTTATGTTTGTCCCTTAGAGCGCAATCATCGTCCCTAGCTAGTCTCGGGCGCCTTTGCTCTTTGCTCGAGTGAGTGTCTTAGCGCGTTGGCATTGCCCTCAAAACGGTGTCATTGCGTGCTAACTTCATTCATATCCGGCTCAATGTGGCCCCATCAACCCAAACATATGCTAAGTCATTTTCACCCCATACAATTGTTTTAAATTTTTGTTAGTAATTTGAAGTGAAAAAAAAAAACTATTTCTTGAATTTTTGAAAATTTTATTTTCTAAAGTAAAAAAAATAAAAAAATTCATGGTCAAATGTCTTCTACATACACAGTCAATATAAGGAGAACGTCCATGAATTTGTTTACTTTGTTCTAAGTTGAAGTCAGAAAAAATACTATAAATCATAATTTTTGGAAACTTAAGTTGAAGTTGAATTTGAAACTTCAAAAAAAGAAGAAGTTATTTTTCATTTTTTCTTATCTAACATTCTTTGTCACTCCTAATATGAATCTTGATTTCTTATGATTATTTTTCTCACTTTATAAATTGCTAATCGTATGACATTTCGTTTGTTTTGGCATGAAATGGGAAAAACTTACATTAGTTACTCTGTAATTATGTTTTATTAATGAGAAAAACATTAAAAAGGGTAAAATCAAAGACTTTGGTTTATTTGATTGATGAAAAGGAGGAGTCAAACAATTCTATTTGGAACCAAATATTTGCTCTTGTATTAGTGCTATCAAATACATTTCCTCATATGAATTCATTTTATTGTCTGCTTAGTTATATAAACCAAACATTAATACAATAATATCCTTTCCAAAATTAAAAGGATATCTTTGCTATTTTCAACATGTACATAATTACTTTTAGAAGTAAACTTTTAACATCCATACTACTACAAATTAACCTATACTCTATTATTTTGAAAGAAAATCCTCATATGTATTTATAGAGCTTGAGTGATACTATTTCAAAATGTTATTTTATTTCATGAAAGAATGTGTTTGTTCAATTTAAAATATCCAAATATTACAAATTAACTTGAGAAATATGATATGATATGATATTATTATAAATATGTATCACCCTGTAATTTGTATATCACTTAAATTATTTCTTAAGTTGATGATGTAACCCTTTTATTGTTTATCTCTATCTTTTTGCGAAATCATTTTATTAATTTTTAGTCAAACAGGAAAAAAAAAATGGTTTATTCATATCACACTTGAAGAGAAAAGGACTATCTAGCAAATGTTTACGTTGCTTGAAAATCTCAATAATAACAATAATTACTAGTAGGGGTGTACAGACTAAACTATTAAGTCAAATCGAATCGACGAATCAAATCAAATTGAGAAAAAAAATCGACTTATGGTTTGGTTTGATTGATTTGGCATTAGAAAAAAAAAATCGACCATTCTTGGTTTGGTTTGGTGTTGACCAAAAAAAAGTCAAACCGAACCCGAATCAAACCGACATAATATATATATATAATATTCAAAAAAAATTATACATAAAATATTAATTATAATCTACTTTTTAAATACTTTTTCAACTAGTTTTAATAATTTTCAATAATTTGAAAGTAGATGTAGATATATATTTAAATTTAGGCCTTTAAGTTGTAATATTTGTCCATTAATTGCTAATTAAATGATCTAAAACCCAATATAGAGGGTGTTTGGATAAGATTAAAATCTGATCAAACTAAATTTTGATCACTTTTTTAGCTTTTTTAGGTGTTTGGTAAAATTTTTAAAAAAGTTAAAAGTGGATTAAAAAAAAACAAAAATTGAGAAGCTGGATACCCCAGCTTTTTACTTTTTAGATTAATTTTTTTTTAGATTTGACCAAAATATTTACCTTTTTATCCCTTATATTTTTTTCTAATTTCAATAATACCCTAAACTTTATAACCCTTATTGATTTTTCTTTCTTTTTCTTTTTACTGTTTTTTTTTCATCTTTTCCCTCTAGTTTTCTCTTCATCTTTCTCCTTTATTTTCAGAGAATCCATCATTACATAAGAAAATACTAAAAAAAAATTATCATCAAATCGAGCTTATGTTAAGTTCTTCTCTATCCGTTCATATACAATCTCTGCATGTTATTTAAATTTTAAAAATTGATTCTTTTTAATAGTTTGTTTCATTCCTAAAAAAATTATGTTGTTTACAAGCTTGCAATATTACAATATAATACTATATTTATATAAAAAAATATCTTAAATTTTTTATTTTTTAATATTTAAAAATAAAAAAGTAACTTATATTTATAAATTGACCTGACATAATCACTTTATGTTGAAAATGTATTTAAATAGAAATTATTTTTAAAGTATTAGAATTAAAAATCATAAATAATTCACGTTATTATGTGTTAACAACTTTAAGGATATTTAAGTCATTTTGACAACAAAAAAGTGATTGACAACACTTGTTTACCAAACACATCAACAATTTTTTTTTTAGTTTCAGCACTTCTATCCAAACACTTATTTTAAGCTTTTAATCACCTAAGTTAATTTTTTTTTTTTTTAATCTTATCCAAACAAGCTCATAAACTTAAAACCTAATCTTTTCACTCTTCATCTCACTTTTTAGTTTCAAGAGAGTTTTTCGCTTCTCATTTTTTCATAATTATGGTTTTTCATTAGCACATGAGTGCAAACATATTTGATCTAGTCTTCGATCACAATATAATTGTAAAAACTAAAGATTATAAAAAAAAAACGAAAAAAATCAAAAAACCCGAAAAATCCGACTAAAACCTAAACGAAAAAATAATAATTTTATGTTGGTTTGATTTGATTTATAGTTTTAATAAACTGACATGATTGATTTTATTTTTTTTTAAATAAAAATCGAACCAACCCGACCTATATACACCCCTTAATTACTAGTGTAAAGATAATCTTAATATAAGGTGATATTATCTAAATATATTGCTCGAACTCTTTAATAAATAGTATTGATAGGTGTATATCGAATCCTTCAAAAGCAATATGGGGTGCTATTACTCAAAAATACTTCCAATATAGATGTAGATGCAGAAGCATTTTTAAAGAATACGATAAAGATAAACCTATATATGTGTATATATAAATACAAACATAACTTTAAATACATAATTACATATACATGTACATATCTTCGCATATACAGTCTTCACATACATGTACATATTTTTGCGTATATTGTCTTCCAAATATGACATAAAGAAAAAAAGTTCTCGAGTATGTAGCAAATATTTATATTACTCTCAACGCTTAAATAATATCGACGACCATACAGGTTGCTCAAACGCTTTAATAATATCGCCGACTATACACGTTGCTCGAATGCTTCGATAATACCGACGATGATACACGTTGCTAGAATGTTTTGATAGTATCGACGATTATACACGTGTTTGAAACTCTTTAATAATATCGATAGTTATATACATCGCTCAAACTCTTTAATAATATCAATTGATGTATATCAGATCTTTCAAAAATACTTATTAATGGATTCTCTCTCTAATATATAAATATATTTTTTTGGAGAATCCCAGAAATATAGACGTATGTATACAGTATATATTAAACACACATACATATGCATATCTTCGTGTATGTTGTCTTCCAAATATGCTAAATATGACATAAAATGTTTATACATTTTCTCTCTCTCTCTCTCTCTCTCTCTCTCTCTCACTAACCAATCCTATTTTTTTTCCACTTGTTACTGTCTATATTTTCGGCACTTCCATTTCTCATTTTCTTCCATTGTTTTCCCCTTTCCCTTCTCTCCCCCTACCCCCCTCCCCCCTCTCTAAATGCCCTAAAAATCCAATATATAAACACCCTTTTCTTCTCCATAGCCGCACTATCTCTTCTCTCTTCTACATCCACATCTACTAAACAATCTTGATTTTCTCCTTCAAAAACCATTTTTTGTTTCAAGAAAATCACTTGGGGTTGTGTAAAATGTTTTGTTAAAATCAAGATTTTGATTTTCTTGAGTTAAAGAACGAAACTTTTTTTGTTTTCTTGAGTTGAATATTGATAGTGAGATAAAAGGGTATTTATCAATGGCACCTAGTATGGATTGTGTGTTTTCCAGTCTTTTGTGTGCAGAAGACAACAGTAGTATTTTTTGTAATGAGGACGATGATGTTGGATTTGGGGTTGTTGAGGATGTTGTTGTAGTGGTGGAAGACAGATGGGGGTATCGTAGGAATCATCGAACTGTTGAAGAAAGTAGAGGAACCAAGAGTTTGTTTAATGGGGGGGATTTTTTGATTGGTGTGCCATTGCAGAGTGATGAGTGTTTAGTGTTGATGATTGGTAAAGAATGTGAACATATGCCTAATGGTGATTATCTTGAAAGACTGAGAAATGGGGATTTGGATATGGGTGCTAGAGATGAGATTCTTGATTGGATTGCTAAGGTTTGGTTCATGGATCTTTGTTTAAGATTAATTACGATGATCGGACTCTTCAAAAATGTTGTTGTCGGGTGCCTGTTGGATCCTTCGTAAGTTAGTGGAGGATCTGACACGAGTGCGGCAACAGTTTTGGAGAATCCGAGGAGTACAGTGATTGATGGAAATTGTTAACCGATGGTTCATAATAATAACTTAGACTAATTATGATGATTGGGCTCTTCAAAAATGTTGTTGTCGGGTGCGTGTTAGATCCTCCAAAAATAGTACGTTTTTGATTGAGGATCTGACACGTGTGCGACAACGATTTTGGAGAGTCGAGTAATATAGTGATTAATGGAAATTATTGACTAATGGATCTTAACAACAACTTAGATTAATTGAATTTCAAGTTTATAAAATTTAGGTGTGTCTTGATGAAGTTATTAGATTAATCTACTAAACAGTAACTGGTAATGAAGTAGTACTAACTATTTAATAAAGGGTTTAAAATGATGTATCTTTTTTATTTGCTAAAGGGGAGGTTGATACTATGTCATTATTATCTTAGGAGGTTTTAGTTTGGGATGTGTGTGGGGGAGGGGTTGGGGTGGGGGTGGTTAAGGGTGTTTGATGAATGATTCTTGGCTTTTGCTTTATCATGGTATTAACTTTTTGAAATACATCCACAGAAAAAAATGAATGGGTTTTGGTGGGGAACCCTTTTGGTGTTTTGTTTAATGGTCAGCTAATGCTGATACATTAATGAGTTTGTGTGGGATTTTCACTATTCTTGTTTTGGATCTTTTTTTCCTGTTTCACCAATTCTTAGCTGTCTATTACTGTTAATCAAGTAGTTTCACACTGTAGTCATGTGATTGATTATCAGTTACTAATTACATTTGTTTTTATCTGAGTCGATATTGAGTAAATCTAATCTAAATCTAATCGTGGATCGGGTTATTGCAGGCTCATTCACATTTCAATTTTGGTCCTATGTGTGCATATTTGGCTGTCAACTATCTTGATAGATTCCTTTCTGCCTATGAGTTACCTGTAAGTTCTTTGATTACTTAATTTGGTGTTACTTTGTTTCATTCAATCACACCGTTCGGGGTGGCTCGAATGGTTTTGCTTGGGACTTCCATAATGGAGGTCTCAAGTTCGAACCTCTAGGAGCGGAGCTTACCGTGTGCTCACCCAAAGGGGGGTAACTGTTTGGGGTTCACTCGTCATTAAAAAAAAGTTCTATTCAATCACACATTGCTGCTTATAACATCTATTATTGTTTCCACAGGAGGGAAAGGCATGGATGATGCAGTTACTTGGTGTAGCTTGTTTGTCTATTGCTGCCAAAATGGAGGAGACTGTAGTTCCTCTGTCTCTAGATTTACAGGTGAATTTTCATTTGATACTTTTAAGTACATTGCTTGTATCTTTGTGTTCTTCCTCGTTTACGAATTTATCAATCTTGCATACCGGCTAAAATAACGATTGTGAATTTGCAATGATCATCGACAGGGAGGGGATGCAAAGTATTTATTTGAAGCTAAAACCATACAAAGAATGGAGCTCCTTGTGTTGAGCACATTGAAATGGAGAATGCAGGCCGTCACCCCATTCTCATTCATCGAATATTTCGTCAAGAAGCTAAATAGCGATCAAGATGCTTCGAGATCTTTGATCAATAAATCAGTTCAACTCATCCTAAGCACACTGAAAGGTGAAGTTCATTTATCATCGATATAATCAACATCTTGTTTGACTGAAGAGAAAGTAGAAAATGAAAGACTAATTGTTTGGTTGTTGAAAATTCAATGCAGGAATTCACTTCCTGGAATTCAAGCCTTCTGAGATTGCAGCAGCAGTAGCAATCTCATTTGCTGTAAAAGTTGAGACAGTAGAGAGTGAGAAAGCACTATCTGCTCTAGTTGATCAGCATGTACAAAAGGTAAATATGGCGGTCCAGATAGCACAACACAAACACATTAGTACAATCTTGATCATTCTTGCACTTTTCGATCTGGATCATTTTCATGTTGATGAACTTATAACAACACTAAAGTTTCCTACTTTACTGTGGTTTGCAGGATAAAGTGATGAAGTGTGTTGAATTGATTCGAGAATTATCATCATTGCCGACTGATTTTGTTAAACGTCCAATTGCTGCTTCTTCAACCCCAATCGTTCCTCAGAGTCCTATTGGCGTGTTGGATGCAGCATGTCTAAGTTACAGAACTGATGGCTCAGGAGTTGAGTCATGCGCGAATTCATCGCATAGTAGTCCAGTTAATAAAAGGAGAAAGCTAAATACACCTCATCAAGTGAATACCTAAGAGATGGGATGACTCTTAGTGGAAGGACCTTTTGTCTAGTTATATTATGATATGGTTGAGATTTTTGAGAATGCAATGCACCCCACAACAAAACTTCAAAATAATGAAAGTAGGAATACTTAATAATGAATATGGTGGGGGTGGGGATATTGTGAGTAGTTGGATCATTTTGGTGGTTGGAGAGTGAAGAGGATATTACATAGACAAGAGGTTTCATTCCATTAACATGAAAAAAAGTTGGAGCTGTTAAATATTAGACTTCTTAACAGCAAAAGAAGCCAAGATTAATTAGGGAGAAATAGAAATAATGAATGCAAAAAAAAAAAAAAAAAAAAAACTCTTATAGTCTGTCTTGGCTTTTGAGAGTTTCATTATAGATAAAGTTTGTTTAACCTTTGATGGTCTGTATTTGTTTTTGAGTCTAAAAAAAGTAAAAAAATAAATAAAAGAAAAGAGAATCAAGGTGAAAACCCCAGAGAGAAATTTTGAGTTATTTCCATGAGGCAAGAGGAAAGGGAGAGAATTTTGAATTGTTTAATTTTATTTATGTAATGTTCACTTTTTGCATCATGTATATACTTTATGGCTTTCTTTATGAAATTCTAAACTATACAGTTGAGTAATATTTGATTTTGCCTCTTTTAACTTGTTGCTATTTCTATCAAGATTTTAATTTCTATATGCATAGCATAAGTGAATTTTTACACTATTATATCATCTAATAAATATTGAGCTAAGATAACTTAAAAAGACTTTTATAGTGTGAAAGTATTTTAGGTGAAGTTCACATGAATTTTCTTATAAGGATTCACATCATTGAAATGAGATTAGTATCTTGAAAAATAAAAGTACTAATTTATTTGCTATAACAAGTTCTAATTCATGAGACTATAAGTTGAATCTGTTTTGTAACTTATCACTATATTCTTTAAGGAGGAAAGTTTTATCTTGATTACTGATTAGGAGGTTACGGGTTCTGGTCACGAAAATAATCTCTCTCTTGTAGAAGTGCAACTCTTATAGTTCGATTCTTTCTCGAACCCTACACATATCGAAAGATAGATTTAGTGCACGGTTGCTCCTTCATTACCATAGTCTTCAACATAATAGATTCTTTTTAGTTTTCTAAAATTTTCTACCAGTAAATTAAATGGAAAAAGACCAAAATAGCCTCCTGCCATATATACTTTTTTGTGGAGCACATGTGATCAGTCTTTGTTTGACTGTTTGTCTAGTTGGACTCTATGGGGTTTGGTGCCAAGCTTAATAAAGAACTGCATTGAAGGTGAGACTTGCCTGGTTTTCCCTTTTATCTTATTATCAGTATGGGACTAGTTTTATTTGGCAATGCAATGGGCACACAAATTTCCTCAACTTTAACAATTTTTTTTTTTTTTAAAAAATATACATATAACTAAAATGAGCACTTTTCCACCTTTACTCATTTTATAATTATATGTTTAATATGGTATATGCAATGGGACTTTGCAGAAAAAGAAGAAATAAAAAGCACTTTGGGCAAGAATATACTACAATTTGTCTGAGTTCAGGCACTGCCACAATTTCAGAAAGAGATACTGTATTTGTAAAGTTATTTCAACTTTTAGCCCTTTTGGTTTTGTGGAATCAGTTCCCTGTATAAAAAAGAAAAAGGGTCTCACAATTTATCTAAAATTCACATTATATCACCCTTGCAAAAGAGTAAAAAGTAGTAGTATTAAAATTACTGTACTAGGATTTTATAAATTTAAATTAGGGAAACTTACATATCCCTTCGGTCATCTTGTTCATCAATATGATCAAAGTGTATACTGTCGATATACTTCGGTTGTATGTACATATGTATATTATACTTATATATTGATATGTATAGTATATGTATATATTGTATAAGATATACACTATATACGTTTAACTCTAATCTTTTCTTTAAATTATATATATATATTTACAAATGTAAAGAATCTTAACATAATACTACAATTTAACTTATTATATATATTGCTAACTTGACAGAGCACCAGAAAGAATTTGTTTCTCAATATTTTCCAAGGACAATTTATAGCCTTTAAGGAAATAATTAGGTATCCTTTTAATATAAATTTAATTTGGGTACCTGAAGCTATTAATATATAAAATAGTAGTAATAAATATGGAGCAATCAGAAAATAAGTCTGGCCACTTAAATTATTATAGAGGTGGCTAATTATCGACAATCATGGCAACATCCTTTTACTGTACATATATATTACTGATGATGAAATATAAAATTATGAAAGAAAAATTGATGAAGCCGAAGACAATAATATTCCTGAAGCTATGAAATACTCATAACCCTTTTTGGAAATAAAATAAAATTTCAGAATGCTCAGTCTTAATTACTATCATTGTCATCTTTCTGGCTGCTATTTAGGAGTAAACTCCGCTAGCAAATTCCTTTATTTATATTTACAAGTTTTTAATTAATTTCTAAACAATTTTTTTTAAGGTTATATTGACTGTTAAGTTATGTTTGTAACAACGATCAAACACGTAACGTACGCCTAGTTCATACATCACATGTTACGTTCTTAATCTATTACACCAAATTCCTAGGTGTCTTTCATTCTCCATTTTCTATGTAGATAAATTCAGAATCATGGGATGAAGCTAGAGGGCGAATGTGGTTTCATCCAAACCCCTTTCTTCGTAAATTTATATAAGTAATATTTATTAATTATTGAATCTCTGGATAAAAATCTTGAATCTTACTGTTGGTCATGACAATTAATGAAGGTGTTGCTTGTTAGGTTGAGGAAACTCAGGTGATTCAACTCTTTCGACGCTTTTTTCGCTGTATATCTCCTTTCATTAAAGAAAAAGTACTTCAAATTTTAATACATAGTAGGACCATTATAATTTTATTTTTGTTTTTCTTTGAGTTCGAAGGAGTAAATGCTCTTTTTTCATAGTTAATGTAATGGCAGTAAGTTCTGAGGTATAAATGCTTGATTTCCAGTAGAGAGATTGGTAGGTCCAAGCCCAATAGCAGTAAGTAGACTTTGCAGGTTTTGTCACCCATTTAAATAAGATGGAACTCATCGACGGCCTCCTTAAATTGCACCAATTTTTACTTAGACACCTCAATTAGGAAGTCTTACTGTGTCATTTGATATTTTTTGCGTGTGTATTTCACTCTTTTAAATCGCGTAGAAGGCCTTTTTCAATTGACGTGGCGTCCCGGTAGGTCCAAGCCGAAACGCAGTAAGTAGATTTTACAGGCTTTGTCACCCATTTTATTTTCAAATAATCATCTATGCCTCAATTATTATGTCTTTAGTGTGCATGATTATTCATAGTTGAAATTCTTTCATTTAATTAAGCATGGAAAGTCCCACAGAAAATCTTGGATTCTACACTTTTATTGGTACATTAGTCACCAAGAAATTAGTCCCTTCTAGTTCCAGTCGGTGCATGAAAACATGGTGTTAGCATATCGTGATTAGAGGTGGGTGCGTGATTTGAAGTTTATATTTTCTGAATTTTAATTATTTAAGCTATTGGATTTTAAATTAATAATTAAAAATAATATAATTTTGAATCAAAATTGATGAATTTTATCATGAATTATACAAATTATTCTTTAATCAATTGGTTCTCCGATAGAGGTTGATATGTTAAGCGTGTGGATTTCCAATAAAACAAATCAATATGCAATAATAGTGGATAAAAAATGTTTGGTACGACTTCATGGGGATCGATCATATTGTGCTAGGCAAGAGAGCACCAAAATGGGGTTCCTTCTTTGCGACGGTCCGAACAACTCTTTTTATTATCGGCTCTATCTATCAATTTCTTATATAATCAATGAATTCTCAAAATAAATATAAGGTTAGGATAAAAGTATTATTGAGTTCCAAAAATTCTAAATCCGCCGTTGTTCTCCAATATGAGTAGTCCTAATGTAACATGGAATAATGATTTTGATTAAAGGAGGTAATCACTAGTTAATTGAAGTTCCAAGTGTAGCACTAACGTACGTAACACGTTATAATGATTAAACATGTCAATTGAAGTGATTATATATCCCATTGCAGGCTGTTTAATTATTATAAATGTTGCACTTTTTAGTATCTTTCATTATCATATTAGTGCATTTTCCATTTTATAGTATTGCAAAATTTCTTCTAAGGTGATTTACAATACAATATTAAAACATAGAAGACTAGAAAAAAAAGTTAGAAATGTCACTAGTAAGTTAAAACAAGAGTGTTAAAAATGTAAGTTTATCCCATCCAACATACTCCCTCGGCTTTTTTTCTATTTTATCCTTGACATTAATTATTTTTTTTCAAATTAATTTCAAAATACAATGTAAACATCATTTAATAGGAGTATCAGTTGTTTTAGACAAACAATTTAGTTTTCAGTATTTCTAGCAGATATCTCAGACATGTCATTGCTACGTTTTTCAGTATTCAGATTTATAGTATCTTTTAAAAACCAGAAGGGAAGAAAGAGCCAATCGAAAAGGCTTTAAAGAAGAGATGAAAGAATTGTTACAAACAAAGCAAAGGGCTTGAAGGACGCCCTCTCATACTTTCTCAACCGATGTAGCGAGCTAGGTTTGAGGGGAATCAGAAAGCGATCGAACGCTCTATTAGTGGTCGACTGCCACCTTTAAAATATTCATATTATTAATTATTTTTTTAATGGATGTGTCAACTCAAAATATGACAAGTAAAACCAAATGAGGGGAGTATGAACACATCCAAAGCATCTTTAAGAGCCATATCAAGAGTACATTTACGATCGTTTGGTAGAGTGCATTCGAAAAAATAATGCATGCACTAGCTTTGTGTGAATATTAGTTATACCCTTGTTTGATAGGGTGTATAAGAATAGTGTATTAGAAAGTTAAAACAGAGTGCAATTGTTATTTATAATACACAAGAACCAAACGCTACATAAATACAATCTAAGCATGACTAAGAAGTATTGACATTACTAATACACCATATTCAAGGCGATTTTTATACACCCTAGCAAATGACCCCGTAACCATTTAAACTTTTAACGAGATAACTCATATTAAACTCAAATAATACCTACGTATATACAAAACTATTAATTGTATAAAGAAGTACATGGAGATAATTTTCAAGGTACAACAATAAATACATGTATGTATATAGATTTAAAGAGAGAATAAATTAAAGTAAAATGGAAAAATATGAAGTGATAAAGAAAATACAGAACAAGTGTTTGGAAAGAGCATCAAATTATGATTGTGAATGTTCAAAACAGTCTTTAAATTTTGTCACGGAAATTGAGTGTCTTGAGACTTGAGATTCTTTCAGATAATAATATGCCACCCAGTGTCGTGGCGGAGCCAAAATTTTTACTAAAAAAATTCAAAATAGTAAAAGTAAACATTCGAAGAGGTCAAAGTGATTCAACATCTACTGTATATACACGTTAAAAAAATAACTAAACCATATATAAATAACGTAATCTTTCATCAAAGTGGGTCCAGATGAACCCTCGGCCCTATGTAGCTCCGCCCAGCAACCCTATCCAATTTTTTTTCTTCATTTTATTTGTACTGTCAAAAATAATAATAAATGCACTGGAATTGGACCCCCACCCCCCACCCCCACCCCCACCCCCACGCCCACTCCCCCAAAGTTTATTTTTTTAATTTTTTTCTATTTGGGAAGCTTCGTTTAAAGTGAATTATTTCAGAGAGGAGCGTTTTGTTTCAGTGTTTCAATCAAAAAATGAAAATGGTGGATCATCTTAATTGATGTAGCACAATCAATGACAAACATATACATGTCTTTACTTTGTTCATGTGGGGCTACTTGGTTTTGCCCCTATTCTATTTCCTATTTGACAAAGTAAAAGTTAAGATTGTTTTCTTATATTACAACAAACAAATTACATTTCAACTATTCTATGTGCCTTTTGTTTTTCTTTGTTCCTAAGATTAGAATTTAGGACCATCATTTAAAAGAAATTACGTCTATACACGATGAGCGGTGGATCGGAGTCACAACTCCTATTGAAAAGTGGTCAATCAAATACACTTGGTCAATATATATTATAAATATCGATGTATGATATTGTATAAGCACACCTCTAATTTGATCCTAAAGAATGTATATTGTGTCCTATAGAGTATCATTGTGTCATTAATGTCTACATAAGAGTTGATTAATATCAATTAAAATGGCTTTCTTTTTAATCATTTCTTTTCTTTTCAAAAAAAATACTAAAAAGTTATGTTGATGATTTGCTTGTTGACTTTTAGTCATTTTTTAGTATATATTTGTTCTCTCAAAAACAACAATATAGAAAATCTTGAATATCTTGGTGGGGGAAAAGGAAAAACTAAGGTTTGTTATATAATAGTGCAAGGACATAGATCGAAGGGCTTATCTTTCATTTTTTTTATTTTTTTTCCCTTTATTCATTTGCTTGATAGTTTTTATTTTTATGGTAGGGCGTATGTGTGCAACAAACATGTGCATTATGCCATTACATAAATTCATCAAAGATTATCAAGGAAAGGAACATATATGAAAAAGTGAAACTCAACTCGATATGAAAGTGAGGACAATTTTGCAAAGAAATACGTTGTGGAAAACACGTTCCGAATATCATTTGATCGCTTTTGTTATTTCAAGAAATTCTCTGACCTCTTCAATTGGTATAGTTTTTTTCATGAAAAGCAAACATAGAATAAGAAATTCAAAGTTTCTCTATGATTTGAACAACAGTTTCCAATTAATTTAGTTAATTAAGAAAATTGATCAAACAATTTCCAATCATGATTCTATTTCAAAACTTGCTATGAGCCAATACGATTCAACTCTGATGGACATAATTATCTCGGCGAGTTACTATGTGTAACAACTGAAAAATTGTCTATTTGTTAGTCAAAAGTTGGTTCGGATATGACCATGAGCAAAGCTAGGGGCGCAAATGGTTTCACCCGAATCCCCTTCACCAGAAAATTAACTCAACTGTATATTTTAATGCATACATAATGGATACTAGACTCTAGAAAAATCAACCGTATATACAAGATCGATATATTTTAATGCATACATAATAGATACTAAACTCCCTTGGCTTCCACGTATGTTTACTTATGTATGTTTTAACTCCTCTAAATGAAAATTTTTGCTACGCCACCGACGTTTAAAAAGGAGGGAAAAGAGTAGCAAATCAAGCATGGTGCATATAGGGTAGGAAAATGAATGATGAAGGATGTGGGGAGGTTTATTTATATGACAATGAGAGTAATGAATAATTGAAATGAGAAGAGGGCCATTGAAGGAGCGTAGCAAACATAGCAAGCATGGTTGTAAATGGGGTTAAGATGGCATAGGCATAGGCCAAAATTGGGGGGTCAATTCACACGAATATATTTGTTTAAAACCTTATGATGGAAATGACTTGATAAGGGGGGAGCGTCTGTGAGATACTTGTTGCAATTTTTTGCTTTACAGTCTCGCAGCCTTTTTTTATCTTAGCTTGCAAAAGAATGTTGTTTTGATAATCGTGGTATCTGGGTTAGATTTTGTATAGCTGGACTAATTATGGGAAGCATGTCACCTCCCATCAGTAACAAGTGTTAGGTAATTCTACCCACCTATGCTAAGGTTGGTTAGAAAAAATCACCTAGTGTTTTGATCACTCCTGAAATTTTATTATGTGACTTCATGATTCTCACCCACTTCATTGATAGCTAAGCATCCCTTCAGTGCCAAAAGAATAGTATAGTTACCACTCAGCTCTCTTTATTTATAAAATTATCATGTCATTTACTATTGTCAAGTACTTTTCATATACTATATCTAGGTGGCATTTTTGGCCTAAGGAAGGAGGGACACCATTCTTTAATTAAATTCTTATGGGTATATATTAGTATTATAATCTGTGAAGTACGACAGAATTAGTCAGTATTGTAGAGGAGTTGTTAGAAGTTTGACTAGGAAATTGGATCCTAGGGAAGTGTTGGCTAAGCAATCCTGTCTATAGGATGGCCGGGATTAGAGTCATGATCGCATATGATGCTTATTTTGATGATCGTAGTTAAGGAATAAAGTAACGTCCTTGCTATGACTTATATCTTTTGGTATGATGGTAAGTATTTGATCTACAACATCTTATGGTAAAATATTTTTTCTAGAAAGAAGTTCGAGAGAAGTGAAAAGTCAGTCTTGCCCTGCTACTTGCGATACTTTCATTCACTAGATATCGGAGTTAATAACTCAAATGGTCACTCAACTTTAGTCTTTTATCTCAGACTTTGATTTTTACTTCAAAAGTCACTCAACTTTGATCTTTACTTCAAAATATATTTTTTCTTTTGTAAATATACATATTTAGCTCCCAATATATTTTTTTCAATTTTGGGTGTGTCGATACATAATTAGCTCCCGATACATCCAACGAAGACACATAATTATGTAAATACTTTGTAAGAGTGAAGATTTGTGTAAATATAATAAGTTAAGATGTATATTTATGTTATTTTTCCTTTTTTTCTGTCGGTATTATAGTGCATATAGTTTAGTGGGCTCGGAATTTTAGTCCAAGACCCATCATGGGCTCACCCATTTTCTGTCCATATACTTTTGGGGGCTCATAATTGTACCTAAAAATTATATATATACACAAGGTAACTTTTTCGTATTACATTAAAATTCCATATTGAAAAAGAAATTTAAAAAAAATCTAAAATTACTTAAATCCCTTAAATTCTCTCTTTGTTTCTCATACCCTCTCATGCATATTAGAATACCATATTTTGCTCCTATTTTAGTGCAATGATTTTTGCTCCATATATGTGCTCCTTTATTTACGCCTACAATCAACCTAATGTAATATTAATACTGTCTCATTCCCCTCCTATTTACGTCACTTTTATAATTGAAATTGAAGATGTACACTTTCAATTCACATAATAAAGGAAATTGAATCATTCTTTTTCCTTATTATCGTGTAGCCAATGTAATGTTACAATAACACTAATTTTTTCTTAAAATTATTATAATTCTTTAAATAATTAATGTCTAAGGTTAATATTTATATGCATAGTGTGATATTATATATTTTGAAAGATCATATTTTAATGTATAAGTTATAATATATCAGTCATTATACATTCGTTATTTTTGAAAAACTAATGTATAATATAATTCTTCGGCTATATATTTCATTATGTTATACATTAAAAGGTTCTAATTACATTTAAGAGACATTTTTTGTATTATTTGGTATTTTACAATTAGAAAGTATTAATATTGTATAAGGTTACATTATACCTTTTGATAAGGATACAAAAGTATACATGTTTAATGTTAATACTTAAATGTATAGTATGACATTATACATTACTACAAATTATTTTTTAAATGTAAATGTGCCCACATACATGCGCAACTGTTGTGTGATGTTATCTTTAATACGTATCAGTTTGTTGCTATCTTTTTCTCTCTTAATTTGAGTCTGCTTTTGTTTTTTCAGGGCATGAAATACCATATTGACAAATCCCGAAAATTATTTCTTCAACTCCATGTAAACCCTCACTCCATTGTCATTCTTTATGATAATGAGAGAAGAATTACCTTCAACAATGTATTTTACTTCAGTTTTTTTAAGAACTTCAATACTTAATTCCATCGCGATCGTAACAATCAATTTCAAGAAGATTATACTTTCCGAAACAATAATTGCGTCACTTTTGTAGGATTGATAAATAATTTTCGACTCCCAAATATCGAAATGACGCAATATTATGGAGATGTTCATATTTTTTTTCCGGAATTGAAGAAAGAAGACGACCTTTTTTTTTCAAGAACGTAATTCAACAATGAGAATAATTAACAGTGATGTTTAAGAATGTTTTTGAATTTAAATTTCAGTTACTATATTTAATCATACACCACATAATGATAGGTAATTACTGACGTTAATTAAGGTAGAGAAAGATAGTATCTGATTTCTCTTTCCATAAATACAGGCAAATCTGTTTTATCATACATTCTAGCAATGTATAAAGGCCTGCCTAATGTATAAGTATATTTTACAAATTAGGGAGAAAGAAAGCCTAACGGGATTATATGTAAATACTTTTACTACAGAAGAGATTTATGTGGTTTATACTAATTGTAGTTCGATCCCTATTATGAGCTCTCCAATTTTTCTCTATACTTATTCTAGTTCATTTTCTCCCCCCGTCTCAAATTATTTGTCGCTTGTTTTCTTTACACACCTAGTAAAATTATTAGTTTTCCCTTATTTTTGTCTAAGTTATAATCTCAAAATATCTGCTAAGGGTAAAGTGGGAAAAAACTAATTAACTGTGCACTTTTAAAATGATAAATAATTCAAGACAACTATCTTTAATAACCACGATAGATAATTTGAGATGGAGGGAGTAGTTAAGTGGGCTAATAATTTTAGTCCAAGCCCAATCCTGGGCTCACCAATTTTACTCTGTCATATTCTAATTAATCCATATAGTTTTCATGGGCTTATATAGCTTCGGCCCAATCAACTGGGCTCAACGCTTATCAAAGTTATTTTTTGAATGGGTCAGCATGTGTTGAGTACATGCACAAGCCTACAAAATGGTTCATGTAACGTTTTCTGATTATGCAATGGTGAAACTTACTTGCAAAGATTTGTATAATCCACAAATAATTGGCATGATCCATGTTTTGTCAACTATATTCTACCTGATATATTCCTCTGAGGACGTTGAAATTTATGTATTGGTAGAAATTTCGACTTGTAATTCTCCCGTTCGTCTCTATTTATGTGGCATCATTTGACGTGGTACAAATTAAATGATGTATCCGGAAGAGTGTAATGTATCTGATACAAATTTAATAATAATTGATCTCATTTAATATTGAAGGGGTTACAGCTGTATATATAGAGAACTGAAGAATAACTAATTACAGAATAACCCAGATGTATTTAATAATTATATATATAGTCTATTATCCCCCCGCAAGCTGATCAGCGGTAACGAGGGGCAGCTTGGAGCAGAGAGACTGAAAAGGCTGTAACGGAAGAGGCTTGGTGAGAATATCAGCAAGCTGGTCAGTAGATGGGACATAGTGCGTGGCCATCGCTCCTGCAAGTACCTCATCGCGAACAAAGTGACAGTCAGACCCAACATGCTTCATACGATCATGAAGGACTGGATTTTTGGTAACACAAATAGTGGACTGATTGTCACAATAAATCTGTGGTTTCGTCGGGGGAATGCCAAGTGCATCCGTAAGGTATCGTAACCACATGGCTTCAGCAACACCCGCAGCCATGGCACGATATTCTGCTTCTGTGGAGGAACGGGACACTCGCGTTTGCTTCTTGGTGCACCAGGAAATCAGATTCGGTCCCATCATAACAATATATCCAGTAGTGGACTTTCGATCATCTTTGTCGTTAGCCCAATCCGAATCAGAAAAAACAGATATATCAAACGAGCCCTTTTGAAATAAAATTCCACAGTGAAGAGTACCTTGAAGATAGCGCAGAATGCGTTTCAAGGCCTGAAAGTGTTGTTCTGTGGGAGCATGCATTGATTGGGAGACTCGATTGACTGCATATTGGATGTCCGGACGAGTAACAGCAAGATAATGAAGTCCACCGACGAGGCTCCGATATAGTGTAGGATCGGCAAAGGGAGTATTCGGCCCTGGGGATTGGCGGACTGCCATGGGAGTGACCGCGGGTTTGCAGTCTGTCATTCCAGCCCGATTTAGAAGTTCAAGGGTATATTTTGTCTGATGCATCAATATGGTTCCCGATTTGCGGATGAGTTCGAGGCCAAGAAAGAACTCCAGAGGACCGAGGTCCTTAAGTTTGAAGTCACGATGCATAGCTTCAGTAATTTCAGTGATGAGTGATGACGAGCTGCCTGTAATAACAATATCATCCACATAGATAAGAATGATGACTGTCCCTCGAGAACAGTGAAGGGTGAAGAGGCTGTTGTCATGATGGTAGGTGCGAAAACCAAGACCCTGCAGAAAAGTAGAGAGACGTGTGTACCAGGCACGAGGGGCCTGTTTCAGGCCATACAGTGATTTGCGAAGCTTGCAAACATAGTGAGGACGGTTGGGATTAACATATCCCGGTGGCTGAACCATATAGATTTCTTCCTCAAGATGACCATGAAGAAAGGCATTGCTGACGTCTAGCTGATGAAACGACCAATCATAGTGAAGAGCAAGAGACAAGACCAGACGAATAGTCTGTTGCTTAACAACAGGGCTGAAGGTCTCCTTATAATCCACACCATACTCCTGATGATACCCTTTTGCAACCAGACGTGCTTTATAGCGAGAAAGAGATCCATCTGAATTTCGTTTGATGCGAAACACCCATTTGCACCCAATAGACTTTCGGTTACTAGGCAGAGGTACTAAATCCCATGTACGTTGTTCATTCAGAGCCTGAAATTCCTCATCCATAGCTTGGCACCAGAAACTATTTTTGGAGGCTTGGTTGTAGGTAGTAGGCTCAGTTGTGGGATGTGCATCAAAGGGTATTTGAGTGTGGTAGGCTTTGGGTTTGAAGGTACCGGCCTTGGCTCGGGTTGTCATAGGATGAGTGTTGAGTGGAGGGTGATTAGGAAGGGGTGGTGGAGTTGTATGATGTGTGGGCGGGGGTTGGGTGGGGCTGCCGTGGGAGCTGGGATGTGCAGCGGTGGATGGGGTGGCTGTATGTGTGTTAGGAGTATGATGTAGGGAAGTGGTGGGTTGTGTGGCAGTCGGCTGGGTGTTCGGGTGGGAGGTTTGGGGTTTCGGGTGGGTAGTGGTGTAGTGGGGTACCGGGTTAGGTGCCGAGTGAGCCGGAGCATGGGCGTGAGAAAAGGACGGAAATAATGGCACAACGCCAAGTGGATTGGGGGAGTATGGAGTAGAGGAAAGACTTGTGTAAGGAAATTGTTCCTCCACAAAACGAACATGACGGGAAACATATGTTTTCTGAGATACAGGATCGAAACATTTGTAACCTTTGATAGTGGGATGATAGCCTAGAAAGACACAAGGGGTGGACCGAGGTTGAAGTTTATGTTGAGTGTGCGGACGCAACCAGGGATAAACTAGACATCCAAACGGGCGGAGATGGATATAGTCGGGTGGATGATTGTAGAGACGGGCATATGGAGTGGAGTTGGAGAGAGTGTGAGTGGGCATGCGATTTATGAGGTAGTTGGCAGTAGCAAGGGCATCAACCCAAAAGGAAACAGGTAAGGTGGAATCATGGAGGAGCGCAACAACTGTTTCTATTAGGTGACGGTGTTTGCGCTCAGCAACGCCATTTTGTTCAGGGGTATATGGACATGAAGTGTGATGAAGAGCCTCTAGATTTTGAAGAAAAACACCAAATGCATTGTTGACAAATTCTTTGCCATTGTCACTTCGAAAAATTTTGATTTTGGCATTAAATTGATTTTGAACCATTCGGTCAAAGTTTACAAAAATAGTATAAGCTTCGGATTTAAATTTCAGAGGATAAAGCCAAGTGAATTTACTGTAATCATCAACAAAACAGATATAATAACGAAAACCTTGAACAGAAGGAACTGAGGTTGGACCCCAAACATCAGAATGAATTAATTGAAATGGCGCAGTGGCCTTGTGTTCAGACAGTGAAAAAGGTAAACGACAAGATTTAGACACTGAACAGGACTCGCAATGTAATTTTTCTGAAAAATTAAAACCTAAGGAAGATAAAATGGATTTGGTGATGGCGGATGATGGGTGCCCAAGCCGGCGATGCCAGGTTGACGAGAGAATGGCTTGACTCACAACAGACGGAGACCTGGATGGAAGAGTGTATAGCCCATGCTCACAGCGGCCCGTGTACCGCACCCGGTTCGTGGTATTGTCCACTATCTGGAAATTGGTGTCATTAAAAATGAGGGTGCAGTTATTTTCTTTAGTAAAGCGATAAACAGATAAAAGATTGGATGTGAGGGAAGGGACGTGGTGAAGGGTTGAGAGATGAAATTTACCATTTGGGGTATAGACATACCCAGAGCCGGTGTTTGTGATGGGAAGGGATTGACCATTGCCTACTGTAATAGTTTCTGAGCCATGATACGGATGAGGAGCTTGAAGTTGTGAATAATCCGACGTCACATGGGTGTTAGCACCTGTGTCTAGATACCAATCGCCAGATTGAGCGTTTGTGGACGCATGCATCGCCCTTGATCCTCCGGACTGGCTATTTACATTCTGCGAGTCATCATAACGATACCAGCAATTAGCCGCAGAATGGCCCCGTTTAGCACAAATTTGGCACGTCGGAAGATCTCGTGTGGGCATCCGCTGGTTTCCTCGTCCCTGTCCGCGGCCTGACTGGAAGCCGTCCCTCGGTGGAGGCCCGCCTCTGCCTTGCTGCCCGGTGTTTCGACGGTCACCGCCGCCGCTGCCTCGCCCTTGGTTACGGCGATCGTCACCGCGACCCCTGGTCGAGCCTCCGCTGCCAGCCGAGTAAAGAGCCGTGACGCCAGGGGTGGAACTGGCTTCTCCGAGCAGTAATTTGTGTTCCATGTCTAGATTCAATTCTTCTGCATTAAGCCATCCAGACAGTTGATTCAGAGTGATTTCGACAGGCGAGAGACGAATATGCTGTTTGAGAGAGGAATAGCCAGCCGGAAGACCACGTATCACGGCATTCACCACGTCTCATTCAGGAATAATCTCGTTCACAGCATCTAGGTCAGACAGAATAGAGGCCACATCATCAAGGTATTGAGTCATCGTCTTCGTTCCCTTCCGAAGAGTATGCAATTTGTCACGCAACTGAAAAATATGAGCCGTGGACACAGAGTTGTACCTTGTGGCTAGTGCGTCCCAAAGTGAAGCCGATGTGAGAAAACCCCGGGCGTGTTTGTGCACAGAGGGGCTAATAACTGCGAGAAGACAGGCTCGGATCTGAGTGTCTACGATCATCCACGGAAGGTAGTCGGGATTTGGGAGCTTGACGCCGTCCTTCTCGGCTGTCTCGGGCTGCGGCTTCTCCGCACCGTCAATCCATCCGAGCAGCAAGTTGGCTGCGAGGGCGGTGCGGACGTTAAGTGCCCAGGCCGGGTAGTTGTTGTCAGATAATTTTTCGGGGATGAGATTGTGGAGATTCCTGAGCAGTAATTTTACTCCAGACGGTAATTTTGACAGAGGATCAATAACCTTGTCCATGGCGCCGACCTACGGCGGAGGAGGGAGGCCGTGCGGCGTGGTGTAGACGGTGGCGGCGGCGCACACACGTCGGAAAAGAGGAGAGATTAGGGTTTGGGCGGAAGAAGAAACCCTAACTTTGATACCATGATACAAATTTAATAATAATTGATCTCATTTAATATTGAAGGGGTTACAGCTGTATATATAGAGAACTGAAGAATAACTAATTACAGAATAACCCAGATGTATTTAATAATTATATATGTAGTCTATTAGTATCCGTGTAAAATTAAATGATGCATCCGAAAGAATGTGATGTATCTGTGTAAAATTAAGTGATGTATCCAAAAGAATGTAATGTATCTATGTAAAATTTAGTGATGTATTTGAAACAATATGATATATTCGTGCAAACTAAATCAGGATTTTTTGATAATTGTTTTAAAAAAATTGAAATAAAAAATACCTTATTCAAAAGGATTGAGATTTCTCTAACTTTTACATTTCATTCGGATGCTTAGTAGTTATCACAATATATTACTATCCTTTTTCACACACAAAGAAATGATAGCTTATAACAGTAATTTATTGCCGCAGGTTTTAATTTTTGGACTTGGATAATCTGATTAGCTTCTACATCATCAGCATGGAATCATTATTTGCTTTTAATTTTAGTATGGAGTTCAAAGTTGCTTTAAGGATAAACTGGAAGACCAAAATAGGATAATCCCTACTCTCAAAGGGTAACTGAGTTGATTGAACACGTGATCGAAATACTTTTGTTTACCTTTCTCGTGTGATTTGTGAAATATTATACACAAGAATCAGGATTTACCTTATTTGAAAGATAATGATCGACCGCAGTTTTCGTTGTTAAACAACAACCCCGTGACCAAAAGAAAGAATCATAAAGTGAACAAAAATATGACGAATTCGATCGAATTGGTCAAACATACTCAATTTAGATGAGAATTTCAAATCTTCAAAAGAATATTTAAAGCATGCAGAAGACAAATTAACATCAAAATTTGTTGTCTATAGCAACAGTACATGTACAATATCAATGGGGTCATTTTTGCAATAATGGTGCTAGCATAAGAGATTCTTTTCTTTCCTATACAAGTAATCTTAATACTCCTAAAATATAAAATCTGTTTCTTTCAATTATTATTATTTGATTAGCTATTTCCATAATGGAAGACATATGAGCTCTCTGCAATATAAAGTTAGGTAAAAAAAAAAGTGGACCTGGTTAAGTATCATTCATCATATCCATATCGTATTGCTGCGGAGAAAGATTCCTCCTCCTCCTCCTTCTTCTTCTTCTTCTTTTTTGGGGTTGGGGTGGGGGTGGGGGTGGGGGGTGGATGGGGGGAGGGGTGGCTACCACTTATCATTTAAATAGAAATTTATGGTGTATTCGTTACAAAGAAAATTGTTTTTTCATGAAGAGTACTTTTATGAATAATATAAGAGTAAAATACATAATTACCCCCGATGTTGGTCGAGATTTTAAAAAAGACACCTAAACTTTAACATCAACCTATTACCCCACGATTCTTCTTTATTTCGTTGCAAACGCATTATTTTTCGCTGAATCTCAGTCACAACAAAGTGAGTGAAGGCACGCGCCAATCAGGTGCTGCCACGTGTCAACTACGTTTAATTTCATATTTTTTTAAATAAAATTTTCCTTTTTATTTAATTTAACACCCCACCCCACCCTCTCTTCCCCCCACCCCATCCAGCACCTCTCCCTCCCGCGTCAGCAACTCCCCTCAACCCCCACCCCCGTCCAACACCCCCATCAACATCTCCCTCCTAACCCCCCAAACCCTCCCCACTTCGTCAACATTTCTCTCCCCGTTCAATTTTTTTTTTTGTTCAAATCAATTCAAAAAATAGTTTTATGATTGAATTGAATTTTAAGGATAGTTAAATGATTGAATTGAGTTTTATAGATAGTTAAATGAGCTTTAATGGAGTTTTAAAGATATATATTTTTTAAAAAAAATGCTTCAATGAAGCTTTAATGGCGTTGAAGAAGACATTGTGTTGAACTTTAATGGAGTTTTAATGATACTTAAAAAAAAATGCTTCAATGAAGCTTTAATGGTGTTGAAGGTGTTGAAGAAGAAAGGGTGGGTGGGTGGGGTGGGGGAGAGGAGAGAGGGGGGTATGAAATAATTTTAAAAAGAAAATAAATATTAATTTTATTTTTTTAAAAAAGAAAATAAATATTAATTTTATTTTTTTGTAAAAAGAATATAAATTATATATCAATTATTTTACACGTGACAACTTTTAATTGGTCAAAAAAATCAAATTTCGCCCCTTTTACGCGTGTGTAGCACGTGTATACACGTGGGGGGTTAAAATGGTGTGTTTGCAACGAAATAAAGAAGAATCGTGGGGTAATAGGACGAAGTTAATGTTTAGGTGTCTATTTGCAAATCTCGAACAAGATCAGGGGTGTAATTATGTATTTACTCATAATATAATAAGTGAGTTTCTTGTTTATTGTATTGTGTTTTGTATGTAGATATTATCTTGAAAGCATTTGTATGTAATCTACATAAATAATATGCATCAAAGATGGAGATCGGGGTGGCGGGGATGGAGGCTACGGGGTTGAGGGGGAAGATAAGGGTGTTGAAAGGACGGGAGAACACAATCAATAGTGTGAAATGTCAATTATGAAACACGTTTTTTTTTTCTATTTTTATTGGAGAAGTTATTTTTTCTTTTTCAGGAGCGAAGAATTTTCCTTGAGAAAAAAATTACTTTTTTATAAATTTGATCAATTCAACATACGAAAATGTAAGTACCTCCCTACCGAACACACCCTTAGAGAAGAAAATGGACCCAAAAACTAAAAGAAGTGATACCTAGTAATTGGCAACAATTTAATTTTTTTTTTCAGCAACTCTCAAAATAAGCTTCATGCGCATTTCTTAAGCTTATAAAATAAATGTAAACCCCTTAATTCATTTTGCACATTATTGAATGTAACTAGTGAGTAATTATTTAATTAATATAATTTTCGTATAACGTCTTAAGCATATTCACAACGGCAAAACTTAGGAGAAATGCTGGATATAAGAAAACAAGCTTTAAAATTTAAATCATAGTGACATTAAAGTTATGCACTTTTAGGTAGGGGTGGGTGTAAAATATCAAAAATTGAATTACCGAATCGAATCAAAAAATTTGATAATTTGGTATTTGGGAGTAAAATTTTAAAATTATGGTATTTGGGTTCAGGATTGGTAAAAATTATTACTACCGTTTGGTATTTGGTATTTTCCGAATATCCAATAATAGTTAAGTGACCCATAGGTCACATACCTAGTCCACATTCCAAAGGCCACATACTTGTGTGAATATTGCTCAAGCAAACTTTGAACTATTAAACATAGGGCAAAATGACTTTATGGACCCCTTTACTATGTCGGTTTTGTAAGTTAGACGCTTCTACTTACATGTTTGTCATCTGGATCCCTGAATCCACTAAAAAACAACATTTTAAAACCTTTTTTTGGTGAGTGTAACACACTCTCCCCTATGAAGCTGCCACGCCTGACATGTCTGCCACGTCATTTGCCACATCATTTAAAAAAAATAAAAAAAGTATTACATTAAATTCCAAGTCATTTTTAAAATGCTACATAACAAATTAAATATTAAAATTAATTTAATTAAATAAGAAAAATTTATAAATTGTAGAAAAATTTGAATAATCATGTTTTTATTTTTGCTCACAAATTAAACATCAAATCCATTCCAAATAATTAAAATTCTTCTCCAACTAATTTAAATTTTTAACTATAAATTCATATATAAAAACATAATATTTTTTGATTTTTAAATTTGAATATTTTTAACAAATTCACAAAAAGTTTAATTTTTTTTCAAGCGAAATTCACTAATCTTTTTCAATATTCAATATTCACTATCACTCACTTTCAATTTAAATTTAAATTTTAATCTCCAAAAAAATAAAAAGTTTTCAAATTAAAATTTTAATTAAAAAAATGAAAAGAATTGAATTGAGAGGAAAAAATAAAATAAAAAATAAAAAGTGAACGTGTG
Source organism: Capsicum pubescens (assembly GCA_030864215.1). Taxonomy (NCBI): domain Eukaryota; kingdom Viridiplantae; phylum Streptophyta; class Magnoliopsida; order Solanales; family Solanaceae; genus Capsicum; species Capsicum pubescens. Next base: position 25,685,725 of record CM061541.1, read on the forward strand.
TGTGGGGGGAGGGGAGGCTGGAAGAGTGTTGGGGTGGGATGGGGGGGATGGCAGGGGTTGGGGGTGGGGTGGGGACAAGGCTGGGAGGGGTGTAGGGGCTGAGGGTGGGGTGGAGAGGGGCTGGTGGGGTGTGTGGGGTTGGGGATGGGCTGGGGGTGACGAAGGGTTGGACGGGGCTGGTGGGGTGTGGGGGTTTGGGGAAGGGCTGGGGTGGGGGTGGGGAAGGGCTGGACGGGTGTTGGGGTGGGGTGGGGGGATGGAAGGGGCTGGGGTGGGGTGGGATGGGCTGGGTGGTAGGTGGGGACAGGCTGGGGTGGAGTGGGAAAGGTTTTTTTTTTTTTTTAAATATATATTATTTTTAAATTTTTAAAAATATTTTTAAATTAAAAAAGATGAAGGAAAAAAAAAAGCCTTTTTTTAATTTTAATATTTTTAAAAATTATTTTATGAAAGGGGCTGGGGGTGGGGTGAGATGGGGCTGGGTGGGGGGTGGGGACGGGCTGGGTGGAGTGGGGAAGGGTTTTTTAATAAAAAATTAAATTAAAAAGATGGAGGAAAAAAAGATTCTTTTTTTATTTTAATATTTTTTTAAATTATTTTAATGTAAAATTGACCCTCACTCGCACCCCCAGGCGAGTGACTACACTCTCCTTGTCCTAGTCACTATTTCAATGCCACATAGGCGAGGTCAACGGTCAAAGGTGCAAAATGTTACTTTTAATGGGTTCAAGGGTCTAGATGACAAACATGTAAGTAGAAGTGTCCAACTTACAAAACCGACATAGTAAAATTTTAAAATTATGATATTTGGGTTTGGGATTGGTAAAAATTATTACTACCGTTTGGTATTTGGTATTTTTCGAATATCCAATAATAGTTAAGTGACCCATAGGTCACATACCTAGTCCACACTCCAAAGGCCACATACTTGTGTGAATATTGCTCAAGCAAACTTTGAATTATTAAACATAGACATAAAGTAGACTCTTAACTTTACACAACAGACTTCCTTGCAACCAACATATGACAATTTTTGATGAATATATCACGCTAAGACTGAAAATCAGGGCGTAGAAGGGAACAACAGAAAAAAAGTCTTTATGACATGATACATAAGACCATTGCTGGCTGGACTTACCCAACTCTAATATTCCTAACATAGGTCGAAATATGACTTTAACCAAGGAGACTTAGTCAAGCCTTCTTAATCCTTGTGTTCACATGTCAACATCAGATGAAAATTATTGAAAAACTTAGCACTTGACAGACAACATAACATATATTGCTCTCCATCACATTTATAAGAAGTAATATTATGACCTTACATCACATTTACATCCAGTTCGTGTTATATCCAGTTTGATGTAAATGTTATTCGTGTTACATCCAGTTCTCCCCTTCTAGGAGCAGGATCAAACTATAATAACATAGGTTTTAAGGTGTTTCATTAATTGAGTCACACATATCAACGTGTACCAAGATCAAACAAAATTATTTTTTCTGGTGTAAAACTTTGTATTCAGAGGTATAAAACTACCAAACAAAATTGAATTTTTTCTCAAAACGTTGGTTGGAAATCACCACTATTCTCACCAAATAGGATCACTATAAGCATGTCCAACTTTAATATGGTAACACCGAATTTCGTACCGAACCAAAATTTAATTTATCGATTACTGAATTACCGAACCGAAGTTTAATGGTATGGTATTTGATAGCTACTTTCATTTACCGATTATCGAAATACCGAACCCGAATTATGAAAATACCAAACCGAATACCGAACGCCCACTTGTACTTTTAGGTCCATAATCGTTTGGTTTGAGGTGTTGAAGTAAATAATTTTGGGATAAAATAAAAATCTCGGGATAAAATTTTCTATTGCATGTTTGGTTTGCAATATTCGGGATAACTTATCCTGGGAATAATAAATAGTTCTGGGATAAGTTATCCACTCAATTGGTGGGATAACAATCCCACCATAATTTATCCTTGGGATAAATGTATGAAAGGACAAAAATACCCTCAAATTCTATTATTTTCATTTCTCTCTCTCACACACACACATACATACATATATATATATATATTCATAAATAATAAATTATGTTTAATTAACGTATATATTTTAATAAATAAATTTTGAACAGTTTACCGTTCAAAATGGTTGTAAAATATATAAATTATGTTTATTTATATATTTTAATTTCTCTAAAAAATAATAAAATTTTTTAAGAATGAATATTTAAAGCTTAAAAAGAAATATATATATATAAAAAAAGTTAAATAAGATGGAGTGTATTTTGGTAATCAATCAATTTATTCCTAGAAATTATACCATGCATATTACTTTGAATACAACAAACCAAACACTCAACAAAAAATAATGAGAAAAGACATTTTTTCCTCTCTGAACTTGTTCTCCAAACTCACTTTAGCACTTAAACTTAACTTCCGTTTATTTACCATCGTTAACATCTTTAAAGTGAATTAATTTCACCCCTTAAGCTGACATGGCCAAAAAAAAAAAAAAGGAGCGAGTAAATTTTTTTTTAAAAGGGCCCACTTTATTATTATTATTATTATTATTATTATTATATATATATATATATAAAATAAAAAAAATAAAAACCCACTTCATCTTCTTCTTTTAGCCGCCTCCGTTCCCCCCACCCCAACCCACCATCATCATCAATTATCTTACACCACCACTGATGTCGGAGCTGGATTCTCTCTGGCTCAGTCGGGTTCTTTAGTTGCTACTTCTCTACTTGTCTCTGTTGTTGCTCTGATGAGGCACTTAATATAAATACTATTGATTTTGTGGAGATTTGATTTTACAGAGAGATGGAGATGGAGTGATTGATTTTTAGAGATTTAGGATGTTGGCTATGATTATGTTAATTCTGCAGTGTTATGGTAATGATTTGTGCAATTCGCTCTTAACAACAATTAACAAACCAAATAGCTACTCCCTCTTTAGTAATAGAGAAAATGAAAAAAAATTGAAGGGAGAGGCATTGCAGGGGTGGAAATTGGAAGGGGAGAAAGAGAGGGGCGGGGGAAGGGATTGGAAGAGCGCGGGGGAAGGGGCTGAAAGGGCGAGGGAGGGGTGAAGGGGCTGGAAGAGCGCTGGGGGAGGGGGGATATGATCTGAAGAAGGAGAGAGTGGGGTGGGGTAGGGTGGGGTGGGGTGTGTGAAGAAGAAAGAAATTTTCTTTTTAATTTTATATATATATATATATATATATATATATATATTATTTTTCTTTTAAAACAATATATATACTTTATATATATAAAAATAGTAAATATATATATATATATATATATATATATATATTTATTTATTTAAATATATAAAAATCATATGTGTGTTAGATTATTTTTTATTTTTAAATTCTATTTTCTTACGTGGCAATAACATGACACTGATGTGACACTGATTTGGCACTGACATGGTGCGTGTGTAGTGCACTATTCATAGCGAGAGTGGGATTGTGATTTTGAGGGTGCAATTAATACACTTTAAAGATGTTAAGTGGGGTAAATAAACGGAAGTTAAGTTTAAATGCTAAAGTGAGTTTGGATGACAAGTTTGGGGGGGGGGGGGGGGGATATGTCTTTTCTCAAAAATAATCCTAGCATAATTAATCCCAGTATAACTTATCCCATCATAACTTATCCCAACATAATTAATCTCGGTATAACTTGTTTTCAAACCAAACGACCCCTAAATAATATATTAAAAACAAGTTTTCAAACCAAACGACCCCTAGATAATATATTCAAACCAAACGACCCCTAGATAATATATTCAAACCAAACGACCCCTAGATAATATAACTTGTTTTCAAACCAAACTTATCCCTAGTGATTAAGTTGTTATAGATATATAGAATTAGAGCCAGTGTAGTGCAACCTCAACGTTCAACTAAGTATATATAAGATGTTGAGTTCCTTAGGCTAAGGTGTATCCCATCAACAAAACACAGGAAATATACTAGATAATATATTCAAAACAAGTCTTAGATAATAATGGCATATTCTAAAGCAAATAAAAATGTGTATTTAGATCAAAGCAGACAATAGCACTAATAATCACTTAGGATGTTAGAATTTAGAAATATAGGAAAAAGAACAACAAAAACATTCTTTCCTTTTTCTTTTTATTTACTTAAACACAATTATAATATGGTACCATTGGTGCAACTCAAGAATGAAAACCATATAGTCCAACATGTAGTAGAACAAAGCCATATCTTTCCTTTTGACTAATTTATATATATTATTAGTAATTCATTTCTAGTCTAGAATAATAATCGTGAAGCTATATATCAAATAATTACATTTTGTTTTCAATTTAGTTGTTCAAGTTTTAAAATTAAGAGTATTTTATACATATGTTTCCCAATTTACTAAGATTACTAAATAATTCAGAGTTTTCAAAATTATTTGGTGCATAATTATCTCAATTTTTAAAATCAGATTTAAATGATTATTATTAGTTTCAATTATAAATACTCAATGTTCCCGACGTAAAGCATGGGATAGAGTAATATGTATCAAATTTCAATGTTTAATCATTGTATTGATTATTGGACTTTAAAAGACATACAAGGCTAAATATGTAAAATGCATCTCTAGTTATTGTTTTTTTAATAGATGGGTCAAATCTATATAGACCAACTAATAAGAAACGGAAGGAGTATAGGAAAATTAAGTGCTTAGTCTATCATTTAATTTATTAAGTTATTGTCAATAGGGTACACAAACTCCGATTTTTAGTGTGACAAGACTCCAAAAAATTAACCTTAGAAAAGAAGCCTCTGAGTTAGGGCGTCTCAATAAAAATAGTAGTCTAAGATCAAATTTTAATAAGAGATCTTATATATATAAACATACATACAAAAATACAATTGCAATAATTTGGAGTTATCTTATTTATTCTTGCATAGTAATTGTTTTTGATATAGTATTTTTAAAAACACATAACCTTTAACTCACATTTTAATATGATTATTAATAAAAGTAAGGATTAATTCTGATTAATAAGATGTTAGCCATTTGTTTGCTATGCATTAACTTGAATGTTGTTGTTAAAACTTTATTTATTAATATAACGTTTGAATTGTTTAGTTTAAAGTTATAAAATATATTTCTTGTAAAAATGAGATAACTTTTTATCTTTTTTTTTTAATTATTATTTTTGAGATAATTTTTTAAAATATATTTCACAATCTTTATTATTATTTCGAGTGAAGTTGAAATCATAGAGTTTACTATTAAAAATTTTGAGGTCTCAAAATTTTGTGGCCAAAAGCAAAGGCTTTATGTTAGAGTACGTGCCCTACTGACCAGTGACTTTAACATAAGAGTTACCTATGGATGGAACGGGTTGCCTGATGTGTTCCAGAAAAATAGTAAAACAGTAAGTAAAGAACACAATGATTTTTACGTGGAAAACACCCGGCTCAAAAAGGTGTAAAAAACCACGGCCTGCACCTCTACAGGATTTAATCCCAACTTCACTAAATAACTCTGAGCCTCAACAACGACTGATTACAAAACTCTTGTAACCAACAAAAAGGAATTATAAACTCTAATTCCTTTAACACAACGACTAGGAATTATAAACTCTAATTCCTTTAACACAACGACTAGGAATTATAAACTCTAATTCCTAACTACACACACACCTCCCAAGGTATGCGTTCCCAAAGTCTCGAGTTTTTTCCAACTCGAAGACTAGCTCCTAGTTCAGTTTATAACTCACTGAAACTAATATTACATCACTAGTTCAAACACAATGAACAATTCTAAAAATCAACACTAAAACTCTTAGCTGGATTCTATACTTAGGACCAAGTCCGTCAATGTATTTCTTCAGTGATTGAGTAGCACTTCATGAAGTCAATCTGTCGATTGTGCTTTTCTGCTTTGTAAGTGCGTAAGTTATTCTGACTGATACATCTTCTACTTAAGCACAACTCTTCAAAGAGTCATTCTTTATTTCAAACTCCTCTTTTAATCAGAACTCTCATTGCATAGAGTTCTACTTCAAGTGAGACTCCTTCTTCAATTCCAAATCCTGTCTCCTTAGTGTTGTAGTAAAACTCTAACTCTTTAAATCAGCACATGTTTATTTATCAGAATCTTTTTCCTCCCACACATAGGACTCTTCAGGATATACTCAGAAGTGAAACCTCCTCTTCACGTAGAACTCCCTTTTCAACTCAACTTGCTTTCCCTTATCATTAAGTGTTTGAATCAAATTCAACTTGTTATATTCCCCACATGATTAGTAACTTGAGTATATCCGAATTAGGCTTGCTTATTCGTTCCTATCTTTAAGCAATCTTGTCTGCATCTATCAGTAAGACTAGAAATCTTCTTTCCTATGCGTGGACCAGCTCAAGTAACATGTTTCATTCATGTATCAGTTTGTCAATTATCAAAACTACATAGTACCCAACAAATTCTCCCTTTTTGATGATGACAAACCTCTTGTCTTTGTGCATTCAACCATCTTCACCTATAGGCACTAAAGTATAAAACACGAAAATAAAATAGGTTAGTCAATGGGTTATAAATATTGCACACCTCTTATCTTCCCCCTTTTGGCATCATCGAAAAATCATTTTTAATGTAATAATATACTAGCCAAAGTGATTTGTTATGCTATTCATGGCCACTGGGGCTATCACCAAAACAACCAGACAAAGACTTTAACCAACATAGTAATGTATTAAAGAGAGCAAAAATATAATTCAATTTAACAAAGAAAACCACTCCATTTAACTACCAAAGCATGTTCTACATTTAACCTAAGATAGTACTGAACAAAGCAAAATAACTGAGCATTAATAAAAAATATGGTATAAAAGTAGGACATGGCTAAGGATACGAATAGTGAGGAGCTGATGAGGAAGGTGGAATAAGTGTTATCAACTGGGTTAATTGACGAGTGACTTCAATATTTTCATCCTTTTCTCAATCAAGTCAAGCTTCAAAGACATGATCTTAGTCTGAAGGACCACTTATTCTGATTCATGACTGTCAGATGCAGCTTCTAGTTCAGAATTTATCTCAGCTAAATTATTTTTATTATTATTTTTTTAATGAGTTTTAGCCCTCCTTATTGAACCAAGTACAACAACATAATTCATCTGTTTAAAAGCATCCATTGTTGTTTGAAAAGTCAAACCTAAACTTGGACTGAGAAATCCTAAAAGATCTGAGCCAATTAGGAACTAAAAGAGAGAGCATGACCCTTTTCATTCTTTAAAAACATATGTTGCATGTGATTGATGATCAAGCTTAGAAAATCCATGGTACAAAACTGATATTTTATTTGAGAGAGAAGAAGAAATTTCTGGTGAAGGATTAACTCATTTGTGCACAATCATTTGGAGAGAGTCAAAGAAAATTTGGTCAACCAATTCGTCAGCATCATAGGACAAGGAGAGGATGCAGTGTGAGGAATGGAACATGTGTGCTCAACTGTTTCAACTTAGACAACCTATGCTTATGTCAGTGTAGAGCATACCTGATAAGAGGAACTTTGTGGTCACAATTACTTACTTGTACCTATTTTCTGCACAATCTAATACAAAATTAGGTTTGAAGAGTAAAAAAATTGGAATTGAGACACTCAACTAAATGTGCAAGACTGAATCGAATAACATTTTAGCTAATAAAATTTTAAAAAAAATGGTTATTCTAGTCAATCATTGAGGGGAGTTCATGCAATTTTAATCATCCCCAAATCAAACCTATTCCTTTCAAAATGCTCTCTACTTTGTGTCTTTGGTGCTTCTCCAGTCATTTAAGTAACCCACATAGTCAACATTTTTATAGCCCTCAAGAGTGAAATTACTTTCAGTTAAATACCATAGTCTCAAACAATTGATTCCCATGAGATATCTCAAGATTCTTGTGACAACACCAATTCTTATGAATTACCAACAAAATTATCATCAGCTTGTGTTGGTGTTATTCATGCATCAATTTCTTGATTTGTTGTTCCCCCTGTCAATATGCCCTCAGTCTGTACAACATGTTCCTGTGCATGCTTATCAGTTTCATTGTCATTCTCTTTTTTTTTGCCATCTCTAAAAGATCCATTCCTCCTTTAAATGTGGTTAGTGAAAGAAACTTTATTTGCTTCCAGTCTTATACCTTGAGAAAGCTTTATCCACGTAGAAATTTTTCTTGCCTCCTTTCACTCTTACCTGCAAAATAAATTAGGGGTTAACTCTAGGCACCCAGACAAGCTTGGGTCCTTTCTTATGAGAAAAAAAATGTATGAGGTTCCTTCTAGCCCATCGAGGCAACAGGTTATGTGACCTATTTCTCTAACCATATTTGACCTTCTTGTTAACTTGTGCTAACATGAAATCAGATTTTTTTGCTAGGTTTATGCTTCTTGATTTGCTTTTTGCTACAACTGGACATTCAGTGGTTGGATGCTCCTGGTTACCACAAATATAACACAGATCTTTAATAGCCTTATAACTTTTATAAAAGCCCAACCCAGTCTTTTCATTATGAGTTCTTTGTCTTAACTTATGAACAATTCTTAAAGAATGTGTCCATCTATTAGCTCTTTCAAGATCAAGTATCAAATTAGAAACTTCTTGACTCAATTGACTAACCTTTTCTTTTTCACAAAAGTATTCATGTTTAATCTTAGTCAATTCTGACTCAATTTTTTCTTGTTCCTCACTTTTGACCTTTTTCCTTTTTCAAAAAGAGTCAGTTTCAAGATTTCAGATTTGAGGGTTAGGTTTGATGAATCAAGTAAGCTAACCTGTTCCTTAAGAGTGCAATTTTCCTTTTCAACTGTGTTCTTATAAGTTTCTAGATCAAAAAAATCAAACTTGAGACTTGCAAGATTGTTGAATAACTCATCCCTATCAGAAGTTAATTCTTGGAAATCATCAATTAGAGCACCCATTAAGGAAACATTAAGGAAATAAGTTTTGTTTTAGAAAATAAATACAACTTTTCTTTAAGTTCAAGTATACTTACCTCAAAAGCATCATCTTCTTCCTCCAAGTCTGAATCTCCAAGAGCCATGAGTGCTGTTTCATCAACTTCATCATCATCTGAGTCAGATCCCCAAGCTGCTACCATTGCATATTCTTCCCTCTTTTTGGTTTTTTCTTTCAATTCCTTTTCAGCCCTTTCCTTTCTCCATTCTATTTCCCAGACAGGACAATCCATGATCTGATGACCAGTCTTACGACACTTAAAGCATCTAGTTGGATTGTCATTGGACCATTTCTTGCTACCTGTTCGCTTCTTCTTTTTTGAAGATTTTGCTGAAGTTCTAGCTATAAAGGCAACTTTTTTTTCATCAAGTTTAATTTTTTCATCACTGTCAGATGCCTTTAGAACTAAGGTATCCTCAGGGGATGCTAGCTCTTTTGTTCAATCAATTTCCATTTCATAAGTTCTCAGATTCCCTACTAGTTCATCTAGTGTCATACCTGTGAGATCCTTATTTGCCTCCCTAATAGCAGTCACTTTAACATTCAATTTTGATTTTGGTAGCACCCTCAACACCTTTTCAACTTGTTCTTCAACAGTGATGACTTTTCCTAAATAAGTCAACTCATTTGTCAAGGCAGTAAGCCCTGTCATCATTTCATGCAAGGTTTCATTCTCCTTCATCTTAAAAGCTTCGTATTCAGTAAAGAGAAGAGCAATCCTAAATTTTCTTACTTGAGAGATACCCTCATGTGCATTAACCAGTGCATCCCAGATTTGCTTAGCAGTGGTACAGTTTGACACTCTATTGTATTCAGCCGGTCCTAGTCCACAAACTAAAATGTTCTTAGCCTTAGCATTTTTCTTTAATGTCACTAAGTCATCAGCGGTAAACTCACTTCTTACCTTCTTGACCTGTTCACCATATTATAACTTCATTGGAATAGTAGGACCATCAGTGATCCTGTCCCATAACTCATAGTCTTCCCCTTGAATGAACGTTTCCATCCTAGCTTTCCACCAAATGAAGTGAGAACCATCAAAGAGTAGAGGTCTAATAGTGGATTGACCTTCACTGTGACCAGTAGGTGGTGCGAAATTCATCATATTGATCTTTGTCTTAGGTGCTAGCCCTTTTTAAGACAACCTGATGTGATACCACTTGTTAGAGTACGTTCCCTACTGATAAGTGACTTTAACGTAAGAGTTACCTATGGATAGAATGGGTTGCCTGACGTGTTCCAAGAAAGCAGTAAAATAGTAAGTAAAGAACACAATGATTTTTACGTGGAAAACACCCGGCTCAAAAAGGTGTAAAAAATCCCGATCTGCACCTCTACAAGATTTAACCCCAACTTCACTAAATAATTCTGAGTCTCAACAACGACTGATTACAAAACTCTTGTAACCAACAAAAAGGAATTATAAACTCTAATTCCTTTAACACAACGAGTAGGAATTATAAACTCTAATTCATAACTACACACACCTCCCAAGGTATGCGTTCCCAAAGACTCTAAGTTTTTCCCAACTCGAAGACTAGCTCCTAGTTCAATTTATAACTCACTGAAACTAATATTACATCACTAGTTCAAACATAATGAACAACTCTAAAAATCAACACTAAAACTCTTAGCTGGATTCTATACTTAGGATCAGGTTTGTCAATGTGTTTCTTCAGTGATTGAGTAGCACTTCATGAAGTCAATTTGTCGATTGTGCTTTTCTTCTTTGTAAGTGTGTAAGTTATTCCGACTGATGCATCTTCTATTTAAGCACAACTCTTCAAAGAGTCATTCTTTATTTCAAACTTCTCCTTTAATCAGAACTCTCATTGCATAGAGTTCTACTTCAAGGGAGACTCCTTCTTCAATTTCAACTCTCGTCTCCTTAGTGTTGTAGTGAAACTCTAACTCTTTAAATCAGCACATGTTTATTTATCAGAATCTTTCTCCTCTCACACATAGAACTCTTCAGGATATACTCAGAAGTGAAACTCTTTTTTCACGTAGGACTCCTTTTTCAACTCTACTTGCTTTCCCTTATCATTAAGTGTTTGAATCAAATTCAACATAATATATTCCCCACATGATCAGTAACTTTAGTATATCAGAATTAGGCTTTGTCACACCCTATTTTTATGTATTCCAAATGATTTATATAAAAGGATTTTATTATCTAAGTGACAAGAAATGAAAATTTGCTTCGAAAAAAGATTATTTACATTTTTTACTCAGAGTCGCCACTTGGCATAATCTGGTGTGCCAAGTCACCATTGAAAAATCCTTTTCAAAACCATTTGACTCTTTTAAACTGGTTTGCGAACAAAGACTCCGGTTAAGGAATTTTGTTAACCGAGGGGAAGGTGTTAGGCACCCCTCGATCCCGTGGTTCAACCACGGTCGCTTGATAGAGTGTATCGACCATTTTTGGCACTAAAAAATGTATAAACTGCACAAAAAGCACGCAAAATAATCAAACAAAACAAAACAATCCGAAATGTAAAGTCTAGTCCAATTATTAACAACCCGAAATAAAAGGGGACTGAAAGTAAACCTACGCTAATCCTAAACTATGCTTCACCCGATGCCTCGGGCCTTGATCACGAGCATCCTTTACGTACAAAGTTCTTCGGGGCATTCCCCGGTGAACAAATATATACAGATACTTCGGGGCATTCCCCGGCCAAATTATACAATTGAAGCTTTTCGTACGATAAAGTAAAACGAACCATTCACGCACATATTCAAATATTTCAATAAATCGTTATTTCTAAATTTGACTACCCGGCCTACATTTGCCTATCCAAGTTCAATATATCACAATTCTATTGTGTTTAACATTATCCATGCATCAAAATTAATCAACATTCATTTTAGCAATTTTTAATTCCTACCCCCAATTTTATTTTAACACAAAAATTTCTACAATCACGATTACTATTTCAACAATCCACAATCACTATAAACTCAATATTCATCATTCACATCACATACAATCGTAACCAACGAAATCAACAACCAATCAATACAAGCAGTTATTCATCAACAACGAAGATCAAACCACACATGAATATCCATTTCGAAATGCGGAACATCGCAAATAATAAAATAGATGAGAGAAAGTGTAGAGTTGGACCTCAATGAAACTAATCCTTGTCGATAATAAAGAAATCTAAGACCGAAATCCTCGAATCAGGGAACCCAATGACGAACACACAAAATCAGTGTCCCGACATCGCCATCCGAACAAAATTCAAACCAAGAAGAAAAACCTCGAACATAAAATCCAAACTCCGAATGTTGACACGATTTAATCACGAAAACCCCCAAAGCACGAGATCAAGAACGAATCAAGAAAATAGACGAACCCAAAGCCCCGAAATCTAACAGTGAACTAAAGATCAGTCCAAATTCGAACTCCGGTAAGGTACAAAGGGCAAAAAAAAACCAACAAAAACAAGACGGATTCCGGTGAAACCTTGCGTTTTTTGACCAAGATGTCCCTAAATCAAAGGAAGATCAAGAGATTTCCACGATTATGAGACTGATTCGACCAAAACCAATGACGGGAAGCAGACGCCGGCACCGAGATCGTCGAAAAAGATCAGACAGAAGGTGGATTTCTCACCGTTTACCATATTCTGTTGTCGGATTTCGTCAAACGAGCTTCATACTCTCATTTTCTTACTTACTCTGTGTATAGTGTGTGTGCGTTGTGAGCTTCTTGAGTGCCTGTGTGTTTTTGCGTAGAAGAAGATCCAAAAATAAAAATGGAGTCCCTTTTGTTCTCTCAATCCTGTATTCTGTATGTGTGCGGATATTTTTGTGTAGCTCTGTGTTGTGCGTGAGTCGAGAATCAGTGAAAGGAATGATGTGTGTGCTTATGTGAGAGTGACCATCTTTGTATATGCTGAGGTCTGCTGTGTATCGGTGTTCTATATCCGCTTCCAAAAATAGAAAAATGGTCCTCCTCTGGAATAGAAATTGTGAGGAATATGTGTGCCCTCAGTATTTTGTGTGTACTATTTTGTATTTGTAATAGTATATGTACATGTGATGGTGTATTCTGTGGAGTGTCCTGTGAAGAAGAAAAGAAAATTGGAATATTCTGCTTTTTCTTTTTTTGATTCCAAAAAATGGCCTCCTCCGTGTTCCTTTTGTGTGTGTATATATGAGGTAATGGTGGGGTAGTGGTGAGGTAGGTGGGGTCACGTGGGGTAGGGGGTAGGGTGTGAGGTGGGGTAGAGTTTGTTAGGATAGGGTAGGTAGGTGTTGTTTTTTAATTGGGTGGGTTGTTAGAATATTAGGATAAAACAAAATTAGTTAGGGGGTTGTTATTTTTGTCATTTTGTGGCGGGATTATCACACGGGTGAGGGTACACGGTAGGATAAGGTAAACAATAGGTAAAAACAATATCGGGGAGGGACGAAATTAAGTGTCTACATCATGCCCCCTTTGAATGTAAACACGAAGTGTTTTCAGGCAAAGAAGTAGACAGCGAGACCAAATTTTGACCCGACCATTATTCAACGAAAGAAACAGAAGGAAAAAGGACAATCGGGTCTTGACTTAAGACATCCTTCCTACCCAAGTTATTTGAGAATCAAGTCACAGGTATTTCAAAGGATTGGAAGAGAAGTGGACTTTACCGAGTTGGAGAGTCGAGTGAGGTTCCATCGAGGTTCCGGTCCGCGCTCTGTCATTACATCAAAAAATGAAATTACAAGTTAAAACATAAACGAAACTACAAAAATCCTATCTATACAGCTTCTGTTGGCTCTTGAATCGACTTTTATCACCCTATTCTTCAGGCGGGCTCCTGACTTGCAAATTCTTCCAACTTGTTGCTTGTCTTTCAATTGCTTCGCTTTGTTGCTTGCCTTTTCATTTTTTCACCCTATTCTCCAGGCGGGCTCCTGACTTGCTATTTCATCGCCCTGTTCTTCAGGCGGGCTCTTGAATCCCAAAATTAAAACTAGAACGAAAATTATCCCAAACAAGAATTATAATAAAGTAGTATTTTATTTTTGAAAGCGTTGTCCCTTTTTCCAGGAGGGTCCTGAACAGAAAGTAAAGTCCCATTTTTCGAGAGGGTCCTGAATTGAAAGTAAAATCTCATTTTTCAGGAGGGTGTTGAACAGAAAGTAAAATCTCATTTTTCAGGAGGGTCCTGAACAGAAAGTAAAATCCCATTTTTCAGGAGGGTCCTGAACATAAAGTAAAATCTCATTTTTCAGGAGGGTCCTGAACTGAAAGTAAATTCCCATTCTTCAGGAGGGTCCTGAACAGAAAGTAAAATCCCATTTTTCAGGAGGGTCCTGAACTGAAGGTAAAGTCCCATTTTTCAGGAGGGTCCTGAATTGAAAGTAAATTATCACGGATGTACATTTCCAATGGTAGCTGAATTAAGTGAAGCGAATTTGCCCCTATTTCAACAAAGAAAATTTGTCAGTTAAAAACTTAGTGGTGGCTTGCAGCTCTTGGCTTCTCAGGTATCTGCCCCAGCACTCTTTCCTTTCATCTTTGTTCCAAATCGCTGACACTTGCCCTGTCTTGCCGCATCATCAACCCGAATCCATATTGAGGGAAATGAGTTCTGACTCAAACAATGGGTTTCCATTTTACCATGCCCCTGAGGTGCACTCTTTTCCCAAATCTGAATGTTTTCACGAATCCAATAGCCTGTCGGTTGATAGACTTTCTTTGCTTCGTGTTGAATTACGATCATATTTCTTTCCTGTGCTGTTCCTTGGCTTTTCCTCGTATAATTGGAAAGACTGGTAGTAAATTTTGAAATTCTTTCTCGCTTGTTTTGACACAGACTTGACTTAAAATGTAAAGAAATGATGGTGACTTTTATTTTGATAAATGACATAAAAGACAAAAAAGCATGAATATGTAAATGAAAGAAAAGGGCAATGTCCCATATTCAAAAAGAAAACTTATCTGAATACGTCAACCAACTCCAATAAGTATGACATGCATTTTGGATTGAGCTGCCTGATCTTCCTATCCAGACTCCCCATTTGTTGTTGAGTTCGTACCTTTTGCCGCTGAGCCGTTTCTTCAAATCCATTGGACTCATACATCACATTCGATTGACGACATCTTAAAAGACTTTCGCCAACAAATCTCTTTCTTCTCAATTTCACTTTTCTCTTGAACTCTCCATCGCCTTACGGTGCTCGTGAGAGTTTTCACCAATAAGACTCTCTTATTTTTATTTCTCTCCACTCACCATCGCCTTATGGTGCCTGCAAGGGTTTTCACCAATAAGACTCGCTCATTTTCATTTTCTCTCAACTCACCATCGCCTTATGATGCCCACGGAGGTTTTCACCAATAAGACTCTCTCATTTTGTATTTCTTTCCTGATTTCTTATGCTGAGGGAGACAAGTGGTACTTCACAATGTATTCTCATATCCATTGCATGCTTAGCCTTAACATTATCAAAAATTGATCTGAAGGACTTTCTTTGGTTGTAACTTGGCTTTTGGTTAAGGTTAGAAAAGATGGTAAGGGGCTCAAATGATACTTGAAGTAGGGGTGGGACTTACAACTTTTGGAATCGACTCAAACAACACATTAACTCATGCCCCAGTTTTTATTGACTGGGTGAATCTTAAATCTTTATTTGGTTGGACCAAGCCCGAAATAGGGCAGCCTACGTATCTCACTCCCGAGAGAGGAGAATCAGGTCGGACGTAGTTCCATCAGCTTGTTCTTTGTTTTGATTCGATTTTTTTTTCTTTTATTTCCAAACTCTTTCTTTTATTCTTATTTTCTTGACATTTATCTTTGACTCTATTTTGATTCCAAAAGAGGGATATGAAAGAAAAATAAAACGAAGCTCAAACGGGTAAACAAAGGATGACACAATGTTTGGATAGAAGAATAAAATGTCTTCATCATATCAATCTTCAGAAAATGCAAGTACTAAACATGCAATAAAATCAACAAAGGATCAAATATCATACATAATATCTTTTGACCGCATCAACATTGATAGCCATTTCTGCTATTTTGCCTTCAATATCTGTCAAATATAAGGCTCCATTGGGCAACACTTTCTTCACAACGAAAGGACCTTGCCAGTTAGGGGAGAACTTGCCTTTCGCTTCAACCTGGTGAGGAAGGATACGTCTCAATACCAACTGACCAACTTCAAAATTCCTGGGACGAACCTTTTTGTTATACGCTTGAGCCATCCTCCTCTGATACAACTGGCCATGACACACAAACGTTAGCCTTTTTTCCTCTATCAAACTCAAATGTTCCAGTCGGGCTTTTACCCATTCGTCATCATCAATCTCTGCTTCTACAATGACTCGAAGAGAGGGAATTTAAACTTCCGCAGGGATGACTGTTTCTGTCCCATACACCAATAAATATGGAGTTGCCCCTGTTGAAGTGCGAATAGTGGTACGATACCCTAGCAATGCAAACAACAACTTTTCATGCCACTGTCTAGACCCTTGTACCATTTTTCGCAGTATCTTTTTTATATTCTTATTGGCGGCTTCTACAGCACCATTGGCCTTTGGGCGATATGGAGTAGAGTTTCGATGTGCAATCTTAAACTGTTGACATACTTCTTGCATCAAATGACTATTGAGATTGACAACATTGTCTGTAATGATCATCTTTGGAATTCAAAATCTACAAATGATATTGGCATGAACAAAGTCTACCACAACCTTCTTTGTCACCGACTTGAAAGTTACTGCTTCTACCCACTTTGTAAAGTAGTCAATGGCTACCAAAATGAATCTATGTCCATTTGATGCCTTCGGCTCAATCGGTCCAATCACATCCATTCCACAAGCCACGAACGGCCATGGAGCGACCATTGCATATAACTCAACAGGAGGAGAACGTATCAGATCGCCGTGCACCTGACATTGATGACACTTTCAAACATATTGAATAGAATCCCTCTCCATAGTAAGCCAGTAATAACCTGCTCGAAGAATCTTCTTTGACAAGACATGACCGTTCATATGCGACCCGCATACTCCAGAGTGTATTTCAACCATGATTGCCGAGGCTTCTCTTACATCTACACACCTCAAAAGTCCCAGATCTGGGGTTCTCTTATATAAGATTCCCCCTCTTAAGAAAAATCCACTAGCCAAATGCCTAATAGTCCTCTTTTGATTGTTGGTGGCATATGCTGGGTATTCTCCTGACTGAATGTACCGCTTGATATCCAAGAACCAGGGTTCTCCATCGAGCTCTTCTTCAACCGCATTACAGTAAGCATGTTGATCACGACTCTGTATATGCACTGGATCGATGTAGTCTTTATCAGGATGTTGGAGCATTGAAGACAGAGTGGCTAAAGCATCAGCAATTTCATTATGCATCCTTGTAATATGCCTAAATTTTACTAACACAAATCGTTGACATAGCTCTTGCAAACATTGTCGATACGGGATGAGCTTCAAATCTCGCGTCTCCCATTCGCCTCGAATTTGATGGACGAGCAAATCCGAATCTCCCAACACCAATAGTTCTTGGACTCCCATATCAACAGCTAACCTCAAACCAAGAATGCAGGTTTCATACTCTGCCATATTGTTAGTTCAGTAGAATCGAAGTTATTTTGTTACCGGGAAATGTTGTCCCGATTCAGAGATAAGAACCGCACCTATTCTGACTCATTTCATATTGACAGCTCCATCGAAGAACAACTTCCAACCTGGATCAGCATCTATAACGACTTCATCGACACACGACACTTCTTCGTCAGGAAAATATGTCTTTAATGGCTCGTACTCTTCATCGATGGGATTCTCAGCAAGATGATCTGCCAAGGATTGGGCTTTCATGGCGGTTCGAGTCACATATACTATGTCAAACTCGATAAGCAATATTTTCCACTTCGCCAATCGACCTATCGGCATAGGCTTCTGAAAGATATACTTCAAAGGATTCATGCGGGAGATGAAATAAGTAGTATAGGATGAGAGATAATGCTTCAACTTTTGTGCTACCCAAGTTAGGGAACAATACGTCCTTTCAAGAAGAGTATACCTTGCCTCATATGTGGTGAACTTCTTGCTACGATAATAAATAGCCTACTCCTTTTTGCCTGTGACATCATGTTGACCCAGGACACAACCGAAAGAATTATCTATGACTGATAAATATAATATCAAAGGCCTACCAGAATTCGGGGGTACCAGCACGGGCGAATTTGATAAATATCTTTTGATTCGATCGAACGCTTCCTGACATTCTTCAGTCCATTTTACCGCAGTACTTTTTTTAGCAACTTGAATATGGGCTCACAAGTGGTTGTGAGTTGAGCAATAAACCTTCTAATATAGTTCAGTCTACCAAGCAAACTCATCACCTCCGTCCTATTCTTGAGCGGGGGAAAATCCTGAATGGCTTTGATTTTTGAGGGATCCAATTCAATCCCCTGACGGCTGACTACAAACCCCAACAGCTTTCCAGACGGAACCCCAAATACACATTTTACCGGGTTGAGTTTGAGATTATACCTGCGAAGCCTTTCAAAGAACTTTCTTAAATCCTTAACATGGTCAGCCAGACTTTTTGACTTAATAATCACATCATCCACGTATACCTCAATCTCCTTATGCATCATATCATGAAACATAGTGGTCATGGCTCTCATGTATGTTGCTTCAGCATTCTTCAAACCGAATGGCATCACTCGATAACAATAGGTCCCCCATGGTGTTATAAAAGACGTCTTCTCTGCGTCGTCATCATCCATAATGATCTGGTGATATTCGGCATAGCAATCCACAAAAGAGGCAACCTCGTGTTTAGCACAGTTGTCTAACAAAATATGGATGTTGGGCAGTGGAAAATCATCTTTCGGAGTTGCTCTATTCAAATCACGGTAATCAACACAAACTCGAATTTGCCATCTTTCTTTGGTATGAGAACAACATTGGATAACCACATGGGATAACGAGACACTCGAATTACTTTGGCTTCAAGTTGTTTCATGATTTCCTCTTTGATTTTAATACTTACATCGGTTTTAAACTTCCTCAACTTCTGTTTGATAGGAGGGAACGCGGGATCAGTTGGCAATTTGTGAGCCACTAATTCAGTGCTTAAACCAGGCATATCATCATAAGACCATGCAAAAACATTCTTATAATCAATTAATGCTTGAATCATTCCATATTTTAGTTGTGGCAAAGCATGTACACTGATTTTAGTTTCCCTAACTTCTTCTTGATCCCCTAGATTTATTGGCTCAGTCTCATTCAAATTAGGATTCGGTTTGTCTTCAAACTGTTCCAACTCTTTGCTTATTTCTTCTAGTGCTTCTTCTTCATCATATTCCCCATCCTGCTTCATTACATCTTGATTAGTTTGGATTTTAAGGCCAGGCTGAAAATTCCGCATGCATGTCATGTCATTAGAATCAGCATAAAGAGAACTGTATATACAAAACAAAAAGAAGAAAACAAAATATATTAGACACGAATCAAAAGGAACATTGTATTTCATTAAATAAAAAGATAGAAGGGTTTAAACATAGATACCAATATAACATAAACAACACTAAAAATCCAAATTACAACCCTGAAATAACTCGGATAAACAGAAAGAAAAACAAAATAAACTACCAAAACTCCCTCCTGACGGAAAGAGGAGTGACTTCCCAATTATTGAGCCGGACAGCTGGACCTATGAATTGCACGTCTGCCATACTGGTACCTTCTCCTGCTTCGACCATATCAACATCAATAAAAGGGTTCTGACAGTCATCAACCAATTCAACTTCAAATTCCACATGCTTCGTGACACCGCTCTTAACAAATGATTCACTGAGTAGTGGCATTGGGTGAAGGAGTGACCATGTTTCCTTTTTCTTTCCCTTGGCTTTCTTCAGATCTTCAGCCGTAGGCTCAAATCCCAGACCAAACATGCCCACATTCTCACTTGGACATATGGGACCAACTATATCATGCAGAGACGCTTCCAAACCCTTTCCTGGCTCAAATTCGTATTTCCAAAGTTCACTCACCATCATGATAGAAGTGGAAGACAATTTTGGTCCCAGTATAACCTTCCATTCAAGAATACGATTCACTGACACTGTATCAAAAATTTGATAGACGAATATCTCCTCTACGTTATTTGCTTCAATAAGAGACAAGGGAGAATCTTCGTAGGCGGACAAATCTCCTTCACCGTGAATAAATACTTATTGCCTGTCATGCTCAAACTTAATCATTTGGTGCAGTGTAGATGCAACCGCCTTGGCCTTGTGAATCCACGGCCTTCCCAACAACAGATTGTAAGAGGAGTCTACATTCAATACTTGAAACTCTATGGCGAACTCAACAGGCCCTATGGTCAACATTAGTTCTATTTCGCCAATGGAATTTGATTTTGCACCATCGAAAGCCCTAATATATACATTGTTGGGCCTGATCCTGTCAGCACCAATATTCAGCTTTTGCAAAGTAGAAATAGGGCAAATATTTGCACCTGAACCTCCATCAATCATAACATGAGCGACGTAGAACTAGTCGTACTTCACTGTAATGTAAAGGCCCCGGTTATGCCTTATACCTTCAACGGGCAGTTCATCATCAGAAAAGCTGATCCGATTCACCTCAAAGATTTTTCCAACCATTTTCTCAAGCTGATTTACTGTAATCTCCCTAGGAACATATGCTTCATTTAATACCTTCAGTAAAATATCACGATGCTCCTTGGAGTGGAAAAACAAAGATAAGAGGGAAATTTGAGCAAGGGTTTTCTTCAACTGGTCTATTATTGAATACTCTGGCAATTTCATATTTTTCAAAAATTCTTCAGCTTCTTCTTCGGTGATAGGCTTTTTGATAGATGACGGTCCACTCACCATTGGCTTGGACTTTCTTAAGCTTTCAGGCACGAAGCATCTTCCTGACCTAGTCACACCCCCTACCTCATCTATATCTTCCATTACTTATTTCCCGTGATAGGTCATCACAGTCCACCCATAATTCTAGGGAACTTTTTTCGTATCAACTATCAGAGGTTGGGTCACCGGTTTGAGGACAACAGGCGCTGTCAGTGCTCCTTTCACCATCAATATAGGCTGGCTCAGAGCTCCTACCACTATCAACTTAGGTTTATCCTGACTTAAATCAATATATATTCTGGCGCCTTGTACTGTGATCAAGGGTTTCTTTGTGCTTTCTTGGGCTTTATCTTCTCTCACTCCTTCCTGGCTCAATGACATTGCTTTCAAAGACTCTGCTACATTCACCGATTTCTCCTCAAGGGTATGTATCTTGACAATAGGCTTATAACACCTTGAAGACTTTTTCCCATCATATATCAATTCTAACATATTGACTTCAGCATGGGTTGGCAGCGGATTCTGGTTAATGTTTGGACCCTCCGGAGCCTGGACCAGCATCTGATTTGTGTCAATTAAATCTTGGACAACTCTCTTTAACTACCAGCATTTCTCGATATCATGGCCTGTCATGTCAGAACAGTATGCACACCTTAAAGAATAATCGAGATTCCTCGGTGGTGGATTTGAAAACCTTCCTTGAATTGGGCTTAAGACATTCAACTTTCTCAATCTATCAAACAAGCTAGCATATGAGTCCCCAAGAGGTGTGAATTGATTTTTGACCGCCTTCTCTTTTTTATACTCGGGCCTAGGTTGAAAACCTGGTCTAGAGGGGTTTTGGTAATTCGGTGGAGTGAATGGGCGATTTTGTGGAGCTTGCGCGAGCCACTGAGGGTAAGAAGGGGTTTGGGCATATGAATGCGCGCTACATACTGGGTACGGGGGTGGTGGAATGAAATATAGAGGGTTTTGTGGAGGATAGTAATGGTGGGGAGAAATATATGGAGCTTGGGCTTGGGATTGGGGATAGGGGCGAGGTGGTCTTTTAGGATAGAAATGGGTTCCAGCTACGAAAGTCGCCACGTCTTCTTTCTTCTTTTTACCTCTGAATGCACCAGATCCACCTTGAATCGCTTGTGTGGTGGATTTCAATGCGGCAAAACTCACTATTCGTTCGGTCTTGATTCCGTCCCCTATCATCTCCCTCATTTTGAGGACTTCAATAAAAGACTTTCCCATTGCCGGGAGTAAATGTTGAAAATAAGTCTCATCCTGTGCCTGAATGAAAACCTCTACCAACTTACTTTCTTTCATCGGAGGCTTTACCTTGGCGGCCTGTTCACGCCACCTTATCGCGTATTCCCTAAAACCTTCAGTGCTTTTCTTCTTCATGTTGACCAAAGATTTTTCGTCCAAAATCAGGTCGATGTTATACTGAAAATATTGCACAAACTCAGAAGCTAAGTCGTCCCAGCTGTTCCACTTGTCGATATCTTGATCGATAAACTATTCTGAAGCCAGATCAAACAGACTCTCGCCAAAGAAATCCATGAGCAGCTCTTCCCTTCCTCCTGCAACCCTCAACTGGTTGCAATAGCATCTCAAGTGGGCCACGAGATCACCGTGTCTTGCATACTTCTCGAACTTAGGCATTTTAAAACCGAGGGGAAGGTTGATGTCTGGGCACATGCACAGATCTTTATAAGAAATACTCTTATAACCTCTGATTCCCTGCAAATTTCTCATGGCATGTTCTAAACTTTTCAACTTTCACGCTATGACTTCTTGTTCCTCTGTTGCGACAGGTTTCTCTGAATCAAATGGAAATGCAGGTGGCTGAGTGTACCGATACGGTTCATTCATTCTCAAAGTCGGCTCCGGGGCATAATACTGACTATCTGGAACCTTCAATACTGGCTCACTGGCAGAACGAGGAAGCCCCATTGTCGGACGCACAACATATGCGGGAGCTTCAGGTGGTGGCGGAGCCACGAATACCGGTGTGATCGGTGGTGCCGGTTGAGCAGCGGGTCTTGATTGGGGAGCTGCCAAGGGCACACTAGAATTACCAGGATAATAATGTAGCGGAGTGAATCCTGGAGCATACTCAGGTGACTCAGCAGGAGCAGAGAATTGCGCCTGAGAGAGCGGTGGGCAATTAGAGATATTCCCAAGACCATCAGGGAGCGTAGGAGGAGGCATTCCGCTGGCCCATGCACGGTGCAAATCTATCAATTATTGCCTGAGCCTTACTACCTCATCATTGTGTTCTGAACTTTCTTCCCTGTGATCCTGATCCGGGTCAATGAGCGAATTTTCAATTTCCCTACTAGCCATGGCGAGCTTTGCTTTGGATCTTGTGAAGTATGGGTGACTAGCCAGAGTGCTGCAAACCTACCACTGTTATCTGAAAGAACATGCTCATCAAAGACGACATCCGTTAGGATTAGGGCACACAACAAGCATGGGAATCACATTGGTAAAATTGTCCTAAATTCATGTTCATTTCTACCAGCTTTTGAGGGTAGCAAGGTCATTTTAACATCATCCTGATTTTTGTCTAAACTTTTTTTTTCTACACTTATTATTATTATTATTATTATTTCGTATCCATCTTTGTTCTCTTCTTTTCTCTCGTTATCTACCTTTATTTTATCATTCTTTATGGCTTTTGTTTTTCCTTAAAAGAGGAAAATAATGAAAAACAATGAAATAAAATGATTAGATCGAAACCAAAAGTAGGTTGCCTACGTATCATGTTGTACATGAATCAGATCTTGCGTAGTTCGGGCAGCTTATGCATAAACATCACATAATTGATTTATTTTTTTCACGAAAAACGAAAACAAGTAAACAAAAGAAAGACGTAACATCATAACATTTCGATGACAGACAACAGAACATACAACGAATTTAGGACCACTTTAAAACTAAACAACAAATACAAAACAACATTCTAAACCCCTAACGACATGCGTGCAATAAAGACCTGAATATCAAAAACAACTTGACTCTGACTTAACACAGACACCAACCTACAACGACAGAAACATAAAAGACTCCAAACTGAATAAAGATAAGAAATGCTCTTTCAGACTGGTGCTCTGCGTGATGGCCCTGGCTGAGATGGACCTGCCTGTGAAGTTCTCTTTCTCCCATTCAAACTTTGTAGCATATCCTGTAAAGACACCCTACGCACCTTACTCTTAACAATTTTTTTTTTCAAATCAGTCCGTCAAATGACCACGTTACCCTTAAAGATGCAACAGTTAGAACGTAGAGATGCTTTAAAGGTAAGTCTCCTACAAATGTCCATGTGGGTCCCGCTAGATCTCCGTATGATGCACATAAGCATGAACTAAAGGCTGACCTACGATGTGATTCACTAACAAGGCTGTTCGGGGGAGCGTATGGTCGATAGTGGCTGCTTTGCTTTCCACCTACTCCATAACACCGACGGCTCCCCCCCTAAAATAAGGGTGACTCAACTAGAGGTTGTGTACAACACGTGTACTGCGGACTTATTGCAGAAAGAAGGCCGGGGGGTGGACTCATGATGACAGATATAAAGCGGTAACACATAGGATAAATACTATAAACAAAGAGCATGAAAACGCACAAAAGTGAAAACAATAATCACAAACAATGTTTATACACTTGTAATGACAAACAGAGCCGTTACGACTCAAAAATAAGCTCGAATTCTGAAATATCCCCAGCAGAGTCGCCAGAGCTGTCACACCCTGTTTCTACGTATTCCAAATGATTTATATAAAAGGATTTTATTATTTAAGTAACAAGAAATGAAAATTTGCTTCGGAAAAGGATTATTTACATTTTTTACTCAGAGTCTCCACTTGGCATAATCTGGTGTGCCAAGTCACCATTGGAAAATTATTTTTAAAACCATTTGACTCTTTTAAACTGGTTTGCGAACAGAGACTCCGGCTAAGGAATTCTGTTGACCGAGGGGAAGGTGTTAGGCACCCCTCGATCCCGTGGTTCAACCACGGTCGCTTGATAGAGTGTATCGACTATTTTTGGCACTAAAAAATGTATAAACTGCACAAAAAGCACGCAAAATAATCAAGCAAAACAAAACAATCCGAAATGTAAAGTCCAGTCCAATTATTACAACCCGAAATAAAAAGGGACTGAAAGTAATCCTACGTTAATCCTAAACTATGTTTCACCCGATGCCTCGGGCCTTGATCACGAGCATCCTTTGCGTACAAAATTCTTTGGGGCATTCCCCGGTGAACAAATATATACAGATACTTCGGGGCATTCCCCGACCAAATTATACAATTGAAGCTTTTCGTACGATAAAGTAAAAAGAACCATTCACGCACATATTCAAATATTCCAATAAAGCATTATTTCTAAATTTGACTACCCGGTCTACATTTGCCTATCCAAGTTCAACATATCATAATTCTATCGTGTTTAACATTATCCATGCATCAAAATTAATCAACATTCATTTTAGCAATTTTTAATTTCTACCCCCAATTTTATTTTAACACAAAAATTTCTACAATCACGATTACTATTTCAACAATCCACAATCACTATAAACTCAATATTCATCATTCACATCACACACAATCGTAACCAACGAAATCAACAACCAATCAATACAAGCAGTTATTCATCAACAACGAAGATCAAACCACACACGAATATCCAATTCAAAATACGAAACATCGCAAATAATAAAATAGATGAGAGAAAGTGTAGAGTTGGACCTCAATGAAACTGATCCTTGTCGATAATAAAGAAATCCGAGACCGAAATCCTCGAATCAGGGAACCCAACGACGAACACACCAAATCAGTGTCCCGACATCGCCATGTGAACAAAATTCAAACTAAGAAGAAAAACCTCAAACATAAAATCCAAACTCCGAATGTTGACACGATTTAATCACGAAAAAACCCAAAGCACGAGATCAAGAACGAATCAAGAAAATAGACGAACCCGAAGCCCCGAAATCTAACAGTGAACTAAAGATCAGTCCAAATCCGAACTCCGGTAAGGTACGAAGGGCAAAAAAAAAAAACCAACAAAAACAAGACGGATTCTGGTGAAACCTTGCGTTTTCCGACCAAGATGTCCCTAAATCAAAGGAAGATCAAGAGATTTCCGCGATTATGAGACTGATTCGACCAAAGCCAACGACGGGAAGCAGATGCCGGCACCGATATCGCCAAAAAAGATCAGACAGAAAGTGGATTTCTCACCGTTTACCATATTTTGTTGTCGAATTCCGTCAAACGAGCTTCATACTCTCGTTTTCTTACTTACTCTGTGTATAGTGTGTGTGCGTTGTGAGCTTCTTGAGTGCCTGTGTGTTTTTGCGTAGAAGAAGATCCGAAAATAAAAATAGAGTCCCTTTTGTTCTCTCAATCCTGTATTCTGTATGTGTGTGGATATTTTTGTGTAGCTCTGTGTTGTGCGTGAGTCGAGAATCAGTAAAAAGAATGATGTGTGTGCTTATGTGAGAGTGACCATCTTTGTATATGTTGAGGTCTGTTGTGTATCGGTGTTCTATATCCGTTTCCAAAAATAGAAAAATGGTCCTCCTCTGGAATAGAAATTGTGAGGAATATGTGTGCCCTCAGTATTCTGTATGTAATATTTTGTATATGGAATAGTATATGTACATGTGATGGTGTATTCTGTGGAGTGTCCTGTGAAGAAGAAAATAAAATTGGAATGTTCTGCTTTTTCTTTTTTTGATTCCAAAAAATGGCCTCCTCCGTGTTCCTTTTGTGTGTGTATATATGAGGTGAGGGTGGGGTAGTGGTGAGGTAGGTGGGGTCACGTGGGGTAGGGGGTAGGGTGTGAGGTGGGGTAGAGTTTGTTAGGATAGGGTAGGTAAGTGTTGTTTTTAAATTGGGTGGGTTGTTAGAATATTAGGATAAAACAAAATTAGTTAGGGGTTGTTATTTTTGTCATTTTGTGGAGGGATTATCACACAGGTGAGGGTACACGGTATGATAAGGTAAACAATAGGTAAAAACGATATCGGGGAGGGACGAAATTAGGTGTCTACAGGCTTTCTTATTCGTTCCTGTCTTTAAGCAATCTTGTCTGCATCTATCAGTGAAACTGAAAATCTACTTTCCTATGCGTGGACCAGCTCAGGTAACATGTTTCATTCATGTGTCAGTTTGTCAATCATCAAAACTATATAGTACCCAACACTTTACAAGTGTTACCACGGAGGTTGTATAACTCAAAAGCTTCCTAAAAGATTTGTCTATTGTCCCTTCGATTGAAGCAAGCTGTGAAAATAGTAGTGCATTTGCAAATTCGGAGGAAACATGAATACCTATGAGAGCAAAATTTGATTCAAGACATAGTGCAGAGAGGAAACATGATCGTAGTTGACTGGTCGCAAAGATCGCGACAAAGAATAACCAGTCTTTTACAAAAGCTCTACTGCCAAAGCATTTTGATAGACATGTAGAGGGAGTGTCTTGATCATGAGAATCGTAAATTGCTGCTAACTTCTCCTATGCTAGTGCATTTTATGTGTACGTAATGAAAATGGTCAAAGTAGAAATCATTTAACTAGCAAAAACATATTCTCTAAAATGTTAAATATGCTTATATTCTCAATTTTGATATAATATTATGAGATGCATGTATATACTAATTTTTATTTTGATTTATATGCTCAACTAACGTTAAACATACTTGTACGTACGCTCTCAGTTTTTTAGTACTACATTATTGATTAACATTAGGTAATAATCAACATCGTTCTTGTGATTGCTGGACTGAAAAGTTTTGACATTTTGTTGCAGAAATCGAAAGCTAGCTAGTGAATACATAAAGTTGGATAGAGAATTTGAAATTTATGAGCTCTTGTAACTCTAAATTGATAGTAGTATATGTTGAGTTCATAGTAGATGAAAGAAGTGTGAATGGAAAAATAGAGAGTAAAAGAGTGGAGGGAAGGGGATACAAAAATGGAAAGTGTGCTCCCAAATTCGTAGAATCCGACTATTTGCGGTACCGCTATAGTTGGATTGTTGGCCATTTTATCATGGGAGGAAAAATTCCACAACCTCGGGTACAGTGATGGAAATTATTTCCTTAAGGAAACTCCATGAATTCGGACGACTTGGCCTATTCAATTTCTGTTTTATCTTTATTTTTCTGAAAAATAAATACACCTCTTGGAAAAGTCATTTTGATCTTGTGTTGAGGGTATTTGATACTTTATTGTGTTCTTGTTTATACTTGAACTCGAGTTGAAGTTGTTGTTGTAATATACAGATTCTGCATACCCAACTATATTGTGGGAAATAACAGTATACAGTAAATTATTTTTAGGCTTGTCAAAGTTGCATTGAACTAAAATATTGGAATAGGTGGTAGGGAACTTATAGATATATTTTTGCGTAATCATTCCGTGCTCGAAGTTCATAGTTTTCCAGCTATACATGTGTGCTCAACATGGATTGTGGTGGAACGATAGTTAAGATCCTTTTTTCCTTATTCGAAGGTCTCAGGTTCAAGCTTCTGATAATGAAAATAAGTCTGTTAAGAGTGTCGTCCCTAAAAATGGCTCCTGCAATGCGCAAATTGGTCTTCCTTTTTTATTTTCTTTCAATAATTCGATCTATCCAAAAAAAATGACTGGCCTACGCATATAGTTTCAATCCTTCATGTGATGCCAAAAATGAAATTTAATCCATTACTAATGCGAATACCAAACACATGAGAAATCGAAAAAAACTACTCCCTCCGTCCCATTTTACTCGTCCCAAATTGGCTAAGTTGATGTCTCATTTTACTTGTCCCATTTTACTTATCAAGATAAGACAAACTTTTCTTTCCATGTTTTACCCTTTGTATTAATTACTTTTTCTTTAAATTAAAATATAAACATCATTTAATAGGAATACTTTGGTAAACTACCCATGTTATTTATTATTTTTCTTAATTGTTGTGTCATCCTAATTTGGGATAAGTAAAATGAGACGGAGCGAGTATATAGTCACTCACTTGTTGCTATCATTGGAAAAAGGGAGAATGCAGAGTTTGTGGGAGTAACAAGTAACAAGACAAAGAGTTGACCCAAAAATTAACCATGCGCAATGCTTAGAAATACTACAAAAGAGATCTTTGTATCCATTTATTGGCTACTACATAGGACAATTAATAAAATGTT
Source organism: Capsicum pubescens (assembly GCA_030864215.1). Lineage (NCBI taxonomy): Eukaryota > Viridiplantae > Streptophyta > Magnoliopsida > Solanales > Solanaceae > Capsicum > Capsicum pubescens. Next base: position 25,714,762 of record CM061541.1, read on the forward strand.
TTCTTAAGGCATGCACCAATTTCAATTTGTATTAAATTAAGCCAACTTAAATGTTACTACGTATATCGAGGATCCTCCACTCCATTTCAACTTTCAAGTTTGAAGAACAGGTTTGAAAAGGTTATGCAAGTTCTCATTCACAAAAAAAATTGTCTTTGGACTTCAAAGTTCAACTACCTTTTTTTTTTTTTTCCAGTTTGACTTTAAATATTGTTTTTTTTCCTTCTCTCAAATATCAACCAATTCATATTTGAATAGTTATTAATATTAAATACGAGGCAAGTTATTTATATTATTCATGGATAAAATTAATATAATATTTAATTTATAATTTAGAGATCGGCATATAACTAATAGATATACAATTTTGAGTAAATACTTTGTTTCCACTTTAAACTGTACACGAAATTGCTAAGATACATCCGAACTTTAGAAGGGTCCTATTACCTCTAGACTAATTAAAACTGTATTTTTGGCAACCTTAGTACCTACGTGACACATCATTGAATCAACACACTGAAGGTCCGCGTAGGCACACGTATGTGCCACGTAGGCATTAAGGTTGTCAAAAATATAGTTTTAATTAGTCAGGGGTAATAGGACTCTCCTAAAGTTCGGGTGTATCTCAGCAATTTTGTATATAGTTTAGGACGAAAACAGAGCATTTTCTCTACAATTTTTGAAAAAATTTATATAATTATTTTATGCAAAATTGAAGGTGGAATAACTAATCTGATGAACAAGTAAACCCACTATAAATAATTTCTACATAAAGTAATTCTTATACATTCCCTCATAACTACTTTGTGCGTTACTAATACTTGCATGATGGAGATAAAATTTTCACTAAGAGAGTTAAAAGTATGAAAAAGTAAATACACAAAGATGTCGAACGAAGGAGATTCAACCGTTCATTGTATATATATACCACACAATGCTAACCTCGTATAAATAATGCAATCTCCCTCGATCTTTTTAAAGCTATCTTTTGAAAAAGATTCACTTGAACTCTCTCGATTTTACCTTGCTCCGGCCCTAAATATCATTAATGGGCTAGCTATCAAACTAGCCCTAAGTGTCGGCGGTGACTTTTGCGTTATATTAGGACTGCTAATTAATTTATTAAGTATATATGTGTCGATCGCCAACTTAGAATTATTTTAATTCACTCAATTTGTCTCTATTTGACCAAGTTGCAAAATATTTGTATGTTGTTTTAGACTTACAAAGCTTTGACTAACTTATGATTGAAGTCAATCAAATTAATTACAACAAAGACAAAAATGTGTAGTCTCTTCTTTCCTTTGTATGTAAAATCGACTTGCCGACCACTTTCTTGGTAAAATTTCCCCTCTTTGCTTTTATTTTATTTTATTTCATTCCTATTTCTATTTTGGTGTGTTTAGACTTTCTACCTCTGTTTGCTTATCGTCCTGATTAAAAATATATTTTTCTTAATATTTATCATTTCATAAAAAGATTTATATTTTTCATCTTTATTCTTAATAATAAATATGGAGAATTATTAATTTAGTGCAAAAAAAGATAAATATTAAATAGAGATGAGTAATAAATAAGAATAATTTAGTCAGCTTAGTATGCAGCTAAGGTTTTTCTTAAAAAGAGTGCAAACAAAAATGATAAAAAATTTCATATCAAGTTTAATAATTTTTGAAATTATATTTTTCAGGACTTTAAAAATAAGAAAACTGAACTTTTTTTTTAGTGAAATTAGACAAAATAAATTTTATGAGTGATATTTATTATTGAGTGTGCCCATTCTATTATCCAACACGCTTCATCTTCATCCAATTTTCGTAGCCCTTATCCCCCAACCTTCTATAATTGCTTCTCTAGATTATATATAAATGCTTTAGAAAAATTATTTTTTGTTCACATACAAAACGTAAGAAGATAAATTTTCCAAAAACATTTTGGTTCGTACTGAACACAATCTCTATTGGACTTTATGTGTTATTATGATTTGAAGATCCTAATGCCATTGAGTGGATTTTAGTTGACTGTGCTGTTAAGTGTTATTATTATAATTATAATTAATATTCCTAGTATAATTACTCTTAACATCATCAATATATTTGATTCCTTGCCATAATTAATACAGCTTTCTAAACCTCCAACAACAATTTAACCAACAAAATACAGCTCCCACTTCTAATTATTCTTGCGTAAGAATGCCATTTAATTAATCTCTCTGTCTCATTATAGTAAAATTAGATTTTCTTCTTACTCATTCATTTTAACAAATCAAAGAAATTTATCATCCATTTTTTACTTTTTCAAGTATTGATTAGCATACCCTTAATAAGCGACAATAAAATAATAATTTTATTATATCACTTTTTAAATATACTAAATTCAATCTTTTGAAAACTACATTGAGTAATTTTTTAATATAATGAAAAAAGTAAAAATAAATGAATGAAGTACTAATCAAATTATCTCTTCATTATTTCAAATCAAAACATAATTACATAACAGCAATTGGGTGTTGGCCCGTGACTTTTATTTTTCCAACAACTACTATGTGAAAACTAAACCATGTTCAACGTATGATGAAAGAATAAGACGTCATATCCAAAATCCAAACTTTATTGCACTTAGAAATTATTAGTGGAGACAGGTTTTTTATGATTATATGGGCTTCTAATAGTAAGCAAATTCATTTTATATTTTCTCCATTTCATTTTATTTGATTCATACTGATTTGATATTTTTTTTTAAAAAATATTTTAATATATTAATTTTATTAATTATACTTTAAAAATTCAAGTAGGCGTAATATTGAAAAAATAATAAATTTCTCTTGATTTATAAACCGGACAAAATGAAACAAAGGAAATAATTAAGAATTGACACATGGTGGTGCCCCCTTAAAATCCGCATGACATTTGCATAGTACCTTGATTTAATATTTTGCTCCTTTTTAACACTCTTTTTTTTTTTTTCATCCGGTATTCGGTGTCTGTATTAGAGCCTCGACTAATTCGGATCGCATGTTGCAGGGCTCATTAAGGTGGCAGCGCTTCCAACAGAGTTTTCTCCATACCCAGGATCGAACCCTAAACCTCTGATTAAGGATGGACCAGCTTCATCCACTACCCCACAACTTATCCTTTTTAACACTTAAATCCTCCAAATATATCTTAATTTGATAATTTTAAGTTCATGTGAAACATCTTTAGCACGAGATTTGAAATATGGATATACCTTATTATTAGTGCCCAAGTTATTAATTTGCTTTTACAACATTTGCAATTGTCAACATCACTTGAGGTAAATATCGATAAAAATTTATTCGCATGATCAGGTGTGTATACTTGATTAATAGATGAGTCAAAATTATTTTTCCTCCTCAACTTTGTCTTAAAAATTAAATTCTCCCTCAACTTTGAATAATAATCATACTCCCTCTTTATCCTAATTGACTTTTTAAAATTCCTATTTTACCCTTTATTATCATTTTTTTTTTTTTTAACTTCTTTAAAATCATCATATTTTCATTTAAAAAAAAAATCATATAACAAAATTTTCATAAAAACATAAACATTATTTATATAACAAAATTTTCATAAAAACATACACATTATCTTCTAGAAAAAAAAAAGTAAGAAATATATAAGCTAATGATGATCTTTATGAAGTAAATTACCATAATAAGAAAATTAATTTTATTAATAATAATCAAAACTATAATATTTATTTTAACAAGTGAAAATAATAAGTACTACTAATTTTATAAACATATTTCAATGCAGAAAATACAAACAATAAATGAAAGAGATAAGCCTCTAGTACCACCCCGAACTATAGTCAAAGTTGTTACGACACACTCCAACTTCACAGGGGTCCTATTATCCCCTGAACTCAAATTTAGCATAATTTTATCATTTTTCGTGCTAATGTGGCACCTTTATTACATAAAATGAAGTTCATATCAAAGGTGTCACGCCATCTAAAACGATTGACAAAAGGTATCACGTTAGCTAAAAAGATTGACAAAAATATGCTAAAATTTAGTTTAAGGGGTAATACGACTCCCGTGAAGTTGACGTGTGTCGTAACAAATTTGATCATAGTTCGGGAATACTAGATGACTTTCTCGAATTAAAATAAGGTCAAATTTTAAAGATTATATTTATTTATATAAATTATAAAATATGTAATGCTCTATTAATGACAATCACAGCTTATTTATTGATATAGACAATAGATAATATCGTTTCTTATCACTTGATCCTCATGCTAAAAATAAATGTTTTAGTTTATCTGCTCAATTTGTGAAATCAAGAGAATTGTATTATGTTTTTTTTTTCCAACCATTTAGTGTTAAATAACTATATAAAGTAACAGTATAGACAAATTTAAAGTTTCAAATTATCATTAATAAGTAAAAATTTCTTAAGGATTGTGTTATATCAACAAAAAGTTAAGTAATACGAAACGAATTTAGTAAGAGAGTGATAAAACACGAAAATATACGCACATGCATGTACATACATATTTATATATACACACTTAGGGGTGGGTTGTTTGGAAACAAGTTATTCCGGGATTAGAAGTTGTACTAACATGTATGTGTGATAACTTATCTCATCAAGCGACTCTTTAATACATATAATACTAAAATAACGATCTTAAAAAATAACATTAAATTTTGTGATAAATTTATAAAACGTATTAATTTGCATATAAAATTAATATACTTAAATAAAATGTTACAAATATCCATGTTAAAAAAATATTCATTACATATTATATAAAAAGATATTACATAAATAGAATTAAAATTATAAAGATAAAATGGATATTGCATGGGATAAAGGGGGGAGTATGATTATTATTTTGAGGGGGGAGTTTAATTTTTTAATCAAAGTTAGGGGTGAAAATAATTTTCACCCATTAATAGATATATGATATGTGTTTAATTTGAATATAGATTTCTGTCACATAATTATGATTAACTTAGCAAATTTATATGTCCATTTTATTAAATTACTTAATCATCATAAGTTGAATTGTTTTGATGTAAACATACGATGCAGATAAATACGTATTAACACAAGATATATGTTTATATCGTTCCATGTTAACTAACTTATCGTCCCTTTTTGGCCGTTCGTTCAAGTTTTGCGAAATCCATGATAAATGATAAATTTCGAAAATCAGTCAATCAAGCTTTTAAGTTACATATATCGTTAGTGTAAAACAATTTATAATATGAACCCAATAGTTAATTTTGCATTCATGACTCACCCCTTGGTGCCAGATATGTCCAATATTGATTAATTTGAGTTTAAAAAAAAAAAAAAAAAGATGGCCTCAGCAATTTTTGTAATGATATTAATTTACTGTTTGAATATTAGACATGTTTCTCAGAAAAAAAGGAACAAATAAAACTGTGTTGTCATGTCAAGAAAAGAAATAATTAGGGTGATCCATCAAAGGTATTACTGTTAATAAAACACTTGGACAAGACCAATCAAAAATGATATTATTATTAAGTTTTACTGTTGACTTTGCTTTTCGCATAATAAAATTCCTGCACGCCAGAATCTCACCAATTCTTCTTTTTTCTAAAAATAAATAAATTTTACCATTAAGTGTTTGATATTCGCATCGTGATTATCTTATTAATTTTCAATTCTTCACTCCGTGGATTTGTTTGTTTGGAAAATAATTTATTCCGAAATTATTATTACATCCTCAATGTGGAAAATAAAAAACACTAAAATTATAAAATAACTCATCTCGAATTAATTATCTCTTATATCCCGTACAAAACACGAGCCCTAAAGTAAAAAGTTTTAAAAAACAGATATATATATATAATTTTATGTGTGTGTTTACTGCAAATTCCAGGCATTAAGATCCTCTGGTCGGACTAGAGATTCTTCTTCTTATTTTTATCTGTTTATTTTGTACTTTAATTCTTAATTAATCAATTCATATTATTTAAATATGTTAGAGCCCCACGTATTGGTTGAGGAAGTGAGTTTGTTGTTGTCTTATTTAATCTTGAACGATATGATATGATTATTATTCGTATCTTATAAGTTAATTTTTAAAATTGAATTAAGCAGAATATATACCTATTTATTCAATAGACGAGTTTCAAAGCCAAATTATACTCATCCTTATTCTTGAAATTTTGGTTTACGTAATACTAGACCCTCATGTATGTTATGTCATTCTGTCGTTCATGCTCCAAAAATCGTACTGATGAAAAGAGTAATTACACTAAATAATCTTTTTTTTTTTCCTTTGGCAAAATATAAATATGAACTTTATCATGCTATAAAAAAATGTATATTATGAGCATGTTTCCCAAGGGACATCAACATATACACAAAATATTTAGTAAGGGCAATAATAAGTATTTTGAGAGACAGAGAGAGTAACTTGTTTGGCACAAACTATTTCATGCATATTTTAATGGTGAATAAAGTTTCCGCAATGTTTGAATTCTGAAGTTATATTTGAGAAAAATCTGATGTGACAAAATCATTAATGATGGAGATCCATGAATATTCAAATTTTATGATTGAGGAATTGAACATGAATTTATGAGTGTTGAAAAATAGAAGTACTTTGTATGAGTATATAACAAAATAAAATTCCAGCGTGCGAGAAGTTATTCTCCTATTAATTTTTATCATAAGATAAGATTCTTGATGAAGCATGTGTTTTCATTAACAAAGCCAAAAAGAAAAAAAAAGAAAAAAAGATTAGCAAAGCCAATGAAAAAGACAGTGTCTAATCTTGTTGGACAGCCACTTTCGAAGAGATTTTAATTAATTAGTCAATTGCTTCATTTTTCAGATTGGTTCTGATAGTTTTTAAAATTAAATTTACATTTCGATAGCGGATTTTTATTATCGATTTATTGTGATATGCTTTATTTAAGTCGATTATCTATTGAAAATTATCTTTTTATCTTCACGTTGTAGAAGTAAACTGCAAACACATCATCTCTCCAAATTTCATTTATGAGATTTCACTGAAATTATTACTGTTGTTGCAAGGTGGTAGCGGATTTATTAGTTACTTTTGATCATATTATTTATTTACTAATTTGTGTATCCTTCTTATCATAGAAATTTTGTAATTGATTTAATAATAAAAATCTTCATCTAAAATTTCATTTCTCGCTCTTTTGAATCACTCACTTTCTCTGGATTGGTGAAGTGAATTTGAATCAAAAAGAAAAGAGTAATTGTAAATGGTTTTTAATATTTTTAAAAGTCAAATATTTGAAATAAATATATTTAAAAAGAGATTAATGGTAGTATCCCCTAATATTTTAATTATTTGAAAAGTTTTGTTCCCAATTGAACATGTTGCATAAAAATATTTAAACATTGTTTTAGACTTACAAAGCTTTGACTAAATTGATCACTTCTTCAAGTCAACCAAACTATCAAAAATATTTTTGGAGCCTCTTTAATTGAAAAGCCTACCTAGCCTTGCTAATTTTTCTTCATTTCTTACTTTTAATACTTTTTAATTCTTACATTTAGCCCGTTTTAAATATAATTAATACAAATTTTCTCCGTCCTTTTTTACTTGTCCAGTAATAACTTGGCATGTCCTTAAAGGGAAACAAAAAAAAAACGATAATTTTACTATATCAAAATTTAAATATAATAAATTTAATATTTTTGAAAAAATGAATATAGTTATAATAATAAAGATAAATTAGGAACTAAATGATAGTTTATCTCTTAATTTTTTTAAAGTGGAAAGTAAAAATTGTCATTTTCTTAATGCAGTGAACAAGTAAAAAATGGACAAGGAGAGTATTATGCATTTGAAGTTCCTTATTAATATATCTTCTTTGAGTGGTTTCAGTTGAATTTGCATTATTATTTTCATCACTACTAAGATAATTTTAGAAATATCTCTCTAAGTTTAACTTTGTAATACTAATTTTTTTTTATGATTTACGATATTGCGATTATCTTCTATATTTAAATTTCTTTGTATTTAATCTTAATTAATATCATGATAAACTTATTGTTTCACACAATGCAGCTTAATTTCCAGACATATCACTTCAACAACATCTCATTAATTATTATTTGGTGAGAAATGTGAGTTAATTAATTTCTTTATAGCCTTTTTCTTTTCATTTTTCAAATCAAAACATAATTACCTAGCAGCTACATATTGACTTATTCTATTTACTACCCAATAAAACTAGTACTACTATGTGAAAACTAAAACATGTTCAACACCTTATGGTAAAAAAAAGGTTGAAAAATGACTCCAAAAATATGATGTCTCATCAAAACTTTATTGGACTTAGAAATCAATTACTAGTGATTATTAATTAGTGGAAGCGTGTTAATAAATGGTATGTAATTAATATTAAACAAATGCTCCTTTTTCCCATAATTACTCGACAATTAATGGACACGCACGGTGGTGTTCCTTGAAATCCGCCTGACTTTCATACAGTACTTTTATCTGAAAAAAAAATTAAAAAAAATTGGCCTGATACTTAACTCAAATTTATTTATTAGTAAAATTTTGTTAAAATAAAATTCAATATATTACCATAATAATAAAGAAAAAAGATGTGTTACAAATTATAGAAGAATAATTAGATAAATTAAAATTAGTAAGAATTGTCCGAGTTGAATTATGATTTATGATTGACACTTCAGCTCATTTTAGCCCAAGCAATTTTGGTCAGGAGACCTGTCAGAGGTGACTCAAGGACAAAGTGTTTACTTTAATGTCATGACCCAAACTAACAGATTGTGCGGACATCTACGCTATTTTAAGTAGTTAGGAGAACCCTTATTACCCAACTAAAAACATGCGGAATACTTCTGTTTTTAAGGAAATACTGGATTAAGGGGTCGTTTGGTGTCAGAGATTAAAGCACATAATCTCGGGACAGAATTTTTGGTGCCTTGTTTGGTTGCCTAGTTCGGGATAACTTATCCCGGGATTAACAAATAGTACCGGGATAAGTTATCCCACCCTTTGGGTGGTATAAGTAATCCCAATATATATTACCTTGGGATAAAGCCATAAAATGGCAAAATTATCCTCCAAGTCCTTTGATTATAACTTTTCACACACACACACACACACACATATATATACTAGTTTCATAAGGCCAGTGCTAAGCTCGGGCCCAAAATAATAATTTATATCATATATATTTTTTTTTTACTTTATAATCAATAAATCTAATGATCTACTAAATAAGTCTTCTTGATAAGTTTTCATAATTACTAGAGTTTTTAATCACATAATTGGATAATGTAAAATAAAAAACATTATTCATGATTAAGAAGATATTACCAGAGAATTTGAATATATCAAAAACCTACAAGTAATTTGATATTTTATATAATGACATAATTTAAAATATCTAATAATTACGCTTCGATGAAGATCATAAATAGAAAAAAATATTGATATTTTTATAAAATTTGCAAGTATTTGTTTTCTTAGTTATAGCTAAAAATAAATTTATTTTGATATTTATTAAGTTCTATTTTTTTTTCATAATTTTAGTGGCACTAGCTTTTGATAATTACATTTTTTTCATCTTATAAAATCATCTAAAAAAAGTCAATGCTTTCAAGTTTATAGTATAACTAGTTTAGGTGTACGCGCCTTGCGCGTGTACCTTACTTTAATGAGTTCAAACATTACATTAAATAAGATATTTATTTAAATAATAAAGATGAGTATAATAATTAAATTTAATATCTTTTGAGTATGTAAAGATGGAGAATTTATTTATTAAACTTAATCTTTACTAAAAATATTTTTAAAAGTCGATCGACATTCATCTACCATCTGCAAATTGCAACAAAACAATGCAATGATAGAGACATCAAAATAATACAATTAAATCTAATCTTTACACACAAAATTTTCTCAAAGTCGTCTGACACTCATCTATCACCCGTAAACAATATCAAAATAATACGATAATAGAGATATCAAAATAATACAACTAAACTTAACTTTTACATTAAAAAATTCCTCAAAGCCGACAAACATTTATCTATCACCTGTAAACGACAACAAAATAATACGAGAAAAGTGATATCAAAACAATACAATTAAACTTAAATTTACACACAAAAAATTCTCAAAACCGATGGAGATTCATCTACGAACTTTAAACTACCACAATATAACAAACTAATATAGATATTACGATAATACAATTAAACCTAACCTTTACCTAAAAAAAATTTCAAAGCCGACCCACATTCATCTAGCATCTATAAATTTAAATAAAATAATAAGATAATAAAGATAGCAAAACAATACAATTAAACCTAACCTTTACACAAGAAATTCTTCAAAGCCAACTGACATTCATCTACGACCTGTAAATTATAAAAAAAATATAATAGTGATCACAAAACTTCGACTTTGATCCAACTAATTCTTGTCTGAGCAAAAATTTTGACGCTAAAGAATGATTTTGAATGAAAACAAAGAAGATATATATTTACACAGATGTTGAATTCTATTATGCCGACAAAAATAGTGAAGAAGTTGAGGGTTAAAAAATCAAATATCTACCAATCGAGACATGCAATTGAATCAAGTTAGATGAGCATCAATCACATTCTCTCAATAGGCGAACCCGTTAGTTCTCTAGTTTAACGTATATCTTAATATTTATAGAAGTTTTTCCTTAATTAATAGAGTCCTATTTTAGTAGTATTTTTCTAATTAAACAGTAAAAAGAAAAATATTAACTAATTCTCCTACCATATATTTTAGGAGTTCCATATATTTTAGGAAGTCTAGTAGAAAGAAAATATTAATTAATTCTCTTACCATATATTTTAGGAAGTCTAGTTAATATAATAAAAAATAATTAAGTAATAAATTAAAAAAATAGTGAAAAAACAGTTTTGTCTAAAGAAGAGTCTTTTAATGAAGGGCAAAAAGTTCAAATCATTTTTCTGAAGGTCTTCACACTTTTAATATATTACAGATTATAATAATTAATACCTCAAATCAGAGCCTTTATATAAATTAATTAAATAAGAATATATAAGGATATTAAATGATAATTAAACTGCATTAATAGCTTGCTCCATTCGGTTTATTTACTTATTATATTTATCTTTTACACATCCTTACAAGAGTAACCTATTCGTAGGGGTGGGCATTCGGTTTGTTCGATTTGATTATTGAATATCGGTTCGGTTTTTCGAATTTCGAATTGAGAAAAAAGAAAACCATATCCAAACCAAAATTATTTCGGTTTGGTTCGGTTTTTACAAATTCAGTTCGGTTATTTCAATTTTTTATTTCGGTTTTAAGGATTAAAGTAGTGAGCATTTAAAAGTGGTGATTTTTCTAGAAAAATAATCTTTTTTCAAACCTATTTTTCATTCCCAAATATAATTAATTGAACATGCATGAAATAAACATAAATATCGACCTCGCTGAGTTGTCACCATTGGCATGACAGTAGTGGCCGCACTCAGCAGCGACTGCCGACGGCGATGACAAACTGAGCGAACGACTGCCATTGGCGATGTTGAAATTTAAAACGAACTGACGAACTAAGGATGACTGAGCGCCACTGCATCCTTCACGTTAATGTTAGGGTCTAAAGCAAAGCAATATATTAGAATTTAGGGTTACTAAATGATTATAATTTATATATTTATATGTTATATTATATTATATTATATTTTTAGTATATTTACATATATATATATATATTTACATATAATATATATATATATATAATATATATATATATATAAATTATAAAATATTATTTATATAATTTAGGTTTTTCGGTTTATCCGAATTATTTTTTTGAAAATCCAAAAACCAAACCGTTTAATCGAATTTCTAAAATTTGAAATCGAAACTAATCCGAAAAAACAAATCAAAATTGAATTTCGGTTTGTTTTTTTGTTTTTTTTTTGGTTTAAACCAAAATATGTCCAACCCTACCTATTCGTCCCATTTTAATTAGTGTTTTATACTTTTTCATGTCTACTACGAGAAACAGTAAATACAAGATATTATTTATTATACTATAATATCATAAAGAACTATGAGGTTGTAGTTGAAATCATTGTAAATTTTAATTTTGTAGGAAAAGTTAGCTTGAATATTGTTGATTTAAAATGAAAGGAGTTTTAATCAAATAGAAATCAAACATGTGGCAAGAAAAAATCAATTATAAAAATCCAAGTGGAATGGTCTTAACAAAAAGAATGAAGGTGACAATGAAAATATGTAATTTTTAAAAACCATTAATTATCATGTGTAGTAATTTTATTTCACCAAAAAATTGAAATATCAAAAAAGCCCTTGCGAAGGTTACCAAAATCTCAAGATCCTCTATGCTTTAGTGGTAAAAAAAAGATTGTCTTCAAAAGTTGTTTAAATTTTATCGTTTTATTTTTCAAAAGACAATTTAACTTACTTTAGAGCTAAATTGTGTTATATGAATTCAATAAAATTAGAAATTAGATATTCAAAATTATATAAAAAAAACAAATACCATAAATTATAATGATTATATCAATATAATAATATTTTTTCTTAAAACATTGATTAAAGTTCATATAATTTGATCATCAAAAGTGAAATGTGACAAATATTTTATGATGAAGAAAATATATTAATAAATCCGAAAGAAAATTCAACCAAAGGTTCACGTGGCAAATCTTAAAAGGAGAATTATGAAAAAATAATGTCACATGTAAGATTTTCATATAAAAAAATTTAATGTGAGGATTACAATAACTTTTATTTTCTCTTATAAATAGTATAAATATAAATATATCATCACGTCCATAAAGTTAATTTATAAAGAAGGATAGAGTTTCAAATTAACTAATTAAAATATTCGATTCAACAAATAATTTTGTAGATGTTCCTTCTATGGGTGAACTCTTATGATCTTATTAAAACTTTAATTAGGGATAAAATAGACGAAAGATTACTTGTGAGGACTAAACAAATTAGGTCTCTCTTATTTCTATTTTTCCATAAAAGAAGACGACAAATTTTTTGAATTAATTTAAATTTGGTTAGATAAAGATCTTCTATAGTGTCACTATCACTTATTTTATGACTCATCACTTTTTGTATGTCATTTAATATAAACCCATATAATTGTTCAAATTTACTAAATTGGGTGAAATTTTGTAAGGTCGTTAAAATTTTAATTAGGGATATAATAGACAAAACAAATCTATGTGAGGACTACCAAACTCAAGGATTCTCCCTTATATATATTAGTAATACTATATAGGTATGCCTGTGCTTTGCACGGACCCAACGATGGAAGTCTATGTATTCTATTTTTCATACATTTGCCTCAAACGATGAATAGAAATAACAAAAATTCACAATTTGATAGATGAATTATACTGGACACGACAACAATTTAGATGAAATGTATATTTATTTCTTGAATGTGCTAAATGAAATGTCATCCTTCTAAAATAAAAAGGGTCTATGTTTGATTTCACAATGTAGTTGTTGTTCAATTCCATAGATCAAGCTACCCTGTTTGTTTTCATCACTGCAACATGAAGCACCATCATCCTTTAGCTATATGTACCTCCGGAAAGGAAAAACATTATCTTCCTTGATAATATAATAGCAGATGGAAGTTCAACAAAATATATTAGAAAGAGTATTACGGCAAAATATAGCATAATCTCAATTCCAACAGTAAAGCCTAATCAAACGTAAAAAAGAGATGTCTGATGCAAGAACAAGAAGAAAAAATATTGATAATGGTATAGATCAGACATATGAAATTATAATAAAGCATTACAAAGTGTCCATCTATCAGCAATGTATAAAACATGTGACAACTACTTAACCGACATACTTTAAACTACAAACCTCATATAAACAAAGAATTTTTTTGTTCGTTGGCTTCTTGGTGCAAGATTTATCAAACACGAATACTAATTTATTTATTTATCCCCTCTTTGAGCAGCCTTACCTGGAGTTGGCAGATTGTTATGGAAATGAAAAAATCTCTGAGCTCGAAACATTTGTTCTAGAAAACACAGAGAAGTTTGAAAGAGTAAGTCTCTGTAGTAAAAAATGACATAATTCTATCTTCCAGGATTAAAATGAAAGCATGGTTGCAGGTTCACTGAGTCTATCACCACTAAAGAGTCTGAAGTTCAATCATTGTTTTTCCTTTTCAGGACAATAATCTTGGATTAGTGAAGCAAGTTGTGTCTTCTATGGATAAACACAATATTCAACGGCTAACTCAAACATACCTTACTCTCTCCCTTCAAGATATTTCTAACACTATCCAACTAAGTAACGCAAATAGGGGTAGAAATGCACGTGCTTGAAATGATAGTCGGAGTTTTCCTTTCCTCTTTTACTACTACGTGTTTGCAGCTTGGTTGTGCTTAGTTATTGCAGCCTGAAAACATAATGCATCTGATTTGGTTATAGATTGATTGAACACATAGATCTATCTATCTATCTATCTATCTATCTATCTATCTATCTATCTATCTATCTATCTATCTATCTATCTATCTATCTATCTATCTATCTATCTATCTATCTATCTATCTATCTATCTATCTATCTATCTATCTATCTATCTATCTATCTATCTATCTATCTATCTATCTATCTATCTATCTATCTATCTATCTATCTATCTATCTATCTATCTATCTATCTATCTATCTATCTATCTATCTATCTATCTATCTATCTATCTATCTATCTATCTATCTATCTATCTATCTATCTATCTATCTATCTATCTATCTATCTATCTATCTATCTATCTATCTATCTATCTATCTATCTATCTATCTATCTATCTATCTATCTATCTATCTATCTATCTATCTATCTATCTATCTATCTATCTATCTATCTATCTATCTATCTATCTATCTATCTATCTATCTATCTATCTATCTATCTATCTATCTATCTATCTATCTATCTATCTATCTATCTATCTATCTATCTATCTATCTATCTATCTATCTATCTATCTATCTATCTATCTATCTATCTATCTATCTATCTATCTATCTATCTATCTATCTATCTATCTATCTATCTATCTATCTATCTATCTATCTATCTATCTATCTATCTATCTATCTATCTATCTATCTATCTATCTATCTATCTATCTATCTATCTATCTATCTATCTATCTATCTATCTATCTATCTATCTATCTATCTATCTATCTATCTATCTATCTATCTATCTATCTATCTTATCATCTATCTATCTATCTATCTATCTATCTATCTATCTATCTATCTATCTATCTATCTATCTATCTATCTATCTATCTATCTATCTATC